>OV702294.1:153678847-154878847 GCA_916181665.1 Avena sativa | reverse complement strand
CGCGCGCTCGGCCGCGCGGGCCGGGTCGTTCTCGTCGTCGAAATTCAGGGCGCCCCCCTGGACAGTGGGGTTCAGGCGCGACCTGATTCGGAGCTGGTGGTAGCGCGACAGCTCCTGCGCTGTCACCTGCTTGAGGCGAAATTTTTCGCGCTCGGCTTGTTCCTTGCGGACTGCTTCCGCAAGCTTTAGGCGGAGTTCCTTGACCTCCGTTGCCGTCGTGTTGGGAGGGATCGGCGTGGAGAATGGATCTTCCGGTGGGTCGGCGCCAGTCGCCATGTAGGTCGTGGCGTGGCGGTCGGTTCCGTCTTGGAGGTCGGTGGAGTTCTCCGAACCGGAGTCGAAGTCAAAGATCCCAAGGATAGAGGGATCCTTGAAGTCTCCGACGTTGGAGACCTAGGTGATAGAGCCCGCGGGTGATGTGGCGACAATGGACCCGGCGAGTGACGCCGGGGTCGCCGAATTGGCGTCGTCGTTGAGGGCCGCGTCTTCCTCGGCCGAGGTGGTTTCGGCCACGTTGCTGTGGGCTGAGTCGTACTCGGAGGCGAGGCGGTGGATCGTGCGGACCTGACTCTCAGAGATCCGGTCGCGTGGCGGCGACTCGCGGATGCGAGCCGAGTCCTCCGAGACGATGACGTCGGTGAGGCCGACGAAGAGGCTAATCGTGCCGACCGACAGGATCATGCTATGCGTGATGGGCCGGGCCGCTGGGACGTAGCTGCTCGGCAAGATCTGGAGCATCTCGCCGATCGCGATCATGCGGCCGGTGGCGATCGTCTCGTTGATGGGCAGATTGGATCTCGCTGCAGAACACCGGCCTGACCGGCCAGGCCCCACGGTGGGCGCCACTGTCGTGGGAATGACCACGGCAGATGCTGCAATCGGTAGAGAGTAGTAGAACATGGGGCAAGGGCGGCCAGCCATCTGCGGTGCGAGATGAGGGCTAAGACACAAGGATTTACCCAGGTTCGCCCCCCCGGAGGGTAAAGACCTACTCCTGCTAGATTGTATTATGGGGAAAGTATAATGGGGCGAGCTCGACAACTAGGCAGCGAGTCGCTTGGGTGTATGATGGAACGTACCCTCTATGCGTCCTCTAGGGAGGTTTATATAGACTCACCTCCCTAGGGTTTATAGATCTCAACCGAATCAGTTAAGATTTCAACGATTCTTTAACCTAATCCGACTGGGCCTATCTACGCTTCTGGGCCTTCAGCTTCCAGTCGCTTGAGTCCACGCCAGATCTCGATCCAGTTACCGTCCTGCAGGCCCACTCGCTGGCACCTAGGCCAGTAGGAAATGTCCTGCTGGGTATACCCCGGTAGGCATATCCCCATCACTCATACTCAAAGTATCTTCTTAACCCTTGCTAGGTTCTAAAGCCAGTACAGACGATGACTACATCAAGCCATGCTCCAGGAATCATCATCAAAAGCTAAAGCTCTTCAATGAAGTCAAGAAAGTCAACATATGCATCAGCTCAAGTGAATACGAAGTTGCTGATTAGATAAGAATAGAATCTCTAGCCATATAACCTATTTCTGTAGTGTATTGCAATAGCAGCAATGTCAGACCATTAGTTAAGATATTAGTCTTAATAGTATTATAATTTGGAGTTGTTTATTTCTGATTCTTCTTTGTAAGAAGTTTCTTTCTCTCTCTTTAACCTAGAGTGTTCTCTGGATCTTGTGTAAAGAGTTGAGTTGTAACCTATAGTCATGTCTTGTACCTGCTGTGTTTCTGTTGTACCACTCTGAGGGATGTAATACTAGTGAACGGTGTTTCATTGGTGTTATATCAACGACTATAGTGTACTACATCATGCAGTGGTATGCTAGGTTACCGCAGTTGGTATCAGAGCATATGCTTTGACCTCAGGATTAAAACCCTTTTAGGAAGATCTATAGGTTGTATAGTGACTATAGGAGCCATCTTATCTAAACCAAATATTCATATGACTTGTGATGAGTATCCACCTGAGGATAATATTGTCACACCTAAGTCAGATGCTTAAGTCCTTCTTTCTTAAGAGTAATTAATTTATCTTTTCTCAGTATTGTGCTAGTTAGTGCCTTCCGAAGGAGACATAAACCACCAAGATACTTTAGGAAAGCTATTTGGTCACAATAGATTAGGATCAAGTTTAAGATATCAATCGGAGTAGTTTAAATGGTGTAGCCTAATCTTATAAATTTAGTAAGAATAGTAAAATCTTAGTGTGAGTTGATAACCAAAGACAACATGATGAATATCATTAGGATAAATGTTGATGTATTGAGTAGTAATCATGTGGGATTCACTTGAGAAATTCTACGTGATGAAGTGAAATTAGGTCAAGACTGAATGACAGTACAGTAAGAAGTAAAGTCATCATGAGGTGAGTAGCTCTTAAATCATGATGTATAGGTAGACATAACCAGATCATGGTGAGATTAGCTCCAAAACCATGATATAGGTGTAAGTATGACAAGTAAATTAATAAACTATCTTGAGGTAGACGTAAGAAGATAGCATGGTAGAACTATGATAGAAGTCATAGGTGCCATAATTCAGGATAAAAGTTAGTTTTAGGTGTTCAATAGAAACTAATTAGTCATTTGGAGTGATCATGTGAGGTTAGTTACTAAATAAGAGAGGTTGGTTATAGTTAATCCTTCCAAAGGTGAGACAAAAGGTTAGTCGAAACCAGATTGAGACCACTTTGCCTAAAAATTATCATGTTGCAATTGAGCAATTTGGGTAAATTAAGAGGCAAAGAATAGTTTGACCCTATGTGCTAAGTATCACTATGTAAACCCATATAAGAATTTGTCATATACTACACAACTAAGCCTGAATTTTAGAGATATTATACTCAACTATTATATTTTGGGCTTAGAAGATTGTGTGTTATATGTACCACATTTGAATTTATTTGTTTTTCTTGGATGTTCTTGATTGATTAGATCTATACATGAAGTTTGACTTGGTGTGCAAATGCATGTTGCAACATCTAGTTATTACTTGATGTTATAGACCTAGATAGAAACGGGAATTCGTGTAAGGGAGTGACGATTTTCAAAGACTAATATGAAGACTTACATGAAGAATGAAGCCAAGTGTAAGGAGTATCAACACAATTTGAAGGTTGAACCAAGTTTTGATGATTGCTAAAGAGCAATAAGAAGGAAGATTAATGTAGAAGACGTATGGGGCAACAAGAAGTAATAAACTTAAGGTTCAATTAAAGTAAGTAATGTTGCTAAGAAGTTAATAAAATAATTGTAGCAAGTTCATGGAGGCATCATGAATAAGTGCAAATAAGTTTTGGAACCAAAATGGTATTCAAGTTCTGACAATTCAGAGAGAATGCAATAAGGATGTTAGAAACCATAGGGTAATACATACACCCTAGGATGGTTCGCAGCTGGTAAATATTCGCAGCTGGTACTTGATCCATAGTCGGTATTCTGATCCACAGTTGGTAATTGTACGCAGCTGGTATTTGGTTAACTTAGTTAACCAGATCTTCTTAGAAGTTGCATAAATATCATAAAATTTGGCCTAAGTTAAGAAATACATGAAGGAGTATAAACATTAAAGCGACCGTCTTTCGAGACTCTTCGCGAAGTCAGACCCATCAAAGCGAAAATGTCCAAATAGTAAGTAAGACAATTAATACTGAAAGATTCACTTCAGAGATCCACAATTGTGTGGATACACCGTACAATCTTTCATAAGACCCTAACTAGATAGTGTATAATCTAAATAGAGACCAACATTCTAATTATGAAGTCGATGGTTACTATATAGGCAGTTTTGAGACTATTAGTAAACCCTAAGGGGGAGAGTACACCTTAGAAATGAAGGTATTATTATCTGACTTTCCGAACAAAGGATGGAGAAGGACTAACCTACAACAACAACAAGCCTTATTTTCATAAGGTTAAAGGGAAGTCATTCTTATAAAAGTACTGAAGATAATAACAAAAGATTGTCTAAAAGCCTAATAAGGTAAAAGCTCGAAGTAATAAAATAGAATAGTCCTAACAAACTAATTCTTAAAGAAACAATTCTTAAGTGATCCTTAAGATGTAATATAGCACATACAATTGGACATGTGTAGAGGAACAAGGAAATTCCAATGGGTATGGACTAAATGAGTTCAGATCCAATCTTTAGAAGGACTACCAGTATAAACCATACCATCACCAATCAAAAGTTAGTCTTTTGACTATAGTTATTGTTTAAAGGAGTTAAAATCCTATTTTAGTGAGGCTTCCTAAACCTTATATGGTATAGCAAGGAAGTTTTATGATTAAGTAAAGGAGTTGGATTACGATACCTAAGCAAGGTAATGAACTAAAGAAGAAGCTCCAACTTAAGGATTCCATAATAAGGAAATACCCCTGGGGGAGTAAAGTAAAAGGAACTTTGGGGTATTGAAGACAACAAGTTGGAGATTGCCAAGAATGATAAGAATTCAAAGAAAAAGATTTGGATATGGAATACTACAATTATGTCCATTTGAGGTTACCATGAAGTTAAGAAATGTTGTAATCAATACAATGGCAATTCCTTATTCTGAAAAGTGGGAGTATACGAACTTCGAGGACGAAGTTTATTTTAAGGGGGAGAGTTTGTAACATCCCAGGATTAGCACCTCGAAATAGACAGGACACATGTTTGTGCATTGCATTCATGCATAAGAAAATTCGGGGGATTTTCACGCAAAACTAAAGAAGTTGTAGAGGGATCGAGATCTCTCTTGCTCTGATGAAAACATCAGGGCAAGTGCGATGGATTTTGACATGACCTCTATTGTACTCTTGTGTTTGGGGGAAAGGAAATTCAAATTTGAATATTCAATTGATGAATCTGAATTCTAAAAGAATTTTTAATGGAATAATAAATGGAAACTAAATTGTAATGGAAAATAAGAGGTGAACTCCTATTTATAAATAAGGTATAATCTTTTATTCCAATATAAAAGATAGTGGAAATTTAAATAAAATTAAATGAGTAATGTAATATGATATTACAATAATAAATAATAAACAAGAACTGATAAAGAATAATCTTATTTACATCACACATTATTATATTATCTTTACAATTATGAACCAAAGGGATAATAAGATAATGAAATAGAGAGGTATCATTTTATTACAATAGCACAAACATTACACTATTTTTATTAAGTTCCCAAAAAATGAAGAATTACAATAAAGAATAAAAGAATAAAAGTAAACTACTATAAAACAAATAAATGTAAAAATGAATTACATAAATGAATTAAATAAAGGAATACTTAATTTCAAGAAAATATACATATTACATTGTCTTTACAATAATCAAGTAAAAAGAAGAAATTACCACAATAAGAAAATATTACATTGTTTTTGCAAATGCATTATAAGAAAAAACTAGTATATCTTATTGAATAAAATAAACAATATAATTCTCTTTGCAAAAGAGGAATGAATAAATAAAAAGTAATTCCTTTATTTACAATGCTTTATATTTCACAAAAGAAAAAGTGGATTACAAAAGAATAAAAAAAACTTAAAACTAAATTCATCTTCATTTTCTTCATCTTCTAAATCCTCTCTTTATATTCTTGATCCTGTTCCCTGCAAGCATAAGCAACAAACAATAGAAATGCAAAACAGGAGGTTATGGTACTCTCAGATTTAACAATGTAATGCATTGCTTTGCCTCATCATTGAGTAGTATTAAATAAGAGGGGCCAATGTGAAATCTGTTCTTATCTAGATTTTTGCCTCGGGCTTATGCATCATAGGCAGGGGCAAGTTTCACCAAATTAGTAAAAAGATAAAAGTCAAAACAGTAATACCAACAAAAGATCTATCTTCACTTGATCTGATCCATGAGTCACAGCAAGAAAGCAAGCTGCTCACACAACCATGCATATGGGTGTGCTGTCAGCACATCAACAGCCCAGGAAGGAGACAAGAAAGCCAACTTATGTACACAAAGGGGTGAACCAGCCATAGCAACAAGCTACCATTTCACCTCCACACTTCAGAGCACATTCCCCATCTCAGCATCTTATCATCAAACCAAGAATACTTAGATCATCCCACCAAATCCACCACCTAATCAGTATCTGGTTGCTTACTTAAGCCGTCCAAGAAAAGATCAAGTGAGCACAAGGAGGAGTAGATCAAGATCAGCAGCATCACAAGGAGAAGTAGATCAAGATCAACAGCACCACAAGGAGGAGTAGATCAAGATCAGCAGCATCACAAGGAGGAGTAGATCAAGATCAGTAGCATCACAAGTAGTAGTAGACCATGATTCCCAATAGGCCACCAACAACAGGTACAAGTCCAAAATATAAATTAGATTATGCAGCACTTGTTCTTATTAGCTTGCATCATCAGATTGAAAAGAAATAATGGCTATGTCACAAATCATCCAAATCCATTTACCCTTCAACTAGAGGTTGTCTAGGAGGATTAGATGGAGAGATATTCTCAGGTTTGCATGAAAGTGCCATGCAAGGATCATCACAGAATATTAACACCCTACAAGTCATATATGTTTTTACCCCAAAGGATTTGGCCTCAGCCTTTGCATCACTGGCCAAATTAAGAAATTCAGCAAGTAACATTTAAGATGTTTATCATTATGCACACTCTCAAGGGAGGCACCACAAGATTAAACATCAGCTTAGCAGCCACAAGTTTAAACTAGGATTATAATAGAATCTAGTATAAGTTCAACAATAGAGAGCTTTATTTTAATCACTCAACTTAAACAAGCATCCATAAGCTGGTATATCATCCATTCATATAATCCAAATGATTTCAAATAATTTTCCTAGTTCAGTAAGCTAGGAATCATTTTTGGATATCTGACTAATATCATTACTGAACCATAGGTTCAGTTCATCATGCATCTTTCATATATAAACTCAACATTGAGCCAAGTACATCATTTATAATCTACCACTAGAAAATTGGATCAAATCATCTCCCTAACCTTTTAGGGATCATTTTCACAAGTTGCCTATGGATTTACATCCATAAGGAGAGTAAGATTTGTTGGATAGATATATCCTCAGAGACACACTCAAATGAATTGTTTATCAACATGGATAACTTAAGAAGGGCCTTACAACATTTTTCCATCTGTGGACAAGGTCTCAGATCATACACCATTGACCTAAGCTATTGTTCACTAGTTTAGAACTAGGTGACAGCAGATTCTTTAATGAACTACTACAGGGCACATTCCATAAAATGGTAGCACCTTTGTAGCAGTTTCATTCCTTTTTAACCATTCCTCAAATCAGAAGTACAAGTATAAGAAATTACACCAAGTTATTCAAATCATCTTCCTAAGTCACACCAGCTAGGAATCATTCAACTAATCACATCTGCAAGCCATTCCTCAATAAACTAGGCCACTAGACTGAACCACATCCAGTAAACCAATATTCATAAGCTAGTAATCTTACTGAAGCACATTGATCATATACAAGATCAAAGACCATGTATAAAGGACAATACCAAGGATTCAATAATCTTAACTCAATCGAACCACAGGTCACAAGTAATTTCGTCAAGAAAATGGACCCTAGAACATGGGATTATCCCCAATTAGAATCAAGTAGAGTAGCAATAAGGAATCTAAGGGGAGACAGAGGACACGGGGGAGGAGAATCATTACTTACCCGTGGTCCTCGCATAGAGTTCGAAGAGGAAGAAGACCGGCGGTGATGAAGAGGCGGTAGCACGGGGAGCACCCCCGGAGGGGCGCTGCAACCCGCATCTGCAGCTCATCAGGAGCAGCCTGTGGAGAAGGGGTGAGGATCGTGAGCAACCCAGCACGATGTCGACGAAGCACCAAGGTGGCTGAACCCTAACCCTAGCCTCGGGCGAGGGTCAGCGCGGCCGGGAGAAGACCCATAGGGGAATCGGCTTGGACAGGATCGGGCGGCGCGTCGACTCAGTAGTCTTGCACCGCGGCATGGCCACGGTGGTGGAGTCTGCCAGAATCGAGTAGTGCCGGGGGGCGGCCATGGCAGAACCAGCGCGAGGACGAGAGAGATAAGATCGAGCGTAGGGAAGAGGGGGTACTGGGCCGCTGGGTCGGTCCAGTGGCAACTGGATGGGGTTTGACCCCAAGGCCAGTTGGGCCAAGTTGCGTCCAAATGGGCCCATTGGTAAGCCTGGCCTAATTTCAAAGGAAAAATAAGAAAATAAGATATTTATCAAATCACTAAATGACCAAACTACCCCTGAACATAATTTATACCCTAGAAAGATATAGAAAAATCCCAAAAAAATACATATGATATATCAAAATGACCAAAAAAATAATATCTACCTAATAAAAATATAATTTTAATTATTAAAATAAATATAAAGTAAAATAGTTATTAACACCATTAAATCTTAAATAAAATTTTATAAAATAAAACAAAAACCCTAAAAAAATAAATAAATAATCATTTTTGTGTATCAAAATAACTTTACTATTTTATAAAAATACTAACTTAGAGTTTTACAAATAAAACATAAAGCAAATATTTAAAGACACTTAATTCTTTGAAGAATTTTATAAAAATAAAGATAATACTTAAAAATGAAAAGGTTTTGAATAAATATATTACTCTCGAAAAATATTAAGTATATTATTAGAAAAGTCTTTAATATTTTAAATAATAAATCCTTACCTAATACCTATTTTGTGAATTCTTTAAAAATAATTGTTAAGTAAGACATAATCACAATTCTTATAAAACTTTGAGCAATTAGTTTCTTTGTACTAAATTCCAAACCCATAACTTAAATTCATAATCAAATTTAAGTATAACTTTTAACTTTAAAATATTATTTTAATTTTTTATTAAGAATCCTTTTAAATAAACATTGGGTATCACCCATTTATATAATATGGAGAATAATCATTATATCTTAACCATTATTAACATAACTTTAAATTCTAAACAAATTACTAAGAACATCTAATTATGCTCCCATTAAATAAATACAAATTATTTTCTTACTAAGAAAAACAAATTTAATCTAAATCATTCACTTAAATATAAAGTGAATAATTCCACACCTTAGTTATACCCATCATAAATCTAAAACTTGGGAATAATTAAAATATATTACATCTTAAGTTTACTTAAACTTTTAAAGTTAACTTTAGTCTCAAAACTTATAAACATCAGGTCTAATAAATCACTTATATTTTTATAGTTAACTTTGGTCTATTTAACTTAAGACATAAAGCATCTCAAGTCCAAACTAATAAATCAAACAGCAAAAGACATTAATCATGTTCTATTAACAATGATGATTGTTTAAATCTTAGAAAGGAAATCTTTTCTTCAAATGTTATTCTTTTTGCCACTTCAAGCAACAACTCTAGGATAGTTCTTTCAAACCTTAATAATCTAATACATTGACCTCCATCCTAATCACCAAATAACAACTAATCTAAATCTTAAATTACTATTGCACTCTACTTTTATATCTTGAATATCAAAACTTAAAATCCCTATAGATGCACTTCATGAGAAGTAAAAATTTGAAGATAAACCAACTCTTAAAGGAATCACCTAAGTTCACTTCACTTACAATATTAGGGATTCACTTTAGGAATTTTACAAAATGCATATCATTACTTATGCATAACAACATCTTGCTTCTTTAAACATTAGTCCTTACCGGACCAATGATGCTGATTTCAGATACTGGATCTTATATTGTCTCGAAGACCATGAGTGCATAACCTTGCAATCACAAAAGGCAAGTTCACACTTGCTCATGTCCTTTGATTATTTTCTGTAATGTATTTTGCAAATCTAGTGTTGTCATCACTTGCATTTGAAAAAGGTCCGAAAACCCTATTTTCATAATAATGTGATTATAGGTTATTTACCATGAGGTAATAACCTACTATGAAAGTTCCGGTGGTAAAGGAACATATTATCTAGGACCTAACAACCAATGTCGCCAGTGATTCTTGCGCCGTATATCACGCGTTAACCATGAGATTTGGAATGGGACAGAGAAGTCAGTTGTATCTTCTTCCTCTCGCATGAAGCCGGATGTGCAGGTCGTGGCTGTTATCACTCGTAGCGTGCATATTAATTGGTAATTCGTAGATGATATGCAGCATATGGGTGGGAACCCTCAACGTCCCACGATAGTTCTGGCATCTAATGGTTTGTACAAACCATTTCCGTAATTCTATATGTGGGCATGGTGTACACCAAGCAGGCATGCGGGGTCGCGAAGGGGGCAGTGATTGGCTTGGATCTTAGACTGGGCCCCATACCAAGGAAGCATGGACAAGGTCATGACTTGGTTGTGCAACAAGGCTAAGGTCTCTCATGGGTAAAGTAACGCACCTCTGCAAAGTGTAAAAAAAATGTAACTTGTTACTCCCTGTTCCGGGAAGGAGCTGCGAACGCGGCGGGAAAGGAACTCCATGAAAGTTCTGGTAAACCCGTGAAGGCTGACGGACATAGCTTTTTAGAATAAAAGCAACCTTTGAAGAAATGTTTACGAAAACTTGCATGGCCTACGACCTATGGTCTGTGGTTGTAGATATAGTGCATCAAACACTCCTTTTCTAGTGGACTTGCTGAGTACACTCGTACTCAAAGTATCTTCTTAACCCTTGCTAGGTTCTAAAGCCAGTACAGACGATGACTACATCAAGCCATGCTCCAGGAATCATCATCAAAAGCTAAAGCTCTTCAATGAAGTCAAGAAAGTCAACATATGCATCAGCTCAAGTGAAGACGAAGTTGCTGATTAGATAAGAATAGAATCTCTAGCCATAGAACCTATTTCTGTAGTGTATTGCAATAGCAACAATGCCAAACCATTAGTTAAGATATTAGTCTTAATAGTATTATAATTTTGGAGTTGTTTATTTCTGATTCTTCTTTGTAAGAAGTTTCTTTCTCTCTCTTTAACCTAGAGTGTTCTCTAGATCTTGTGTAAAGAGTGGAGTTGTAACCTATAGTCATGTCTTGGACCTGCTGTGTTTCCGTTGTACCACTATGACGGATGTAATACTAGTGAACGGTGTTTCATTGGTGTTATATCAACGACTATAGTGTACTACATCATGCAGTGTATGCTGGGTCACCGCACAGTTCATTCACATCCCCTTCACCTGCAGGGTAGTCAAGCTTCAAACCTTGAAAGGTGGGCATGCCTTCATGCACCCCGACAACAACGTAGCCCTATGGAACTAGACGACAATGGTAAGTTGGTGCAGGTCCAATTGGTAAGGCATAGCCGACCGCCACCGTCATTGTTATGTTCACAACTTTGACATGTAGCTCGCAGTGTGTCATCTGCGTGATATCATCCAATGGGTAGCCAACACGAGCCATCGTCGGTGCACCATTGCCATCATCATCAACCAGGACCTTGGTGGAAGCCACACTGCTTTTTCTATTATTCGATAGGCTGGTAGCATCGAATGCAGGTTCTACCACCATGTGCTGCTAAGATGGGCCGGTAGTACCTTGCTGGCTAAGTGCGTTAATTTGATCTTGTTGTTGCTTTATTTGTTCTTCAATTTTACGCATCCGGTCTGCCTGAATATTTGCTTCAACTTCCACGTTGTCCTTTCTCCTCTTACGGCTTCTATCAGGATATTTCTTCCTCTCTTCGGGAAACCCAGTGCTCCATGGTTGGGAGCCTATTGTGCCTCGTGTTCGTCCATCGTGTTCCTTATTCCCAAGGGCGAGTGTGAGCTCATCATTCTCTCTATTGGGAATGAAGTCCCCATCTATAACAGCCTTTACTGCTTTTCTTATCTTCTCGATTGGTAAGGAGTCTTCTTTATGTCTTATGTTATATATACACTTCCCTTATGAGTCCAGCGTTCCCCCATTCCCGTAAAACCAATTCTTCGCACGTTCGATCCAATCGTCTGTCTCTGGGATGATCTTGTTAGCACGCAGTTCATCCTCAAGTTTCTTCCACTAAGGAATGCCAGCCCTGTAGCCACCTTGCCCCATAGTATGGTGATACTTCTTGTTAGCAGCATTTATCTTATTTGTTGCAGACATTTTCTTAGCTTTTTCTGATGTCTTTTAATTCACAAACTCAGCCAGAATGGTTTTAACTTCTGATATTGAATCTTCTCAAAAACCGGAGTCTTCTCTTTCACGACATAGTCAAGGTGCAATCTTTTCTTCCAGTTGGTGAAATACTGGGCCATCTTCTTCAAAGCCCACTCCCTGACCTTCATTTGCATGGCTTTGGCATGTTTCTTGGCGTCCTCAACTGTATCCTCTGCATTTGGATCCAGATCTACCTTCGGTAGGGTGAAATTAAGCATGAGACTCTTCCACAGTAAATCTTTGGCCATGGTAGGGAGAAATAAAGACGTTCCCTCTTCTTCCGCATTAGCAGGCCTATTCCAATTTCGAATGGTGATCAGGAAGAAGTCCCTAACGATTACTCCACATTGTGCCCCAAATTTGTTTGCGACAACAAGAGGAGCTGTCGGTTTGCCGTCATCACCTACTTCTTCGATCCTGAACCTCTCACGGTCTTCCAACTTTTGGGTTGGGCCTCGTCTGCTATTTTCAGTACATTTGCTCGATCCGGAGGGCTAAAAGAAGAAAGATTGTCGTTAATATTTGTGTATAGACAGCAAATGATTAATTAATGAATTAATTATATTACATGCACCTCGCCGGAGCGATCGTCTTATCGATCACAGAAGGCATTGCCTTCTCCCTCACGGAAGGCATCACCTTCTCCCTCGCGGAAGGCATCGCCTTCTCCCTCAAAGAATTCGTCTATTCCGTCAAAAAGAGGATCACCCTCACCGGAGTTGTTCAAAAACGTCGATACATCGACATTTTCCTCCCTGCGGATCACACCATAGACCAACTCTTCCTTTTCTTCGTCTCTGTCATGTGGTTCCATATTTTCTGCATAGGTGGAAAAACGGATAAGTCAAAGCGGCTAAGGGAGAAGGTTAGGTAGGGTGTTGATAGATATAAACCCTAATTCGGAGAAACCCTAATATATACATACACAATAATAAAAATGAAGAGAAACCCTAAACCCTAACCCTAGCTACAAAAGGGAAATTATGTAGCAGCCACGTAACTCTAGCTATCGACAAAATACCACATTGGAATCATATGCATCATAGTGAGAAAGTATATACTTTGTAAAACATAGGTTCAGAATGAGAGGCTACGCTTGCCCTCGGGCTCGGATCCTATCGCGAAGAACCAATTTTGGAAAGAAAGGCGACAATTCAAGACATGGCATAATGCAATGCGCAAACAATATGTATGACATGTCATATTAGATACTACGCAGTAACCCTAAGTGCAACATCGATTTAAGAGGGTTCGGAATGCCCTCGCGAAGGTGCATCGTTAAACCCACATGTATATGAGGGGTATCGATGTTCTTCCAACTAAACTAGGGTTTAAAGTTGCTTGACAATATATTATGATTGCTTAGACAGATAGCTCTCAATTTTCTGAACATTTTGATATATTATACATGTTTTTCTGATTAAATATGAATTAGTTATTGATTTTACAAAATTTATTTAATTTGTGGAATTATTTAATCAATTTAAAACATTTACTGCGTCATGCTGATGTCATCACACGCATCAGATACTTTTTACACCACAACTTAGCCTACCCACTGAAGTTTACTTATGGGCCCTAGGCCACATCAGCTGCCACGCAAACAAGGTGGGGCCAGGGCTGGGATCGGTCTGGTCCACACCGGCTAACGCACGGGTGACGCCAGCACGACGTCACGCCGACGGTGAGCTCCGAGGCAGCAGCAACCATTTTCAAAAACTTTAAACATAAAAAGTGTTTGAATTTGAATAACTAATTCAAAACCATTTTCTGTTTTTAAAAATAATTAATGTAACCATTTAAACTATTAACCATTTAAAATTAGAAATGAATTAACTTATATTTTTTGCACATTAATTTGGAATTTAGAAAACTTTAAACATAAAAAGTGTTTGAATTTGAATAACTAATTCAAAACCATTTTCTATTTTTAAAAATAATTAATGTAACCATTTAAACTATTAACCATTAAAAAATAAAAATGAATTAACTTATATGTTTTGCATATTGATTTGGAATTTAGAAAAACTTTAAACATAAAAAGTGTTTGAATTTGAATAACTAATTCAAAACCATTTTATGTTTTTAAAAATAATTAATGTAACCATTTAAACTATTAACCATATAAATTAAAAATGAATTAACTTATATTTTTTGCATATTAATTTGGAATTTAGAAAAACTTTAAACATAAAAAGTGTTTGAATTTGAATAACTAATTCAAAACCATTTTATGTTTTTAAAAATAATTAATGCAACCATTTAAACTATTAACCATTAAAAAATAAAAATGAATTAACTTATATTTTTTGTATATTAATATACCAAGTGTGGTATTTTTCGAGACATGATCAATATACCAAGTCTGGTATTTGTCGAACCGGCGTGCATGAAGATAGGGGACGAGCATCGTTAGAACTTGCATTGGATATCTGAAGAAACCACATATTGCGAGTCTATAAATGATTTTTTCAAAAAATCACGGGCGTTAGATCATGTACCTGTAGTACAAACCGGACCCACTTCCTACCGATTCGACAGACATTTGTCCTTTTTACCCGGGATGGACGGAAAGGTTTAAGATCTCCCGGTTGAGATATAGTCCATGTAAGGTGGTCTAGTATTTTAGAAAAATAGGACGGTAGCATTCTGAAACAGTATTTTGGTGGTTGCTTCACAAAACGACCCGTTTTTTGCGCTCGGAAAATGGAAAATGGCTTTTCCATGCGACAAAAAGGAAAACATCCTCCTACAACATTGTTCTCCATCCCAATGTCCACATGTATGCATAATATGGACACAGTATCACAAACTATTCCACGATTCAGCACATAACATCGGTCATTTGGACCGAAAGCCATGAAACCTTGAACATGATAGGTCATTTTGTGAAGGTTTTTTTGAGACATGATCAATATACCAAGTCTGGCATTTTTCCTTGCAACTATGTCACATAATATGAGACCACACGAGGATTTACATTGTTCGGACATTTTTTTGAATCTCTTATGCCCGTTTTGAATTTTTTCCCTTTTCGATCTAAGGTCGAACCGGCGTGCATGAAGATAGGGGACCTATAAATAGAGGGAAATACCTATAAATAGAGGGAAAGGGTTCATATTTAGTTCGGGTTGGAGGGATTTCGGTAGGCTGGGACAGGCAGCACTAATGATAGAGGTGAGTGTCGACATTATGTCGTGCGGCTTGTACCTTGTCCCGGATGGTGTGACCAACCGGGACTAAAGATGAACCTTTAGTCTCGATTGGAGACACCAACCGGGACAAAACACGAGTCAACACTAATAATAGGGGTGAGTGTCGACATTATGTCGTGAGTGTCGATACTATGCTGAGCTGCTTGTATATAAATAGGCATCCTTGTGAGTCGAGTCCTCCAGCCAGTTTGAGGCATCTCCAAGATGGTTTTCGAGAGCAGGAACACCACTACGGCCAGCTTGAGGGAGATGCCACCGGAGCCCAGTCCTTCGGCATCTCCAACAAGCTAGCCATAGAGGCACAACCTAATATGTGAAACTAGCTAGTTAGCTCCTAGGCGTATTGATCTAGTTAGAGAAGTTACAAGTTGCAAGATGGTTTTCGAGAGAAGGGACACCACTATGGCCAGCTTGAGGGAGATGCCGCTGGAGCCCAGTCCTCCGGCATCTCCAACAAGCTGGCCATAGAGGCACTCCCTCATATGTGAAACTAGCTAGTTAGCTCCCAGGCATATTGATCTAGTTAGAGAAGTTACAAGCTGCAAGATGGTGTGCGAGAGCAGGGACACCACTACGACCAGTTTCAGGGAGATGTCGCCGGAGCCCAGTCCTCCGGCATCTCCAATAAACTGGTCATAGAGGCACTCCCTAATATGTGACCACGTGCGTTTGGAGATCAGATCTTAATGGTAAGTACGAATCGAGACAACTTCTTCATAGTTCTGGAAAGTCGTTCTACGAATCGGGACTAAAGGCTCCCCTATAGTACCGGTCTAGCCACAAACCGGGACTAACACTCAATACATTTATTTAACTTGGAAAATTGCAAAAATCATAAAATATCCTTCACAAAATGAGCTATCATGTCTCATGGCATTTAGGTTCACAATATGCGGCCGACTGGCCAAACATGAACTAGAGGTACACAATATGAGCATGAACTTCTTGGCGTATGTCCTTCCTTATGATCGCTTCATACGTAACCATGGAGCATCTTCTTTACTTAACGGAATGCTTGGGTCAGTTTTCACTGTGAAGGGCGGAATTTCATCAAACTTATTATAATCTTCTGACATGTCTATCTTGTCCTCGATTCCCACAATGTTTCTTTTCCCTGAAAGAACTATGTGATGCTTTGGCTCATAGTATTCTTTTGCTTATTTTTTCTTTTTTTGGTCTGAAGGACATGTCCTTCACATAGAAAACCTGAGACACATCATTGGCTAGTACGAATGGTTCATATCTGTAACCAAGATTGTTGAGATCCACTGTTGTCATTCCGTACAACTAGTCTACCTTTACCCCTTACCCATTCAGGTTGACCCATTTGCAGCGAAACAAAGGGACCTTAAAAGAGACTCCATAGTCATGTTCCCATATCTCCTCAATGTAACCATAGTATGTGTCCTTTTTCCCATTCTCGTCCGTTGCATCAAAGCGGACACCACTATTTTGGTTGGTTCTCTTTTTATCTTGGGCGATCGTGTAGAATGTATTCCCATTTATTTCGTACCCTTGGAAATTCAATATAGTAAAAGATGGTGACGAGGCCAAAAAGTATAGCTGATCTCCAACAGTGGTGTCATTCAAGAAATGTGTTCGCATCCAACCGCCGAAAGACTTCATGTGTTCATCTATAATCCATGAGTTAGGCTTCCCCGGGTTTTTGGAGCATACAATATTCTTGTGTTCCTCGATATACGGAGCTGCCAAGGTGGAATTATGTAGAACTGTATAGTGTGCTTTAGTGAAAGAATCCCCGTCCCTACATATCATTGCTTTCTTTCCCAGCGTGCCTTTTCCACTTAGTCTTCCCTCATGCTGCGAGTCAGGAGCACCAATCGGCTTAAGGTCTGGAATAAAGTCAACACAAAACTCAATGACCTCCTCTGTTCCATATCCCTTGGAGATGCTTCCATCTGGTCTAGCATGGTTATGAACATATTTATTTAAGACTCCCATGAACCTCTCAAAGGGGAACATATTGTGTAGAAATACAGGACCGAGAATGGCAATCTCTTCCACTAGGTGAACCAGGAGATGCATCATAATATTGAAGAAGGATGGTGGGAACACCAACTCAAAACTAATAAGACATTGTACCACATCCTTCTGTAACCTTGGCAGAATATTTGGATTGATTATCTTCAGAGATATTGCATTGAGGAATGCACAGAGCTTCACAATGGGTACTCGAACATTTTCCGGTAGAAGCCCCCTCAATGCAATCGAAAGCAATTGCGTCATAATCACGTGACAGTCATGAGACTTCAGGTTTTGGAACTTTTTCTCTGCCATATTTATTATCCCCTTTATATTAGATGAGAAGACAGACGACACCTTGATACTGTAAAGGACTTCAAAAAAGATTTCCTTCTCTGCTTTGGTAAGAGCATACCTGGCACGACTTAAGTGACACCCTTAATCCGTCTTGTTCTGTGTATGCATGTTCTTTGGGTCTTTTATAATTTGCTGGTCCTCCCGTTCTTTTGGTGTATCTTTTATCTTCCCATACACGCCTAGGAATCCTAGCAGGTTCACGCAAAGATTCTTCGTCACATGCATCACGTTGATTGAAGAGCGGACACGTAGGACTTTCCAATATGGCAGCTTCCAAAATATAGATTTCTTCTTCCACATGGGTGCGTGTCCGGTAGCGACGTTGTTCGGAACTGATTGACCGCCGGGACCCTTTTCAAAGATTACTTCTATGTCCTTGACCATACCAAATACATCATCACCAGCAGGGAGTTCAGGCTTCTTCCGGTGATCTGCCTCACCTTTGAAATGCTTTCCTTTCTTTCTTACGGGATGATTGGTCGGAAGAATTCATCGATTCGCCAGGTACACAACCTTCTTGCATTTATGCAAATATGCACCTTCAGTCTTATCTAAACAATACGTGCATGCCTTATATCCCTTGTTTGTCTGTCCTGAAAGGTTACTAAGAGCAGGCCAATCATTGATGGTTACGAAAAGCAACCCTCGTAGGTCAAATTGCTCATGTTTGTTCTCATCCCACACATGTACACCTGGTTTTGCCCCACAACTGCAAGAGTTCTTCAACTAATGGCCTTAGGTACACATCAATGTCGTTGCCCAGTTGCTTCGGGCCTTGGATGAGCACTGGCATCATAATGAACTTACGCTTCATGCATAATCAAGGAGGAAGGTTGTAGATACATAGAGTCACAGGCCAGGTGATGTGACTACAGCTCTGCTCCCCAAAAGGATTCATGCCATCCGTACTTAGACCAAACCATTAGTTCCTTGCGTCACCTGCAAAGTCCTGGAAATCTCTCTAGATTTTTCTCCACTGTGACCCATCAGCGGGGTGTCTCAACTTCCCATCTTTCTTACGGTCTTCTTTGTGCCATCGCAACAACCTGACATGCTCTTTGTTTCTGAACATGCGTTTCAACCTTGGTATTATAGGAGCATACCACATAACCTTAGCAGGAACCCTCTTCCGGAGGGGCTCTCCCTCAACATCACCAGGGTCATCTCGTCTGATCTTATACTGCAATGCATTGCATACCGGGCATTTATCTAAATTCTCATACACTTTACCGCGGTAGAGGATGCAGTCATTAATGCATGCATGTATCTTCTGCACATCTAATCCTAGAGGGCAGAGAGTCTTCTTTGCTTTCTACGTACTCTCGGTAAGTCCGTTATGCTTTGGAAACTTCGGCTTCATTATTTTTAGCATCTTTTCAAATGTGGAGTCAGTTAGACCACACTCTGCCTTCCATCGCAGCAATTCCAGTGTGGTACCGAGCTTTGTGCTGCCATCTTCGTAATTTGGGTACAACAATTTCTTGTGATCTTCTAACATGCCCTCCAACTTCAACTTCTCCTTTTCTGTTTCACAGTATTGCTTTGCATCAGAAATGACCCTACCAAGTTCATCAGCGGGCTCATATGATGCCTGTTCTTCACCTCCTTCCTCTTCATTGTCTTCCATTGCAGTATCACTGTATTCAGGAAACATATGATGATAGTTGTTATCATCATCTTCTTCTTCATTGTCTTCCATCATAACCCCTCTTTCTCCGTGCTTGGTCCAACAATTATAGTTGGGCACGAAACCTTTCATAACCAGGTGGCCACGAATGATTTTCAAGTAAGAGTACTCTTTGTTGTTCTGACATTGAACACATGGACAATGCATAAAACCATTCTCTTGGTTTGTCGTAGCCACATCGATAAATTTATCCACGCCTTTAATGTACCCGGGTTCACGCCGGTCACCGTACATCCATTCCCGACCGTTCATCTGCATCATATAATTAAGTTTATCAAAAATGAAACATCATAAATAGTGAAATGACCAATTCACATCGACACATGCATTGTATCAATGACAGAGAAAAGATAATATTGCTAACCTCGATCAAGGGAAAGAAAGAGGAGAAAGTTTAAGTGCGTCTCGGGCACCTCCTATATTTTTGTTCTATGAGAAATTTAACGGGATCATTCACTCAAACATTTCATCCAACACCTCGCATGCATGCATAGGAAAAAAATAAACTAGCACACCTCTCACACCTTCCACCAAGAAAAAACAGAGGGAAGGCAAAGGGCCGGGCATCGTATTTATAGAGGGTTGGCTCATACATCCCAGTTTGTAACACAAACCGGGACTAAAAGTGTGTGGGAGGCCACGTGTCTGGCACCCACACTTTAGTCCCGATTTGTGTTACAAACCGGGACGCATTATCCCTCACCAACCGGGACCCATGCCTCCGGCCCCCGTGCGGCAGGCCGGCCCGCTCGAATCGGGACGCATGCCAGCATTAGTCCCGGTTCGTGGTGAAACCGGGACTAATGCTATTGGGAGGCGTGAATGAATGGCCTGTTTTCTACTAGTGGCTCTTCCTCAGCATGGTAATCATATATATAGCGTTGCGTCTTTACGCACGGGATGGAACATGGTTATATTCCCGGCTCCCTGATATTAATTGCTATCCTCATTGCGTTGTCGTTGCAAACTTACTGCCGCTGCTATTTGTTACTTATAGCGCTTTAAGAGCATCTCTAACAGATCCCGTAAAACCCTAGATCTTTGTAATTTTAGAGAGTTTTTAGTTTTTAGACTTTTTTTGGGTAAGCACAAACATCGTGTAACGGGCCGCACATGTATAAAACATACCGACTACTCTAAATAAGCTTGCTCGACCGATATAGGTACCATGTGAGAGACCATTTACACGGCACGAACTGCTCATCTCTTCACTCTATTCATCGTCTCCTTTCCCTTGCAGGCACCCAAATCCCCTGCCTCCAACTACCAAATCCCGCCACCCACACCAGATCCGCCAAATCGCTCGCACATTATGGTGTAGGAACTACTCAATCGGAGTTGGGAGGCCGAGTGGGGCACCCTGCACCCTCGGCCTCATGCTACCGCGAAACCTCAGTCGATCGCAACTCCGATGAGGAGGAGCGCAAGCATCGAGTGCACTCGCTAGGGGAGAGGGGGCGCCCAACGGTTAGATGGACCAATAGGGGCAAGACATACCGCATTCCCTTCGTTGGTGTACCAACATGGCGTATTATAGGAAGGTAGAGAGCTCGTTGTGTCGCTCGGCGTGCTCCAACCCTCCTTCCACTGCCCTCGGACTCCAACAATGAAATACGCAACTCCGATGAGGAGGAGCGCAAGCATCGAGTGCACTCGCTAGGGGAGAGGGAGCGCCCAACACTCAGATGGACCAACAGGGGCAAGACATACCGCATTCCCTTTGTTGGTGGACCAACATGGCGTATTACGGGAAGGTGGAGATCTCGCGTCGTGTCACTCGGTGTGCTCCAACCCTCCTTCCACCGCCCTCGGACTGCGACAACGAATACCACAACACCTACGAGGAGCAGGAGCTGTAGGGCATGTAGGATCTTGTATACTTCATCGACAATGACACATTCGAGCGTGCCGCCATGGAGCTCAAGATCCTCTGCTCTGAGCTCTAACACGAGGAGGAGATGAAGTGTGAAAGCGTGACAAAGCGTGAGGCCATCATTACGGTGGCGGCGTAGGAATCCAAGGAGAAGGAATGATGATGCGCTGAATCAAGCAGCGATCGTCGACCTCAACTCCGACCGAGCGCTCACTTGTCGTGTCGCTGCCACACCTGTAGGCTCCAGTGATGCTTCCTGGGGCCAAATTTGGTAAATCTAGTGTTAAGGTTTATCAGAAGATGGATTTCATCCTTTGATTTCGTAATTCATCTTTTGTAAACTAAATGATCGAATGTATGATCGACTTCCGTTCATGTCTCATATGTGAATTTATGCCGCGAAGGCAGTTTTGGCATATATTTTTTAGAAGATCAATTTGGGGGTTAGTTTTTGTACACATTTGCAAACAGAATAGCAGTAGATCATTTCCTTAGAGCATCTCCACTCAGGGTCCCTAAAGTCCCCCTAAAGAGCTATGGGGTGCCGACGCTAAAAATCGCGCCCAACCGGCCCTCTAATCTTTATTTCACGTTGGCGCACGCCGTTTTCCAATCCGACACCCCCAGGCCGAACCCAACCCACAGGGGGAAGCGGGGGCGCCGGATGAAGATGAAACCGAGGCGGACCAGCCCTGGTAGTGAAAAGGATCGTCTCCCCAGCGTTGTCCCATCGCCGGACACGTGGCGGAGAAATTGCTCGCCAGCTCGTTCTCCAGCGGGATGCTCTTCCCGCGATGCTATTCCCGCCTTTTCTACTGCTTCCTGCCCTTTTCTCTCTATATGTAGGCGGGCCGGCCATCGCCATTACAGATCTACACAATTACGACACCTCACACCCTCTCTAGCTACCCCTAGGCCGGCGGCCGGAGGTGCTGCTTTTGCGAGTAGGTACGGCGCAGAGCCATGCCTAGTCGTTGTGGTTTTCTCGCCTCATCCACGACTCGCGCCTCACCCACCATTCTCTGGATAGCCGTGGCACCCGTTTCCCTCTCTCCCTAGACCCAACCACATGGACTCGGAGTGCTCTGACATGGAGTGGATCGACTCCGATGACTCCATGAAAGAACATTTTCTATCCCTAGTGATTTTGGTGTTTATAACAACACACATGTCGGACTAATTATTTTCCAAGTGTACCACAGGTTGTATATCAAGAAATCCCTCGCTTATTCCTCCCAAAAATGAGTACCATGCAGATCTACATTTTACCTTTGTGATGTCCGGTAGTACTGGAGAAATCATCGATACTACCGAATAGGACCGGCAGTACCGGGTTTTACTACTGGGCCTGGCAGAGGGTGTGGGTAATCTGCCCAAAAGTTTCTGCCATGCTAGGTAACAAAAAGCGGTAGTACCGCTTTTTGCTACCGATCAAGAAAGAAGGGCTGGGCAATTTTGCCAAACGTCTCAGTACTGATCGGTACCAAAAAGCGGTAGTACCCCATTTTGGTACTGGTCAAGACTGAAAAGTTGGGCAAGCTTGCCAAACGCCTCAGTACTGATCGGTACTAAAATGCAGTAGTACCGCATTTTAGTACCTAGCACAATAGGAGGTTCTGGCTAGTTGCCAAATTCCACTGCCCTCCCTGGTACCAAAATGCAGGACTACCGCATGTGTCCGGTAGTACCGTGCCTTAGGGACAGTACTACCGCCTTGCGGTAGCACCACATTTTGGTACCGCTGGAGACTGGTGGCCCGTGTGCCTTAATAGCGCAGCTCCGGTACCTGGCCGGTAGTACCGGTGTTTCCGGTACTACCGCTTGTAAATCTGGTACTACCGCTGCAATAAATGCTCAATGGTCAGATCTGCTCAGAGGACTATAAATGCACCCCTCCACCTACCTTGGAAAGTTGCTCTTCGCATTTAAGAACACCCCGTCCACTTGAGCCACCAAATCGCCAAGATCTCCTCACTCAACCATCCAAAGTGATTGATCTTTGGAGAATCAAAGGAGGAGCCCTTGATCTACTACTTCACCAAAAGATATCTTCATTTCCCCCTCATTCACTTGAGGGCCCCTTGCTCTAGTGTTTCGTTAGAAACTCTAGTTCTAGATTTGGTTCTTACAAGTTTGTCTTTGATTGTTTTGACAACTTGCTTGTATTTGGGAGCCTCCAATTAAGTTGTGGATGTGTGCCCCGAACTTGTTGTAAAGGTGACGGCTTCCACCTCGAAGGTTGCCGATATATTGGAAGGTGAATCGATCCCCTTGGGGTGAGGTTCATCGGAGAACAAGGGAGGCCTCTCGTGGCGTTGGTGGTTTGAAACCACCCCGTCTCTAAACGTAGACGTACTTCCCCTCAAAAGGAAGGAACTACGGGAAACAAATCCTTGTGTCAACGCCTCCACCACTTTGGTTACGTCTATCCTTTACCGCACTTTACTTACTTGTTCTTGCTTAGTGGTGTGCTAGTTTTTGCTTGGTTGACATATAGGTAAATTCACCTTAGTTGCATAATCTAGAGAATTTACCTTTCTTGTTAAACTCTAAACTAAAAAAGAAGAAAATTTGAAGTAGCACCTATTCACCCCCCCTCTAGGTGCCCATACGATCCTTTCAATTGGTATCAGAGCCTCGACTCTTTATTCGAGCTTTATCGCCTAAGAGTTTATGGGTAGCCGAGAAGGGGAAGGTGATGGTGAGTCTAACAACTCGGTGACCATGGAGGATCTCAATAACTTGGAAACAAGATTGAGCTCCACCTTGGGCAACGAGATCAAACAATTGCACAAGTTACTTGAGCAACTTGTTAAAGATAAAGTTGGCTCATCATCCCCTTCTCCCCAATAGGAGCCTCCATCCATAGTACCTAAGGGTAATGCCCCGGTATCACCCGAGGGTACGGTGGTGGGGGTAAACAAGACAACTCTAATTCCTCCACACAAAAGGATGGTGGGAAGGGTGAGCACCGTGATTCATGGTACTCTCCCTACCCCCAATTACTCACCCTCATATAAACAATAGAGGTGACCCACCTAAGCTTGAAGCATCTACTACTTTTTCTCAATGGCAATCTCTAATGAAAATCCATGTGCGCAGCTCTTGCATTGAACTATGGAACATCATTGAACAAGGACTCTATATTGGGGATCCAGACAACTTGACAAGAAGATAAGTTGTCAATAGTCAACTCAATACCACCGCCTTGCACATGATTCAACAAGGATTGGGTACAAAGGATTACCCACACATTGAGCACCTCAGTACCGCCAAGTAAGCTTGGGATGCTCTCACGGTGTTGTTTGTTGGGAATGAGAGCATGAGGAGGAACCGGTATGATGCACTAAGCAATGAAGCCGAAGGCTTCTACATGAAGGAAGGTGAAGATCATGAAGACATGTAGCGTAGTCTCAATACCACCGCCACCGCTTTTAGAAATGTGGGTGCCTCACATGTGGATGATGCTTGGATCAAAAGGAAATATGTGAGTGCACTCATGCCCTTTGAGCCCACCGACTTGAAAAGCCTACAAGGAAGACACAACTACCACCTCATGACCTCCAATGAAGTTATGCAAGAGATGGCCTCTTTCAAGTTTGCCTCCAAGAATGCCAAAGATGCCCGTGCTAGTGCACTTGGTATGAGCAATGTTGTCAACCTTGCATTGAAGGCCAAAGTTGTGGAACATGGGGATGAAGATGATAGTGATGAAGGCCTCTCCGTAGACCACCCCGATGATGTCAAGATTGCTCATGGTCAATATATGGCCTTCTATGCAAAGAACTTTTGGAAGAACCCCGCCAAGGCCAAGATGGAAATGCAACGAAAAAGCAACCCAAATGGGAGAAGAGAAAATGTCACTAAATTGAGAACTTGCTTCAATTGTGGTGACCTCTATCACTTTGTGGCGGGTTGTCCCTATGAGAAGATAGAAGATCATGGGGGTAAGCTTGTGTTGAAGAAATCTCCCAAAGCTCCTTACAAGAAACCTTTCATCAAGAAGAATCCCATCAACAAGAAGTCTGGCGAAATTGTATTGGTCACTCATGAAGAATGATCCTCCAACAATGAAGATGATGAAGATGAGGAAGAGGAAACATCAAGTGGTGTGGATGCTCTAGCCACTACTTCTACTCTGACATTCTCACTCTCCGATTCTCCAAATGAGAATACTCTCAACAAGAACGTCACTTGCCTTATGGAAAGAGGAACAAAGGTATCCTCATCATCTCACTCCACTCCCTTAGCTAATGATGAAATTGATGATGATATGCCTCTTGAAGTAAAAAGGGAATTAATTGCTTTCGATGAGTTTGTGACTAACTTACAAGGGGAGGCCAAGATACATTTTGGGAACATCTTAGATCAACTTTCCCACACACAAGAGCTTATAGATGTAAGATGTAAGCTTGGGCATGAACACTTGATTGAGATAGGAGCCTTAAATAATACTCTAGAAGAAGAACAAGAGACTAGGATGTCTCTTGAACTAAAACTTGAAGGGCTTGATGAGGCCAATGACATAATTGTTAATAGACTCATCAAGGAACGTGATCATGCTAGTGCTAAGTATAAAAGGGCTAAAAAGGACAAGATTGAGTTTCGTGTGGTTCATGAAAAACTTGCCGAGGACTTTAGTTTACTTAACAAGGCTCACAAGGCATTGGAAAGTGAATTCTTGTCTCTCACAAAGTCCCATGAAATGCTTCAAACTCAATTGACCAATATTACTTGACCTAGTAATTTCATTCCTTATAGTAGTACAACTATTCTTGAAGAAAATGCTAGGTTGAAGGGGGAGCTATCCAAGGCCACATTTCCACAAGGTAACAAATCCATTGATGATCTTTTGATCAATAAAATACCTAGTGGTGAGAAAGGGGGTATTGGTTTTGTCTCCAAAGCCAAGAAGAAGAAGAACAAGAAGAAGAACAACAAGAAGAAGAAGGCCAAGTCCGCACAAGAGAAAAACAAAGCCATTATGGATAGTAAGACCACAAGTGGTAAAACTATGTCTCATGATGATTTTGCGGGAAGTGCTAACCCTCACTATTTTCTAATGCGTGATTATTATGGTGATGTGTATGCACAATATGTTGGCCCATATGATGGTTATATTGGTTGGTCTATTTGGGTTCCCAAGAACCTTGTTGCTAACAAAAGAGGACCCATTGAAAAATGGGTACCTAAAAATTAACTTGATCTTTTGTAGACATATGCTTCCGGAGGGTCAAAGTGGGTGCTTGATAGTGGTTGCACAAGTCATATGACCGGAAGCTCGTCTATTGTTAAAGATCTAAGGCCAAATGATGATCAAATATCCGTAACATATGCCGACAAGTCAAAGTCTAAGGTAATGGATTTTGGCAAGGTAGTGGTTGCTCACAACATTACACTCGTGAACTTCATGCTTGTTGAGACCATTGGATACAATTTACTTTTAGTACGTGCTCTTGGAAAGATGGGCTTTGTCATCTTTGTTGATGATGATATTGTGGTCCTCATGTGGAGCAAGTCTCTCATGGTCTCTTTTGTTGGGTACGTCGAACATGACTTGTATGTGGTGGACTTTTCGGGGCAAGCCACTACAAGTGCTATGTGCTTATTTGGAAAGGCCGATGTGGGTTGGTTATGGCATCGCCGACTAGCCCATGTCAATATGAGAACTTTGCAAAGTCTTCACAAGGAGGGCCATATTGTTGGACTAAAAGAAAATGTTTCATTTTCCAAAGATCGTGTTTGCAGGGCATGTGTTCTTGGGAAGATGCATGATGCTCCCCACAAGCCAAAGAACCGCATCAAGTCAACAAAGATCTTGGAGATACTCCATGTGGACCTCTTTGGTCCTCCATCTCATGCAAGTCTTAGTGGGAAGAAATATTGTTTGGTGATTGTTGATGACTTTTCAAGATACTCATGGGTATATTTCTTCAAGTTGAAAAGTGAGACCCAAAAGACCTTCATCGACTCCATCAACTTGGTTCAACATCAATACAATGTTCCCATGTTAATTATAAGAAGCGACAATGGCACCGAGTTCAAGAACTACACCTTGAATGATTTCCTTAGTGATGAGGGGATAAAACATCAATATTCCGCTGCATATACCCCTCAACAAAATGGTGTTGCCGAGAGGAAGAACCGGACTCTTATTGAGATGGCTAGGACCATGCTGGCGGAGTTTAAATCTCCATACAACTTTTGGGCCGAAGCCATCTCCACCACTTTCCATGCATCAAACTGGTTCTACCTCCGCAAAGAAATCAACAAGACTCCATATGAAATACTTACCGGTAACAAGCCCAACATATCTTACTTCCGGGTGTTTGGTTGTAAGTGTTTCTATCTCATAAAAGGTTGTCGTTTGTCCAAATTCAAGTCTAAAGCATTAGAGGGTATTTTTGTTGGCTATGGTCTCAAATCTCACACTTATAGAATCTATGATAAGATCTCCGGAGCCATCATAGAATCTTGTAGTGTGACCTTTGAAGAATATGATGGTCCCCAAGGGGGACGTTTTAATGCTTGTGATGCAGATGATGAAATGCCTCGGGATGCCATAGGAAGAATGGGTGTGGGATATATCCGCCCCGTTGAGGAACCCCTGTGGCATATCGAGAAGAACTATGCTCTACTCAAGTGGAGCCCTCATCTTCACTACAACAACATGTTCCATCTACCGAGGTGGACAATGACCCAAGCCAAATACAAGCTGTGGACCCTCAACATGTTGATCAAGGTGACATCTCTAGTAAGGAGGAGCTTGATTCATTCTCCAATATGTCAAGTGGTGCCAAGGCAATTACTCAAGGAAGATCCGTACAAACTGCCTTGAGACAAGCTCAAATCGATGCTAGAAGAGTGCTTGATCAAGACCAAGGTCAATCTTTGCCTCTTAATGAAGACAATGATTCCGGTGATGATCAAGGTCAAGTTGATGGTCAAGACGAGGACCAAAATGATGAAGAGGGTCCCCCAAGAAACAATGAGGAGATCCACACTCCTCGTGAATCTAGAAAGGAGAAGATGTTTTAATTAAGAGACCACTCTCTCCAAAACGTGGTTGGTGACCTAAGGAGAGGCATTTCCACAAGAGCTCAATTGAAGAGGTTTAGTGAGCACCAAGCACACATCTACATGATTGAACCAAACAAAGTGTGGGAAGCTCTTGAAGATTCGGATTGGTTGGAAGCAATGCACAAAGATCTCAACAACTTTGAGAGAAACAAAGTATGGAAGTTAGTTGAGAAGCCAAATTGCCGCAATGTTATAGGCACCAAGTGGATATTCAAGAACAATCAAGATGAGCATGGAATTATAGTAAGGAACAAGGAAAGATTGGTTGCACAAGGGTTCTCTCAAATTGAAGGCATTGACTATGGAGAGACATATTGTAGGGTTCGCAGCATAGAAAACAAAAATTTTCCTACGATGGGAACTATGTACCAAGATCTATCTACTAGATACAAACAACGAGCGGATGTATATCCGTAGACAACATACCCTTGAAGACCGACAAAGCTTAACGAGTTCAACTCGTGGTTGATGTAGACGATCTCTTGCCGATCTCAAGATCGAGAGGAAGTCCTAGCGCCGCAAAGCAGCAGCGCATCCGTGCTCGCACACACGTACAAGACACCGGGCAACCTCCGCCTCCTCGCTCCAGCGATGCAGCGGAAGCACAACCCTTTCTTGCCGAATAGCCACCGGGAACATGTATCTCGCTAGTCCGAGACCATGGGGGATAAATTCTAGAGGGGGAGAGAGATCCTTCACGAGGAGGTGTGTGAGACAAGTGAGGAGGGGGGCTCCTTTTATAGGAGGAGGGGGGAACCCCAAGGGGGTGGCCAGCGCATGGGGGCTGCCCCCTTGCCCTCCCCTCTTCATGTGGGTGGACACTCCACTCACAAAATTCCTTTAAATTCCCTCCACTCAAAAGTCCACTCAAATTCCCATTAAATTTCTACCAAATTTAATGCAAACTCTCATTAAATAAAACTCTTTTATTTTATTCAGAATTTTGTCAATTACTTTAATGACAAACATTCACAAATAACCCCTTGCTAGAATTCCATTTCACATGCATAACCACTTTATGCAATTTTACCCGAAAACCTGTTTCGGTATCTAGTGAAATAAATTCCTGTGCTTGTTTATTCTTTCGGCATGAAACATTTGCTCCAACTGGATGCCAGTGTCCCTTAAGTGTGTCACCATACGGTTCGCGAATAATGCGGACATGATCGAGACCCTTCTCCGATCAATAATCAGTAGCGGGACCTAGAGATCCATACTGATTCCCACACATTCAACGATGACTTTTCCTGTGATCATCGGAACCTTTTACGCTTGTATCTTAATCCCTTTGTTTCACGATATATTACATGTCAGAGATTCGATCATCGGTATCTCCATACCTAGTTTGATCTCGTTACTGACATGCACTCTTTTCTTGTTCCCGTGATATAACATTCTAGTGATCAAATCACTTGCTTGCAAGCTAACCAATGTGATATCACCGAGAGGGCCCAGAGCATATCTATCCGTCATTGGGATGAACAAATTCCACTCTTGATCCATGATTCTCAACATAACACTTTAGTAGCTTTGAAGCCATCTTTATAATCACCCAGTTACGGAGTGACGTTTGATGTCAACAAGAAACTCTTCCGGTGTTAGTGATTGGCATGATCTCATGGTCTAAGGATTAGGACTACTTCGTAGTTTGTTTATAGCAATATAAACTCAATGACTTTGATCGTAATGCTATACTTCGGATGAATGTTCATCACACCATTACACTAATGTTGTGATCTTGTTATTAACAACATCCAATGTCTATGATCAGGAAACCGTGATCATCTTGTTAATCAACGAACTAGTTTATGAGAGAGGCATAACTAGGAATTTTCTGTTTGTTTATTAAACACACATGTATTAACGTTTCTGTATTAATACAATTATAGCATGCAAAATAAACATCTATCATATACTTGGAATACACATAATAAACATTTTATTATTGCCTCTCAGGGCATATTCCCTTCAGTCTCCCACTTGCACTAGAGACAATAATCTAGTTACATTGTGATGTATCTAACACCCATGGAGTTCTGGTGTAGATCATGTTTTGCTCTAGGGAGAGTTTTAGTCAACGGATCTGCTACATTGAGATCCGTATGTACTTTACAAATCTTTATATCTCCATCCTTGACATGCTCGCGGATGGAGTGAAACCGGCGCTTAATATGCTTGGAATGCTTGTGAGACCTTGGCTCTTTGGCATTGGCAATGGCACCATTGTTGTCACAATAGATCACCATTGGGTCCAACACGTTTGCAACCACACCTAGTTCGGATATGAACTCCTTCATCCAAACTGCTTCCTGAGCCGCTTCTGAAGCAGCAACATATTCGGCCTCCGTTGTTGATCCCGCCACCATAGGTTGTTTGGAGCTCCTCCAACTAACCGCTCCGCCATTCATGAGAAATATGTATCCGGATTGAGACTTAGAGTCATCCGGATCGGTGTCAAAGATAGCGTCGACATAACACTTAGCGATGAGCTCTTCTTCACCTCTGTATACAAGAAACATATCCTTAGTTCTTCGCAAGTACTTAAGGATATTCTTGACCGCTTTCCAGTGTTCTGAACCTGGATCTGATTGGTACCTACTAGTCAAACTAATAGCATGTGCCACATCCGGTCTTGTACATAGCATGGCGTACATTATAGAGCCTATGGCTGAAGCATAGGGGACCTTGTCCATTATCTCTCTTTCTTCCGCCGAAGCCGGACTTTGAGTCTTACTCAATGTCGTGCCTTGTGTCATAGGTAAGAACCCCTTCTTACTATTTTCCATTTTAAACTTCTTTAAAATCTTATCAAGGTATGTACTTTGCGATAGCCCTATTAGGCGCCTAGATCTATCTCTATAGATCTTTATGCCTAATATGTATGACGCTTCACCTAGGTCCTTCATTGAAAATTTGCTGTTTAGACAACTTTTAACTCCGTTTAAAAGATCTATATCATTTCCGATCAATAATATGTCATCCACATATAATATCAGAAATGCCACATTGCTCTCACTCACTTTCTTGTAAATACAAGCTTCTCCATAAGTTTGGACAAATCCAAACTCTTTGATCACCTCATCAAAGCGGAGATTCCAACTTCGTGATGCTTGCTTCAATCCATAGATGGATCGCTGAAGCTTGCACACCTTGTTAGCATCCTTAGGATCGACAAAACCCTTTGGTTGTATCATATACAACTCTTCTTCAATATTACCATTGAGAAACGCGGTTTTGACATCCATCTGCCATATCTCATAATCGAAATATGCAGCAATTTCTAACATAATCCTAACTAACTTTAGCATCGCTACGGGAGAGAATGTCTCATCGTAGTCAACTCCTTGAATTTGTCGAAACCCCTTTGCGACAAGTTGAGCTTTATAGACGGTTACATTACCATCAGTATCAGTTTTCCTTTTGAAAATCCATTTGTTCTCCACGGCCTTTCGATCGTGAGGTAAGTCCACCAAGTTCCAAACTTGATTTTCATACATGGATTCCATCTCAGATTTCATGGCTTCTAACCATTTGTTAGAATCCGGGCTCATCATCGCTTCTTCATACGTCGCAGGGTCATCATTTTCATCAACCATGAAATTCATGACAGGATTTCCGTACAGCTCGGGAGCTGCACACGTCCTGCTTGACCTGCGAGGTTCGGTAGTACTCTCTTTCGGAGTTTCATGATCATTATCATTAGTTCCCTCTTCAACAGGTGGAGCCAACTCCGGAACAACTTCTGGCGCTGCGCTACTCGCCATACTTTGAAGAGAAGGTTCCATAACCTCTTCGAGTTCTACCTTCCGACTACTCACACCTTTCGCGAGAAACTCTTTCTCTAGAAAGGATCCATTCTTGCCAACAAAAACCTTGCCCTCGGATCTGTGATAGAAGGAATACCCAATAGTTTCCTTAGGGTATCCTATGAAGACGCATTTTTCCGCTTTGGGTTCGAGTTTATCTGGTTGAAGTTTCTTCACATAAACATCACATCCCCAAACTTTAAGAAATGACAGCTTAGGTTTGTTTCCAAACCACAATTCATACGGTGTCTTTTCAACGGATTTAGATGGTGCCCGATTTAAAGCGAATGCAGCAGTTTCTAGTGCATAGCCCCAAAATGACAATAGCAAGTCCGTCAGATACATCATAGATCGAACCATATCTAATAAAGTACGATTACGACGTTCCGACACACCATTTCGCTGTGGTGTTTCGGCAGATGTGAGTTGTGAAACAATTCCACACTCTTTCATGTGAGTGCTAAACTCGTAACTTAGATACTCACCTCCACGGTCGGATCGTAGAAATTTCATCTTTCTATTACGATGATTTTCCACTTCATTCTGAAATTCCTTGAACTTTTCAAAGGTTTCAGACTTGTGTTTCATCAAGTAGATATAACCGTATCTACTCAAATCATCCGTGAAAGTAACAAAATAATGATATCTATCTCGCGCCGACACACTCATTGTACCACATACATCAGAATGTATGATTTCCAATAAATCTGTCGCCCGTTCCTTTGAACCGGAAAACGGCGTTCTAGTCATCTTGCCCATAAGACATGGCTCACATGTATCAAATGATTCCAAAAGTCCATCCGAATGGAGCTTCTTCATGCGTTTAACGCCAATATGACCTACACGGCAGTGCCACATATATGCGGATATATCATCATTTAGTTTAATCCTGACGACCTGACACCACAGTGGTCTGGCGTGCCAGGCGTGTGGCAGCAGATCAGGTGGTACTTGCCCGCCCCAAAAGAAGAAGACCATCTCTGACAGCCGGACAACAGCTAGCTAGCTCCCCTGAAACCTCCCGTTCGTTCACATCAGTTGGTGCCTGCCGGCCGGAAAACGAATTGTGCAGGAATGACTCGACGACACTGCTTCGCTCGGTCGCTCACGGACGTGTTTCGTGCCATGCTGCCATGCAACGGTCGGTTTAGAGCATCTCTCGGCGCTGCGCGCTATGCGGATGCAGCCCGCGGCATCGGTAAATAGCCGTGCTAAAGGTGTTGTAAACAGCCACGTCAAAATCCAGCGCTGAAATAGTCTTTTTAGACGCGCTAAAATACAGCCCCCAAAACCACATTTTCAGAGAATATACATCTAAAATGGATCAAACAAAACTAAAAAATAGACTAAAAATATAAATATTTACATAGTTCAACCCATGTTTGCTATAAACGAATTTAACACTAAAGTTAGACTACACTAATCGGAGAAGTTGAAATTGGAGGAGATAGACACCGGAGTCGACGTCCAGTCGAACTTGAAGGAGGAAGAGTCAACGGTGATGGTCGATGGACCGGCACCCTTCTTCTTCTCCTCCTTCCTCCTCGCGGCCTTCTCCTCCTTCTCCTTCTTGTTGGCCTCTTTCTTGGCCCTTCTCGCCTTCCGATATTTCTTCTTCGCATTCTTCTTCTCCGCCTTCTTGGCGTAGAAGGCGACCTCCGTGGCCATGTCCTCCGCGAAGCGCCGCGCCCACTCGAGGCGCAGGCGCTCGTCCCGCTCAGCGACGAGGTGGCGCTGCTCGAGCTCGTAGTGGCGCTGCCTCCTTCTGTGTGACGGACGGCAGTGACTCGAGTTCTTCAGCCTGCTGGAGCCTCGCGCGCCCACTTTCACGCTGCATTTCGGCGGATTTTTTTTAGTACGCGCAGAGTTTTCATCGCCTGTCCGCTGGAGATGCTCTTAGACTTACGATCGATCCTCCCGCGCGGTTTGGTACGTTAGCTAGGTATATAGAGGCGCGCGATGGATGGAGTATCGATGGTCGATGAGCCGCGCGCAGGAGGCGGTGCGGGCCGGGGCCGGGTCCGGGTCCGGGGCGCGCACATGCATGGTGGCGTGGCGACGATGGACGTACCAGGGTTATGGCCCCGATGGGTTTTATTCCGCGGTACGACTGTCGGCCCATTTTTCACCGTACTCTCCCGCCCGCTCGCTCGCGCGCGTGGCATGAACCCCTACGTCCGCCCGCCGCGGTGTCAATTTGCTCATTCCCGCCACCGGAAGAAGCCTCTCTAGTCTCTAGTTACAGTACCGGCCAACCGAGCAAGCAATCAGAGAACTACACCATCGATGAACGCCAATCGACTTGCACGTACGGTTGCGCCACGTAGGGCATCGGACCCGCATTGCACGCGCGTACGTCGGTCCCAGGCCGACCCGCAATGCGAAACGCTAAAAAGGAAGGGGGCTAGCCAAGCATCCAGCCAGCCAGCCTCGCATGCAAGGGCGGGGAACAGGGTAACATGGAAGCCCGCCGTGCCGGTGCGGTGCGGTTCGGTTCGTGCGTCGTCTGTCCAATTTTCCCGCGCGCCGCGCCCGTCCTGCTTTTTCGGAAAGATGTACTAACCGCTTTTGCCACGCGCACACACAGCAGATTGCAACGGCAGCTTACGCTAGCTAGCGCGCGCCGAGCTGGTATGTGAAGATCGGAGTACGCGAGGGAGGAAGAGAAAGAACAGGGTCATGTGCTCGCATGAGCGCGAGATCGAGTATGTAAAAGCCAACATGATAACCCCGCGGCCATCTGTAGACAGAACCATCTCGATCATCTCTTGCTAGCTAGCCCAGCGGAGCTAGGCCGCGCAAGTTGCGTCTTATTGCTATGCTATACCCTCATCAGAGCGAGCACGAGGGAGCACGAGGCCCAGGTTGTACTGTTCTGGACACTGTACATCCTTCCATACACAACTACACAAGTGGCCTGGCCTGGCCTGGTGCTTAATCTTCGATACCGAACTACGTAATAAGTAAACAAACCGAGATGGAATCCTAGCTCGTTGTTCGATCGAGGCAGTTCCCGTTTCTGGACATGCATCCAGATGCGATCCCTCTGCGCATAAAGAAAGAAAGAAAGAAAGAAAGAAGAAGGGGAAGGGAGCGAGCAGTAGTAGGGAAAGAAAAAGACCGAGCTAGAACGCTAGAGTGGTCCTGATGGATGGATGGATGGATGATGGGTCGAACCAGCTGCCGATCGATGGGCTAGGCGCGACGCATCCGCACCAAGCTCCAAGGTGGAGGGGATCCAGTCGAGGGACGTCCGTCGGTCGGTCGCGCCACTACACACTGGAGCGGCGGTGGACCACCCTTTGGAGCCCATCACTTCCGCGCCAAACCGCGCGCTTGTACACGGTCCCCCCGCCGGCAGCCACATACTATGGACGCATCATTTTCTTTTTTTTCTTCTTCTGCTGCGAGTATTCTGACGTGGTGAAAACTATTTGTACGGTTATTCAAAAAACATACACGCCACTCCGTAGATAGAGTGCATGAATTGTTCGATCGATCGGCGTGTAGTAGCGACCGATGGACAGACAACGGGACGACATCAATTAGTAGCATAACCTTGATTACAGACCTGTCGATTCTGCTGCTGATGAGCTAATCAATCACCTATCGATGGAGACAGCGCTGGCCTTCTAGCGCTAGCTATAGTACATCGTACGGACCTGCTCATCTTCCGAAGGCGCCTAACATTAATAATCAACTCGTAATCTCAACTTGATTCATACGTTTTTTTTCTTTTCTTTTCGAGGAATCTGCCCGTGTTGTTACCCGGGGCAAGAAAAATAGGATCAGATTTGAGTTACAGAAAAACTGCAGAGAAGGGCGGCAGTACAGTAGCAATTCGAAGTCCCTGACGTCAGACAAGAGAGCCGTGCGATAACGGGAGAGTGTCAACTGTCAGGGCTCATCATCATATTTCAGCGACTGGAACTGAAAATGGGAATGCCTACATGGGACATAATAGACGTTTGACTTTGCTGCTACAGACACATTTTTTTTAATAATTTTTTGGAGAATAGCCAGCGCCATGCTAGCTAAGGCATGGTTCTGCAGCTAGTTTATCTCATCCAGTATATCCTGTAAATGATTAATAACTTAGCTAACAGCGAAACAGAAAGAATTCTTTCTGACAACGAACCATACATACTACTCCATGATTGCTGCGTTGTTGTTACAGCTTGTAATTATGCTTAGCAGACTGCTGGGAGGCATCCAGGCTGTATCCGCTTTCCGCGTTATTTCTTCAGCGACAATCAAGACAGGCACGCTCTAACTGTTTACTACTCTCTGGTAGTATAATACAGTACATATGGCATCTATTGGAATTTGGAAAGGTATTTTAGACTAGTCCTCTGTATGAAGAAATATGAAGTCCGACAAAGGAAAAATTGACTATTCCTTCTCTGATTATGGTATAGCAACAGGGCAACAACCTACATGCTGCAGTTAGTTTCAGAAAGTTCAGATGCTAGGAAACCAGACCCAGGTACTGCCTCTGGCATTTTAAAACAGTTTGTTACTTTCTTACATTTAATTTAAAAATCACACGGCACTGTATTTTTACTTGTGGGTACAAAGGTAAAGGGGATGGATTTGCACAGTGAACAAGAAACAATGGATTAGCTGCCCTATTGTTCATTTTGACGTGCATCTCAGATTAATTGGGCCCACAGTGCTAGCTGTCTAGCTGTTTTGCTACCAGCAGATTTCTGTACTGTTTTTATACCTTGCTTCCAAAACGTCGATCTAGAATTGGCACAACATGATGAGACCACGCTACCGTTTCTGCTGGAACGGATAGGTTACATGACAAACTGAAGAAATGTTACTGTGGTACTTAAGCTTCAGGCCGGTTTCACATGAGATCGTCGTATCCGGCTTGCTTCGACAGATATAGTAGATGTTGCTTACGCGTCTAGCAAAAGCACGGACACGCGAACGGCATGGTCTTCCACGCCGAGACGACAACATGAAGATGCGTGTGAATTGTAATGTGCTTCATCTCATTTCCATGTTATCGAGTCACTGCAAACCGGCTCTAACCCTTGTCTGAAAAAAAATATCATCGTCCTCATTCTTCAGTAAGAAGATGTATATTCTAATGAACCATTTTTGTTAGTACTCTAGATAAGATGCTATATTATCTGCATATATCAGTAAGACGTTGCGTCATATTTTGAAACATCTTGACTTCTGTTATTGCCGACATTGTATGTTTGTAAGTAAATTACGATTTGAATCCGAGCAGAACTGCCGCGACATGGAAAACATGGCAACAGGCTTTTAAGCAATTAACCCTGTAAACAACGTCAACCTCGATCAGTCTGCTAGTACTAGTTAAACAAGTTGTTTCATTCATGCCACTTTATATATGCCATCATTTGCCTACTTGGAGGTCCACTTTTATAATGCTCCAGAGGGCGTCATCAATCATTATCACCTCGAGTTAAGATGGATCACGCTGTACAATCACGGAAATACCAAGTGCAGGAGGTCGTGCGCCACCTGGACGCACACCAGATTAGATTCCACACCAAGCACGGACTCATCTTCTTTAACTTTGCTTTGGCAATGATCAACTGCTGCCTATGATTACGGTACAGAACTCTACCATGTACGCTACACAGACTGTTAGTAGTATTAATTCCAGTTGTTGTGGTGCTCTGGATCACTTAGTGATGGGCTGGCTGGCAACCAGAATGTGCTGCTCCAACCCCCTCTAACCATCAAAGCGAAGAGGTTACTTTGGTTTAGTTGATTGATTGCTTCAGTTGTACTCCCTCTGTTAAATGTACTTCTATCTTTTTTATCTAAAGTTAAAAAATAAAACTTTCACCAACTTTATTCAAAAGTGCAGCAAACACATATGACATCAAATGGATATAATATGAAACTATATTTCAATACAAATCTGATAAAACTAAATTGGCAGGATAAAAATTCTTGACAAGTAGTAATCCTACATGAAATGTTTCACCAATTACACCAGAAAAATTAAATGGAGTGATACGGAAAGTTAACTTTGAAAGGAATTATGGTGAAGTAAAATTGCATTTTCTTGTTAAAACTCCGAGAACGAAAGATTTCTTAGAGTGGCTTGCTTTGGTCCATAATTTGTTATCTCAAGGAAGTGTGACTATCAAAGTCAATGTGACGTTGGCAAACACTTTCAACCAATAAAAGGCAAAGACAAGGTGGCTCATTCTCGTCCATGCTTTTTTTAATATAGTGATTGATATGTTATTCCCTCTGATCCATATTAATTATCGTAGAATTGGATGTATATAGCACTATAATATGTCTAAATACATTCGACTTTGCGACAATTAATATGGATCGAAGGGAGTAGTTTTCATGATTGACCACGCAAAAATGATGGCCAAGCATCTGGTTGATGGCGGACTTACTATTGTTCAATATGCGGACGATGCTCTTAATATGGGACATGACCTTGAAAAGGCTAGGAAACTGAAACTTATTTCAGCGTTTGAACAACTTTCAAGTCCCAAAATAAATGGGCATAAGAATAAATTGTTCTGGTTTGGGAAGCCCAAGAAGATACTGCTCAATATGATGAACTATTTTCTAGTGAGAAAGGTCAGTTTTTTATTAGCTACTTGGGTATTCCGATATACTATCGAGGTTCAAAAATGTTAGAAACATGTTGCGGAGCTACCACAATAGAGACTAAGCAGTTGGAAAATAAAATTATTATCTATTGGTGAATGATTATTTCTCATTAATTCAATAGTAAAATAATATGGTACTGCATGTGATTTGATTCATCGAGTTACCAAGGGAGAGTCTTACATTACATAGACTGGATTGTTTTGATCATGATTCTTTTGACGAGGGGTAACGAGGAAAATAAATATCATCTCGTAATATGGATCCGCGATAAAACTCCCGCCACGTCCCATAATAGCTCCCTGTTACACGCCCCCGTGGCCCCGTCCCGTGGTGTGGTGGACCTCGCTGCACAGCTGTTGCGGTTGTAGTCTTGTCCCCTTTTGCCCAAAACTGAACGGTTCCGTTTCAGATTTTTACCCATTCTCTTGCTCCACTCTTCTGCGTCTGTCTAAACTAAGCACCCCTGCATTTTGCTTGTCACCAATGTTTTTCCATACGGTTCGTCAGGTAACTTTCGACAGTTGCTTAATTTTTTGGAAAAAAAGAAGAAGGTGCTTTGGCTTGCTCTTTTATTCCGTGCACGCAATAATTCGGCGGAGCATAAACACAATGGTGGAATGGCAACAAATGCGACATGCATGACTGTTAGGCAAATGGGTACAGCAAGAGTAGCGAGGTCCAGTCCTCACGGCACCAAACATTATCTCGTTAGTTAGCTATTAGTACAAAATAAATTCTATTATTGCTCTCTTCCAAGCTCACAAGCTATTCTGTTTCACTGGGCCCTCAGCCTTTTTTTTTTCTTATTAGGCACATTTATATATCAAGATATGTGTGCACTTTCCCTGTTAGTTAAATGTTAAATTGCGGAAAATTGAGTACTAAGTAGTAATCAGATGCTGAAAGGTACGTACATGTACACATCACTTTTCAATCAAGAGACTGGTTGATTGATCGATCCTAATACTAATTATAACTAATTGCTTATCACAGACATGATCGAGTTTGAGTCATAGTTTTTGAAACCGGATAGGTTCGGTGGTTTGACTAGAAAAAACTTGACACGGGTTTTCTAAGAGATAACGGTTTAAAGACAGAAATCCGGGGGAATTAAACTCTCAACCTTCTATTAGGTAGAAACAACACGTCACGAGGCCCAATAATACTCGGGGTCCCCATCTTTTGTGATTACATAATAAAATATACTTTACATATACCTTCTATTACCATTTTATTCTAAAACCTAATTAAATTTTAATTAAAAATAACAATTTTTATCACCGTCGAACCGAATGGACCGATGTTTCGACCAATGAACCAGTGAACCGGTCGCCTCTCACCGATTCCTTCACCGGCCCGGTCTTTAAAACTATGGTTTGAGCTCAATCTATCGACCGAAGTTCGATGTCAAAATATATAGCTTTTCATCGCTGTTATATATGATAGGGTTAGCCTCCTCAGATGCCCCAATACTAACCAAGGTGATCGCCATAGTAGTACGTAGTATTTTCTTGCCATAGTCACAGATGATTAACTAGTAGTGTCGGCCGGGCGGCTGGGCAAAAATTTCAACCGAAGCATGTAGTACAGCGTATATATTTTGTTGCTTCGTTCACACTCTTTATAATTATTGATCAACCTTATCTTGGATATAGTACATACTTGCAGCTATTGACATATAGATAAAAGAAATACTGCCACCAATTTGATACGTGCCAGATTTGTAGACATGATTAGTGGTTGACATATATGTGAAGCACGCGACGGGGGATGTTTCCATTGGAATCTAAAAAGGACGTGAACCGCGGTGGGGCTCAACAAGTGGCATTTTACCGTATGATTAGCATACAGGGACGCGTGTGCAGTTCTACAGGGGTGTACACCTCTAAATTCGATGGTAAATGGCTCCAGTCCTGTTAAATGTTGCTGTAGAAGTAAAAATGGAAGATTCTTACGCCCGCTGTGGGCCTAGAGGGTACCGGCCCACCACCAACCATGCTGTACTGCCGCCGCGTCCACCTCATCTTAACCGTCCATTTCTCCAGGGGCCCATCTCCCATCCGTTGAGAGACGTGTACATATCCCGTTTTGAGCCGTTTGGCTGGCTAGCACGGTCCCAGCTCTACATGATAGTACTACTTAGTACTACTCATCATTTTACCATGTTCGCTTAAGACATTACTTTTCCTCTCTGGAGGGAGATATACTACTCACCTCATTGCGGATTTTACAGCACTACTAGTATTGATCTACGCAAAGGTTTTCTGCAGCTGCTTAATTGCCTAACCAGACCAACCGTGCTGCGGTGCTCCGCTTGCACATGCATACGTAGACCTAGCTGGCGAGATATGCGGTTCGGCGAAAAGGGTGTATATATATCTTGGCAGCAGATTAATGTTAAAAATACAAACCTCGCGAAACAAACTATTCCGAACGTATCTACGATCTTTCGATCTAGAGTGATTGGTGATGTATTAAATGGTACTTCCCCCGTTTACTAATATAAGATTTTTAACTTTGTGAAGAATTGTATCTAGATTTTTTTAGTGTATAGGTTAAGAATAAATCTAGACATTAAAGAATATCTAAATATACTTTTTTCATAAAACTAAAACATACTATATTATGAAAAGGAGGGAGTACTGAGCGACGCCAAGCCTGCGGTAGCTTCGTCCATATGCAGATGCGCAGTTTTTTCACGAGGCGACACGGGCACCGGAGCTAGCTGCGCGCCGACACAGGGTGAAGAGTGATGAAGAGCATCTGGGCATATCGACCGATCGGTCGGTCCAGGTCCAGGGGACGAGTCGCTCGCGGCAAGTAGATACAAGCGGCGCCGGCCTTCCCATCCGGGCGACGGGGTCAGAACGGAGACACGCCATGCATGCAGCACACGCAGCGCCCATCAATGCGGGGAGATAGCCATGCACGCGCCCACGCGGCCGGCGCCAGCGCCCCGCGCGCGGCAGCCATGCATGCACACAAAAGGCTATACTACCAAATGTATCTCTTTTATTTTTTACACAAGATATACATTCTTTTTTTTTTTGCGAAGAAGAAGATATACTTTCTAGCTCCAAGGATAGAAAGCGTGGAGGAGATAGATGTCTACCTAGTCACTGTGTCTATCTCCACCGCATCCGCGGGACGAGATATGCTCCGAGCACGGTTTCGTGCATATATGTATGCATGGATGTTGGCCGTGACGTGGCGCGGCGGCGGGCTGTGCATGCGCGCGGCGTGGGAGGGCGTGGCGCCGTGCTCCGACGCGGACGAGGGCGATGTCAGCACCGCGGCGCAGTTGTCTTCCCCCGGCGACGCCACGACGGCGCGGATGGCCGAACACGTGTCCGGTGAAGCCCCCCCCCCCCCCCCCCCCCCAGGCGCGCGTTTCTGTTTCACCGCCGCGCCGCTAGCTGGCCCGCCTGCCTGCGCAGTCCATCCTCACCCTCCCTCTTTTGTCCCCATGCCCGTCCTCATAAATTCCCCCGGCCATATCTCCATCCCCCACCCTGACCGCAGGACCCCTACCTATATAACGCCACGCCACCGCCCCCCGTAACAAACGCCGTCGGTCGCCTCCAGCGTACACACATACGCACAATATACAGCTCATCACTGTATAACGTATTTCGGCTGTATTTCGGTTTCGTTTTCTTGTTGGGAGGAGATGGATGGGTGGGGGAAGGGAAGGAAGGAAGAGTCGTAGGGTAGAGAGATCAATCAGTACAAGCACCACCACCACCAGCAGCAGCCCTTCTCCCTTTTGTAGGGGCACCCCTCTCTTTTCTCTTTGGCTGCCTTCCTCTCTTTGGGCCCTTTCCAGTTGTCCACGCCCCCATTTCTCCCCCCTTTCTTTTTCACCATCTCTCTCCCCATCCCTCCCTGCCCTGCCCAGCCAGCGGCGTCCTCCTCCCTCGCCTCTCCGGACCCTTCCCTACTTGTAGTACCAAGCTTCCTTTTCCTATTTCATCCGCTCCCTCCAATTCTACTCCCTCTTCGCCCGCACCACACTCACTCGGTGTGCGTGTGTGTGTGAGAGAGAGAGGGGAGATGAGCTTGTAGCTAGCTAGAAACAGCAATTAATTGCCTACAATTCAGTACTACTACTACTAGTACTTCTCTCCTCCCCAATTCTACAAGCCGGCCGGTTTCATATACACTTCTCCAAGCAACTCCAGAGAGGTTGCAAATACAGTTTTTGCCTGCTCCCCAGCTTGCTACCCATCCGGCCGGAGAAGTTTGAGCGGAGCTTCCCGGTGGCGGTGCCGCCGCGGCATCCATGCAGCACCACCAGCACCAGGGTGGCGGGTCTCAGTACGGGGCGCCGCCGCCCACGGACATGGGCCCCTTCTCCACGCCGCCGGCTGCAGGACCCGTGCCTCTGAGCAGCCGCCCCCCGCCGCCGCAGCCAACGCAGCAGCAGCAGCCGCAGCCGAGCTACGACGAATTGGGCGGCGCCGGCGGCTTCCCGGACGACGACATGCTGGGCGGCGACTCCGGCGGCAACAGCGGCGGCGCGCTGGGGTCGGGCGGCAACCGGTGGCCGCGGGAGGAGACGCTGGCGCTCATCAGGATCCGCTCCGAGATGGACGCCACCTTCCGCGACGCCACCCTCAAGGGCCCCCTCTGGGAGGACGTCTCAAGGTAAAAAAAAAAAACACCGAATTACGCACGCACGAACGAAAAAACACGGAATTCCCTCTGGAGTAAGCACATTTGCGATTCACATGCACAGCTTGTCGTCGGCATGATTTCCTTTTTCCTTTGCACAGAGCGGCGCCTAACGGTTTCGTGGAATTTAGCGCTCGTCTCGGTTGGTTCCACATGAAATGATGCCCAATAATGCGCTGCTGCTGTCACCAATTCTCCCCCCAAATTTCCCGATTTCCTCCCCTTTCTTTCCTGGTCGATCTAATCAAATGCTTCTCGATTTCTGTGATTTTTGGAGGAAGGGAGAGAGCGTAGTAGTAGTAGGTGTAGGTGTAGGGGATGCATGATGATAGCAGGAATCTGGGCGCCTGGGGATCGATCGATCGTTCGTACCACGGTGTGAGTGCAAGGTCAGGCTCAGGCCGGCAGCAGCTGCAGGCACCAGTCTGCCACTGTTTTCTGCTTTCAGTTTTTGGGAAAAGAAGGAGGGGGCAGCCTTTCTCTCCCATCCCAATGTGGCCTCATCTTAATTTACTCTATTCCCCTTCCCTTGCACTCCATTTTTTCACCGCCGCCTCCACCACTGCTGTCGACTTCAAGTCTCTCTACCGATCCCTAAAAAGACGAGATAGCCTCTGATTAACTAAAAATTCCCCTTCTGCCTATGCTTCCTTGCTCTCCTCCCTCTCCCCCATTGTCCTTCCAATTGCTTCCATCTCTTTGTCTCTTTCGGCCCCCGGAGAAAGGAGCCTCGAGGCTTCTGCCTGTAAACACACCGCCGCCGTCGGTTAATCGGCTCCGTTTTATTTTCACTCGATTTTCTTTTTTGGTTGTACTAGGCGAGTGGAGTAATTAACCTCGTCACTTCACTGCTCTGTCTTGAATTTCAGGAAGCTCGCGGACTTGGGATACAAGAGGAACGCCAAGAAGTGCAAGGAGAAGTTCGAGAACGTGCACAAGTACTACAAGCGCACCAAGGAAGGCCGCGCCGGGCGGCAGGACGGCAAGAGCTACCGCTTCTTCCAGGAGCTCGAGGCGCTGCACGGCCCCCTCGCGCGGTCCCCACTGCCACCGGTCAGTACCGCCCCGCAGATGAGCGCAATAATGCCGCCGCCACCGGGGCCGATCCAGCCGGCGCCTATATCTTCGGTGGCTCCGGCTCCGGCTCCGGCCGCTGTGGAGCATCCCCAGCCACCGCCCGTCAGTCTGCAAGGCTTGAACTTCCCTTCCATGTCCGACTCTGAGTCGGACGACGATGATTCCGAGGATGACGACATGACGGCGGAGACCGGCGGCAGCCCGGATGGCGTTGGCAAGCGCAAACGCGTCGGCAGCAGAAAGATGATGGCTTTCTTCGAGGGGCTGATGAAGCAAGTCATCCAGAGGCAGGAGGAGATGCAGGTGAAGTTCCTGGAGACCATGGAGAAGCGGGAGGCGGAGCGCACGGCGCGGGAGGAGGCGTGGCGGAGGCAGGAGGTGGCCCGCCTCAACCGCGAGCAGGAGCAGCTCGCGCACGATCGCGCCGCGGCGGCTTCCCGCGACGCCTCCATCATCGCCTTCCTCCAGCGCATCGGCGCGCAGACCTTGCAGGCCCCACCCGTCGTCATCCCGATGCCGATGCAGGTCCAGACCCCGCCGCCGCCGAAGCAACCTCGACAGCAGCTGACGCCCCTGCCGCCGTCGCCACAGGTAGCAGCGCAGCCGAAGCCCATTCCAGCAACGCCGCTCCAGCAGCAGCCGAAGCCCATCCCAGCCGCGCCACTCCAGCAGCAGCCAAAGCCCATCCCAGCACCGCCGATCCAACAGCAGCCGCCGCCCATCCCAGCAGCGCCGATCCAACAGCAGCACAAGGAAACAACGACGCACCAAGAGGCCGCGCAGCCGCGCAGCGCCCCTGCCCCGCATTCCGGCGGCTCATCGCTAGCGCTGGTTCCCGTCGTCGCGGAGCAGCATGTCGAGGCCGTTGAGGGCGGCGGTGGCGCGTCGTCGTCACGGTGGCCCAAGACGGAGGTACACGCTCTTATCCAACTGCGCATGGACATGGACAATCGCTACCAGGAGAACGGGCCAAAGGGTCCGCTGTGGGAGGAAATCTCGGCCGGGATGCGGCGGCTGGGCTACAACCGGAACTCGAAACGATGCAAGGAGAAGTGGGAGAACATCAACAAGTATTTCAAGAAGGTGAAGGAGAGCAACAAGAGGCGGCCCGAGGATTCCAAGACTTGTCCGTACTTTCACCAGCTCGAGGCCATCTACCGCAAGAAGCACATCAGCAGTGCCGCTGCTGGCAACGCCGTCAACGCCGTCGTGCCTGTCCCAGCTGCCGTCACGGAGCAGCTTAGCTTGAACCGGCACGAGATAGAGGGCAAGAAGATCAACGACATCGACAAGAGGGACAACGGAGGGATCGGAGCCGCGCAGGTCCGGATCGCAGCGTCGCAAGGGCTAGCCAGCAATGGCCAGACAATGCCGACGACGGCCACGTTGGACATCGACCTCGGTGCGAAAAAGGTACTCCATTACGCAGTATTTACATTGGAAATGATCAATTCCCCATTGATGGGTGTCTGAGCTCGATCGATGTGTTTGGGGTGGAAACTAACCGGGCGTGCGCTTGTCGTAAAGCCAGAAGACACTTTGAGGGAGCTGGGCGAGCAGCCGCACCGGGAGTTCACGACGGACGAGACTGACAGCGACGACATGGGCGACGACTACACTGACGACGGTGAGGACGGCGAGGACGACGGCAATATGCAGTACAGGATACAGTTCCAGAGACCAAACCCGGTCGGCACCAACAATGCATCTCCACCTGCAGCGACACCGACAACCGTGGTGCCGACATCCACTCCGGCGAGCTCCTTCCTTGCCATGGTCAAGTAGGCCGGAGGCACAGCTGAAACTGATCAGCACAGTCGAAGCATCAAGCTTCAGTCCATCATCACCATCACATCACACCATCACCAACGACGACTCCTCCATTTCATCTTGTAATTCCTCTTCGTGCCATTCCATTATTTATTGATTCGTTCTGTGTAATAAGAGCCTCTTCTGTCCCCTTCACCGGCCGATCGAGGACGCAGAGGGGGAGGACGGCCGGTAGAGCAAGCAAGTCCCTGCGTAACTTATTTATAGGTGGTCATCGTCGTGGCCTGGTTGAGATCAAAAATTGTAAATCGATGTAATAGTCCCTGATGTCTCTCTCTTTTTCTTTTTCTTTTTCTTTTACTTTTTCTGTTCTAGTGGCGGTGGTATACAAGTTTTATACGGGTATACAAGAATTACATACATTTCAAGCAACTTGAAGTAGAGGTCTGAAGATGTTTTTTGCTATGGGTTTTCTAGCCTGTGTTCATCTTTTCTTCTACTAGTGAGTATAAATGTTGTTGCCTTGTACGGTTACTCTAGCATGTTCCCCCTTTTTTTTGAAGGAATATTGTTTTCACTTTCAGTGTAAGAGATTCCATATACATTCAACTTGTAGTCACTGATTTTGTTCTTAAGAGCTTCACATGGTTAGGAGCAACGAGCTCTGCAATGTCAGTACCACTAGACTAGTTTAGCACGTAATAGTTGTACTGGCTGGTTCAGGAAACTGAATCCATGCATGTTCTGTGTGTGAGTTCAAAAAAAAAAAAATCAATGTTCTCCGTCTAAGTTGTTTTTTTTTGAAAAATGAATCTACGTTCTCCGTGTGAGTACATTGGATATGCGAGATTTTAGGAAATAAGCTTCAGGGCTTTAAGAGCATCTCCAGGACCTACCCAGGAGGCTGATCCGGACGCCGAATTTTGGTCCGGCACCAAAAATTGGCCCAGTCGCGTACGAAGGACCTGTTTTCGGCCGGATTTGGCCTAATTTTGGTCCGGACTACCCAGGCCGAACCCAGGTTTCCGGGTACGTCCTGGGAACGCCAGACTCGGCGAGTTCGGCGAAAAAAAAACAAAGCGACGCGTGGAACCGCCGAGTCAGCGACAGAAGCCGAGTCGTCGTCATCCTCGAAACCACGCGGCGACCGCCGGACATTAACTGCTCGTCGTGTCGGCCACGCGTCGCTGATTTACGGCGCCGCCGCCGCCGCATCGGCTCCCGCGACGGACCGGCGGGCACTAACTTCCCGCCGTTTCCCCTTTTCCCGCCCTCGTCGCCCACCTCGGCCTTTATAAGCCGTACCCCCTCGCCGGAGATCTCCACACTCGCTCACAGCTCCCCCACCCACAAACTCCGGCGAACCCTCTCCCACGGCTTTCCCCTTCCCAGCCATGGCCTCACGGTACCCCGGTGATGGAGCTACGGCGAACGGCTTCGGCCGGCGCACTCTGCAGGCCTGGAAGGCACGCCTTTTGCACGACACCGGCTATATGGCGTCGTCGGACATGCGGATGCCTCTCGGCTGGAAGCTGAGTGCCAGCGGCATCCCTGTCCCGCCGGTGCCGACGCCGGACGAGTTGTCGTACGATGTACATGAGTACATCAACGGCATGGCCGACCCGGCCGAAGCGGAGAGCACCGACAACCTGCTCCACTGGGAGCAATTCTTCACCGAGCGCCGCGAGCAGGAGCTCGCCCATCACGAGGGGCCGCCCAACGAGTCATCGCCGAAGTGCAACAAATCGGCGGGTCGGCGGCATTGGTGGAGCGCGCCAGGGCGGACCCTCGAGGCGGTGATGGAGCACATCAACCGCGGGAACACGTCGCGGCTCGGCTTCCCGCGCACACCGATGCCATCGGCCAGGTTCGGCCGGCGTCCTCCGCCGAACTGGATGCCGAGGAGGATGGCGAGCATGAGCTCGTCCTCCTCCGCCTCGGCGTCCCACTCCTCCGGCTCGGCGCCGCTGCACGCGCTGACTGCTGTCAAGCGCGAGGCGGAGTCGCATGTGCGCTCGCCGCCGCGGACACGCTCGCGCGGCATCGTCATCCGAGAGCCGCGGGCGACGGCATCTCCAACCAGCCACCTACGCCTCCGCCGCACAAGATAGAAGGTTTGGCGCCGGCCGAAGACGCCGCCTTGAAGATGGCGCTGGAGAAGTCGCTCCGCGAGGCCCCGCCATAGACGCCGCAGCCCCCGCCGGTGGAGCCCCCCTCGCCGGACATCCTGGAGTGGTCCAGGAAGGACTGGGAGCTGGCGGAGCGGCAGCGCATCCTCGGCCTGCAGCAGCAGGCCGAGGAGCAGGCCGCCCGTCGTCGGGCGTTGTCTGGGCGTGAGCTCGTCTACCAGGGCCCCGCTCTACGTCCTGGACGACGACGACAAGGACGTAGGCCCGTCCTACCAGCCCTAGAGGTGCGGCGACACAGGCCAGGGGAGCTCCCGCCAGAACCAGCCGCCGAGCGATGACGATGGTGGCGAGGATGACGGCCACGCCGACCCCGAATACACGGCGTTCTACAACAACTTCGGCATGTATGTACTAGTTTAGTTTAAATTTAATGTAATCCGCCTATATTCGTCCAACTTAATGAAATTCGCCCATCTTTGATGAATTTTAGACGAACTTGGGGACTCGGCCTGGGTACGTGGGTGGGAAAATGGGCGTACCCATACCGAAAACTAGTTCCACGGCCCAATTTTCGCCCTGTGTTCGGCCAACGAGTGGAGATGCTCTAATAGGAATGTGGATACGCGGTATAAGAAACTGAAATATGAAATCTCTTCTCATATTCGGAATTGGACAAACCTAGCGAAAATCGAAGTTTTGACAATAAGGGTAGGTGATGTAAAAGAATATCATTTTTTTAGAGTATTTTGTAGAAGGAAGAATTTAAGTACATGAGAACTACAACTCGCTGCAAACAACGAGTGTTTATGAAAAAATAGTCTTCTATGCTCAATTAATAAGACTTATGAGGTAGACGAACTGAACTGGCATGAAAGAGCTAAAGAAAAAGAAATCTTAGAAGGAGCCAATGGCCAAAGATGGAAAAGACATAACTATATCTCTGCAACAAGAAGGGGATTACTTCTTACGGATAAGACCTTATGCAACATATAAAAACATTACAAAAACATTACAGTACAAGAAGTGTACTCCTAATTTCAGATTTAGGCTTGTAGACGTTATCTGCACTTCCATATCTGAACTAAAAAGAAATGGAGTAGTCACGATGGTTGATTCATCCTCCTCTATTGTAATATGATGGAAGTTTATATCTTAATATGAAAGTTGTGATTGACCAAAAGATTTAGGGTTTATTACGATTGTATACGAGTTCATGCAGAATTGGGACTCTGACACTATGAATTGGCCAATAAGAGAAATGTCACCGGCCATCGCGGATTCCGTATGCACATACCCCTTGTTAGTCGTCGTTTCCCATGGCTAACTTGTCTGGTTGACTCAGTTTCTTACAAGTGGATCCCATCACGCACAATCGTTGTTCTGACCATTATTCTTATGAGTGGTCCATTCCACCTGAGCAATCGATGATGCGCATCCTAGGTTCAAGGATCCGAGCCCCCATTATTGTGCAATTTCTCTTATTTTGTCGTTCCCCCACTCCGTTCCATTGCATTAGTCCCTCCCACCACCACATTGTTCCGCCGTGCATCGTCCCGCACATGCACCGGCCTCCCCTTGGCCTCTATTCGTCGGCCTCACCATTGTGCCCTACCTACCCTCTCTCCTTCCTTGTGTGACCTGTCATGGCATGGTCAAGAGTCTAGATGCTAAAAGCGTGAGCCGTTCATTGGTTGCACGCCCAGTCGATGGACGTGAAGTTGATCTGACAAAGAGATGGGTCTTACACGACATGTGAGCACGGATATAGATCCTTCAAAGTTGGAGATCACTGGCGAGTGATACGTCGTAAATGTATCTATAATTTTTTATGTTCCATGCTTGTGTAGTATCTATTTTATTTTGCTTTGTCTACACTTTGAGGTATTTTTATTCGTTTACTGGGACTAACCTATTAACAAGATGTCACAGTGCCAGTTGCCTGTTTTCTGTTGTTTTTGGTTTCAGAAAAGTCAGAAAATGAATATTCTCGGAATTGGACGGGACAAAACCCAAAGTCAATATTTCATCGAGGAGAAAACAGAGCTAGAAGACGAGACAGATGAGGGCCGCGATGGGCCCACCCCCTGGCCGCGCGACCAGGCCTGGCCCGCGCCTGGGAGGGTGCGGCCGCCTCGGGCACCCCCTCGGTCTCCCCCTTCGCCTATAAGAAGCCCTCGATACCTAAACCCTAAGTACCCAATCAATCTTCCATGAAACAGTCCGTAGCCACCGCCACCATCGTCCCTAGATCAGGGGGATCTAAAGCTCTTCCCGGCACCCTGCCGAAGGGGAGAGATCATCCCGGAGGCCTCCTTCATTACCATGCCAGCCTCCAGTATGATGCGTGAGTAGTTCCACCTTGGACTATGGGTCCATGTAGTAGCTAGATGGTTGTTTCTCCTCCTTTGTGCTACCATGTTTAGATCTTGTGAGCTCCGTTCATGATCAAGATCATCTTTTTGTAATCATGCATGTTGTGTTTGCGGAGATTCGATGGATATTGAGATTACTATGTCAGATTGATTAATGATTCTATCTTATTAATTCTACCATGTATGCGTTGTTTGAGATCTTGAATGCTCTCCGTTTCTAGTAGCTATCTTGGCCAAGTAGATGCTAGTGACTCCAAGAGGGGTATTTATGCTTGATAGTGGGTTCATGCCTCTATTGAATCTAGGAAAGTGACAGAAATCTCTAAGGTTGTAGATGTGTTGTTACTACTAGGGAGAAAACAAAGATCTCTTATTCATGAAACAAGTGTATTGTTTACTTTACACACCTTGCTTAAAGCAGTTATCTGTTGCTTGCAACTCAATACTGGAGGGGGTTCGGACAATAACCCGAAGGTGGATTACTTGTCATAGATGCAGTTGGATGGCGGTCTATGTGTATTGTTATGATGCCCAATAAAATCTCATAGGATCATGAATGTCTAGTATTGCATTGTTATGCCTTGCTCCGTCATGTCAATTGCCCCACTATAATTTGTTTACCCAGCATGTTATGTTTTTTATCTTAAGGATAACACATCTAGTGAACTATGGACCCCGGTCCAATCTTTACCATTGATACATCTTCCACTGTTACTGTTCACTTTCTGCAAGCCACCATTACCTTCCACACCATACGGTTAATCCTTTGTTTTCACCAAAACCGGTGAGATTGACAACCTCACTGTTCGTTGGGGCAAAGTCTTGAGTTTGTGTTGTGCAGCTTTCCAAGTTGCTAGCAACACCTTTGAGTCGTTTCCTTTCTCCTACTGGTTCGATAACCTTGGTTTCTTACTGAGGGAAAACGTGCTGCTGTTCTCATCATACCTTGCTCTTGGGGTTTCCCAACGAAGCTCTACAGTGACCTGACCTGCAATCAACAAGCTTTTCTGGTGCCGTTGCCGGGGAGGCTAAGGACGGCTTCACAAGAGGAGTCCTTCACAACCTTTCTCTTTACTTTGTTTTTGTTTTGCTTAGTTTATTTTGCCTTGTTTGGTTTGCTTCTTATAAAAAATTCCAAAAAATTAGTTTCGTTTGGTTTGCCTTTTCTTATCAAAAACACACAAAAATTAAGTCCTACTCTAGTTGCTGCTGCTGTTGGTTTGCTCCACCTTTGCAAAAATGAACTCTACTGAGAACACAAAGTTGTGTGACTTCACTAGCACAAACAACAATGATTTCCTAAGTACACCTATTGCTCCACCTGCTCCTGATGCTACCTTTTATGAAATGAAGCCTGCTTTATTGAATCTTGTGATGAAAGAGCAATTTTCTGGTGCTAGTTCTGATGATGTTGTTTCCCACCTTAATAACTTTGTTGAACTTTGTGAGATGCAAAAATATAAGGATGTAGATGGAGATATTATTAAGCTCAAATTGTTTCCTTTCTCCTTGATAAGAAAAGCTAAAGAATGGTTGCTATCCTTGCCTAGTATTGATTCTTGGATTAAGTGCAAAGATGCTTTTATTGGAAAATACTATCCTCCTGCTAAGATTATATCTATGAGAAGTGAAATAATGAAATTTAAACAACTTGATAATGAACATGTTGCTCAAGCTTGGGAAAGAATGAAATCTTTGGTAAAGAATTGTCCCACTCGTGGACTGACTGCTTGGATGATTATTGAGACTTTTTATGCAGGTTTAAACTTCTCTTCAAGAAATTTGTTGGATTCTTGCTAGAGGTACCTTTATGACCATTACCTTGGATGTTGCAACAAAGCTCCTTGATAATATGATGGTCAACTATTCTGAATGGCACACTGAGAGAGCTCCACATGGTAAGAAGGTAAATTTTGTTGAAGAAACCTCCTCTTTGAGTGATAAAATTGATGTTATTATGGCTATGCTTGTTAATGGAAAAGCTCATGTAGATCCAAATAATGTTCCCTTAGCCTCTTTGGTTGCTGAAGAAGAGCAAGTTGATGTGAACTTCATTAGAAACAACAATTTCAACAACAATGCCTATAGGAATAATTTTGGTGGTAACAATAATTATAGGCCTTATCCTCCTAATAATGGCAATACTTATGAAAATTCGTACAACAACAATACTAGAAGTGCTCCCTCTAAACTTGAAGTCATGCTTAAAGACTTTATTAGTAAACAAACTACTTTCAACAAGACTGTGGAGGAAAAGCTTTTGAATGTTGAGAAAAATATTTCCTCTTTGTCTGAAGCAGAGTCCTCTTTGATTAATAAAATGGCTGCTAAACCTGAAACCATGGAAAATACCTTTGCGGCTACTCATCCCATACAAGTTACTATTGATGAAAATGTTAGACTGTTAGCTCAACTACATGCTAAGTGGGAAAGAGAAGATGAAATTGCTAGAAATAATAGTGTGTGTACTATTACCACCACCAATATGGATACCATCAAACCACAAGAAATCCCTATTCCTCCTACCATAATGCCTAAACCCAATGAGTCTACTACTAGTGATGCTAAGTTTGATTTTGACCTTGATGGTTGCAATATCTCTGAAGTGATTATGTTCCTACAAAAGCTTGCTAGAAGTCCTAATGCTAGTGATATGAATGTGGCTTTCACCAAACACATTACAGATGCTCTCATTAAAATTAAGAAAGAAAAATTGAAACACAAAGCCTCTATTCCTAGGAAAGTAGAAGATAGTTAGAAACCCATCATTAATATGCAAGTGAATGACTTTGATCTGAAATCTTCATGTGACGTTGGTTATAGTGTCTCTATTATGCCTAGAAAGATTTATGAAATGCTTGATTTGCCACCTTTGGAAGATTGCTATTTGGATGTCCCACTTGATGATAATGCTAAAAAGAAATTCATGGGGAGTGTTAATGATATTCTTATTATGGTTAATAATGCCTATGTCCCTGTTAATTTCTATGTTTTGGATGTTGAATTAAATGCTTCTTGTCCTATTACTTTGGGAAGACCTTTTCTTAGAACTATTGGTGCCATCATTGATATGAAAGAAGGCACCATTAAATATCAATTTCCATTCAAGAAAGGTATTGAACACTTACCTATGAGGAGAGAGAAGTTTCTTTTTTCTCCTCCTTTGAAAGCAATGTTTGATGTTCATGCTTCTTCATTTGAAAATACTTGATCTTGCTTCTTGTGCCTAACTTAAAGGCGTTAAAAAAAAGTACTTCTTGGAAGATAACCCAATAGTTTTCTTGAGTCTTGGAAGTTATTACTTCTGTAATAACCTCTCCTTATCATTTTTGTTTGATTTTTGTGCCAAGAATAACCTCTAATGAGAGGGAAGTAAGATTTGGGAAGTTGCTGTCCCGAAACAGATATTTGTGCTCCACTGTAAAACTTCGTGTAAAATCTCTATAAGTCGTATTGAGCTGTAATTTTCTAAATAAATCCATCAGATTGTTAGATAACTTTCGTTAGTTCAACACTTTTTGAGTTGAGCAACAGAAGGTCTTCGAAAAAATCGGTTTCTACCTGCTGGTCTGTTTTGACAGATTTCTGTCATTATTTGCATTTGCTTCTTATTGATTCCTTTTTGGGTTCTTTTTGGGAAATTGAGCCTTTTGAGGGAATTGCTACAGTAGCTTGTGTTTTTAGTGAAAGTTTTGTTGTTTTGAAACTAAACCCAAAGGTCTATTATCTTTTGAATGCACTAATCTTGCTAATGAAGATTGTGTGAAGTTTTGTATGAAGGAAAATTTGCAGGTGTAGATGAAGAATGATGTAATGAGATGAAGAATGGACAAAAGCTCAAGCTTGGGTATTCCACCCCGTGTCACCCCAAGAAATATCCAAGAGGTACAAGCGTCAAACCTTGGGCATCCCCTTCTTCATCAATAAAAATCTCAGGTATTTCTAGACACTTCGTTTTTATTGTTTCATGCACAAGTTGTGTTCTTCTTATAGCGTCTTAGTTTTCGTTTTTGGTTTTCATTTTCTTAGTTTGCTTGAATAAAGTACTTGGACCCCCGTTTTGCCATGTTGTTTCAAATAAGTTGATTGGTGTTGGAGAGAAGTAGAAAGTTCTTGCTTTAGTAGTACAAGAGGAACTTGCTTTGACTGTGACTTAGACTCTATCATGTCATGCTATATGTTGTTTTTACCTTATGCTTAATGATTATTGTTTTATCATGACTTTTTCCAAACAATTAGGATTGCTTAATGTGCCTTGAAAAATCATGTGTTGTTTTAGCATACAAAAGCATAGTATTGTGGTATTCTCCTTTGATGCTTTGTTTGGGTTGACTTGGCACATGCTCACACCATGTTATGACTATGAACCAGTCACCTTAGCCTCTATGATCATTTAGTTTTTGACTTGTGGTACCACTTTTTGCTTTGATTAGTAATGTTTTGTCGCTCTGCAAGATTATGGCCATTATTGCTCTCTTAGTGGGTCGCTCCCCTTCTTTTGCTAGCCTCCACTTGTATGAGTAAGCTCTACTCATTCATACAACTCTTATTCCAAAGTGTCCACTATAAATTCCTATGCATGGTGTGTTACACCATTCCACGTATATTCTTGTTTTATCTATCTTCCAAATTAAACTTCTTATGTGAAAGTTAGTGATTAAAGCTCTCACAAACTTGATGGCACACTTTATTTTTCCTGCCCCTAATAAACTTGAACCATTGTGTCATATATGTTGTATATGCTTGCACTTATACGTTAGAATTAGCAGAACCATGTTGTCATGGGGAACACTTTCAACATTGCACTTGTACATTGTACCAAGTTGATATCATGCTCTTTTATTTGCGGATGTCGTCAGTGTGAAATAAAAGGGGAGCTTGTAAGTCCATGGAGTTATGTATGTGTGTTAGATAAACGCCTGGGCCGCTAGCCTAAGCCATGCCTAATCATGGTGGAAACTTGCAGCATCACCATAGTGAGCAATCTATGAAGCTTTGTTCTTATAAAAAAGAAGAAGAGAGACATTGAAAAGAGGAAAGAGAGAACTGCACCATTTTCCTATGGTAAATAAGAAGATTGCTGAGATGCTCATTCTCTCTCTGCCTTGTCATTGTGATATGGGAGAGCTCCTGTATCATGTGCAAGGGGTACCCCGTTGGCGGTTCTCTATGATACACATGTACTTACTATGATAAGAACTTGTCGGTGACTAAATTTGAGTATCATGATAAGCGGCCCTCATACTAAAGGGACATGACATTGCCAACTTATACTTTGTCAAGCATATACTCCATAGTTTGTTCACTTTAACCTTAATCACTTCAAGATGCTTATGATAGGGGCAATGAGAGCTGAAATCTAACAAGTACCATAATTTTTGGAAGATCTTTATGAGACTTGAAATCCCCGCTTTCCTTTATGAAGGGCCTTTCTTCCATTATTATATTGAGTCTCCACCTTCTATCCTTAGGCACAAATTAAGAGAGCATAGTTGCCATTCTTAGTTCTATGTGCATTGTCCCAAAACTTAGTGATTGATTCATATTGTTGATATTGCTTGTTCTTGAACTATTTGTATATAGTCACCCTTATAAACTTTGAAGGTGTCCTATGCATTTATGCTACTCTATGAGGGACAAGCTGAATGTCACTATGCTATGTTTTCTATATGTGAAAAAACAAACGTCTTTCAATACATTGTTATTCATGATCTTTGTTTGTATCCTTTCATGTTGCATGCATAGTTACTTTGTCTTATTGTTAGAACTTATTTCATGCTCATGTTTAGAGTACTTTGATCTCAATGCTTGTGAATGGTTTGATCTTGATTTTGATGGTGCATGTCACCTCAAAAATTATTCTTTTTATCACTTACCTTCTTGAGGACGAGCAGGAGTTAAGCTTGGGGATGCTTGATATGTCGTAAACGTATCTATAACTTTTGATGTTCCATGCTTGTTTAGTATCTACTTTGCTTTGCTTTGTCTACACTTTGAGGTATTTTTATTCATTTTCTAGGACAAACCCATTAACAAGATGCCACATTGTTAGTTGCCTATGATACGTCAGAAACCTATCTATAATTTTTGATGCCCCATGATTGTTTAGTATGTACTTTGCTTTGCTTTGTCTACACTTTGAGGTGATTTTTACATGTTTTTTGGTACTAACCTGTAGGGGTTCGTAGCATGGAAAACAAAAAAATTCTACCGCATGCACACAAACAAGCCAAGATCTATCTACTAGATTGTAGCAACGAGTCGATTAGAGTACTCACCCTCGAAGATTCCAAAAGCAGTTAACGAGAGCAGATTCTCGTGGATGATGTAGTCGTGCACTTGCCGATCTCAAGATCGCGTAGACGATCCTTCCGACGCTGCGTTTCGGCAGCGCTTCCGCAGTCGGTCACACGTTTGATACTCGATGAAGACCTTCCTCTCCCTTGTTCCAGCAGGCATCGGAGGTTGTAGTTCTCCCCTCGCGATTCCGGCAGCACGACGGCTTGGTGTCGGAAGTAGAGGCAAGATCCCGTAGGGCTTCGCCTAAGTCGGTGCGGGTTATGGCGGATCTAGGGTTTCTGGCGATCTAGGTTTAGAGGGCGGAGAGGAGGAGGAGGTGTCGGTGGCGGCTAGGGCGACGACGACGGGCCGGCGGTGGCGCGAGGTGGCGGCACGGCTTGGTGGGGAGGGCTTGTTGTGGTTCTTTGGGGCAGCACCTCCCCTCTATTTATGAGAGAGGGCAGCTTGGGAGAGGGGAGTTTGAATCCTTCCCCAAACCCAAGTTGTAGAGAAGGAAGGACTCTTTCCTGCTTTCACTAGGAAACTATTGTTTCAGTTTGACTTTTCAAACCTTCCTTTTGACTTTCAATTTAGAGCTTTATTTCTCTCTCACAAATGCCCAACCAAGTGACCTAGGACATGATCTAATCATTCCACTTAACCATGACACATTCATGAACCATTCCCCTTCCGGTCCGGTGAACCTTCTAGACCCTTCTAGAACCTCTCTGATGAAAACATCGAAATCATTCACGAACTCCGGAATCGGACTTTCCTTATATGAATCTTATTCTCCGGACCATTCCGGATCTCCTCGTGATATCCTGGATCCCATCCGAGACTCCGAACAACATTTGGTCTCCCTACTTACATTCCATATCTACTAAACAACATTGAATCCTTAAGTGTGTCTCCCTACGGTTCGTGAATTATGCGGACATGACCGAGACACTTCTCCGATCAATAACCAATAGAGGAATCTGGAAATTCATATGTCTCCCACATATTTCTACGATTACTTTGCAATCGAATGAACCACTTACATACGATACCAATTTCCCTTTGTCTCGTGATAGTTTACTTATCCGAGGTTTGATCGTCGGTATCTCTGCATATCTAGTTCAACCTCGTTACCGATAAGTACTCTTTTCTCATTCCCGTGATATGTGATCCCTTGTGAGCCAGTCACATGTTTGCAAGCTAATTGGATGACATTCCACCGAGAGGGCCTAGAGTATATCTATCCTTCATATGGATGGACAAATCCCACTCTTGATCCATGTTCCTCAATACTTACTTTCTGAACACTCAATGCCACCTTTATAGCCACCCAGTTACAGTGTGGTGTTTGATGTCATCAAAGTATCCTTCCGGTGATGGTGATTAGCATGATCTCATGGTCGAAGGAATTAGGTTACTATGTATCAGAAAGCTTATAGCAAACAAACTATTGAAATGACTTGATCTTTATGCTACACTTATCTATAGGAGTATGTCCATCATACCATTCTCCTAATGATATGATCTTGTTGTTAATAACATCTCAATATTCATGATCGGGAAACCACGATCATCTTATTAACCAACAAGCTAGTATTATAAAGAGGCTTTACCAGGGACTCTAATTTAGTTTACAAATCACACAAGTATTAATGTTTCCCGTTAATACCATTATATCATGAATGTAAACATTTATCATAAACACAAAGATATAATAATAACCACTTTTATTATTGCCTCTAGGGCATATCTCCAACATAACCTATTAACAAGTTGCCATAGTGCCAGTTGCCTGTTTTCTACCGTTTTTGGTTCTAGAAAAGTTAGTAAAGAAATATTCTCGGAATTAGAAGGGACAAACGTCAAAGTCAATTACTTTTCGTGGGGAACAAGAAGTCCAGAGGGGAGACGGAGAAGCGGGCCAGGGCAGCCAGACCCCCCTAGGCACGGGTGGGCCCTACCCCCCGTGCTTGGGAGGGGTGTGGCCCCTCTGGCCGCCTCCTCGGCCTCCCCCTTCGCCTATAAGAAGCCCCCGATGCAGAAACCCTAAGCACCCTATCAAATCTCCACGAAACCGTCTGTAGCCGCCACCACCATCGTCCCTAGATCGGGGGGATATGAAGTTCTTCCCGGCACCCTGCCGGAGGGGAGATCATCCCGGAGGCCTTCTCTCCGGTATGATGCGTGAGTAGTTCCACCTTGGACTATGGGTCCATGTAGTAGCTAGATGGTTGTGTATCCTCCTTTGTGCTTTCATGTATAGATCTTGTGAGCTCCATTCATGATCAAGATCTAATCTATTTGTAATCATGCATGTTGTGTTTGCGGGGATCCGATGGATATTGAGATTATTATGTTGGTTTGATTAATGGTTTTGTCTTTATGATTCTATCATGTATGTGTTGTTTGTGGTCTTGCATGCTCTCCGCTGTTAGTAGCTATCTTGGCCAAGTAGTTGCTAGTGACTTCAAGAGGGGGTATTTTTGCTCGATAGTGGGTTCATGCCTCTAGTTTCCAAGGGAAGTGACAGAAATCTCTTCGGTTGTAGATGTGCTATTGCTACTAGGGATAAAACAACGATCTCTTGTGAATGGAACAAGTGTATTGTTTACTTTACACACCTTGCTTAAAGCAGTTATCCGTTGCTTGCAACTCAATACTAGAGGGGGTTCGTATGATAACTTGAAGGTGGATTACTAGTCATAGATGCGGTTGGTTGTCGGTCTATGTATATTGTTATAATGCCCAATCAAATCCCATAGGATCATGAATGTCTAGTATTGCATTGTTATGCCTTGCTCAGTCCTGTCAATTGCCCTGCTGTAATTTGTTTACCCAACATGTTATGTTGTTTATCTTAAGGAGAACATCTCTAGTGAACTATGGACTCCGGTCCAATCTTTACCATTGATACATCTTCCATTGTTACTGCTTACTTTCTACAAGCCACCATTATCTTCCACACCATAGGTTTAATCCTTTGTTTTCAACAAACCGGTGAGATTGACAACCTCACTGTTCGTTGGGGGCAAAGTCTTGAGTTTGTGTTGTGCAGGTTTCCAAGTTGCTAGCAACACCTTTGAGTCGTTTTCTTCCTCCTACTAGTTCGATAACCTTGGTTTATTACTGAGGGAAAACTTGTCGCTGTGCTCATCATACCTTGATCTTGAGGTTTCCCAATGAAGCTCTACAGTGATCTGAGCTGCAATCAACAGGGAGGAAGACATAGTGGAAGAGGACGTGGGGAACAAAGCTATGCAGCTCGAGGTAGTCCATGATTTACCTGGATCGCTAATCATCTTCTGCATCAAGTAATCATGCTTATCATCGACTAACTCATTTGGCCACCATTCTTAGTTAGAGAACCTAGCTACAAGCCTTCATCTAGTACAAAATATAGGCGTACAAAATATATAAAGTAGTTCCTACCGCCAAACCATGGGAGCACAAGCTAGCGGGGATAGATTCTAATGATGGACAAGCATAGAAGCATCAGAGACCATACAAATTATGATCTAATTGTAGTATTTTATCTGTAATTATTTAATAAATAGAGATATTTAAGATTTATTCAATTAGTTCCCATCTAGTTCATCAACAAACACCTAACGTGCAATACTCACATTGGATACAAAGTTGGCTCAATATCTTTTATTTCTGTGGATCTAATGTTCTTGTAGCAATAGACGCGTGTTGTCGAGTGGGTAAGACCAATTGTATCGTGGTGTCGAGATCATAAGAACATGACCTATGTTGGCTGTGTAGCCATTCTGCACATCCAGAGTAGCCACTTCTACGGTTGGTAGGGCTCGGGGATAGGTTTTCTTGACCATTATTTCATCGTTGCTAACACAACTATGCGCTAGGTCCCGCGTGCTAGAAGTAGTAGAACAGAATGTAAACACAAGTGGACAAGGGTAGATTCATAAGGTCAACAAGCGCAAAAGAATCAAATACCTTGCAGAATGTGTTCTACTCATTGTGTTCTATCTGTATTTGTTTAGTATGTGGATAGATGCAAGATTTGTTTGATTATTTTCCATCTAGTTCATTCAACAAACATCTAATATGCAATACTCACAATTGATTCAAACAAGGCTCAAACTCGTTTCTTTCCATGGACGTTCTGCTTCTATGGAAATAGAAGCATGGTCACGAATGGGTGGGATCAATCATATCGTTGTGTAGAAATCTGCAGAACACGACCAATGTGCCTATGCATCCGTTCGAAATGCCCAGAGCGGCCGCGTCACGGTTTGGGAGGCCTAGTGATAGACTTTGTTGACCGTTATATCCCTTCTGCTGACGGGGCTAAGTGATAGGTCCCGCATGTCCGAAGGAATATAAAATAAAATTTGTCTCTGCCCATAGGATTGTGTGTTGGGTCCCATATGTCGGAAGGCAGCATATCTATTTGTTTTTATCACTGCTGATGACACAAAGTAGAAATCTCACATGTAAAAAAATGAGTCAATTAGGCGGAAAGTTAATCCGACGTGACAGCAACAGGCGTCAGGTATGTCCACAGGTACATAAATACCGAATCCCCGATGGCTGGTAGCATTTATCCAATTGGCCAATTCATAGTGTCACAATCCCAGTTTCTACGTGAAGTGGAGACACATTCTCGGGCGTGATGTTGATGATCATCTGCAAATGATTGAGAAAGCAAAAAAGGGATGGGACAAGCCCATGTTCATGGAAATCTTCACTGTGGTTGTGTGGAGTATTTGGAAGGAAAGGAATAACTTATGATTCAATGAGATTGATGTTAGCCTTTATTCTTGGAAGTGTAGATTCAAGCCAGATTTTTCACTCCTGGTACATAGGACAAAAGGAGAGCTTCACTCATTTATTAAGTCCTTCTCGGATAGCTTGCTCTTTTTTCTTGAGAGATTTTACTCTCTTTTGGCACTGCACCCTTTGTAAACATGTAATCTTGAATCTTCACACCCTCTTGAGGGGGTGTATATTGATATAAGCAAAAAACTGTAGGAGCCTTTCCTACTGTTAGAGATTTAAGAAAATGTATATGTTGATGATACCTTAAACTATGTATTTATATCATTCATGTCATGACATTGTCAAATGTCACAATTCTATTCAGATTTTAGAGGGGGAAAACCTCATCATCGTATTCTATTATGTCCATAAGCGAGCCAAGATCAATAATTTCATGGTTTGTTATATTTAGAAACTATTATACCCAAGTTACATGTATATTCGCAACTAAGATTGCTTAAGTCCTTCCATGTGAATGCAATAGGGAATCCGTTTGTTTGTCCATTTACCAACATATATTTGCATTATTTGCACTGTTAGATGTACATGCATTTGATTAGCTATTATGTTTTTGGTAAATAAAATGGTGAAAATCTCCCATTTAATGCTGGTACAACCTTCAAGATTATTGGGCGTGAGATCCATCCACATCATTTACAAATTATTTGCTTCAAAAGTATTTATATTGTGGTCTATAGTTAGTTTTCATAAACCGCATCAAAGTATTTGATCTCAAGATATATTTTAAAGGAAGTGGGGTGAGACTGGTTGAAGCTTCTGGTGTAGTTGCGGTTTTGTTGGGTATATGGAATATTCTTCCAAAATGTATATCATGTTGATTCATCGATTTTTTTTATTTTGTATATCTCTTAATTGCTTTTGTCTTGGTCGATTATGCAAACGTAAAAACTCTCCGAATTCCGGTGCTTAGGAGGCATGCTGTTGCTGGTGGTTGTGTCCGACTTCTACCATGAGAACAAAGGCTGGACACCGATGGTAGGAAGATTGGAATGGGAATCTCAGTGGCTCTAAGTTGTACTCCCTCTGTTTTAAAATATAAGATGTTTTAGGTTTGTGAAGTAAATGTATCTAGATGATTCTTGGTGTAGTAGTTCGTAGTGAACCTAACCACTATAGGTAAAACATCTTATATTTTAAAACGGAGGGAGTACATGCTTTGGAAGTTATCAGATGTTGTTTTTGGTGAAACTTGGTTTCCCGTGTTTTCTAGACTTTGTCGTAGTTTGGTAGTAGAAGAAGCCTTTACTAGCTCCGGAAAACTTATGCATCATGTACTTGCTGTGTTATCAGTTTCTAAGGAAGTTGGGGGGCAATGCCCCTTAAGTCGAAAAAATATACTCCCTCCATTTTCAAATAGATGTCTTAAATTTGTCAAAATTTGGATGAATCTAGACACTATTTAGTATATAGATTCATCTAAATTTTGAAAAAATTAAGACATCTATTTTGGAACGGAGGGAGTATATTCTTTGTAAGTGAAATTATTTAAGTTCATTTTTTTATTTTACTCCTATTTATCTTCACTTTTCTATAATATGAATGGCCACGGCAATCAATCTAATTTTAAGAGATATCAGTGTACTGAATTTTTTTCTGTCATTTCAAACGTTGGCTAGTATATAGGACAGTTTTCTGAGTTTAAATTCATCTTTCATTACTCTCTGATATTAGCAGAGTTCTTATCAGTTTATTGAAGAAATAGACGACCACGCCATTATGATCTAGTTTGGATTTGCAGTCTCACTGTATGCCAGCGAGGAAGAGAGAAAATACTCCTCCTGTTTAGAAATATAAAATATCTTAGCTCCATGACTCAAATGTATGTAGACATCTTTTAGTATATACGTTCATGAACTTCGATGTAAACTTATACACTAAAAAACATCTATATACATTCATTTTACAAAGATAAAATGTTTTATGTTTTTAAATTGACTAATTCGGTAAAACGTAACGAGAGCACCACTCGGATTGTAATCCAAAAGGGGCAGGTAAAGCGGGAAAAGATTCCTCGGTGTGTACCCAAGCTGTAGGCGTAGACCAGTAATAATAACTAAACAAATCAATCGTGCAATTCTACCGGATCACTAGCGCTTGTGTTGCTGATGGATCTAAAAAGGGGGGCCTGGATCGATCATGCGGCAGCACCATATAGAAATCAATCGAGTTACAGGTTTGGAGGGCTTGCCCATGAGCTCCGATTGGATCAGAAGCTCGGAATCATTACGGGGTGGAAAGTGACAGTAAATTTGTTTGGTGGTAAGTGGCCGATGATTACCCGGCCTAACAAGACGACATCGACCAACCGTTCACATTTGTAGTTACCCTTTATGCGTCCATCCTCACTGTCCTTTCTTTTACTCTTCTTCCGTTTGGCTAATCTTAGACCACCTTTACTTACCGTGGGAATTCACATACGTAGTATTCTTTGTCGGATTGATCGTGGTTAGCACATTGATACAGCATATGGACAGCACCGACAGCCAAACCGCCGTGCCAGCCCGCTGAAATTCCATCGGTTCCCCTCAATGATCAGTGCCCAGTTTATTTTTCCTTTGATGGCGATGTATGTTTAGAACCAGCAGAAACGAAAAGACAAGTCACAGGTTAGTGTACGTTGGTATTTTTTATAGCTTTCCTTATTTAAATAACTAAAAATATCATTTTAAAGTTTACAAAAAAATCTAAAAATAATTTTATGCATAGTCAATATGTTGTACTCCGTATCATATAACCATGCAAAATTGCAACCCAAAATACTTTGTATTGTGGGTACACAAAAATTAAAAATCCGATAAAATGGAGATTTAAATATGGAGCGCCTAGATATCAGGCGTCTAAGAACTTTTTATGTCTAAGCCACTAACGTCGTCCTACTATTTATACTAATTCTCAGTTGTAACCTAATTGTAACTTAGAAAATCTATACTAATTTTCAGTTGCAACCTAGTTGCCACTTATTAAATTCCCGGTTAAGTCCCATGTTTCACAAATCATGAGGTTAATCCAATGGTGAGGGAGGTGACCGAGACATAACAAGTTCTCAGGCGCCTGAGAACTAGCAAATCCGTTTGAATATACGCATAATCGGATTCACACTTTTACCATTTTTATTTAAAATATAAAGTATCTAAAATTAATATTTTGCACATTTGTGAGATATACTTGGCTATAATTAGATTCTTTTTAAGTTTCCCTAAACTCATAAATATGATTTTCGAGTTTTTTAAAGGGAGCCGAAAATCCCCCCTAGCTAACGGTGAAATCAACTGAATTTCATAGTTATGCTATCTCCGTAGACCACTGCATGTTGGCTCCATGCATTTGTCGACCATGCGCCCCACAAATAACTCAACATCTCGGTCAGGGGCCCATGTCTGGTGCCCACGTAAGATGAAATCTCGTTTTACTCGGTTCTTGTTCCAACGCGGACAGAATGGTAACAAGAAAAGTCTACCGGTCAAGCATGTTTAACCTTCAAATTTTATTGAGCTTTCGGTGTATTTTTTGACTGGAGTGGCAAATTATCAGTGTTGACAATCACAGAATGTCATCAACCTCTACAATACATAACCAGTATCATTAGATTCTTCACAAAATAATTTTTATATTTTAAAATACGCACACAAGAAAAGGATGGAATATATAACTATGTTACTAATATATATGTGAAAAGTTAGTGTGTCAAATGGAATCCTGCCAAAGTCCTACTTCTAACTCATTTGTCAAAATCTTAACGTAGATTTTGACAAATGAGTTAGAAGTAAGAACTTTGATGTGATTCCACTTGACGCCTTATGGAAAGTCATTTTTGACAGTACACCGACTACCTGAGGAGGGATGCATGCTCGATCAATCTCGAGGCGGCCGGGACCTCACTAGTGCACACGGTGGCCTCTAACACCGGTTCGTAAGGCCCTCTAACAACGGTTATAGAACCGCTGTTAAGGGTTCGGTGTTAGAGTCCCCCTTTAACAGCGGTTCTTATACGAACCGCTGGTACAGACGCCTCCTTTAACACCGGTTCGCAAAAGAACCGGTGTTAAAGCCTATTTCCGATCTCAACCAAAGGCGTCGATTTCCACTAGTGCCTGGACCTCCTCTGATATCTCGTGTCATTCATAATCGAGCTTGATAAACTTGGCCCGTTACTGTGCATGGAGTACAAGATAGGCAATAGCTCTGTGTCACGGCTGAGATGGGACAATCTTCACCAACTAACTGGAATGGTAGCTAGCTTAGCTCACTAGGTGCCTTAGTTGTCACATGCATGCGCGCGCTGTGTCATGTCAGCTACGATACCTACACTACACAAGAGGGTGGATCGCTGGGTGCATGCCACGCTGCCACCATCCGCGGGCACCACTTACGTCCAATCCGTCATGCATCTCCAAATCGCTCACACGGAATTCGCGACGAAGCTGGCGTGCGTGCACGCATGCAAAGCGATGGGAAAAAGGAGGAGGCGTTTGCTGCTGCCTCGCAGAGAATGGAAGAACACACGGCAGAATACGAATCGCGTGACCCCATGCATGCATGATCCGTTGTCGCTGGTCGATCGATCGGTCGGTCGGTCGGTCGGTCGCTTAAAGTGGTCGCACACGGTCACGCACAGCACAGTGTCTTCCATCCAATCGTTGGAAATGGCCCGTTTCTGTCCGTTTGGGTCAGGTCGTGGTCGATTTAGGGCCATGGTCCGGCGTGGTCGGTCAGCCGTGTCCAGCGGCGTGGCCCATTTGCCGGCCCAATCACGGCATATTTTTTGCAAATTCAAACCTAAACCGTTCGTACTAAAAACTGACAAATTTCATATTTAATTTACATTCATAATATAAAAAATGGAATTTAAACTAATACCCTAGCCACCGATCTTCGCGCGCCGGCGCCGCCTCGTCTATCTACGGATCAAGGTCGATGTACTCCGGCGGCGTATAGAGGTTGGTTGGTGGTAGGGCCGGAGCGGGAGCGGGCGCAGGTGGATTAATCACCTGCCCAGGCCATGGCGTCCAACCATGTTGGAGGTGCGCCAGCTCCATCTCCACCTCCGGTGCGATCGTTGGTGCCCATCCCGCCAGCAGCGACGGTGGAGACAGCTGGGCATTCGCTTGCGCCACCATGCCGGTGAGCTGGACGTCTTCCACCGCCTCCTGCTTGATGACGATGTCGTCCTCACCCTCGTCTTTGTCGTCCTCGCTGCCAAGGTCGGCGTCAGAGTGGTTGTAGGGCCCCTCGTCGTCTGAGTCGATGTCGGGATCTAGTAGACCTCCCCCGACTGCAGGTCGCGGTGGATGGTGGTGGCGCGTCGCACCTTGTGCTCCCACTCGAGGAACTTGATCTAGTACGCCTCATAGTGGTAGCCCTCTCCCATCGTTGGGTCCGGGGGAGGTTGCTAATCTGGCGGCTAATGTCCTCCGCCATCCCTCTGCCTGCCTTGGGCGGTGGCGGCACCGGGACACGATCCAGGTTGATGTGCCAGCCGGTGGGGAGGGAGACATCCGTGTGCTGGATGTCGCGACCCTCCATCCACCGGCGCTCGCACTCCCTGACGCGGTAGTACCGCCAGGTGTGGCGGTTCCGCGGTGGCGGGTAGCCCCCCACGGGTTGTGTAACATCCCAATATTTAGGACCTAACGAAGGGTAGATTTAGGAATATGAATTTTTGCATGCATTCATTTGTGAAAATATGGATAAAATTTTCGCCAAATAAAAACCTTGAGTGATCGATGTTTCTTTCTTACTTTGAGAATAGGTTTACTCTTAAAGGAGGATTGCTATAAACTTTGATATGATCTTAAAGAATTATGTGTGTTTTGAAATGAGTTTGGATTTTTAAAACTTAAGTGTTTATAATTTAAATGATTTTGATATAAGATTTGAATCTTCAATTAATTAAGAGAAAAGTATTATAACTTAAATCTTATCTAAAAACTACATTGTATATGAAATTCATTTTATATACATAATCAAAGAATGAACTCACTGAAGTTATTCCAAAATTCACACATTACAAAATAGTAAAGAATAAGAATATTCTTTATTGATAAATATATAATCTTTATTACAAATTAACCAAATAAAGATTACAAGAATTATAAAATAAAAATCACAAATGATTTTTGTATATCTACTAACTATCTTATATCTAAAACTACACTAAATCTTCATGTTTATCTTTGTACCTGAAAAACAAAGATTAAATAGAAAACAAATAAGATTAATGTTAGAATATTTCTCTCAGATATGTCAGTGAGGTGCACTTGACAATCTCATCATTGAGAATTGTGGAAAAAGGGACAAGTTTCACCAATCTGAAAGATTTTATCTTTCATAAATTCAAAGCCAGAATTCAAATGACAGCTAAAAGGGACCAATTTACCAGCCAGGTAAGAGTAGTTTGGTAATAGTAAGTTCAAACTTTCTGAACTTATCCACATGTGCATAGCAGGCACACAAGCTGCACACACACAAGCATGCAAAGGGTGTGTTGTCGACCTCACAATGCACATCCAATATCACAAAACCACAGCACAACCGTGGGGAAGCACATTAGTGTATCTCTCCACTACACAACACACCAGCACAGCCAGGGTGAACAGCATTAAACCAAGAACAGCAACCAAACCAACCACCCAGATCAACCCAAACATCACCAGGATGGTGACTTAAGGAGGGGGATGGATCTGCTGGACAGCAAGGTCAAGACCAGGAGCTAGAAGGAGAAGGCAAGGTCAAGAGCAAGCTCAGGAGCCCAGCAAAAGCAGATCAAGATCATCATCAATCTACTACACCAACATCAAATCTTGTGGTGAGTCTCATAAAACCATCACATGCTTTCATCGGAATATCTAAACAAAAGCATGTGTTGTTTTATTAAATGATCTCTCAATAAGCACCCAAAAGGGGTGAATCTATCCTAGAGATTTCAAGTATAAAGATAAGAAATCAAGCTCAACCACAAACACTAAACCCTCAGACCAACATCACTGGGTTCAGTGTTATTTTTGCAACTTAGATCATTTTCGTTTGATCTTATCAGATCAGGGCACATCTCTCAAAGAGAGAGTAGCACCTTTAAACCTATAAGTTTCAAACAAACTATTGCCCAACTAACTAGGAATCACATCCTAGAGCCTCAGACCAACATCATAGGCATGAAAGATAATAAAAGCTTCCATATCATCTTATCAGTTTTAACCACAAGCATAATCAAGCTAAGCCAGAAATAAAAACCCAACCACTTGTGTGCCAGAATACAATGGTATCACAAGGACAACTTCTTAATAAGCTAAAACCAATCTTTACTTAGATTCCACAAATAAAAGGGGGACAAACCAATAAACATCATTTTCCTGAAGCCAAGTGCTAGGAAGCAACCTTAAATTCATTTATACATACACAGAAATCATTGCAAGAAATGATTTGATTCAGAGAGTATAATCTCAGACAAGCCAATAGTATAATTGCAGTAAGCAACTACTGTCAGTATAAGCAATCTGATAGTAGAGTAAACTCTTAGATCAACAACATAATCCAATCAAGGATTTCATTGATACACTAGCATGGATCATAGTGGATTACCACTATAATTAACCTGACAGGCAATTAACAGCAACAAAGCTACTATCAATCATCAATCACAGCAAACAATCTTTTCCCATGATCAAATATGATCAACACTAGATCTAAAGCAGCATAGATATGATCAACAGGGGGTTATGAATCCTAATCAAAGCAAGAACCCTAATCCAGAGATGAACTCAACCAGCACATAGTCACTCGGCATGAAAGCCACTAGATACACACAGAAAGAATCATGGCAGTAGCAGGGACAAACACCACCACAACAACTTACCCGAGGTCCTCGCTGACGAATCGAAGAGGAAGCAGAGGGGCCGACGAACCGCGGCGGCACAAGGAGCACCCAGAGGGGCGCTGCAACCTGCACCTGCCACGGCGGCAGCTGCACCAGCGCATGAAAGCAGCACACCACCGTAGGCGGGATCGCGACGGCGGTGACAGCATCTTTTCCGAACCCTAGGGTTTGGGAATGGGGTGGAACTGATCACGGGGAAGCCCCAGAGTCAAATCCAAGTGGATAGAACGAACGAGCGTCATCGACAACCCCAACTCGCACCATGGCAGCGACCAGAACGGCCGACGACGGCGAGAATCGACGGTGGCGGCATCGCCGACCACGGGGGCGAGTCAGAGGAGGAGGAGATAAGGTCGAGAGAGAGAGAGGAGGCAGAGTGGGCTGGGTGGGCCAAAACCCTTCAGGGTAGTCATTTGACCCTACCCTATTGGGCCACCTTGGCCCAATAAGCCCAAGGGGCCAGCCCAGGTTATTTAATAAATCTTTTGATCACTTGGAAAAGACCAAAATACCCCTAACCTCAATAAAATTATAGAAAATAAATTAATAGTCAAAAAATTATAAATAAAATATTTTTGGATTCACAATAATCCACTCTGTCCAAATAAAATAAGATATCAAATTTTGGACATTCAATTTTTTATAAGAATTTTGTAATTTAAATATTCCTTATGGAATTTTACAAAATTATTGAAAGGTGATAAAAATAAATAAAAATCACTTTCATTATTTATTAATATTATAGTATTTTTGAAAAATACTAAATAAGTATTTAGTAATAAAATTAATGAATAATTAATAATTCCTAAAAGAATTATTAAATCAATAAAACTCAAATAAAGGGAAATAAAATAAAATAACTCAATATATGTTATAAATATTAAAAAGAAATATTTATAAACCCTTTATTACTTAAAAAGGAACTTTTTGGGGTAAATGCATAAAAAAATGCATCATATTACTTGCATAATCATTTTGCTTCTTTAAATATTGTCCTTACCGGGCAATAATTATGTTTTTTGTAGAACTAGAAGCTCAAGGTCCAGTGCAAGCATCAAACTTCACTACCTTGCCATCACAAAGCAAGTTCATCACTTGCTCATGTCCTTTGAAGAGTCTTTATCAAAGTATTTGCAAATTGTATGTTATCATATATGATATAAAAGAAAGAAAATAATATTTTCATAAATAAAGAAATCATAGATATCATCCTAAGTGGTGATATAATGGAGGAATAGAACTTAGGGTTCTATTTGCAACAATTATGATCAAATAGGGACTTAATAACCCCTGACATCGGTGATTCTAGAGCCGTATATTACGCGTTAGCCATGAGATTTGGAATGGGACGAAGAAGTCAGCTGTATCTTCTTGCTCTCGCATGAAGCCGGATGTGCGGGTCATGGTTGTTATCCTCGTAGCGTGCATATTGATTGGTAATTCATAGAGGATATGTAGCACATGGGTGGGAACCCTCATCGTCCCACGATAGTTCTGGCATCTAACGGTTTGTACAAACCATTGCCGTAATTCATTATGTGGGCATGGTGTACACCAAGGAGGCATGCGGGGTCGCGAAGGGGGCAGTGATTGGCTTGGACCAACTATTGGGCCCCACATCATGGAATTATGGACGGGAAAGTACGTCCGGTTGTGCAACAAGGAGTTGATCTCTCATGGGTAAAGTAACGCACCTCTGCAGAGTATAAGAACTGTAACTTGTTACTCCCTGTTCCGGAAAGGAGCTACGAATGCGAAAGGAAAGGAACTCCATGAAATTTCTGGTCAACCTGTGAAGGCTGATTGTCATAGTTTTTCAGAATAAAATCAATCTTTGAAGAAAGATTTACAAAAATTGCATAGTGCCAAGGATGTATAATCTGAGGTGGTAGTTAGAGCATAAAACTCCCCACCTTGCATATAATGAACTTGTTGGGTAACGCTGTTACTCATTCTTTCCTTTGATCCCTTGCTTAGACTCTGAGGACCCCGAAGACGTGCCAATGTATGCAACCGAATGTCAGGAAGATGTGTTCTACGAGGAACCTGATCTATCCGGAGGAGTTGAAGGCGTGGACTACGAGATTCGCTACAGCGTCGATGAGAACGAGTCCACTTAAGTGCCTAGTTAGTAGTAACTAACGGAGCCGAGCAGCATGAACTCTATAGAATAAGCTGTTGAGCCCCACTCCTAGTCGGAGTTGCTACATTTAAATTTCCGCTGAACATTTTATATTTTGGTTTGTAAGTTGGATCTTTTGGGAGTCTTGAACTTCCGGTATTGTAATAATAATAATAAGTGTACTTTTGTAATATGGACCCGCAATGTTTCTGTTGTACCACTCTGAGGGATGTGATATTTACGGAACGGTGTTCTGTGGATGTCATGTCAACGACTATAGTGTACTACGCATGCAGTGGTATGCTGGGTCACCGCAGTTGGTATCAGAGCAAATTGCTTTGACCTTAGGTTGGAAACCTAGTAAAGGGTATATAAGATTTAGCAACGATAAAGAATTCTCTAAAAGTAATATAATGGGTATTCAAATGAGAATATTCCGTTATATATTTTAGTGCGATAATTCTCTGTTATGATGCAATATTCCATTGGATACTAATCAAAAATTATTTTTCTGATATACAGAAATATGGCACCAAAGTTTCCAAAATGTACTTTGGTAAGGAAAGAGGAGACTCTTGATGATTATCAAGGATCATTTACAGACCAACTTCGTCAACTTTTAAAGCTCTTTAATTGTCCAACTAGAATTCCAGTGAACACTATCACTTACCTAGATGTCCGGATGTTATCCAAGTATCGTGTGAGTATCCAACTTCCAGAGAAGCTTGGATTATATCATGATCTACCCATAGGAGAAGGTAGGAGTCATTTAGCAGCCTATCATGTTGCTGTTGTAGAGGCAATAGCAAATATCCGGGAGAAGAAAACCACGGAGCTAGAAGGTAGCACATTCTCTGTGATACCTCATGATTCTATAGACTCAGAGCCTATACCGGATCATCTTAATTTCGTTAAGAAGCATCCTAAGTTAGCTTCCAAGTTTATGGATAGATACCGGACACTCGTTGCGTCTTTTTATAAGACTCATCAAGTGATTGTCGAAGACAAAAATGATATGTTAGAGGATCTAACTGATCCGGAAAGGAGAAAGCAGTTAGCATTCCAGCTGGAGAAAGAAGCAGGTAGTAGTGCAACACCTATCTTTAAGGATATACCGATAGATCAGGAATCTTTTATACCATATCCATATTCACCAAGACCTGAACCTACACATGATCCTACTATAGATATGCGGTATGCAGTACCACAGGGCTCAGAGGATGGTTCTGACTCAGAACTTCCTATTGAGAATTCAGATGGTTGGAGGATGGGATCATATGATGGATCTCATGAACACCAGATATCCACAAATGGTTCTGACAGAAATGTTGGAGAATCCAGTTGGATGGGTGCAAGAATGAATCTTAATAACAGAAGTAGAAATACCATGTCAATAGATGATCAGGATGAAGAAGAGGATCCTGAGGAGAGAGTGTTTGAATCGTCAACATCTTCTCAAAACCTAGGGAATATACATTATCCAGTATTCGATTATCTTGTCCACGAGAGCACCTGGGAAGCAGCAGGATCTGCTTATTCTGTTGACAACTCAAGGAATGTAACTCAAGGGATGCAAGCTGGAGATAATGTTGAATATGTTTCTGAAGACTTTTCAGCTGAGCTGGAGGGAGTCAATGCGCTCAAGTTGAGTAATGACTCAAGTCCTGACACTTCAGATACAGAGTATGTTCCTTCTGGAAGGTCATATGTTCCACAAACTGTGCGACGAACAACACGTCATCACGATTGGACATCAGGCATGTACGATGAGCGTAGTTACTATTAGAAAGAGACAAGTAGTCAACAATATCAAGCACTGTGTATGGTACTCCAAGTAATAAGGTAGTGAGGTGAATACGGTAGTTTGCAAATATACCTATACGGTATATGTTGTAAGAACTTTATATCAATATGATATTATGTAAAATATGTGAAATGCATATTTGGATTTTCTTTAGATCTTCATTGTGTGACTAGTTCTGTGCGTAAAGTCGAGCTCAGAACACATGTGCATGATGTAGTTATGAGTATTCGCTTTATGATGCAGGACTAGGGGGTCATGGATATGGGTGTAGAAATGGAAACTGAGCAGCAGTGGATGGAGCGTGAGGCCCAAGGAAAAGGCCGATGCTGACACAGCAAATCAAGGAGCTTTACCACCACCACCACCAATGAGGCCGTTAATGGAGCAGAACTTTATGCAATGCATGCAAATGATGCAAGAGAACCAGAACAAGTTCATGGAAGAGTTGCTGGGGCGAGCAAATCAGAGGGCACCTGAAGGAGGAGGAGTGAGTTTATCTGATTTCCAGAATGCAAGACCGTTACCTTTTGCATCAGCTCCTGAACCAATGGATGCAGAAGACTGGCTAGCAGATACAGAGCGGAAGCTGAAAACTGTGGGTTGCAATGATGAGGAAAAATTGAGGTATGCAACTCATCTGTTGACTGGACCTGTAGCATCATGGTGGGAAAAATCAGTTAGCCATGCAACAACCAGGTAGGGAGTTTACCTGGGAGGAGTTCAAGCAGAGATTCCGTGAATATCATGCTCCGGAGAGTGTGATGGAATTGAAGCGGAGAGAATTTGAGGAGCTTCAGCAAGGATATACTAGTGTCATGAAGTACATCCGGGAGTTTAGCCAACTGTCTCGTTATGCTGAGGAGGATGTTAACACTGAAGAGAAGCGGAAGAAGTGTTTCTTGCGTGGATTAAATCCATTTGTGAGGATGCAGCTAAGGTTAGCCAATAAGCAAACTTATCAGCAGTTGTTGGATGCAGCCATTACTTTTGAAGATGATTACAAGAATGTCCAAGAGGATCGGAGGAAGAGAGCCTAGAAGGAAACCAAGAGAATTTAGGCAAGCAAACCAAAACCTAACCTAGAGTTCAATCCTCGGAATAGGAATTATGGCAACAACAACAACAATAACAATAACAAGGGCATTGGTGGAAATCAATCTAATCCAAGAAGGAATGTTATCTGTAACAACTGTGGAATTCCAGGGCATTTCTAGAGGGAGTGCAAAAAGCCTATAGTGATCTTTTATGGTTGTGGCCAGAAGGGGCATATCAAGCCAGATTGTCCGAGCAAACCATCGGGAGGATGGCCTAGCAAAGGAGGAGGACAAGCCAGTGGAGGAAATGGACAGCCCAATAAAGGAGGAAACAATGGCAAGAACAACAATGGCAAGAGAAACCGACCTACCGGAAAACTGAACTGTGCAACTCTCGAGGAGGTGGATAATTCAGAGCATGAAATGATAGGTATGCTCAATATCCTTACCAATCCCGGCAAATTTCTAATTGATACTGGTGCAACTACTTCATTCATTTCTGAAGAATTTTGTGATAAGTTCGGGACTAAAAGGGCAACGTTAGAAAGTCCTATGACCATAATTACGGCAGGAGGGAATGTGTTTGTACGCCACATAAAACAAGATCAGGTTGTCTTGATCTGTGGTTGTACATATTCCGCAGACCTTTATGTGATTCCTTTGAATGGAATTGCGGTAGTGCTAGGGATGGATTGGATGATGGAACACGGAGCTCAGATAAATTGTGAGGAGAAAACTGTCTCAATCAAAACTCTAAGTGGAGCAAGGATAGTTTACCAAGCAGATAAACACAGTCATATCATGGTGGATCTGCAGTTGAATTCAATGAAAGAAGTTAAATTAGAAGAGATTCCTGTAGTTAATGAATTCCAAGATGTTTTTCCAACAGAATTACCAGGAATGCCACCAGACCGGGAGATAGAGTTCACAATTGACCTAATACCTGGTACAACACCAATAGCTCAAGCACCCTATAAAATGGGACCCAAAGAGTTGAAAGAACTCAAGGAGCAAATTGATGAGTTAGAAAGAAAAGGATTTATACAGGAAAGTGTATCTCCATGGGGAACACCAGTAATCTTTGTGGATAAGTGAGATGGTGGAAGACGGATGTGTGGTGATTATAGAAATCTGAACAAAGTGATGATCAAGAATAAGTATCCTTTACCAAGAATTTAAGATTTGTTTGATCAAGTGAAAGGAGCTGGAGTATTTTCAAAGATCAATTTAAGATCTGGATACCATCAAATAAAAATCAAGCCAGAAGATGTTCCAAAAACAGCATTTGTCTCTAGATATGGACACCATGAGTATCTGGTGGTACCATTTGGTTTGACCAATGCACCGACAATATTCATGAATCTGATGAACAAGATCTTCATGCCATATTTGGATAAGTTTGTCATCGTCTTTATTGATGATATTCTGATATATTACAAGGATAAGGAAGAGCATGCTAACCATTTGAGAATAGCATTACAAACTTTAAGAGAACATAAGCTTTATGCTAAGTTCAGTAAGTGTGAGTTCTGGTTAGATGAGGTAGAATTCCTCGGTCATGTGATCAGTAAGGATGGGATTGTTGTGAATCCATCTAAAGTTCAGTCGGTACTAGAGTGGACTGCACCGACCAATGTGAAGCAAATTCGAGGTTTCTTAGGAATGGCTGGTTATTATCGGAGATTCATTGAAGGGTTCTCCAAAATAGTCGGACCAATGACCAAATTATTAAGGAAGAATACACCATTCAAGTGGGATGAGAAGTGTGAAGCAAGTTTCCAAGAGTTGAAGACTAGATTAACCACAACTCCAATCTTAGCAGTTCCTGAAACAGGGAAGGATTTCACTGTATATTGTGATGCATCTAAAGAAGGTTTGGGTTGTGTATTAATGCAAGATCGGAAAGTGATTGATTATGGTTCAAGACAATTGAAACCACATGAAGTCAACTATCCAACTCATGATTTAGAGTTAGCATCAGTAGTCTTTGCGCAGAAAGGATGGAGGCATTTTCTTTATGGAGCCAGATGTGAGTTATACACTGACCATAAAAGTCTCAAGTATTTCTTCACTCAAAAGGAATTAAACATGAGACAGAAGCGTTGGTTGGAATTAATCAAGGATTATGATTTAACAATCAATTACACCCCAGGGAAAGCAAATGTTGTAGCAGATGCTTTAAGCAGAAAGAGTGCAGATATTCAGCCAAACAATAGAGAGTTACCAAAAGAGTTACAAATGGACTTGGATAGGTTAGAGCTTCAATTCATCAGAACAATGGTTCTTGGAGGATTAGCGACTATGCAGGTAGTTGCAGAGCAGGAAAGTGATCTTAAGCAAGACATTTTTAGACATCAAGAAAAAGATCCTTTTATTGCTGAGGAAATTCGAAGAATATCTCAAGGGAAAAAATCAGTTTTTTGCCTTGGAGATTATGGATCTTTATGGTTCCAAGATCGTCTATGTGTTCCAGATGTGACTGAGATCAGAAATGTCATACTCAAAGAAGCACATGATACACCCTATTCTATACATCCAGGGAGTACCAAGATGTATATGGATTTGAAGGAACTATTCTGGTGGAATAACATGAAAAGAGATATTGCTAAATATGTATCTGAATGCCATACTTGTCAAAGGGTGAAAGTTGAACATCAAAATCTAGCAGGACCATTACAACCCCTAGAAATTCCTGAATGGAAATGGGAAGAAATAGGTATGGACTTTATCACAGGATTACCTATGACACCAAAAAGGAAGGATATGATATGGGTAATTGTGGATAGACTCACTAAGAGTGCACATTTTATTCCAGTGAATCAAAAGTATAATGCCGAGAAGTTAGTTGAAGTATATGTTAAAGAGATAGTAAGTAAACATGGAGTACCCAAGAAGATCGTAACTGATAGGGGATCAATATTTACTTTAGCATTTTGGAAGCAATTGCATGAAGCACTTGGTTCAAAATTAGATTTCAGCACGACATATCATCCTGAAACAGGAGGTCAAACTGAAAGAACAAATCAAATACTAGAAGACATGTTGAGAGCCTGTGCACTAGATTTTGGAGGAACATGGGAAGGTCACCTACCATTGGCAGAATTTTCTTATAATAATAGCTATCAGAGTAGTCTAAAGGCAGCTCCATATGAGATTCTGTATGGAAGGAAGTGTAGATCACCAATATGTTCGTATGAACCTGGAAGCAGCAAAGTATTTGCACCAGATTATATCAAGGAAAGACAAGACATCATTGATAAGATCAGGGATAGACTGAAAATAGCCCAGAGCAGGCAGAAAAGTTATGCGGATCAAAGCCGAAGATCATGGCATCCATAAGTGGGAGATATGGTCTATTTGAAAGTAAGTCCAATGAAAGGAGTAAAAAGATTCGGAGTTAAAGGGAAATTGAGTCCAAGATACATTGGACCATTCAAGATATTGAGTCAAAATAGAACTATAGCTTATGCTTTAGAGTTACCATCAAGATTGGCCCAAGTTCATAATGTTTTCCATGTGTCACAACTTCGCACATGTTTGAAAGTTCTAGATGATGCAGTAAATGTTGGAGATATTCCCAAGAGGCAATAATAAAGTGGTTATTATCATATCTTCATACTTATGATAAATGTTTACATACCATGCTATAATTGTATTAACCGGAAACATTAATACTTGTGTGATTTGTAAACATAAAAGAGTCCCTAGTAAAGCCTCTTGTTAAACTAGCTTGTTGGTTAATATATGATCATGGTTTCCTGATCATGAACATAGAGATGTTATTAACAACAGGGTCATATCATTAGGAGAATGATGTGATGGACATACTCCTATAGTTAATCGTAGCATAAAGATCAAGTCATTTAATATAGTTCATTTGCTATAAGCTTTCTGATACATAGTAACCTAATTCCTTCGACCATGAGATCATGCTTATCACCATCACTGGAAGGATGCTTTGATGACATCAAACACCACACCATAACTGGGTGGCTATAAAGATGGCATTGAGTGTTCGGAAAGTATGGGTTGAGACACATGGATCAAGAGTGGGATTTGTCCATCCATATGACAGATAGATATACTCTGGGCCCTCTCGGTGGAATGTCATCCAATTAGCTTGCAAGCATGTGACTGACTCACAAGGGATCACATACCACGGGAACAAGAAAAGAGTACTTATAGGTAACAAGGTTGAACTAGGTATGCAGAGATACCGACGATCAAAACCTCGGATAAGTAAACTATCGTGAGACAAAGGGAAATTGGTATCGTATGTAAGTGGTTCATTCGATCGCAAAGTAATCGTAGAAATATGTGGAAGCCATATGAATTTCCAGATTCCTCTATTGGTTATTGATCGGAGAAGTGTCTCGATCATGTCCGCATAATTCACGAACCATAGGGAGACACACTTAAGGATTCGATGTTGTTGAGTAGTTATGGAATGATGAGTAAGATACCGAATGTTGTTCGGAGTCTCGGATGGGATCCGGATATCACGAGGAGATCCGAAATGGTCCAGAGAATAAGATTCATATAAGGAAAGTCCTATTTCGGAGTTGGAGAATGGTTCCGGTGTTTTCATCGGAAATGTTCTAGAAGGTTCCGGAATGTCCGGCACTCCGGAGGGGAAGGGTACATGGATGTGTTATATCAAGTTGGTATGATTACATCATGTACTAGGTGTCATCGCTGAACAAAATAAAGGGTTTAATCAAATCCTAGTTTGAAAAAGTCAAACGCCAATTTGAAAAGTCAAACGGCTATTTTGGGAAGTGGAGAGGGAGGTGGAAACCGAGTTGGGGAGGAGTTCCTCCCCTCCACCGCTGGCCCACCTTGAAGCCGAGTTGGGGAGGGACTCCCCTCCCCTGGCGCGGCCCCCTCCACCTATATAAGGAGGGGCAGGGCTCCCCTCCTAGACACACAAGTTGCCTCCTCTAAACCCTAGCTCCATAGCCGCCGCCGGCCCTAGGGCAACTCACCGCCGCCTAGCTAAACCCTAGCCGCCGGCCAAGACCCCTCCTCGGCGTGTCTAAACCCTAGATCGTCGAGGGTCTCTCTCATACTCCACCATACTCGCTCCGGCTTAAGGCGAAGCCCTGCGAGATCTCCCCTCTACTTCCGGTACCACGCTGTTGTGCTGCCGGAATCGCGAGGAGAGTGCTACGACCTCCGCTGCCTGCTGGAACAAGGGAGAGGAAGGTCTTCATCGAGTACCGAACGTGTGACCGACTGCAGGAGCGCTGCCGGAACGCAGCGCCGGAAGGATCGTCTACGCGATCTTGAGATCAGCAAGTGTACGACTACATCACCCACGAGAATCTGCTCTCGTTAACCGCTTTGGAATCTTCGAGGGTGAGTTCCTCTATCGACTCGTTGCTACAATCTAGTAGATAGATCTTGGCTTGATCATAGATTAGATCTTGATTGTGTGTTCATGCGGTAGAAAATTTTTGTTTTCCATGCTACGAACCCCTACAGTAACACATCAAGAGATAAAACTACAAGCAGACCTAACTTATATTGAAAAGCCCTGCAAGATTCTGGAATAAAACTAGAAAAGATTGTGGAACATGGCAATCAAATATTGCAAGGTACAATGGGAACATCACCCTGAGAGAGAAGCCACATGGGAGAAGGAAGAGGATTTAAGGAAAGCTTATCCAGAACTATTCAGATACATCTCCACAAACTTTGGGACGAAGTTTAATTTAAGGGGGGAAGTCTGTAACATCCCAGTACTTAGGACCTAATGAAGGGTAGATTTAGGAATATGAATTTTTGCATGCATTCATTTGTGAAAATGTGGATAAAATTTTCGCCAAATAAAAACCTTGAGTGATCAATGTTTCTTTCTTACTTTGAGAATAGGTTTAGTCTTAAAGGAGGATTGCTATAAAATTTGATATGATCTTAAAGGAATTATTTGTGTTTTGAAATGAGTTTGTATTTTTAAAACTTAAGTGTTTTATAATTTAAATGATTTTGATATAATATTTGAATCTTAAATTAATTAAGAGAAAAGTATTATAACTTAAATATTAACTAAAAACTACATTGTATATGAAATTCATTTTATATACATAATCAAAGAATGAACTCACTGAAGTTATTCCAAAATTCACACATTACAAAAGAGTAAAGAATAAGAATATTCTTTATTGATAAATATATAATCTTTATTACAAATGAACCAAATAAATATTACAAGAATTATAAAAGAAAAATTACAAATGATTAAGAAAAGTACATTTGTATATCTACTAACTATCCTATATCTAAAACTACACTAAATCTTCATCTTTATCTTTGTACCTGCAAAACAAAGATTAAATAGAAAACAAATAAGATTAGTGTTAGAATATTTCTCTCAGATATGTCAGTGAGGTGCACTTGACAATCTCATCATTGAGAATTGTGGAAAAAGGGGAAAGTTTCACCAATCTGAAAGATTTTATCTTTCATAAATTCAAAGCCAGAATTCAAATGACAGCTAAAAGGGACCAATTTACCAGCCAGGTAAGAGTAGTTTGGTAATAGTAAGTTCAAACTTTCTGAACTTATCCACATGTGCATAGCAGGCACACAAGCTGCACACACACAAGCATGCAAAGGGTGTGCTGTCGACCTCACAATGCACATCCAATATCACAAAATCACAGCACAGCCATGGGGAAGCACATCAGTGCATCTCTCCACTACACAACACACCAGCACAACCAGGGTGAACAGCAGTAAACCAAGAACATCAACCAAACCAACCACCCAGATCAACCCAAACATCACCAGGATGGTGACTTAAGGAGGGGGTGGATCTGGTGGACAGCAAGGTCAAGACCAGGAGCTAGGAGGAGAAGGCAAGCTCAAGAGCAAGCTCAGGAGCCCAGTAAAAGAAAATCAAGATCAAGATCAAGATCATCATCAATCTACTACACCAACATCAAATCTTGTGGTGAGTCTCATAAAACCATCACATGCTTTCATCAGAATATCTAAACAAAAGCATGTGTTGTTTTTTGTAATGATCTCTAAATAAGAACCCAAGAGGGGTGAATCTATCCTAGAGATTTCAAGTATAAAGATAAGAAATCAAGCTCAACCACAAACACTAAACCCTCAGACCAACATCACTGGGTTCAGTGTTATTTTTGCAACTTAGATCATTTTCATTTGATCTTATCAGATCAGGGCACATCTCTCAAAGAGAGAGTAGCACCTCTAAACCTATAAGTTTCAAACAAACTATTGCCCAACTAACTAGGAATCACATCCTAGAGACTCAGACCAACATCATAGGCAGGAAAGATAATAAAAGCTTCCATATCATCTTATCAGTTTTAACCACAAGCATAATCAAGCTAAGCCAGAAATAAAAACCCAACCACTTGTGTGCCAGAATACAATGGTATCACAAGGACAAGTTCTTAATAAGATAAAACCAATCTTTACTTAGCTTCCACAGATAAAAGGGGGACAAACCAATAAACATCATTTTCCTGAAGCCAAGTGCCAGGAATCAACCTTAAATTCAGTTATACATCCACAGAAATCATTGCAAGCAATGATTTGATTCAGAGAGTATAATCTCAGACAAGCCAACAGTATAATTGTAGTAAGCAACTACTGTTAGTATAATTGCAGTATAGGCTCTGCAAAACTATCGTCGGAGGTGGTAACATAGTTACCCCTCTAGTCATGAACTGCTATTTTAAACTGCCTTTTGAACTACTCGTTGAACAAATTGTAATGAGCTGCTATGTTGAAGTACTTGTAGATTTGCTTGTTGAACTGCTTGTGTTGAACATATTGGTGATGAACTGCTTGCTTGTTCAACTATTTATGATCAATTGCATGTTAAAATGTTGGATATCCTCACCACTACAATATGAGAGGTTATCATAGCAGTTTCACCATGGCCAACCAAACAAGTGTGTTTATGTACTCAGTGGGCCGATAATGACAACCAAACACATGGGCTGCAGCTGTTTACTCAAGAAGAAAAACTATATGTAGTCTATCAACCGGTTTACACATTCTACCCTAGAGGTTGTTTTAGACTGGTACTACCCATATTAGCATTGTCGGGACAGGACAAGATTCAACTATAGGTTATCAAACACGTTCTAGATGTATGTACCTGGCTAGCTCCGAGCGTGTGTGTGCGAGTCACCTCTCGCGTGCCTTGTTGCTTGTTTCCTATTCAAGCTAGCAACATGCAGTGCCACGACAAGGCAACCAAACCGTCAGTATTCATGGGTGGCTTAGTGACATGGTTATACCCCGCGGGTACACAACATCAGCATACCTAGTCCAGCCCAAGAGAAGGCCCACTGCAAGATACGCGGCCTGTGAAAGTTTCAGGTGGCCCAAGCCCATGACTGAAGGGTTTCGCAGCATAGTAAATCAAAATTTTCTACGGAAGCGAACAGAGGGAAAGCCAAGATCTAATCTAGGAGATGCAAACAACGAGAGTGATTGGATTAGAACTTCATACCCTTGAAGATTCGCACAGCGGAACGTTCGTCGGAACGTGGGTGATGTAGTCGTACTCGCTTCTCCTCCTCGCGATCCGATCCGATCTAGCACCACAAGTGGCGGTGCCTCCGTGAGATGCACACGTGCAGCACCTCAACGTCTCTTCCTTCCTCGGACCAGCAAGTAGGGTGGAGAGATAGATTGGATCTACAACACGACGGCATGGTGTATATGGTGGAGAATTTCTGCAGCAGGGCTTCGCCTACAAACAGTCGGGAGGGAGAGAGGAGGGCAGCAGGGCAACTAGGGTTTGGAGGAAGGTGTGTAGGGGGAGGGGGCGCACCCCCCTCTATATATAGAGGGGGTGCGGCCAGCCCTTGCCCATCCTCCAAGCCTATCTCTAGTTTAAACGATTTAAACTTATCCCTTATCTAGAAACCCTATCTCTAGTTTAAACGAGTTTAAACTTATCTAGGATCGGCTGGGCCCTATGGGGCCTTGTGCCCCTGGCCCAATGCGGCCAGGACACTCCCTCATAGGCCCATGCCCCCTCTCGGAAGGTGGGGCCACGTTGGTCCCCTTCCGGAAGGTTCTAGAAGCTTCCGGTACAATACCGATTAACCCGGAACAATTCCGAACTCCAAAAACTGCACTGCCTTATATGAATCTTATTCTCCGGACCACTCCGGAACCTCTCGTGATGTCCCGGATCCCATCCGAGACTCCGAACAAAAAAATTCATAAACCAAGTATCCAATCTATCCTAGCGTCGAGACACGTTAAGTGTGTGACCCTGCGGGTTCGAGAATATGCAGACATGATCTTCTATCAATAATCAACAGCGGGGTCTGGGCACCCATATTGACTCCCACACATTCATCGATGATCATATCGGATGAACCACGATGCTAGGATTCAATCAATCCCATATATATATTCCCTTCGTCTCGCGATATTTTACTTGCCCGAGATTCGATCGTCGGTATCATCATACCTAGTTCAATCTCGTTCACAACAAGTACTTTACTCGTTCCGTAATCCGATATCACTTTGTGATTAACTCCTTAACCACATGCTTGCAAGCGGTGTTGATATTGATTACCGAGTGGGCCCGAAGTATATCTCTCCGACTTGGGAGGGACAAATTCCATCTCGATACATACAACCCAACAGATACTTTCCGATCACCTGAGAGACACCTTTATGATCACCCTCTCATAGGATGACGTTTGATGACCTCAAAGCTTTCTTCCGATACCAGGGAGTTGTATTATCTCATGGTCTAAGGAATACAATATTTGACATGAGAAAAGCTTCGCAAAGACGAACACGATGACACGATCTAATTGCTTCGCTTAGTTTGGGTCTGTCCACCATATCATTCTCCCAATGATATGATCTCATTATCAATCGAAAACTCATGTCTGTGGTTAGGAAACCTTAACCATCATTGATCAATGAGCTAGTCCATAGAGGCGTACTAGGGACACGGTGTTGTTCACAAACCACACAAGTATTAAAGTTTCCGCTTAATACAATTCTAGCATGGAATATAAACTTTATCATGAACAAGAATTATAATAATAACATCTTTATTATTGCCTCTAGGGCATAATTCCAACAGTCTCCCACTTGCACTAGAGTCAATAATCTAGTTTACATTTGGCAACAATCTCACACCCATGGCACTGAGGTGCTGATCATGTTTTACACGTGGAAGAGGTTTAGTCAATGGATCTGCGACATTCAGATCTGTATGTACTTTGCTGATCTTCAGATCTCCATCTGCTATATAATCTCGGATTATATGAAACTTGCGGTTGATATGCTTGGTCTTTGGATGATATCTTGGTTCCTTAGTGAGTGCTATGGCGCCAGTGTTGTCACATAATATCTCCAGTGGGTCCAATGCACTTGGAACCACGCCAAGCTCAGTGATGAAGTTTCTGATCCAAACTCCTTCACTTGACGCTTCTGTAGCAGCCATGTATTCCGCTTCTACTGTAGATCCCGTGATCACGCTTTGCTTGCAGCTTCTCGAGCTCACAGCTCCTCCATTCAAAATATGCACGTATCCTGTCTGAGATTTAGAATCATCCTTGTCGGTGTCAAAACTAGCATCGACGTAACCTTTTACGACGAGCTGTTCATCACCCCCATAGACTAAGAACATTTCTTTAGTCCTATTTAGGTACCTTAGGATGTTCTTCACGGCTGTCCAGTGTTCCACTCCTGGATCACTTTGATATCTGCTCGTCAAACTAAGAGCATTGGACACATCCGGTCTAGTACACAGCATGGCATACATGATGGAACCTATGGCCGAGGCATAAGGCACTTTGCTCATAGCTTCCCTATCATTTACTGTAGCTGGACACTGAGCCTTGCTCAATATCTTACCTGACAACATAGGCACTGAACCTTTCAATGCCTTATCCATTCTGAACCTTTTCAGAACTTTGTCTAGGTATGTACTCTGGCCTAAAGCTATCAGGCGTCTTTGTCTATCTCTATAGATTTTGATGCCCAATATATAAGCAGCTTCACCTAGGTCTTTCATTGAAAAACACTTGTTCAAATAACTCTTCACATCGTTAAGCATGTTGATGTCATTTCCAATAATCAATATGTCATCCACATATAGTACCAGTAACGTCACCGAGCTCCCACTCACTTTCTTGTAGATGCAAACTTCGTAGCAATTTGGAACAAATCCAAAGCTCTTGATCACTTGATCAAAACGAAGGTTCCAACTCCGAGATGCTTGCTTCAGTCCATAAATGGAACGCTGAAGTTTGCATACTTTATCAACATCCTTAGGATCGACAAAACCTTCGGGTTGCATCATATACAACTCTTCATCAATGTTGCCATTGAGGAAAGCAGTCTTGACATCCATTTGCCATATTTCATAATCATGAAACGCAGCAATTGCTAATAAAATTCGAATGGACTTAAACATCGCTACGGGAGAGAAAGTCTCATCGTAGTCAACACCTTGAACTTGTCGAAAACCTTTCGCAACAAGCCGTGCTTTATAGACGGTAACATTACCATCCGCGTCTGTTTTCTTCTTGAAGATCCATTTGCACTCAACGGCCTTTCGGTCGCTAGGAGGGTCCACCAAAGTCCATACTTGGTTTTCGCTCATGGATCCCAATTCGGATTTCATGGCTTCTAGCCATTTCTCAGAGTCTGGGCTCATCATCGCTTCCTCATAGTTCGTAGGTTCACTGTCTTCTACTAACAAGACAGTCAAGACAGGGTTGCCGTACCACTCAGGAGGGGCACGCGACCTTGTCGACCTGCGACGTTCAGTAGCAGCATCGTCCGAAGCTTCATGATCCTTGTCATTTGCTTCCTCTATTGTTGGCGCAGGCGGCACTGGAACAATTTCAGGTGCTGCGCTACTCTCCAATTCAAGAGAAGGTTCAATAACCTCGTCTAGCTCTACTTTCCTCCCACTCAATTCTTTCGAGAGAAACTCCTTCTCAAGAAAGGAACCGTTCTTTGCGACAAATACTTTGCCTTCGGTTCTGTGATAGAAGGTATACCCAATAGTTTCCGTAGGGTATCCTATGAAAACGCACTTCTCCGCTTTGGGTTCGAGCTTGTCCGGCATCAACTTCTTGACGTAAGCTTCGCATCCCCAAACTTTAAGAAACGACAACTTAGGTTTAGCACCAAACCACAGTTCATACGGTGTCGTCTCAACGGATTTAGATGGAGCCCTATTTAAAGTGAATGCAGCGGTTTCTAATGCATAACCCCAAAATGATAACGGCAAATCAGTAAGAGACATCATTGATCGGACCATATCTAATAAGGTTCGATTCTGGCGTTCAGACACACCATTGCGCTGTGGTGTTCCAGGTGGCGTGAGTTGTGAAACGATTCCACTTGCTTTGAGATGCGTGAGAAAATCATAACTCAAATATTCGCCCCCACGATCGGATCGTAGAAACTTAATCTTTCTGTTACGATGGTTCTCCACTTCATTCTGAAATTCTTTGAACTTTTCAAATGTTTCAGATTTATGTTTCATTAAATAGATATACCCATATCTACTTAAGTCATCGGTAAAAGTGAGAAAGTAGCGATATCCACCGCGCGTCGAAACACTCATCGGTCCGCATACATCGGTATGTATGATTTCCAACAAGTCCGTTGCTCGCTCCATCATACCGGAGAACGGGGTTTTGATCATCTTGCCCATGAGGCATGGTTCGCATGTGTCAAATGATTCAAAATCAAGAGACTCCAAAAGTCCATCAGAATGGAGTTTCTTCATGCGCTTTACACCAATATGACCTAGACGACAGTGCCACAAATAAGTAGTATTATCACTATCTACTTTGCATCTCTTAGCCTCAATGTTATGGATGTGTGTTTCATCCCTTTCGAGATTTAGAAGAAATAAACCATTCACAAGGGGTGCATGACCATAAAAGATGTTACTCATATAAATAGAACAACCATTATTCTCCGATTTAAATGAATAACCGTCTTGCAATAAACACGATCCAGAAATAATGTTCATGCTCAACGCAGGCACATAATAACATTTATTAAGGTTTAAAACTAATCCCGAAGGTAAAACTAAGGAGAGTGTGCCGACGGCCATCACATCAACTCTTGATCCGTTGCCAACGCGCATCGTCACCTCATCCCTCGTAAGCCGTCGTCTATTCCGTAGCTCCTGTTTCGAGTTACAAATATTAGCAACTGAACCAGTATCAAATACCCAGGCACTACAACGAGGGCTAGTAAGGAAAACATCAATAACATGTATATCAAATATACCTTTGATGGTGCCAGCCTTCTTGTCCGCTAAGTACTTCGGACAGTTGCGCTTCCAGTGACCCTTGTCCTTGCAATAGAAGCACTCAGTGTCCGGCTTGGGACCAGACTTGAGCTTCTTCTCAGCAGGGGCAACGCGCTTGCCGCCGCCTTTCTTGAAGGGCTTCTTTGCACCTTTACCTTTCTTGAAGGAGGGCTTGTTGACCATCAACACATGATTATCCTTCTTGATGTCCACCTCCGCAGCCTTCAGCTTTGCGAAGAGCTCGGTGATCGTATCAGTGGAACCAATCTGATTATGAGTCACTACAAAACTTTTGTAGCTGGGAGGGAGTGATTGCAGAACCCTGTCAATCTTGAGCTCCTCTGGAATCTTGCAGTCTAGTTGCTCAAGGCGTTGAGTGTAGCCCGACATCTTAATGGCGTGCTCACTAACGGAACTCTCTTCCTCCATCTTGCAGTTAAAGAACTTCTCAGAGATCTCATATCTCTCAGAACGGGCCTGAGTCTGAAACATGGTTTTCAGCTCCTCGAGAATCTCAAAGGGCCCGGGATAGTTTTCAAAACGATTTTGAAGTTCCGGTTCCATAGCAAACAACATGGTGCTCTTAATCACACCATAATCATCTTTGCGCGACTGATAGACAGCTTTCTCATCAGCCGGCGCAGTTGCAGCAGGGGGGGTACCTAACGCTTTCTCAAGGACATAGTCCTTTTGTCCGCCAGACAGAATGATTCTTAGATTGCAGAACCAGTTGGTGAAGTTAGACCCATTGTTCCTAAGCTTATCTTTCTCAGCAAAAACGTTGAAGTTGAAGTTGTACTTGGCCATGTGATCTACAGTATTTGCAAGTACAATTTAGACTATGTTCATGATAAATAGTTCAACTTAATCAAATTACTAGATGAACTCCCACTAAATTCAACATCCCTCAAGTTGTTTAGTGAACATGATCCAAATTCACCACACCTAATCCGATCTTCACGAGAAGAGATGTGGCTTCAATGGTGGACAACGAAGTGTCGATCATATCATTCATATGACTCATGCTTAACCTTTCGGTTCATGTGTTCCGAGGCCATGTCTGTACATGCTAGGCTCGTCAAGTCAAACCCAAGTATTTCCGCGTGTGCAAAACTGGCTTTCACCCGTTGTATGTGAGCGTAGAGTCTATAGCACCCGATCATCACGTGATGCTTGGACACGACGAACTTTCGCAACGGTGCATACATGGGGAGAACACAGTTTTATCTTGATCTTTAAGTGAGGAATCATCTTATAATGCTACCGTCGCGATCCAAGCATAATAAGATACATAAAAGGATAAACATCACATGCATATAACTTTATGTGACATGGTATAGCCAATCTTCGCGCAATGATCTGCATCTTGTGCGTTCCGGCATGATCTCCATCACTCCACCATGATTGCCTCCACCACGAATAGCAACTACAACTATTGCTAACTACTTAGCGATAAAGTAAAGCTATTACATGGCGTATAAGAAGTTGACTCGCAGGTCATACACAATTATAAAGACAACCATATGGCTCCTGCCGGTTGTGTACTCATCGACATGCAAGTCGTGAAACATTACAAACATGATCATCACATACAATATACACATCACATCTTGGGCCATACCATATCACAGAAAACACTCCCTGCAAAAACAAGTTAGACGCCTCTACTTTGTTGTTGCATGTTTTACGTGGTTTATGGGAGTAGATGCTAAGAACGATTCTTACCTACGGAAAGCCACAACGGTGATATTATGGTTGCCAAACTCCGGTGTTAATCCCATGACAACTATAGTGAGAGAAACTGACATCCACCAGCCGCATGTATGGTACAAGCCACACGTCAAGTGCGGAGCCGGTCTCGCGAACGACGTCGCGTAAGGTTGGCCTGGACCGCTTCAATCTCACTATCCCACGCCATAAGAAGAACACAAACAAGAGGCTTGCAACAGAAAACATCAACGCCCACAACAACCATGTTGCGTTCTACTCGTGAAACACATCTACGCATAGATCTAGCTCTGATACCACTGAAGGGTTTCGCAGCATAGTAAATCAAAATTTTCTACGGAAGCGAACAGAGGGAAAGCCAAGATCTAATCTAGGAGATGCAAACAACGAGAGAGATTGGATTAGATCTTCATACCCTTGAAGATTCGCACAGCGGAACGTTCGTCGGAACGTGGGTGATGTAGTCGTACTCGCTTCTCCTCCTCGCGATCCGATCCGATCTAGCACCACAAGTGGCGGTGCCTCCGTGAGATGCACACGTGCAGCACCTCGACGTCTCCTCCTTCCTCGGACCAGCAAGTAGGGTGGATAGATAGATTGGATCTACAACACGACGGCGTGGTGTATATGGTGGAGAATTTCTGCAGCAGGGCTTCGCCTACAAACAGTCGGGAGGGAGAGAGGAGGGCAGCAGGGCAACTAGGGTTTGGAGGAAGGTGTGTAGGGGGAGGGGGCGCACCAGACCTCTATATATAGAGGGGGGTGCAGCCAGCCCTTGCCCATCCTCCAAGTCTATCTCTAGTTTAAACGATTTAAACTTATCCCTTATCTAGAAACCCTATCTCTAGTTTAAACGAGTTTAAACTTATCTAGGATCGGCTGGGCCCTATGGGGCCTTGTGCCCCTGGCCCAATGCGGCCAGGACACTCCCTCATAGGCCCATGCCCCCTCCCGGAAGGTGGGGCCACGTTGGTCCCCTTCCGGAAGGTTCTAGAAGCTTCCGGTACAATACCGATTAACCCGGAACAATTCCGAACTCCAAAAACTGCACTGCCTTATATGAATCTTATTCTCCAGACCACTCCGGAACCTCTCGTGATGTCCCGGATCCCATCCGAGACTCCGAACAAAAAAATTTATAAACCAAGTATCCAATCTATCCTAGCGTCGAGACACGTTAAGTGTGTGACCCTGCGGGTTCGAGAATATGCAGACATGATCTTCTATCAATAATCAACAGCGGGGTCTGGGCACCCATATTGAATCCCACACATTCATCGATGATCATATCGGATGAACCACGATGCCAGGATTCAATCAATCCCATATATATATTCCCTTCGTCTCGCGATATTTTACTTGCCCGAGATTCGATCGTCGGTATCGTCATACCTAGTTCAATCTCGTTCACAGCAAGTACTTTACTCGTTCCGTAATCCGATATCACTTTGTGATTAACTCCTTAACCACATGCTTGCAAGCGGTGTTGATATCGATTACCGAGTGGGCCCGAAGTATATCTCTCCGACTTGGGAGGGACAAATTCCATCTCGATACATACAACCCAACAGATACTTTCCGATCACCTGAGAGACACCTTTATGATCACCCTCTCATAGGATGACGTTTGATGACCTCAAAGCTTTCTTCCGATACCAGGGAGTTGTATTATCTCATGGTCTAAGGAATACAATAGTTGACATGAGAAAAGCTTCGCAAAGACGAACACGATGACACGATCTAATTGCTTCGCTTAGTTTGGGTCTGTCCACCATATCATTCTCCCAATGATATGATCTCATTATCAATCGACAACTCATGTCTATGGTTAGGAAACCTTAACCATCATTGATCAATGAGCTAGTCCATAGAGGCGTACTAGGGACACGGTGTTGTTCACAAACCACACAAGTATTAAAGTTTCCGCTTAATACAATTCTAGCATGGAATATAAACTTTATCATGAACAAGAATTATAATAGTAACATCTTTATTATTGCCTCTAGGGCATAATTCCAACAATGACGCCTTTGGATGCTTGGAGGACAAGACTAGAGTAGATAGAATTTTAAAGGGGAAAACCCTAATTTGTAACCAACTCGACTTATGCTCGGGACCTGCCTATCTATACAAAGTCTAGGAGGGCACGGCGAGGAGGGTCTCTCTCTCACCGCATACACACCTCCACGCTATATTGCATCTGTGCACCTCTGTAACTTTCGGTTCCGCCATAATCAAGAGCAGACAAGCAGGAGTAGGGTTTTCCCTCCGGGGGCCTGAACCTGGGCAAACCTTGTGTCCCAGTGTTGCTTGTTTAATAAACGTTCTGTGATCTCCAGCATCCCCATCTTCTCCAAAACCCAAGTCCATAACAATAGGCATTGACGAGATTAAACCTCGTCAATTGGCACCGTCTGTGGGAACTGGGGGCGCTGATTGTGCGATCGTGACGGTCCCATACGAAGTGATCTACAACTCATCGGTGATGGAGATCCATCTCCTCTTCAACGCTTTCGACTTCACCGCCCACTCGCCAGCCACCATAAAGGATTTCGACCCCGTAGGCAACGGGATCGAGATTCTGTTCGGGAGCTTCTGCTTCCAGGTGGGGCAGACTGGCACCCTCTGCCTCCCAGAGTGGGTGCCGCCACCATCCATCAGGCCTACTTCATGGGTCCCACCCATCGGCATGCTACACATGTCGACATTGATAGATGAGTCCTATGACAGCAGCCGCTGCAACTCAGATCTATGCGACCCTCCATCAGACGAAGGAACCTACGGTTCTGGATCCGAAAGCTGCGGTAGCAGCAATCCGATCCATAGGCTCTACCAATGCGCCATGGTTATCCATGGTGAATCAGAGGTGCCCAACCCACCACCTAATCCACCGCCCAACCCGTAGGCCGGGAACGGAGGAAACGGAGGAAACCCTAACCTCCAGCCCAACGACCCTGGCGCCTATCGAAGGATCAACCTCAACGAGGAAGGTTGGCACCAGGCACGCGAAGCTGTGGCGGGCAACAAGATCCTACCTATGAATGCTTCACGGGACCTATTGATGGCATACCACCTGCTCCTCATCGGTGAGCACAACCGTCAGGTGAAGACGCAAGAGGTACTCGACAAACGCAACCAAGCAGCTTCGGAGTCTAGCACGCGGCGAGCTGCGCTCTCTGCCGTTGGTGGCTCTAGCTCGCACGACAATCATGCCAACAAGCATCGCTCTCGCACAGAGCACATGGACCCCGCCGCACGTCCTGAGGTCACCAAAACCCTCAACACATCCTTTATGGAGATGTACGCCAACAACAACGTCATACCCAAGACGCCGCAGGACGCTATCATGGCGGCCACCACGTACCTCGCATCCCATCCACCTCCAGTGGGGGACCCGAAGAGCGCCATGCACAAGTCCGCGCTAGCTGGACTCAGACTCGTCGGAGCTGCGCTCCACGAAGAGGCTCCCGCAGAGCCGAAGAAAAAGGTTGCGATCAGATTCAATCGCAGCCCCACACCATCATCCGACGAGGACGAGCACGATCTACCTCGACATCGCAAGATCCCAAGACATCGCAGCAGCGACTACGGTGCTCGAAACGACCTCGCCCAGTGCAAGGTTGACAAGGCACGCGCCAAGCATGCATGCTCAACTGAATCCGAAGAGGATGACGACGAAGAACTGTGCGGAGCACGATGCTTCAGCAGATATGTTCAGCGCACACGCATGCCAAAAAATTTCAAACTTCCTTCGGACACTCCGAAGTTCGACGGCATGCTGGATCCGAAGGCCTGGCTCAGCGACCACCTCTCATCTATCAAGCTGCACGGCGGTAACAAGAACACCGCCTTGCAATGCCTTCAACTATAGCTGACAGGCGCAGCCCGGATCTGGCTCAACAGCCTGTCCTCAGGCTCCATCCGAAGCTGGGAGGAACTGGCGTACAGTTTCATCCGAAACTTTAAGGGTACCAGCAAGAGGCCAGCCTCGATCGAGGAGTTGCGGGCCTGCACTCAACGTACAGGTGAACCCATTCCATCGTATATCTTGTGCTGGTCCAACATCAAGAACTCCACGGCACACATCTCCGAGGAGAGGACGATCGACGCCTTCAAGGATGGCGTCAAGCGCCCGGACTTCAAGGAAGAACTTGGGCGCGTTAAGACCAAGACACTCGACCACCTCAGGGACATTACCAACAGGTGGGCAGATGGCGAGGATTCTCTCCACCGAGCACATTCGGATGACGAGGATGAATACGGCCGCAGGCACGAACGCCATAGCAAATGAAGATCGCGCGTCTACGACGATCGCGACGGACCCGACATGGTTGCGGCTGGATACGCCGACCGCTGCAACGACAACAACCGCAACAGCGGAGGATACCGCGGAGGCAACTTCCGCGACGGAGGACGCCCCACGCAAACATGGCAGCATCGCGGCCGTGACGACGAACCCTCGGCATACGACAAGTTGACGGGTCCATGCACCATACACTTCTACATCGACAAGCAGGATGGCAAAAAGAAGGCCAAACACATGCTCAAGGACTGCCGCGAGTTCCAGAAACTCAGCGAGGGTTTCTCCCAAATGCGACGCCAGATCGTAAACCCTGGGTTCGGGCCCGTGCCAGGTGACGTCGCCCACGGAGCTCCTCCACCACCACCCGTGGGACCATCAAATCCAGTAGCAGCACCTGCGCAAAACAACGGCACAGGTGGATACCCGCCGCCAAAAGGGGCCCTGGTGATTCAGAAGGAACTGCCTACCAATAGGGTGCAAAAGAAGATCACCCCATAGGTCAGCCTCACTGTGACCGCTTCGCCCGCCATCCCTGAGTACCTTAGTGGCTCAGAGTCCTGCATCACATTCGATTGCTCGGATCACCCCTGCTAAATCCCTCGCCCAGGTCATGCTGCCCTGGTGCTCGAGGCATAGATCGGAGGATTCGATATGAGCTGCATCTTCATGGACGGTGGCAGCAGCATCAACCTGATATCTGCCAACACCCTCGCAGTGATGCGGATCCCGCTGTTCGGCCTGGAACAATCTGACACGACGTTCCACGGCATAGTCCCAGGGAAGGGTATATACCCCATGGGAAATATATGGCTCGACGTCATCTTCGGCAAGCCCAAAAACTTCTGATGCGAGCGACTAGAATTCGAAGTGGTGGATTGGCCATCACAGTACCATGCCAACCTCGAGGGCGTGGTGTTCGCAAGATTCTTAGAAGTACCGCACTACGCGTACCTGCTGCTCAAAATGCTAGGACCAAGGGGCGTCATCATGGTCCAGGGAAGGACCACTGCGGTAGAGATTTCAACAGAATCTCCCAGTCAGGCTCCAAGAGGTGATATACAACGGGGCACCCCCAGTCGCTAGGCAAAATTCGCCTGATATGTCATTCGACTCCATGGTCAACACGAAGAAGGTGCAGGTCCACCCAACCGATGCCTCCAAGATGGCGCTGATCGCCAATGACCTCAGCCCCGCATAGGAAAGCGTGCTCGTCGAATTCCCCCGTGAGCGCTGGGAAATATTCGCGTGGTGTCCTGCGGACATGCTAGGAGTTCCTAGGGAATTCGCCGAGCACGCACTCAATGTGTTCCCCGATGTAAGGCCAGTCAAACAGTCCATCCGACGACTGTCCGAACCACGGGCCGAAGCAGTTGGAGTCGAAGTCAACAGACTGATCGGTGCCAACTTCATCCGAGAAATCAAGGAGAGCGAGTTGCTGGCCAACACTGTGCTGGTCCCCAAAAAGGACACGTACATCCTGCAGATGTGCGTGGACTTTACGTCCCTCAACAAGCACTGTCCCAAGGACCACTTCCCTCTCCCTCGGATCGATCAAATCATTGATTCGACTGCAGGATGCGATAAACTCTCCTTCCTTGACGCCTACTCAGGCTACAATCCGATTCGACTAAAGGTCGAAGATCAGGAGAAAACGATGTTTATCACGCTGTTCGGAGTGTTCTGCTACAACACCATACATTTCGGGCTAAAGAACGTAGGTGCCACATACCAGAGGTGCATGCAGGCGTGTCTGAAGAACCAGATCGGTCGCAACATCCAAGTCTATGTCGACGACATAGTAATCAAGAGCAGGGAAGCCAAGACGCTGATCGACGATCTCCGCGAGACGTTTGATAACCTTGATATCCCATCTAGCTAGTGCGCCTTCGGCATCCCATCTGGCTAGCTACTCGGCTACTTCATATCCCAGCGAGGGATCAAGGCGAATGTTGGGGATATGCTATATGGGTATCCCTATAGCATGTCTCTTATCCGGCTAATCCGGGTGGTCCACAGTTGGTAGCGTGGCCTATGGACTGCTGGGCGGACCAGTTAGATGGATCCAGAAGGGAGGCCCATGCTGAATAAAGGAAGGCTACGGTTGGAGTCACCGACGTGCCCGGAGCCTTGGAGTACAAGACACACAAGACTAGTAATAGACGATGTAGGACTCTGTAACCTTTCCGGCTAGGACTTTTCCCTGCAACCCTAGGACCTGGCGCCTATATAAGTCGGGCCTATGGGAGCCTTGAGGGCATAACTTCACACGATCTCAGACAACCTCGCATAGCTAACCAATCCCTGTAACTCGACGTATTGCCCTTATAGTGATTTATAGCAGGAGTAGGATTCCGCCACCATCGTGGGATCTGAACCTGGGTAAGCTGTGTTACCTCATACCCGTCAACCGTCCGTCTTCCCCCACGTATCTAAACACGCAATGTGAGGACCCCTCCATGGCGTACTCGTCGGCAATACCACGACAGTTGGCACCCACCATGGGGCAAGAGGCGCTTCAGGCTCTTCAGCGGGCGAGGAGAAAGATATTCGCGAGAATCAGCGAAACCGTAGCTATCAGTCGTGTTCTCTTCTCCGACAATGTTCCGATCGTCCCTCCTAATGAGTTTTGGATCCCGACGAAGACGAACTCTACGCGGTGCTCGATCGTTCCTATCGGAGACATCCCACCTCTTCATTGGCGAAACCGACTCGAGCACTAGTTCCCTAGGAGTCGGAGGAGCATCAAGGCCCGCACGGACCGCCTACGGGCAGGATATGTTCGCGGAAGGATCAATGTCGGATCTCTCTTCGGAGTTCGCCAACACAGATCGAAAAAATTCAAGGCCCACCCAAACCTCCCTTGTGCAGGATATAACGGTGGAAGATCGCTGCAAGTCCGCCGGCTTCGCCCGAGCGCCTGGACAACATAGATCCAAGTTCGTTGGCATGGTTACCATCTTCGACCTGGAGCGTTTCATTCAGAGAGGGCGAAAACCCCCGCGATTACCTAGCTAGGTGGCTCAGTGTACGAGCCGATCTGGCCCACTACCCCAATGATGACGCTATGTATCACTTTGTGGAAGGACTGGATCGGGGCACGCTTCTCCGACATTCTCTGAGGCAACAACAGGCGGCAGGTCTCCTTACCTTTGAAGGCATGGTGAACACCGTCAACAGCTACGTGGAGGCTGACGCGGCAGCTCAGTTAGCGCTCTCGCTCGCTGACGGAGCCCCTCCAATTCAGCCACCGCCACACCGCCTCCGGCCTCCATCGTCGCAGCAGGGCCGCCACCTCCAGTCATTGTCGCTGCCGTTGCACCTCCACCGCCCGTCATCGAGGAAGTCTTGGCACCCTCCGACTCTGTTATTGACACGCTCTATGCTGACTTCAGTGCAGACTCAGAGGAGATAGATTTCAGTCCAGAAGATATAGACTCCGCCATGCAAGAGATGGAGGAGGAGTACGCGCGCGACGAGCAAGCCAACAACGTCGTCGTATCTCGAGAGGCGTTCGTCACCAATGGGATGGCGATGAATGAAGATCAACCCAGACGAGATCCGCCTACGGCGCTGGACAAGGGAAAGGAGCCACTTATTGTCGCTGACGATGATCGCGCAAAGGTCGTGCCGCCTCCACCTAACCCAGTGCAGTAGCCGCAGGAACTCGGCACCGGCCCGAGCAACAACAACACCGCAAACTTGCCACGCCCGACATCTATGTCTGCTGCTGCCCAAATTACTCTAGCTGATAGAGCAATGTACGGCAATCTCCTCGTTGAGCCACTAACCGTAGCTCATATCCGGAACGTGACTCAGCTCGAGGAGACACATCAGCAGCTGCTAGAGGAAGAGCAAGCCATCATGGAGCAAGGCGCTAAGCTAGATCAAGATCTGGTAAACACGCAGAAATCCATAGAGAAGGCTAGAGCAATGGAGGCCGAATACAAGACTCTGCTACTACAGCAGAAAACCAAGAAAGCTTCGGCTCGCGTCATCAACGATCCTGGTGTACGGCGAAACCTAGGATGGGCTCCCTCGAAGCCGGCACAGGCCAAGCCATACATTGACAGTAAAGGCAAACAGGTGATTCCCACCCCACTCCTTAACCTCGCCGTCGCCAAGACCCTTCTAGAGCAGGATAGATCGCCTGAGGCAGTGGAACAGGTCTATGACCTAGTAGCCAAGGCGGTGAAGCAGCAGGAAAAGGCCACCTCTCAGAGGCTTGAGTTCGACCCAGCGCTTTGCCAGTCTAGCCAGTATAAGCCGCCAAGGGATAAATCTCCTCTTGATGTCGGGTCCTAGACGGGTTCATCAGAACGAAGACGGAGGGATGCGTGCAACAGGAAGGATGCTATCCCCATATCCTCCGACCACGGGGAAAAAGCCCGACCTCGTCGCCCATCGCCACCGCCCTGGTCCCCCCGACATCGCGAAGATCACAAGGCTCACCATCGTACGGATATGCCCCCACCAAAGCAGTGCGGCATCGTCATCCGCGACAACACGGAGCAGACCCGTCATGACGGAGAGCGCAACCAAGGACACAAGAGCAGGTCACGCCATGACCCTCCGCGTCCGACAAGCAACCGCGATAGGCGCGAGGCGTCGCAGGAGGGTAACAGCAAGAAAGCTAACCCACCGCCAACCCCGCCTCCGTCGCCACCTAGCAGTCACCATGGCGGAAGAGGCCCACGTCGTTCACGCAGCCCATCCCCTGTTGATAAGAAAAAGAAGAGCCCGGAGCCATACGATGCATGTTCACGAATCAATAAGATCCATGAGGCCCGGGAAGGACCATACCTGGGACCACGTTGCTTTGGACCTGCAATACGGTCCGCAACTTACCCCAAAGGTTTCCGGATTGACAATGAAGGGATTCACAGCATAGTAAATCAAAATTTTCTACGGAAGCGAACAGAGGGAAAGCCAAGATCTAATCTAGGAGATGCAAACAACGAGAGAGATTGGATTAGATCTTCATACCCTTGAAGATTCGCACAGCGGAACGTTCGTCGGAACGTGGGTGATGTAGTCGTACTCGCTTCTCCTCCTCGCGATCCGATCCGATCTAGCACCACAAGTGGCGGTGCCTCCGTGAGATGCACACGTGCAGCACCTCGACGTCTCCTCCTTCCTCGGACCAGCGAGTATGGTGGAGAGATGGATTGGATCTACAACACGACAGCGTGGTGTATATGGTGGAGAATTTCTGCCGCAGGGCTTCGCCTACAAACAGTCGGGAGGGAGAGTGGAAGGGCAGCAGGGCAACTAGGGTTGGAGGAAGGTGTGTGTGTAGGGAGGGGGGCGCACCAGCCCTCTATTTATAGAGGGGGGCGGCCAGCCCTAGCCTCTCCTCCAAGCCTATCTCTAGTTTAAACAATTTAAACTTTCCCTTATCCAGAAACCCTATCTCTAGTTTAAACGATTTAAACTTATCCCTTATCTAGAAATTCTATCTCTAGTTTAAACGAGTTTAAACTTATCTAGAATCGGCTGGGCCCTATGGGGCCTTGTGCCCCTGGCCCAATGCGTCCAGGACACTCCCTCATAGGCCCATGCCCCCTCCCGGAAGGTGGTACCACGTTGGCCCCCTTCCGGAAGGTTCTAGAAGCTTCCGGTACAATACCGATTAACCCGGAACTATTCCGAACTCCAAAAACTGCACTGCCTTATATGAATCTTATTCTCCGGAACCTCTCGTGATGTCCCGGATCCCATCCGAGACTCCGAACAAAAATTCATAAACCAATTATCCAATCTATCCTAGCGTCGAGACACGTTAAGTGTGTGACCCTGCGGGTTCGAGAATATGCAGACATGATCTTCTATCAATAATCAACAGCGGGGTCTGGGCACCCATATTGACTCCCACACATTCATCGATGATCATATAGGATGAACCACGATGCCAGGATTCAATCAATCCCATATATATATTCCCTTCGTCTCGCGATATTTTACTTGCCCGAGATTCGATCGTCGGTATCGTCATATCTAGTTCAATCTCGTTCACAGCAAGTACTTTACTCGTTCCGTAATCCGATATCACTTTGTGATTAACTCCTTAACCATATGCTTGCAAGCGGTGTTGATATCGACTACCGAGTGGGCCCGAAGTATATCTCTCCGACTTGGGAGGGACAAATCCCATCTCGATACATACAACCCAATAGATACTTTGCGATCACCTGAGAGACACCTTTATGATCACCCTCTCATAGGATGGCGTTTGATGACCTCAAAGCTTTCTTCCGATACCAGGGAGTTGTATTATCTCATGGTCTAAGGAATACAATATTTGACATAAGAAAAGCTTCGCAAAGACGAACACGATGACACGATCTAATTGCTTCGCTTAGTTTGGGTCTGTCCACCATATCATTCTCCAATGATATGATCTCATTATCAATTGACAACTCATGTCTATGGTTAGGAAACCTTAACCATCATTGATCAATGAGCTAGTCCATAGAGGCGTACTAGGGAAACGGTGTTGTTCACAAACCACACAAGTATTAAAGTTTCCGCTTAATACAATTCTAGCATGGAATATAAACTTTATCATGAACAAGAATTATAATAATAACATCTTTACTATTGCCTCTAGGGCATAATTCCAACAGTCTCCCACTTGCACTAGAGTCAATAATCTAGTTTACATCTGGCAACAATCTCACACCCATGGCACTGAGGTGCTGATCATGTTTTACACGTGGAAGAGGTTTAGTCAATGGATCTGCGACATTCAGATCTGTATGTACTTTGCTAATCTTCAGATCTCCATCTGATATATAATCTCGGATTATATGAAACTTGCGGTTGATATGCTTGGTCTTTGGATGATATCTTGGTTCCTTAGCGAGTGCTATGGCGCCAGTGTTGTCACACAATATCTCCAGTGGGTCCAATGCACTTGGAACCACGCCAAGCTCAGTGATGAAGTTTCTGATCCAAACTCCTTCACTTGACGCTTCTGCAGCAGCCATGTATTCCGCTTCTACTGTAGATCCCGTGACCACGCTTTGCTTGCAGCTTCTCCAGCTCACAGCTCCTCCATTCAAAATATACACGTATCCTGTCTGAGATTTAGAATCATCCTTGTCGGTGTCGAAACTAGCATCGACGTAACCTTTTACGACGAGCTGTTCATCACCCCCATAGACTAAGAACATTTCTTTAGTCCTATTTAGGTACCTTAGGATGTTCTTCACGGCTGTCCAGTGTTCCACTCCTGGATCACTTTGATATCTGCTCGTCAAACTAAGAGCATTGGACACATCCGGTCTAGTACACAGCATGGCATACATGATGGAACCTATGGCCGAGGCATAAGGCACTTTGCTCATAGCTTCCCTATCATTTACCGTAGCTGGACACTGAGCCTTGCTCAATATCTTACCTGACAACATAGGCACTGAACCTTTCAATGCCTTATCCATTCTGAACCTTTTCAGAACTCTGTCTAGGTATGTACTCTGGCTTAAAGCTATCAGGCGTCTTTGTCTATCTCTATAGATTTTGATGCCCAATATATAAGCAGCTTCACCTAGGTCTTTCATTTAAAAACACTTGTTCAAATAACTCTTCACATCGTTAAGCATGTTGATGTCATTTCCAATAATCAATATGTCATCCACATATAATACCAGAAACGTCACCGAGCTCCCACTCACTTTCTTGTAGATGCAAGCTTCGTAGCAATTTGGAACAAATCCAAAGCTCTTGATCACTTGATCAAAACGAAGATTCCAACTCCGAGATGCTTGCTTCAGTCCATAAATGGAACGCTGAAGTTTGCATACTTTATCAGCATCCTTAGGATCGACAAAACCTTCGGGTTGCATCATATACAACTCTTCATCAATGTTGCCATTGAGGAAAGCAGTCTTGACGTCCATTTGCCATATTTCATAATCATGAAACGCAGCAATTGCTAATAAAATCCGAATGGACTTAAACATCGCTACGGGAGAGAAAGTCTCATCGTAGTCAACACCTTGAACTTGTCGAAAACCTTTCGCCACAAGCCGTGCTTTATAGACGGTAACATTACCATCCGCGTCCGTTTTCTTCTTGAAGATCCATTTGCACTCAACGGCCTTTCGGTCGCTAGGAGGGTCCACCAAAGTCCATACTTGGTTTTCGCTCATGGATCCCAATTCGGATTTCATGGCTTCTAGCCATTTCTCAGAGTCTGGGCTCATCATCGCTTCCTCATAGTTCGTAGGTTCACTGTCTTCTACTAACAAGACTGTCAAGACAGGGTTGCCGTACCACTCAGGAGGGGCACGCGACCTTGTCGACCTGCGACGTTCAGTAGCAGCATCGTCCAAAGCTTCATGATCCTTGTCATTAGCTTCCTCTATTATTGGCGCAGGCGGCACTGGAACAATTTCAGGTGCTGCGCTACTCTCCAATTCAAGAGAAGGTTCAACAACCTCGTCTAGCTCTACTTTCCTCCCACTCACTTCTTTCGAGAGAAACTCCTTCTCAAGAAAGGAACCGTTCTTTGCGACAAATACTTTGCCTTCGGTTCTGTGATAGAAGGTATACCCAATAGTTTCCTTAGGGTATCCTATGAAGACGCATTTCTCCGCTTTGGGTTCAAGCTTGTCCGGCATCAACTTTTTAACGTAAGCTTCGCATCCCCAAACTTTAAGAAACGACAACTTAGGTTTAGCACCAAACCACAGTTTATACGGTGTCGTCTCAACGGATTTAGATGGAGCCCTATTTAAAGTGAATGCAGCGGTTTCTAATGCGTAACCCCAAAATGATAACGGCAAATCAGTAAGAGACATCATCGATCGGACCATATCTAATAGGGTTCGATTACGGCGTTCAGACACACCATTGCGCTGTGGTGTTCTGGGTGGCGTGAGTTGTGAAACGATTCCACTTGCTTTGAGATGCGTGAGAAAATCATAACTCAAATATTCGCCCCCACGATCGGATCGTAGAAACTTAATCTTTCTGTTACGATGGTTCTCCACTTCATTCTGAAATTCTTTGAACTTTTCAAACGTTTCAGATTTATGTTTCATTAAATAGATATACCCATATCTACTTAAGTCATCGGTAAAAGTGAGAAAATAGCGATATCCACCGCGCGTCGAAACACTCATCGGTCCGCATACATCGGTATGTATGATTTCCAACAAGTACGTTGCTCGCTCCATCATTCCGGAGAACGGGGTTTTGATCATCTTGCCCATGAGGCATGGTTCGCATGTGTCAAATGATTCAAAATCAAGAGACTCCAAAAGTCCATCAGAATGGAGTTTCTTCATGCGCTTTACACCAATATGACCTAGACGACAGTGCCACAAATAAGTAGTATTATCACTATCTACTTTGCATCTCTTAGCCTCAATGTTATGGATGTGTGTTTCATCCCTTTGGAGATTTAGAAGAAATAAACCACTCACAAGAGGTGCATGACCATAAAAGATGTTACTCATATAAATAGAACAACCATTATTCTCCGATTTAAATGAATAACCGTCTTGCAATAAACACGATCCAGAAATAATGTTCATGCTCAACGCAGGCACATAATAACATTTATTAAGGTTTAAAACTAATCACGAAGGTAAAACTAAGGAGAGCATGCCGACGGCCATCACATCAACTCTTGATCTGTTGCCAACGCGCATCGTCACCTCATCCCTCGCAAGCCGCCGTCTATTCCGCAGCTCCTGTTTCGAGTTACAAATATTAGCAACTGAACCGGTATCAAATACCCAGGCACTACAACGAGGGATAGTAAGGAAAACATCAATAACATGTATATCAAATATACCTTTGATGGTGCTAGCCCTCTTGTCCGCTAAGTACTTCGGACAGTTGCGCTTCCAGTGACCCTTGTCCTTGCAATAGAAGCACTCAGTTTCCGGCTTGGGACCAGACCTGAGCTTCTTCTCAGCAGGGGCATTGCGCTTGCCGCCGCCCTTCTTGAAGGGCTTCTTTGCACCTTTACCTTTCTTAAAGGAGGGCTTGTTGACCATCAACACATGATTATCCTTCTTGATGTCCACCTCCGCAGCCTTCAGCTTTGCGAAGAGCTCGGTGATCGTATCAGTGGAACCAATCTGATTATGAGTCACTACAAAACTTTTGTAGATGGGAGGGAGTGATTGCAGAACCCTGTCAATCTTGAGCTCCTCTGGAATCTTGCAGTCCAGTTGCTCAAGGCGTTGAGTGTAGCCCGACATCTTAATGGCGTGCTCACTAACGGAACTCCCTTCCTCCATCTTGCAGTTAAAGAACTTCTCGGAGATCTCATATCTCTCAGAACGGGCCTGAGTCTGAAACATGGTTTTCAGCTCCTCGAGAATCTCAAAGGGCCCGGGATAGTTTTCAAAACGATTTTGAAGTTCCGGTTCCATAGCAAACAACATGGTGCTCTTAATCACACCATAATCATCTTTGCGCGACTGATAGACAGCTTTCTCATCAGCCGGCGCAGTTGCAGCAGGGGGTTACCTAACGCTTTCTCAAGGACATAGTCCTTTTGTCCGCCAGACAGAATGATTCTTAGATTGCGGAACCAGTTGGTGAAGTTAGACCCATTGTTTCTAAGCTTTTCTTTCTCAGCAAAAACGTTGAAGTTGAAGTTGGACTTGGCCATTGGATCTACAGTATTTGCAAGTACAATTTAGACTATGTTCATGATAAATAGTTCAACTTAATCAAATTACTAGATGAACTCCCACTAAATTCAACATCCCTCAAGTTGTTTAGTGAACACGATCCAAATTCACCACACCTAATCCGATCATCACGAGAAGAGATGTGGTTTCAATGGTGGACAACGAAGTGTCGATCATATCATTCATATGACTCATGCTTAACCTTTCGGTTCTTGTGTTCCGAGGCCATGTCTGTACATGCTAGGCTCGTCAAGTTAGACCCAAGTATTTCCACGTGTGCAAAACTGGCTTGCACCCGTTGTATGTGAGCGTAGAGTCTATAGCACCCGATCATCACGTGATGCTTGGACACGACGAACTTTCGCAACGGTGCATACTTGGGGAGAACACAGTTTTTATCTTGATCTTTAAGTGAGGAATCATCTTATAATGCTACCGTCGCGATCTAAGCATAATAAGATACATAAAAGGATAAACATCACATGCATATAACTTTATGTAACATGGTATAGCCAATCTTCGCGCAATGATCTCCATCTTGTGCGTTCCGGCATGATCTCCATCACTCCACCATGATTGCCTCCACCACGAATAGCAACTACAACTATTGCTAACTACTTAGCGATAAAGTAAAGCTATTACATGGCGTATAAGAAGTTGACTCGCAGGTCATACACAATTATAAAGACAACCATATGGCTCCTGCCGGTTGTGTACTCATCGACATGCAAGTCGTGAAACATTACAAAACATGATCATCGCATACAATATACACATCACATCTTGGGCCATACCATATCACAGAAAACACTCCCTGCAAAAACAAGTTAGACGCCTCTACTTTGTTGTTGCATGTTTTACGTGGCTCATGGGAGTAGATGCTAAGAACGATTCTTACCTACGGAAAGCCACAACGGTGATATTATGGTTGCCAAACTCCGGTGTTAATCCCATGACAACTATAGTGAGAGAAACTGACATCCACCAGCCGCATGTGTGGTACAAGCCACACGTCAAGTGCGGAGCCGGTCTCGCGAACGACGTCGTGTAAGGTTGGCCTGGACCGCTTCAATCTCACTATCCCGCGTCATAAGAAGAACACAAACAAGAGGCTTGCAACAAAAAACATCAACGCCCGCAACAACCATGTTGCGTTCTACTCGTGAATCACATCTACGCATAGATCTAGCTCTGATACCACTGAAGGGATTCGCAGCATAGTAAATCAAAATTTTCTACGGAAGCGAACAGAGGGAAAGCCAAGATCTAATCTAGGAGATGCAAACAACGAGAGAGATTGGATTAGATCTTCATACCCTTGAAGATTCGCACAGCGGAACGTTCGTCAGAACGTGGGTGATGTAGTCGTACTCGCTTCTCCTCCTCGCGATCCGATCCGATCTAGCACCACAAGTGGCGGTGCCTCCGTGAGATGCACACGTGCAGCACCTCGACGTCTCCTCCTTCCTCGGACCAGCGAGTATGGTGGAGAGATGGATTGGATCTACAGCACGACGGCGTGGTGTATATGGTGGAGAATTTCTGCCGTAGGGCTTCGCCTACAAACAGTCGGGAGGGAGAGTGGAAGGGCAGCAGGGCAACTAGGGTTGGAGGAAGGTGTGTGTGTAGGGAGGGGGGCGCACCAGCCCTCTATTTATAGAGGGGGGCGGCCAGCCCTAGCCTCTCCTCCAAGCCTATCTTTAGTTTAAACAATTTAAACTTTCCCTTATCCAGAAACCCTATCTCTAGTTTAAACGATTTAAACTTATCCCTTATCTAGAAATTCTATCTCTAGTTTAAACGAGTTTAAACTTATCTAGAATCGGCTGGGCCCTATGGGGCCTTGTGCCCCTGGCCCAATGCGGCCAGGACACTCCCTCATAGGCCCATGCCCCCTCCCGGAAGGTGGGACCACGTTGGCCCCCTTCCGGAAGGTTCTAGAAGCTTCCGGTACAATACCGATTAACCCGGAACTATTCCGAACTCCAAAAACTGCACTGCCTTATATGAATCTTATTCTCCGGACCATTCCGGAACCTCTCGTGATGTCCCGGATCCCATCCGAGACTCCGAACAAAAATTCATAAACCAATTATCCAATCTATCCTAGCGTCGAGACACGTTAAGTGTGTGACCCTGCGGGTTCGAGAATATGCAGACATGATCTTCTATCAATAATCAACAGCGGGGTCTGGGCACCCATATTGACTCCCACACATTCATCGATGATCATATCGGATGAACCACGATGCCAGGATTCAATCAATCCCATATATATATTCCCTTCGTCTCGCGATATTTTACTTGCCCAAGATTCGATCGTCGGTATCGTCATATCTAGTTCAATCTCGTTCACAGCAAGTACTTTACTCGTTCCGTAATCCGATATCACTTTGTGATTAACTCCTTAACCATATGCTTGCAAGCGGTGTTGATATCGACTATCGAGTGGGCCCGAAGTATATCTCTCCGACTTGGGAGGGACAAATCCCATCTCGATACATACAATCCAACAGATACTTTCCGATCACCTGAGAGACACCTTTATGATCACCCTCTCATAGGATGACGTTTGATGACCTCAAAGCTTTCTTCCGATACCAGGGAGTTGTATTATCTCATGGTCTAAGGAATACAATATTTGACATAAGAAAAGCTTCGCAAAGACGAACACGATGACACGATCTAATTGCTTAGCTTAGTTTGGGTCTGTCCACCATATCATTCTCCAATGATATGATCTCATTATCAATTTACAACTCATGTCTACGGTTAGGAAACCTTAACCATCATTGATCAATGAGCTAGTCCATAGAGGAGGGACACGGTGTTGTTCACAAACCACACAAGTATTAAAGTTTCCGCTTAATACAATTCTAGCATGGAATATAAACTTTATCATGAACAAGAATTATAATAATAACATCTTTATTATTGCCTCTAGGGCATAATTCCAACAGACAAGACCATCAAACCCTATGACGGCACCGCCAAGCTAGCCACATGGTTGTAGGACTACGACAACACGGTGGAGATTGTCGGAGGTAACCCCAACGTCGTCGTCAAGTACCTCCCGTTAATGTTGGCGGGCACGACCCGTCAATGGATCGACGACTTGCCGGAGAAATCCATCTACAACTGGTTGGACATGCAAGAAGCGTTCACCAAATACTTTGAGGGTACATACAAGCGTCCCTGCACTGTTGGCGATCTACAGTGGTGCGTGGAAGAGAAAGACAAGACATCTCGCGCCTACCTCTCCTGCTGGCTGGATATAAAGAATTCCTGCGCAGGAGTGCACGCTCAGACCGCCATGGCCGCCTTCATCGATGGGTTGGAAAGGGTCACGTTGCTCCGACATAAGCTGAAGCGCTTGCAAGACAATCACCAGCTTAAATTGAATCAGATGATTCAGTTGGCCAGTGAGTTCGCAGCTGCCGACGATGATGCTCGCGGCTCTTTGCTGGCAACGGCCGTTCCAACTCAGGCTCGGAGGAACAGCAGTACAAAGTAGAAAACCGCTCCAGAAGAAAAGCAATCTACCGACATGGTCGCTATGACTTTTGCAGGGCGAGGCGATGGCGGACAACATGGCCGAGGACGGGGAGCTGGTCGTGGACTGCAGCGAGGAAGTGAAACAACCTCGGCAGCGCCCCGCGTTCCCCAAACATATGAAGAGTACCGCTATATTTCGTGCCTTGTACACCTCGACGCCAACGGTAAAGCCACTCACATCAATCGACACTGCAAGTTCGTCAACAACCTCAAGGAAGACCTGGAGTCCGGCTACAAGGGAAGTCAGAAGAACAAACCGCGAGGAAAGGGCAAGGGGAAGAATAAGGAGGAGGAGTCCAAGGATTCAACTGACATGGACGAAGACATTGATCCCAAGCATGCCGCCAAGAGAGACGACAAGGGCAAGAATCCCTTCGCAAAGAAGGCACCAGTCTGCCACACTTTCCTTGGCACCCCCACCGTCCGACAGCAGAAGACCTCTCTGAGGGCCCTGATGGCTACTCTACCCCTAGTTCCCTAGTACCTGTGATGTTCGTAGGTTCCAATAACTTGGGACAGGACGGACCACCCAGACCTTATCCCTACGGAGAATCAGTACGCCATGGTCATCAACCCCCTGATTGATGGCGTGGAGTTTACCAAGTGTATTGTAGACAGTGGAAGCAGCATCAACATCATGTACCTGGATACACTGCAGAACATGAACTTGACGGAGGCAAACCTAAGACGGACCAACACCATCTTCCATGGCGTAGTTCCTGGTCGGGAGGCTCGGTCCCTTGGGTGCATTACACTTCAGGTTGCCATTGGCGATGTTAATAATTACCGCCAAGAGCGCATGAGCTTCGAGGTGGTCCCATTCAAGAGCGTGTACCATGTCATATTTGGCCGCGACATATTCCACACGTTCATGGCCAAGCCATGCTTCGTCTACAACAAAATCAAGATACCCGGACCAAACAGTGTCATCATCGTATCCAGAAGCTTTACCAAGGCAAGGGACTGCGAGATCAATGAAACAGCCATTGCAGAAGCTGTCCTCTATAGCGAAGAATTCAAAGAGATCCAGAGCAAGGTCGATGACTCAGAGATGCCCACGTCGAAGAAGCAGATCTCCAACTCCGCTCCTGCGTTCAACGCCGCCATCGAGACCAAGCCGGTGGAACTTGTGGTAGGCGATGCCTCCAAGACCACCGCCATTGGGACGAACCTGGATCCCAAATAGGAAAGCATGCTCGTCGAGTTCCTCCGTGAGAATAGGGACATCTTTGCCTGGCAGCCTGCCGACATGAAAGGTGTACCTAGGGAACTTGCCGAGCACAGCTTAAACATTGATCCAAAATCCAAAACAGTTAAACAACCTCTACGACGCTTTGGAGATGAGAAGAGACGCGCCATTGGCAAAGAGATAGCTAGGTTACTTAAGGCTAGTTTTATCCAAGAATTCCTTCACACCCAATGGGTGGCCAATCCTGTACTTGTCCCCAAAAAGGGAACCAATGAATTAAGAATGTGCGTTGATTACACCGGCTTGACCAAAGCGTGTCCCAAAGATCTGTTTGCTTTGCCTCGTATTGACCAAGTCATTGACTCGACGGCTGGCTCGGAACTTTTGTGTTTTCTCGATGCATACTCAGGATACCACCAGATCAAGATGATGAAGTCGGACCAATTGGCCACTTCATTCACTACCCCAAATGACACGTTTTGCTATGTTACGATGCCCTTTCGGCTGAAAAAAGTAGGTGCTACGTACCAGCGGACAATGCAGCATTGCCTTCATGACCAAATTGGTCAGAACGTTCACGCCTATGTGGACGATATTGCGGTGATGTCTAAAAAGTCAAATGACTTAATCTCCGACTTGAAAGAAACCTTTGATAATCTCCAGAAATACAACATGATGCTTAACCCTAAGAAGTGCGTCTTCGGGGTTCCAGCAGGCAAATTGTTGGGATTCATCATTTCCCAACGCGGAATCGAGGTCAACCCGGAGAAAATCAAGGCCATCTTAAACATAAACCGGCTGACATGCCTAAAGGACATCCAACGACTAACAGGTTGTGTTGCAGCAGTTAGTCGGTTCGTTAGCCGACTTGGAGAGAAGGCTCTGCCGTTGTACAAGTTGTTGAAGAAGGCGGACAAATTCACATGGACGGACGAAGCAGATGCAACATTGAAGCAGCTCAAGGAAACTCTTTCCTCAGCACCTATCCTTGCAACACCCGAGCCTGGCGAACCCCTGTTAATTTACATGGCAGCACCAACCGGGTAATCAGCATCGTCGTCATGGTAGAGCGGAAGGAACCAGGCTATGAGTACGGAGTTTAGTGACTAGTTTACTATGTAAGCGAGGTCTTGACGGAGTCCAAGCAGCGTTACCCGCACTACCAGAAGATAGCTTATGGATTATTCCTCGCTTCTCGGAAGCTGAGGCACTACTTTCAGGAGCACCCAATCACAGTGGTGAGCAAGACTCCACTGTCCAACATTATCAACAACAATGACGCTACAGGAAGGGTCGCGAAGTGGGGGCATTTAACTTGCCGCCTTCGAGATCACCTATAAGAGACGCGATGCTATCAAGTCACAAGCCTTGGCGGATTTTATTGCAGATTGGACGGAGATGCCAAATGTTACTCCATTGCCAGAACCAGAATACTGGGTGATGCACTTTGATGGATCAAAGCTGCTCAATGGCTCGGGGGCTGGTGTATTGCTACAGGCACCGACAGGAGACAAGCTACACTATGTTCTACAGATCCACTTCGAGGCTACAAACAACATGGCGGAGTATGAAGCACTCATTCACGGACTACGTGTAGCCAAGGATATTGACATCAAGCGCATAGTTTGCTGTGGAGATTCCGACTTGGTTGCCCAGCAGGTGGCTGGCACCTGGAATGCACGGAACCCTATGATGGCGGCATATCAGACGAAGTGGACGAGATAGCCAAGAGCTTCTTGGGCTACGAAGTCAAGTATGTGCCTAGGGAGCAAAATGAGGTGGCTGATCTGCTGTCTAAGCTTGGATCAGGGTGCAAGCGAATTCCGCCAGGAGTTTTCCTAGAGCATCTACGCACACCATCCGTGAAGGGGGCCGACATCGACAACCCGGATAGAGCTGACTCTTTCGTCAACATGGTGACAAAGGTCCCTCCGGCTTGGACAAAACCGTTCATGGAATATCTCGAACACAGAACTTTGCCCGACGACGAGGTCGAAAGACGGCAAATAGTACGACAAGCAAAGGGTTACACCATAATCAATGGGCAACTCTACAAAAGGAGCACAACTGGTGTATACCTAAAGTGTGTTTCCCAACTAGAAGGTATGGAAATCCTATGCGAAATCCATCTCAGTGATTGCGGGCATCACGCCGCTCCTCGATCGTTGGTCGCGAAAGCCTTACGGCAAGGATTCTACTGGCTGACCGCGAAGGCGGACACCGACAAGCTGGTAGAGACATGCATGGGATGCCAGTATTATGCCCGACAACCACATGTTCCTGCCGAAGAATTGCGAACAATACCAATAACTTGGCCGTTTGCAGTCTGGGGGCTAGACATGGTGGAACCGTTACAAACGGCACCATGTGGATTTACACATCTGCTTGTAGCAGTTGATAAATTCACTAAGTGGATAGAAGCTAAACCCATTAGAAAGCTTGATGGGGCAACTGCCCTCAGGTTTCTTCAGGATCTAGTGGTGAGATTTGGTATACCACACAGCATTATCACCGACAACGGCAGCAACTTGTCTCTCAGAGAAGTGGAGGCTTATTGTTGGGAGAAGGGCATCCGACTTGACCTTGCATCTGTGGCGCATCCACAATCCAATGGTCAGGTCGAGCGAGCCAATGGACTAATTCTGCAAGGAATCAAGCCACGTCTTGAGGCACCACTACACAGAGCAGCTGGAGCCTGGGCGGAGGAACTACCATCTGTACTATGGAGTTTACGAACTACACCCAACAGATCCACCGGCTACACCCCCTATTTCATGGTTTATGGAGCAGAAGCCATCCTACCTTCCGACATACTTCACGATGCACCAAGAGTTGCCGCCTAGGACGAAGATGACGCTGAAGAATCCAGACGCCTAGATGTGGACCTTCTCGAGGAGGAGCGCGTTTTGGCATGCCAAAGATCCGCCATCTACCAGCAGAAGCTATGCAGCTACCATAGTCGCAGTGTTCGGCATTGCTCGTTTAAAGAGGGGGATCTGGTGCTCCGACTTAAGCAGAAGAAGTCACACAAGTTATCCCCGCCATGGGAAGGACCGTTCATCATAAGGAAGGTGATACTCAATGGGTCTTACTACCTCGTTGACAATCGTGAACTGAAGGATAGACCCAACGAGGATCATAAGCGTAAGCGACGTGACCCGGATGATGATTACCCGGAGCTTGATCAACCATCGAACATAGCATAGCTACGTCCTTTTTACACTTGGCATTTTTAAATCTAAGAGGTGTGATTCCATAGACCCCCCAACTCTAAAAAGTTTTAGAATTACCCCCATGCGTATTACATGAGGATGTGCGAGGGGATCCCGCCGAAGGGCCCAAAAGAACCCACCCTAAACCATGTACATGTTGTTGCCACATCAACGAACACATGCAAGTGTACGTGCAAGTGTTGTATCCGAGTTAGAATCTCACCTTTCCACGTTGCATGCGCGGAATACCCATGTACTGGCATGCTTCAGTCTCGTACGGGCTTTGGCGGGAAGTACGTATGCTGTCTAAATTTTATGAATCACGATCATGCCCACACGCGCGAAGAGGTATCGATGGATCCAAGCCATCAATCTAATATATCTCCTTCTTTTTGTTCCTTTGAGGGTCTATTGAATCGGAAGTCTAAATCTAATTGTATATCTCTTATATGATCAATGAAATAAATCTCTCTGGTTCACTCATATTTCTGAGTCTTTTACCTCCTTTAGTGTTCATTTTTGGATCATGTAAAACCTTTATGCACAAATTTTGCGATTGCACTTGTGAAAATTCCGCCTACGGGCGTTAGCTTAAGTTTTCTGGTCCACACGTTCTTTGTCGTTTTTATGTGGATTTTGGAGTACTGACTTTTGGCACTTATTGTCGGCGATTTTGTGCTTAGGTTATTGACGGTGCCATTAGGTATCATCACCTGAGCGCATGGTTCCAACAACGAGTCTTCCGACTCACAAAAAGTAAAGCATAAGAACCAAAGTAATGGATAAGCCAACACTTGCTTAAAAATATACACATGCTGGAAATTAGTTCTTGAGTAGCAGGAAATAACAACGATTGTTTTCCGCCTTAAGATTACATAAATAAGTTTTTTCCGCATATGCACCAAAGGTGAAACAAATATTACAAAGATGTTCTTCATTCCTTTGGCGCAGGCGACTTGGACACAACGTCATCAGCAGCAGGAGAGCCATCCTCGAAGTCGGCGGTGTGAAGAGACTCAAAGGAGCTGTGGTTGCCGTAATCGATGGTATTTCTCGGCACGAAGACGTTGATGTCGACTAACTCGGCAACTCTGGTGTCATAGCCCGCGAGTGACGACAAGATGGATTGATGATTAATAGCCTTGCCATCGTCATCCATGTCGGGAATTCTAGAGGTCACCGTGTCGATGTCGGCATCTTCATAGTGTGCCTTTACCATTGACAGCGCCATCCTTGCGCCAGCCCATGCACATGAAGCTTTCCAGCTTGAGATACGCTCGGGGGCTCGGTGCAAGATCTCCGAGTACTTCGCCATAGAGTCCGATGCCTTGATGTTGATCTGGAGGGGCTTGGCGATCTCTTTTGCTTACGCGATGGTGGTGTTGATGAAGTTGCCGGCAAGAACCATGCATTCCTTGGCCGGAGGAGGCGAACGGGTTAAACCCATAGGAGCTGCCAAATCCAACAAGGAGGACATGAGTTCAACAATTCAGAGTATCCAGACTACAGAAATCCAAGGCAGAGAAAACTTACTGAAGATGCTGGCCTCAGCCTGCCAGAGGGTGTCCGCCAAGGATTCTTTCTCTTGTTGGAGGAGCTTATACGCCTCGCTATGGCGTTGATTCTGCTTATCGGTAGCTTGCTTCTGATCTTTTAAGATCACAATCTCCTCCTTCAAGCGATTGATTTCCTCGGTGGCGGAGTCCTGCAGGGCCTTCATTGATTCTTCATGCATTTTGAGCATGTCCTTCCTCTCCTCCTTAAGGATCTTGTTTTCGCTATCCAGCTGCTGAATGTGCTTGGATTGCTCGACAATGTCCTTAACCTTGGCAACATGTTCTACAAGTCGGAGAATTCAAAGTACACAATGAGTAATCGGAGAATATGGGCACAAAACCAAGACGGAATGCGCAAAAAGAAAACAGACTCTTGTTCTTGATGATCTGTTCCTTCAAAATGGCAGTTTTACCTTTTTCGGCTTCAAGGTCTGCGCGCATCTTCTGATACTTGTCATTGGCCATGCCCCTCCGAGCATTCTCGTTCTGTGGAAACAAGGGAAAAAAGTTAAAACGTTGTTTGGTCTACTTGGAGCCTCTAGCCGGAAATTTTCCACCTAGACGCTCGGGGGCTACAACGAGAGTTTTTGACTTAACAATATGCTTAGCTTTCCTTTAAGCATCTAGTCAGAACTAATTCAGTTACAACTAGAAGCTTGGGGGCTACAGTATAAAGTTTTTAACTCGGATATATGCTTAGCTTTTCTTTAAGCATCTAGTCGGAACTAATTCAGTTACAACTAGAGGCTTGGGGGCTATAGTATTTAAATTTATAAACACTGTGTATGCTACTCTTAAAGCATCTAGTCAGAATAATTCATTCCATCTAAATGCTTGGGGGCTACAGTGAGAAGTTTTCTACTATGGTTAATCTTAGAGCATTCAGACGCAAAGGCCTTTGGTTTTCCGTCTAAATCCTCGGGGGCTATAGTGAGATACTCATATGAAATACAAAAGGCAAATAAAACTTACAAGTGCAATGATCTTGAGATTGGTAGCGCTCTCGGCTAGCAGCTTGCCAAAGGATATGTTGTTTCCTCGCAAGATATCTGCTTGTCGAAGGAGCTCCTCAAGACCGCACGTCGGATATGTCGGTGCTGCACCAGGAACCAGAGTTGTGCTACTCGGCGTAAGTGTCGGGTAGACTAACTTCGGGAACTCAAAAGGTTTCTGGGGAGCAAGGGCGCCGCCTTCGGCAGAAGTACCATCTTCCACCATCGCCTTACCGCTACCGATGGCATCCTTAGCCGGAGCTTCATCCATTTGGTGGGCGACACTTTCCTGTGTCGCCTGCTCGCCAACAACAGCGAGCTCGGTAGAGGCGCCTGAGTCCACTTCCATGGCAGAAGGGCCAGATGCCTCCTTAGCTTGTGAGCTTGTCAGGGCAGACGAGGTCTTGACGGAGGGAGTGGTAGGGGCGATGGTGGGATATGCGTCGTGATGCAGCATGTCCTTCATGGTTTTAGAAGCCCCCAATGATTTGGAGGTCTTCTTCAAGCTGGTCATGGCTTTCTTCCTGAAACGTGCAAAGTGCATAAGTACAGGAGGAAGACGGATAAATAGACAATGTCGTAAGAAAAGAAACTTACACAAGTGGGGGTGCTTTGGCAAAAGGGATCCCGATGGCTTTTCTTTTCTCCGCCTCTGGGGCGGCGGTAGTCCTTTTGGAGGCTCCACCCTCCGTTTTTTTCTTCTTGCCTCCGTCGGCAGCATCAGAGGTGGAGCTCTTCCGCTTTCGTGCCGCCGGAGCATCGTCGTCCGACACGACGGTGACCTCCTTCATCTTTGGTCCATAGATTTTGGGAGTCATGTTGTCCTCATCTATGTCGCAAAGCTGTTAAAGTGAGAAACCACCATGTTAGATGAGATGGCAGTTGCTAGACGAAAAGAACTGGAGTAAATGTCATACACGGAAAATAAATACCTTTGGTCACTTGCTCTCTATGAACATGTCGTAGGTGATGGCGAAGCCGCATTGCTTGTCCTTCACCTTGAAGATGTCCTTGAGGCGAAGCTTGACGGAGTCGCTCGAGAAGTTGTCCACAGATATGCGGAGGCTATCCCTTCTATCGTTGGTATACTTGTGCATCGGCTTCAAGCGGTGCTGAAGAGGTTGGATTCGCCTAACAAACCAGCACATGGCTAGGTACAAGCCGGTCAAACCCGTGTCTACGAGCCACTCTATCCGCCTTATAGCATGGGAGGCGTCGATGTCGGATGGAAGGGAGGCTTGGGATCTCCATGTGGAAACTTCAGCGGCGGCTCCGTCTACGAAGTCCGGGTACGTTACTTCTCGGCCAGCCAGAGGGATATTTGGGCCGTAGAAGTAAGTACGCTGCCAATTCTTGCAGGAATCATGGCCGACAATGTCGGGGAACCGCCGACCAGGACGGATCTTGAAGCTTATGGTGCCACAATTTCTAAGTTCATCTTTGATGGCTCCGGCTTCGCGCTTGACGGTGAAGAAATACACAAAGAGTTCTAGCCTAGGCCTTATCCCTAAGTAGCCCTCGCAGAGCGTCGCGTAGTTGCTAAGCGCTAAGATACTATTGGGGGAGAGGTTCTGGGGCTGGACTCTATAATGATTCAAGATGGAGAGGAAGAAGTTAGAGATGGGCAGGGATATGCCACGTACCAGTTGGGCTTTGAGGTACACCTTTTCTCCGGCTTGGGGAGAAGGTGTCACCTCGCCGGCCGGTGCCGCCCGCCAGGCGAGCCCCTCCGTCGTAGGGAGGTATCCCTCGACGATCAGCTCCTTGATATCGCGGTCAGTGATGTCTGAGCCGTGCCAGTCGCCCTTGTGCGAGTCAAGTTCCTCCTCCAACGGCTCTAGCGCCGCTGGATTATGGTCGCCGCCGGTGGAATCAACCACCGTAGAAACGGGGATGACCAAACCCTCTGGAGGCACGACGATGGAGCTCGCCGGCTTCGTCGTGGCTTCGCTCAACGCCGCCATGGAAGGGGAAATGTTGCTACTGGCCATGGAGTGAGTATGGAGGTGACTGGTGCGGATTGGGGCTAGGGTTTTTCGAGAGTTTTCGCGAAGAGCTCGAGGAGGCACGCGCTGGAGGAAGAAGACGATGCGAGGAGAATGAGGTAAAAGGTGAAAATTCCACTGCAGTTACTATTTATCATCTCCAGCGTCGAGATTCGTGTAGCTTGATCGGATGGTTGCCGTGTAGACAACGTGTTCGTGAACATGTGCGGAAATTTTGCTACGTCTACAACCGTCACCACCAACGTTTCGTATCGCTCGCGCGGGGAAATCGGACATGATTGCGTTCTCTGCATGTGTGAGTTACAAGGCGTCGCTGACCTAAGCCTACGTCGCCCTAGCTGACACAGGCAGATGAGCCATCACATCGAAGATTCCGGCATGGACGGATCTAGTTCGGCTATGGAAGAGTATGATGGAAGATTCAGCATTTCTCTGACTTACAAGTTGAAGACGGAGAAAATCTTGCAGGGTTCTTTGGGAGGACTACAAGATATTGCTTGACGATTTGCCGACATCCATCTAGACGGAGCATTCCACGTGAAGAGGCAAGACGGCGCAAGATTTCGGAGTTCTCCGGGGGCTACTATTGGGGATATGCTATATGGGTATTCCTATAGCATGTCTCTTATCCGGCTAACCTGGGTGGCCCACAATTGGTAGCATGGCCTATGGCCTACTGGGCGGCCCAGTTAGATGGATCCAGAAGGGAGGCCCATGCCGGATAAAGAAAGGCTACAGTTGGAGTCACCGACGTGCCTGGAGCCTTGGAGTACAAGACACACAAGACTAGTAATAGATGGTGTAGGACTCTGTAACCTGTCCGGCTAGGAATTTTCCCTGTAACCCTAGGACCTGGCGCCTATATAAGTCGGGCCTATGGGAGCCTTTAGGGCATAACTTCACACAATCTCAGACAACTTCGCACAACGAACCAATCCCTGTAACTCGGCGTATTTCCCTTATAGTGATTTATAGCAGGAGTAGGATTCCGCCACCGTCATGGGATCTGAACCTGGGTAAGCTGTGTTACCTCATACCCGTCAACTGTCCGCCTTCCCCCACGTCTCTAAACACGCACTGTGAGGACCCCTCCATGGCGTACTCATCGGCAATACCACGACAGTGAACCCGAAGAAAATCCGGGCCATACTAACCATGGAGAAGTAGAAGAACCTCAAAGGTGTCCAACAGCTAGCTGGGCGCATCACGGCGCTAAGCAGATTCATCAGCCGCATGGGTAAGAAGGCCATGCCCTTATACGAGCTGCTGCACAAGGCGGACAAGTTCAAGTGGACACCCGAAGCAGACGACGCATTCGAGGCACTCCGAAGGAGCGAGAACCTCTATTGCTGTACATTGCAGCTACACACCAGGTAGTCAGCACCGTAATCGTGGGTGATCGACCCGAAGATGGCAAGACCCACGGGGTCCAACGCCCAATCTACTACCTCAGCAAGGTACTGACACCAACAAAGCAGCGGTACCCTCACTATCAGAAGCTCGCCTATGGCGTATTCATGACGGCCCGTCGGCTGAGCCACTACTTCCAGGAGCACCAGATAATGGTTGTTAATGAGGCACCATTGTGCAACATCCTAAACAACCCCGAAGCCACGGGACGTGTGGCCCTGTGAGGCATCAAGCTATCCCCTCTAGACATAGTCTACGAGCGGCGCAAGGTGATCAAATCTCAGGTCCTCCCTGACTTCCTCGTCCACTGGATGGAACTCCAGCTGCCGGATACTCCGGACATGACGCAATCATCGACGATGCACTTCGACGGCTCCAAGCGCGAGGCTGGAGCAGGAGCTGGTGTCATACTGACATCCCCCCAGCGCGACAAGATGAAATATGTCATTCAGATGAAATTTCGCGCCTCCAATAACGAGGCCGAATACGAAGCCCTCATCCATGGGATGCGGATGGCCAAGATATGCGGCGCTACGCGCCTAATCATCTACGGTGACTCGAACCTCGTCGTCCAACAGACGATGAATGAATGCGACGCCCACGCCGCCAACATGATCGCGTATCGCGCGCTCTACAATTCACTCGAAGGAGACTTTGACGGCTGCGAGCTTCGGAACGTTGGAAGGGAAAGCAATGAGGAGGCCGACAGACTCGCCAACATCGGCTCCACATGCGCACGGGTGCCACAAGGTGTGTTCCTCGAACAAATCTGCGTACTCTCTATCAAAAGGAAATTCCCCAAGGGATCACCAGAAGAAGTAGAGCACTCGGGGGCTGCGCTACCCGAAGGACAAGAAGGACCCGAAAATCTCGATACGGAGGTCGAACTTGTCAGCCTAATGCAGGTCATGGCGATCGAGGAGACATGGACACAGCCATACCTTCGGTACCTGCTAAACAAGGAACTGCCCGATGACCCGACAGATGCCCGGCACATATCTCGCCGGTCCAAAGCTTTCACCCTCCACAATGGCGAGTTGTACAAGTGCAGTATTTCGAGTGTGCTCCAAAGGTGCGTCACCATCGGTGACAGCAAAACAATCCTCCAAGACATCCATGAGGGCATATGCGATCATCATGCAGGCAGCCGCGCCCTCGTTGCCACAGCTCTGCGAGGTGGATTCTACTGGACAACGGCCATGAACGATGCCAAGGACATCGTCTGAAGATGCAACGGCTGCCAAAGGTTCGCAGACAAGCCACACACACCTAGGTCAGAACTCAGGCCCATACCACTGGCCTGGCCCTGTGCCCAATGGGGCCTCGACATGATCGGCAAACTGCCCAAATCTTCGAAAGGAGGCCACGTCTACCTCCTGGTCACAGTCGACAAGTTCACCAAGTGGGTCGAGGCCATGCCCATCACCAACCAAAGCGGCAAAACTGCCGTCAAGTTCTGCGAGTCCATAGTCTATAGGTTCAGTGTGCCACACAACATCATCACGGACAACGGCTCGAACTTCATCTTGAAAGAATTTCAGGACTTCTGCGAAGGCCTTGGAATCAACATATCATACGCCTCAGTGGCGCACCCGCAAACCAACGGGAGGTCGAAAAGGCCAACGTCCTCATAGGCAGAGGCATCAAGAAACGTCTGCTCAGCCCACTTGAACGGCTCGCGGGAGCCTGGGCAGAGGAGCTACCCTCCGTCCTTTGGAGCCTACGCACAACGCTGAATAGCGCAACTGGCTTCACGCCTTTCTTCATGGTGCACGGAGCCGAAGCTGTACTACCTGCCGAGGTACGCCACAAGGCCCCACGGGTCGTCGCCTACAACGAAGACGAATCGACGGACACACTCGAAGACGCCATCGACACACTCGACGAGGCACGCGACATCGCCGTGGCTCGCTCAGCGGTCTACCAGCAGAGCCTCCACAACTACCACAGCCGATGGCTGCGCCCAAGGCCCTTCGTCGAAGGAGACCTCGTCTTATGACTGAATCAAGAGCGGCCGAAAAAGCTCGAGTCACCCTGGGAAGGACCCTACATCGTCAGAGAAGTCATCCCAGGTGGCGCCTACCGCCTCAAGGACATCACGTCAGGAGTCGAGTACTCCAACCCCTGGAACGTTGTGCGTCTGTGACGCTTCTACCCCTAGTACCTCTTTACTTTCAATAAGGCTACTCATCCAAGGCTATTCAGCCAAACAATGTACCTCCTCGATTACGATATGAATAAAAGCTAAGTGTCCCGCCCAAAAAGTTTCTTTCACCTTGTAATTACTTTTCATTATAATTCGCTCGGGGGCTTTGCCTCGCCTCACGACTTCATCGACTGAGAATAACGCATGTAACCTGAGTAGTTGACCACGTCAGGCTAACGAAAAGGACATGCACACAACAAAAGCACCACGTGCTAGCACAAATAAACTTTACAGAAAAGGGCATAACAAGCCCACTCGAATATATACAAGTTTTACATCTATCTTTTTACAAGGCCTATCTATTCTGAAGAATCACATGTGCTCGATGCTCAAAAAGATCCACGATCTCTTCGGCATACTGCCTAACAGCCGCATAATGTTGGCGCATGTCCCAGATACCACCATCTGGTCGAAGAGGCGGCCCAGCCGCCATGACAGCAAGATCATCAGGGCGGTGCAGACGAACAAGCGAAAGGGCAGCTTTCACCCCTGCAACCAGCTGGTGTCGCACCAACTCCCTCACGTGACTCACGTCTCGAAATTTCGACAGCAAACCCCAAAGGGTGGACGGTGCCTCATCTAGAGGGAACATGACGTACAGAATCGATGCAAGGGAAGTCTTCACCTACCTCAGCACCCACGACACCTGATGAACACTATCCTGCACTGGTGCCAGGACGGTGGCCCGGTCACGGTCTATCCAGAAGAAGCCTCTAGCTTCCATGTCCTGTTGGGTCAAGCAGTTGATCCGCACCGCAACACGCTCCTTCTCCTTCCTCGGAATAAGATTGGCACCTGCAGAAAACTCAGAATAAGGTGACACGACAACAAGGCGCATCCGAAAATGAGCAGCAGCTCAAGAAAACTCACATTGCAGTTGCTCACTCAACTGCCACAACTCCCCCATCAAATACTTCTCCCTGTCGGTAGCCCGCTCAGCCTTCAACTTCCACACGTCTGCGTGACCTCGAACGCCAAGGATCTCCTTATCCAAGCGATCGCGAAGGAAAACAAGCTGCGACGCATCATCCAACGATGGTCGCGGATCCGGAGCAGTCGAAGTACCAACGGGTCCCTCACCCAAAGGCCCCTAAAGAGCAGCAAACAAGGGTATGAAAATCACACATCTTTGGTGACAGCTCGAAATATAACTTATATACATCAAAATCCACTGCGTGGCACAAGGATAAATTGTTCATCAGCAAAATCTTACAACAAGAGAAAGAAGATAAAACTATCCTAAACTACAGCCTCAGAGCCTAGGCATCAGCACCCGGAGTGGCCTCAGAGCCAGAGTGTCTGCTCTTGGACTCCCCCTGCTGCTTCACAGCATAGACCGCCAACAGATCAATGAGCCTTGGCCCATAGCGCTTACAGCGGGAGGAAAAAAAGAGCAAAGGCTACCTCTGAGCCGTCTGGCACTGTTGGCATTTGAGAGGTGACGTGCTGAAGATCCAGCTCTGCTCCACACGCCATGGCCATGGCCAGCCCCATGGAGGCGTGGATGCACTTCTGCTTGCGCTTATAGGCCACAGGGGCATCCTCCAACAGTGCATTCGCCAGAGCAGCGCCCTTGGGAATGATCTCCTTATAGAAGCGCTGGAGCACCCCCTTGGCCTTCGCTAGAGAATTTGTAGTAGTGTCGCAGCGATCTTCGACCACTGCGGTGGCATCATCCAAATCACTCCCATGCTCTAGGGCACCGCGATCAAACGCGATGCCTGAAGAATCTGAGGAAAGAAGAAACATAAAGAGCCGAATAAGAATACGACAAGATGCAATCGAAAATTCAAAGACCAATTCAAACAGAAGATACTCACCGGAGAAAGCCTTGGCCGCATCCATCATCTTCTCGTCCACCTCCTTCTCGCGAGCAGCCGCAATAGTAGCGAGCTACTCCTCGCGATCGGAAGCCTCCCGCTGTAGGCGCTCCTTGGCCTCGGCAGCATCAGCCAACTCCTTTTGCAGGCGCTCCTTCGCCTCCACAGCATCTTCAGCCTTCTTCTCCGCTCGACCGAGGCTCTTTTCAAGACCATCCAGCCGACGAAGGGTCGCGTTATTTTCATCTGACACATGTCAAGAAGAAAGGGTCAATCGAAGCAAAAAAGACAACCGAGAAAAGCAACGGATAATTCCGTACCTCGAAGCTGCTGCATACTGGCCTCCAGCGCCAGATGCTGCTGGACGAGAAGGTTCGCGCTGTGCACAGATGGCTATGGAAACAAGCAGAATCAAACAATAAAGAAAGTCTCAGAAAAAGGGCTCGGGGGCTGCGCCCCGAAAAGAGAAAAACACTCAACAAAACAACCCGAAAAGGGCTCGAGGGCTCCCCCTACAAAGCTAAGAGGTGTAAGTTACTTACATGCTCAGACGGAGACTCCGAAGGTCCAGGTGCAGTCTTCCGAGTAACGACTACTCGAGCCTCCTGCGGAGAGGGGTTTGGAGCATCGCCCCCAGAGTTGGTCACCGTCTGAGAGGGAGGGGCCATCGTCTTCGACTCCCCTACGGCCTCCTGAGCACCCTCACTAAGAGAGCCCTTCGAGGAGTGTCTGCAAGGAAAACATTGATCAAGGCAAGAAGAAAAGGTGCACACGCAAAGTACAGAACGAAAGCATCCGAAAACTACTTACGAGTCATGTCACTCAAATTGAAGACGGGCGGAGCTTTCTCCTTCTTCTTCTTCTTCTTCTTAGCCGGCAACTACGGCGCCATTGCCCGTAGAGGCATAGCCGGGAAAGGTGCCGAAGAAGCGACGTCATCCTCGCCGTGGCGCACAAGGAAGGATGTGTCCCTAGGCATTGGCGGAGTCGAGGCATCCGAAGATTCGCTCGGACTCTGTGCCCGATTTTGGGTCCGCCCCTCGCTCGCCTCGGGGGCTTCATGAGTTGGCGACTGCGCCGGCGGAAGCTCAGACTCGGAGTCCACAACTTTGTTGTCCGGTGCAACTGGAAACTTTTCGGGCAGTGGGGGCACCATGCCAGCCACCTTGAGCTCCTGCACACCAAACACAACAAAAATAACAATAAGTACAAACAATCAAAGCACAACCATCAAAAGAGCGCAACACACATGAAGCAGTTTTAAACCCGAGGAATTGGATTCGAAGAGCTGAAGGGGATGGTCAAGGACTTCTTCGGGAGGTCCTCTTCAGCCTTGAACTTCAGCAGCGGCCGAAGAGTCCTATCGAGGTCGCCCCTGGACAACTCCTCGGCCGAAACCCTCATCGGGTCGTGGCGACCAGAGTAAAGAAACATCGGATGCGCCCTCGCCTGGAGTGGCTGCACCCGACGTTTGAGGAAGGTGTGGATGATATCCACACCATTCACCTCCTTCTCCGCAACCATCTGGAGGGCCTCCACCCGACGGTAGATCTCCTCTACCTCCGCCACCTCGCCCTCCAGGATATGGTTCTTCCAGGATCTCCTGGGAGGAATTGAAGGGAGCAAGGCCAAAATTTTGCCCGTCCACTATGGAGTCATGGAATAAAACCACTTCTTTCGCCAGTATTGGACGGAGTCAGACATAGAAAAAGAAAAGAAGAGAACAGAAGATCGGAGGGAAATAATGCAGCCGCCAAGCGGGTAGACCCCGCCGGTGCCGGACTGCCTCTTCACGGAATAGAGCTTCCGGAAGAGGCCAAACCGTGGCTCGATACCGAGCCAGCACTCGCAAAAGGTAATGAAGCAGGCGATGTGGAGAGAGAATTGGGCGAAAGATGGTGGAGTTGGATGCCATAGAAAAATAAAAGTCCATGAAGAAAGTCGTGGACAGGAAGCGACAAACCGCGCAGAATGAAAGCGACGAACATCACCCGAAACCCTACGGGTGGACGGGGAATTACCTCATCACCGGAGATCTTGACGTCATCGTTGTTCTGCGGGATTAAACCCGCATCGCACAGCTTGTACAGGTTGCCCTCGCGCGTCTCCGTGCGCCTCCACCTACCATCAGTGATGCGAGCGGCGGTGGCGCCTTTCTTGCCGCCGGCGACGGAACTCGAGCCTGCTTCGGCAGACGCCTTCTTCGACTTAACCATGGCGAAGCGTCGACAACAGCGATGTGCCCGCAGAAGGGAAGAAGGAAAAGATAGGAGAGGAAGAACTCGTGAAAATGGAAGCAGCGGAGGAAGCAAATGGCAAAGGGTGAAAACAAATCACTATTTTCCCCACGGTTATAAGGATAAAGACGATGACAGGAGCCGTTCAATCAGAAGCCCTAGCGCCAAGGACAGATCCAACCGTCCATGTGTCAACATAGCAGCGAACCGTCGCCCGTACACTGTCCACAACACACAAAAACCGAGGATACGCCGTAACTCTTGCCACGTCGCGCGTGACTCGTCAACTTCAAGTCAGAAAAGTGAGACCCATGTTCGTCCTGTTACGTCACCTCTGGCGCCGCAGACGGTTGAGGTCACCGATCGTCAGCACTGACGTCATAAAAACCAATCTAGTAACGGTTGGAAATCTTCGGTTGATAACTAAAGTCTCTGCTCGAGCCTACGACTCGAACAGACACTCGGGGGCTACTCCTATCAGGAGCGCTGGCCGCACACCTGAGAAAATGATGCAAGAACCATAAATCTACACCATATTCGAGTCCCACGTCGAGTGTATGACTCCACTACGGATTCGGGGGCTACTCCCGTAGGGAGGATCGATTCAAGCATCCGAAATTTTTTGTGTCCTTCGGACCTGAAACTAAAAACGACCAAACTAAAGTCTCTGCTCGAGTCTACGACTCGAACATACACTCGGGGGCTACTTCCATAGGGAGTGTTGGTCGCGCACCCTATGAATTCTTCGACTGCGATTCTTTGGGTCAAAATCACTGTTCAAAAAATAGGCCGAATCAACGATTAATAGGCCGATTAATCGTTACTAGGGACCTGACTGTGTCGATTACCATTAATCATTCGTGTTAATCGTCTAGCCCGATTAATATCTCTGATTCTTCGATTACTAGGTATGTTCCCGATTAACTACCACACTTGGTCAAAAAGTTGCAAAATTATCAACACATATCGCCTATCCATCCGCTAGCCCACCCGAATGAAGTAGGTTTTCCGAAGCTCTCGCTCGATCCCTGCCTTCAGGAGCTCGATTTCTACCATCACCAACTAGTTCCTTGCCATTGTTGACCAGTTCATCGTAGTTGTCGATAAGACCTTAGATACAAGAGCTCGAGCGCCTTGAGGATCTCATCCGGGAGCTCGAGGCTGCCTTTAATACGGTAGTTGGTTGAGGTGCAAGAGGAGTCATATGTGTTTTATGTGCTAATTTTTGTAGGTTGTACCGATTAATAGCCGGCCGATTAAATCAGTTAATCGTCCGAATTCCGATTAGTCGCTACTCCTAAGACAACCGAGCAGTTAACGATTACCGATTTCCTTACCATTGGTCAAAGTGCAAAAAAATTTCTGGCAACTTTGCCCAAACAAACGCTAAGTGGGAAACATTTTCCTTAGCCACCTGAAACACCTCTGCGGTGATAACATTTCGGATGTTGTGTCTATGACGCAAATATAAGACCTACAGATATCATCTGATGGCCTGGTAACGCACCTGACTGCGCTCTGCCAGTAAAAAACCCGTGTCAACAGATGCGATGAAAATCCTGACGGACGCGTTGGGTACATCAATCGAAAACTACTGGGATTCGACTCCTGTAAGACCTCAGCGGCCTGAGTCAAATTACGCCAGCATCCGTTCCAGGTTCGAGTCTAGGGACTCGAATCTGAAAAAGATCGTTTTTTTTTGTCCTACGACAGTTAACTGGCCCTGATCCGTCAGAAGAGTCAGACACACGCATCAGCAATCCCTACAAAATAAAACCATTTTCTCTTATAAACAGGCATGAAACTGCACCCGAAAGATTGAGGAGTCTCCAGCCGAATCTGCGATTCAACTGAGCACTCGGGGCTACCGACATGGTTATATCCCGCCGGTACACAACATCAGCATACCTAGTCCAACCCAAGAGAAGGCCCACTGCAACATACGCGGCCTGCGGAGGTTTCAGATGGCCTAAGCCCATGACGCCTATGGATGCTTGGAGGACAAGACTAGAGTAGATAGAATTTTAAAGAGGCAAACCCTAATCTGTAACTGACTCGACCTATGCCCGGGACCTGCCTATCTATATAAAGGCTAGGAGGGCACGGCGAGGAAGGTCTCTCCCTCACCGCATACACACCTTCACGCCAGATTGCATCTGCGCACCCCTGTAACTTTCGGTTTCACCGTAATCAAGAGCAGTCAAGCAGGAGTAGGTTTTCCCTCCAGAGGCCTGAACCTGGGTAAACTTTGTGTCCCCGTGTTGCTTGATTGCTAACCGTTTCACGATCTTCAGCATCCACATCTTCTCCAAAACCCAAGTTCATAACAATAGGCATTGACAAGATTAAACCTCGTCACTTAGAGAATTGGGAGCGTCTATTTTTATCTAAGTCGTCTAACGTTATCTTACTATTATGTTAATTCTTCGTTCTAAAATAATTGCAATTTTTAAAATTTATATTAATTTTCAGTTATAACCTAGTTGCAACTTATTAAATTCTCGGTTATAATTTGGTTACAACTCTTGTGTGGCTCTCGCAATGCACGAGCCGTGAGGTAAATCCAATGGTGAGATAGGTGACTAGCAAATCCGTATAGAATTGTCCTTCTATCTTACTATGTTCCATCAGGTTTCACTGTGTTTTAATTAGTCTACTTTTCTTGCGGTTTACAAAAGCGTGACCAAACTTGATGACAATTAGCAGCACGGATCTTAAAGCACTAAATCAACATTACTGGGACCATATGACGTCAAACCTTGCAGTTTTCTTTAACAAAACGGAAAAGAGAATTCCAGATATGACATCAAACCTTACATTTTCTGTTGTAGACGCCAGGTACAAGACGACCTTAACCCTACTAACCAATCAACTTCGAATCAGATGGGCAACATATTTATCAACTTTTATCAATATTTGTGGCCATGGCTGCATGGCAGCTCTAAGATTCTAGTAACTGGCAAGCCAGCAGGGCATAAATGTGGCCGAAGCAAGTTCGGTGTTTAAATTAAGCTGCACGTAACATCCTCGATACATATATAAGTACGCTGACAAGTAGATGTAAAATTAACGGCCATGCTTTCCAATCTGTATGTGCTGTTTCCCATGTTTCGGAGAGACAGAGGGAATCACCTCCATAGCAGGAAGTATCTTCCTTTTGTAGGTAGGCACGTTACAGCCCGGCGGTTGCGGTTCAGATTATGAGATGTAAGTTGCAAGTCTCGAGTCTATGTTTAATAGAGTGGACCATCATGAACAGGAATAAGCTAGCTACTGCTACTCCTTCGGTTGCTTCATCGCCGCTTTCTTACCTGCTTGTGCCACTCTGGTCTCTCTCTCTCTCTCTCTCTCTTCAGAAAAAAAAAGATCAGCCAAGTGGATGGATAGCAACGGTACTGATCAATCTGAATTTAGTGACAGAAAGAAGCGATGTTTTTAATCTAAAAGGAGGAGGCGCCTTTGAACATGCAGAGAGGCGCACACACACAGACCTGATCGAACTTCAGTGAGCCGTGACGCCAGAAAGACCTGAATTTTACAGTTCGGATTTGGGGGGACATGCCCATGCCTTATCTGGCAGTTTTATAGTAATTCTCGGTCTCATCAGATGCAGATAGGGCGGCGGCTTTGGCGCGTTTGAGGTAATAAACTAGTGCCTCATGGTCCGAGCTTACCTACATCTCTCCCCTTTTACTACATCTGAGCAGGGAGAGAGCGATGCTTTGATCCGAAGTCACCATCACATGGCGACGGCGGAGTGGATCCGCCGGTGCGCGAGGTTGCTATCGGTTCAGCATCGGCAGCAGCAGTGGCCAGGTTACAGATTAGACTGACACTGAAGAAAAGCATGCCCGGTGGTGTGTTCGCGGTTGTCCCTTTTCCCTTTTCCTTTCGTTGCCTTTGCCTTCCGCCGCTTTTATTCTTCTTTTAGCGGAGCATGAGCGGTTTGTGACGTCGATGATGCCTGGCAGCAGAACCCCCTTGCAGGATGCAACTGGGGAGGCTTTGAGGAACAATTAATTGTTATCGCTTTCAGTGTCAGTCAGTGCACCCGCAACTGAGTTTTTTATGGGTGGTGATTGCGAGTTTGCTGTCACTCGACTGCCAGATGATGTCAACAGATTGGTGATCCATGGGGTTCTTTCTGAAGTGGACAGGTTGCATGCCCCTTCTGCAATCATCCTATCTTTATCCTGCTTGGTAATTTGATGGACTAGCTTTTTTATATATTATTCTGGGGATAACGAAAATGATCTTGCTCCACTGTGACACTGTTCCGTGAAGGTTACCTGACCTGGAATCTAGTCAAAGAAATGTACAAATGCGACTCACAACCAAACCAATCCAGCTTGGTTCAGGTAAGTTTTTTTTTTTTACGAGGACTTGTTTCAGGTAGGAACTTCTACGATTCGGATTGCTCGAATATAAGAAATGGCCCACTAGCTAATTGGCCCAGGACACACAAATGTGGACCGGTCTCGTATTCTCTTGTCACCAAAACAATGGTGCGCTTTTCGCAGAATTGTGTTCTTCTAAAGAAATGGGGGCCAGAAATGTGTTGGCGTACCGTGCGGATGCCTACCGGCCCTGAGAGAACATTCCGACTTTCCAGTATTTAAATGCCTAGTTCAGCCTTGTTCAATCATTTGAAGAGGCCCGGCCCATGTATGTGTATCGGGCCATCCTTTCTTCCTTCTTAGGGAAAAAATCATTTAAGAGGATATTTTGACGATTGCAGCTGTAATAAAAGTCTTTTTTGTACTCTACAAACCTCTCATAGTGGGGAATATAGGTGGTATTATGAAACTTATGCGGCGCCAACTAGGAATTTGGCTGCATGGGGTATCCTTAAATGAGGCCTCAAAAGGTGTTTGTTGTAAGGGCAATGCTAGCGCGTCCTTTGGAGGATATTGCCCCGGAAGCCCCGGATCGACAGCGCGATAGGTATCCTTTAAAACAACATATTGTTCTGCTTTTACTAAAAATGATCCGTTTTTATTATAAAATGTTTCTTAGCAAAAACTGTTCGGTCTAGAAAATAGAAAAACAGACTGGAACTCGTTGGAAACTCGCCAGCGACCGTGTAATAAAAAAATTGTGCTAATGTATCATATCCGAACTCGCCCGAGACTCGTCGGAGGCTTTCGCCGGTAGACTTCATCGGACACCGTGTAGCAAAAACTTTACGATATTATAACAAAACCACAAAACGTATATAGCAAATAAAATTTTCTATTATTAAAAATCCGACCTCACCGGAGATCTCGTCGAGACCTTGTAGCAAATCATATATACTATTGTAGCAAAACAAAAAAGCCTTTGTAGCAAAAAAAAACTTATAACAAAAATCGATATTGTGTAGCACTGCCGGAGCAAATCCATTGTAGCAGCAGCCATGGCCGTTCCTCGAACCTAGCACCTCCACCTATCATCTAAAGATGTAATTGGTGAGGGTCCTGGGGCACCTCACAGCGATTTGAGTTTCTCAGCCATCCGATGGGATTTTGGAGAGCATCTTGGCCGTTTATTCGCTGCACCCTATCATATAGAAAGCACATACCAGCACTCCCCGATAGGAACCCTAGCCGCCGCCTCTGCTCCTCCCGCTCTCGCGGCCAATCCCCTCCTGCGCGGCGGCCCAATCCCCTCCCCTGCTACCTCTCCCTCAATCCCAGCGGCTCCCTCTCCCCTAATCCCCTCCTGCCTCTCTCTTTTCCCCTTCACCATGGCTAGAGCAAGGAGATAGAGATGGGCATCAGAGGCACCATGGCTCGAGGAGGAGCTCGACATGGAGGACGCAGGCGGCCGTCTCTCCCTCGATCCTAGCATTTTCCTCTCCCCAATCACCTCCTGCCTCACTCCTCTTCTCCTTTGCCATGGCTGGAGCAAGAAGAGACATGAGCAACAGTGGCACCATGGCTGTAGGAGGAGGAGATCGACCTATGGGCATATTCGCCCTACCTTCGTCCTCGCCTTCTACGTTCAGGTTTTGTTAATCCTCTTGATCTCTAGCCTATATTCTAATCTTTTTTTACTTCCAAATCTGTTCATGTTGCAACTTACAATCTAACAACTTGTATGGATTTCAAGTAGATCTAACTATCTCAGGACGATTGATACACTAGAGGGTGATCGTTTCTTCTGGATTACCAATTTTTTCGCGTCTTTTTATCTGTGGATTTGGTTCACCGATCAATGGAATCAGGTCTATATTGATTTTTTTGTATGAGAGTGTTGCCGATCCACATTCAATTTGTTAATTTGCTGAAAATTTTGGACCAAGACTGCAAGTAATTTATATTTGTAAAGTAGAGCACTGAATGAGATTAGTCCCTCGTCAAGATATAGGATAAAATAACAATTTATATCATACACAATCCATATGTGCAGGGTGAAGATTCATTCAAACATGCAACTGATGAGTGATGACTAATCTGACAGATAACTAGAACTGATATATGTAATCTGACAGGGGTAACTAAGATGCATGCTTTTTGCATTAGCAACGTCTAGCAGCACTGCAGCTGTGCGCCCGCCTCCGCTAATGCATGTTTCCCGATGGGCGGGCAACATTTGGTGTCCAGAAAGCAGCCTTGGATCCTAGGTATCCCTCTTTGTCTCTCACTCTCTCCCTTTCCCTCTCTTTCTAGAGAAATCATCTTCCAGTGTCACATTTGTTGTTACTGCTAGGTGAAACATGAGTTCTTTAGGGGTGTTGGTTGTCATTTAAAGTGTTGTTTGTACAGTGAGGAGGAATTTTTTCTTTTTTCTTCGTTGTTCAGATATAAGACTAATATTTAGTTCTAATTTAATCTAAAGTAGCACTATTCTGTTATGTACCTAGAAAATTTTGATTAGATGCCGTCGACTGTAGGAGCTTCTGGTCACCGGCGGGAGAAGCGCAGTCCATCGCTGGGCGCCGTGCCAGTGCTGCACAACGCGAGGTACAAACACAAAGTCAGATTCTGATGTAAGGTTTCAGGTAATATGCATAGTACTTCTTTGTGTTGTACTAACATTATATGTGCTACGATAATTTTCACTTTACGTTGATGGGTGTAAGCACAAATACATGAGCACCAAACTAGGCCTATTTTTATATATGGTTCATGCGTGTAAATGCCCCTTTGGTTCCTTTTATTTCCGCCTGGGGCACCTCACAGCGATTTGAGTTTCTCAGCCATCCGATGGAATTTTGGAGAGCATCTTGGCCGTTTATTCGCTGCACCCTATCATATATAAAGCACATCCCAGCACTGGTGAAATAAGTGTGCCTAGGCTACTGGTCTCTTTTGATTTTACCTCCTTTTACATGTCTGTAGGATGAAATTAAAATAATTATGTTGATATCGTTGAAGGTAGTTAGCCTGGAATTACTGACTATTGATATTTATAATATCGTCTGCTCATGTACTTTGTACAACTGATGCTTCACTCATATGCTCTGCTGTTGTGTTCTGTCTCCTCCTAGGATCTCAACAGAAGCAAACAACACTCTACAAGTTTACAAATTATTAGAAATAATATGTTCTCTACCTGCTTTAAAAGTTTTTTTTTCCTTTTTTTCCTTTGGATAGTACCGAGTACCATAGACAGTTGAACATCAAGTTGTAGATCATTTGTTTTAACATGTATAAAATACAAAAATAATCTTCTGAAATATGAATTTGTTCTCAATAGGAAAAGAGAACTACTAAGTAACATATGACTACCCCTTTCGTTGCATTGCTAGATTTTGGGTTGTGAGTTTTTGGATGATTGAAATGGTTGAAGTTGTTTTCCTATTGCATACATGCACATCTGTAGAACCTCTGATGAACAAGTTCTTGGTAGTTCACCATAACAGCACGTGCATATTGAAACCTTTTTGGATTCTTGGTATATAGGTTGTAGCCAATAATCCCAATGAGTGTTCAGTTGAGTTGAGTGACAAGTTCAAGATTGCAAAGGTATACCCATATATATGATGAAGCCAGTTCTGAAGATGATGATTCCCTGCTTGCTACACCGTAGATCCAAAGTCTACCATATGACTTCGACTCCAATGGATGCCTTTATGATTTCGATGATTACAACTCTATTTAAACTCATTGCCTCTTTTGCTCTATTCGAGTGGAAGATCTAGGCCATTGTCATAGACGACTCTGTTATGAAATACTCCCTCCGTTCAATAATATAAGCCTTTTTAGTTATTGGTCATAGATTCCTGCTTATCAGAAACCCATTATAATTTTTTCCGAAAGGGTATCAATTGATGTGTACTGCAAAGAGTAAAATTGTTTTGAAAGCAAGCCAAATTTGTTGTCTGAACTCATAGTTACTCTCAAATGCTGGTACAATATTCTAAAAATAGAGCATTTACAGCAAAATCCTACCCTTAAATCCTTAATACGCATCAAAGGGAGTGACGGTAGTTTCCATCAAGAAAAAAAGGGAGCGACAGTAGTCGTTGTTGTTCACACTTCAACATCTACTACCGTTAGCGCTTTGCAGTAGCACCTCGCACTGGGTTATCATCACCCTGAAGGCTCGCGGCCATGGTCCTTTGAACTGCCTCCCCAATTTCCGCACATACTCTAAGGAAATATGTTGTATTATGATACTTAAAATTTTACCAGCAAACAAATTTGAGTAAAATTTCCGCACATACTCTAAGGAAACTGGTTCATCACATAAAATTTGAAAATGGCTACACCTCCAGCAGCCCTGCAGTATTAATGTAAGTCTTTGGACTAGATATTTGAAGTTTGATTCTTCGAGAAAAAGATTATATTTCTACAAACTCTGTTGTGCCTTTTCCCTGTAAATTATTGTGGGATCTGAATATATCTGAGCTGCTGTCCTAAACACTAATATGCTGCCATCTATAATTTTTTTTGTACAAATTTCAGCGCTTCAGGTCTGATTACTAATATCTAAATATCATCTATTTTAACTGAAAATGGAGGTTAAATCGTTCATATTAAGAACCAACAACGCTATGGTTCATATTAAGAATCGTTAACTTGCTACTTGCTTATAATAGATTTTTGTAGATGCTTATTTTCCTTTTGTCAATGTGTTGCTTTTTTTTGTATTAATTAAGAGGACAAGATGCAGTATGAAAATATATACTTTTTTTAGCATGTTAACTATTTTTTTCCTCAAATAATTTTTCTTCTACATCAGGTTTGGAGGTTCACATAATATGCTCCTTTCGGACCGGGCGAGGTGTGTTCCAGTTTGGATTAGATCATGTGGCTTTCGGTGTCCATGAGGCTTCTCAACAAACTAAATTTAATGTGGTGTATCTAGGGTAAGGTACTCTTGTGGTTTCTTCATATCTTACCATTTAATGGATTCTTTGGAACATGCTCTGGTTGACCTTTTGTTTTGTTTGGTTGGAGCGCAAGATATCCTCACCTTGATCTAGCTAAAAATTATAGAACTGCATTGTTTGGTCTTGCTAAAAACACATCTATCCTCTTTTATTACACTAGATAAGACAGATAATGTACTTGGTTTTAGACAATTAACCTATTTTCCTTTGCCATTTATTTATCTAGGCATTCCAATTCTAAAAATTCTCCACTTCATATTTTGATGATGCTTTTGGTGCCTTCAGATATATCGTGGAGTGATCATCATGTCTTATCCTTCTCTAGATGTGGAATACTCTCTTGTTGTGCATTTCAAATCTGAAACTTTAAACCGTAGTTCTTTCTCTAGCTAAAAGTTAGAGAACTGCATTGTTTGGTCTTGCCAAAAACACATCTCTCTGTTTTTACACTAGACAAGACAGATAATGTACTTGGTTTTAGATAGTTAGATATGATTCTGAAGTACCATGGTTTCTGTTTATGACTAGCAAAGCCTTTCAAGGATTTGCTGAGAGAAAGAATGTTGTAATTGATTCATTTCTTCCGCTAGCATCTTGATTATGTCACCCTGATTTTTCTCGAGTCTCAACAGCTCGGTCATCTCTCGACAAAGAATGAACAAATGGTGCAAGGAAAAGAGAAGCAAACTCAACCAAAAAAACAAGTAAATATGCAGGATTAAAGAGTGAGATTGGTACAAGTGAAAAAACCTTTCGATCTCTCTTCCTCACTAGAGAATGAGTGGACCTGGGCTGTGGCCATGGAGTCTGGAGAGGGCATGGCAACTCCATTGACCCTGTGGTCACCTTCACCGAGCAGCCATGGGATGGATAGGGTCGTGGCTACCGACTCGAAGGATGGAGCGCTAGAGCACCCATCTTGGGTTCCAGAGCTTCACTGCCATGGGTGGTGTGCGCCCCCTTTGGTCCAGCAGCAGTGGCGATGGCTGCAGGGCGGCCAAGGGCTCATGGACTGGAATATGTCTGCACATGCCGGTGTGTTGGGGATCGTTGGTGTAAGCCAGGAGGAGCATTGTATACTCTAGCGGTCATAACTGAAGAAGACAAATAGTGGCGGTAGCTTCACGAGAAAGAGTGCATAATGGAATCAGATGGTATCTGCCAGAGAGCTGAGGACGCTTGTGACTCTTGTCGCCATGCGTCTGTTGTCTGCTCCCTGCATGTGCGTGTGGGAAATGGAAAAGGATAGGACTGTGTTATTTGTACCGACACTGACTATTTAATGTATGTTATTGTTTCTTTACTTAATACTAGAGTAAATATAATAATTGAAATTCTAAATCAAACAAAGGATTAAACCAGATCCTGCAAATTAATAAGAACTATTACTCTCTCTGATCCATATTATTTGACTTGGATTTGTCTAGATTTTAATGTATATAGACATGTTTTAGTGTTAGATACATCCGGATCTAGACAAATCCGAGTCAATTAATTTGGATCGGAGGGAGTACTAATAATTATATTTCATAATTATTTGCAATATTTATAACATTTGATCAAATTTGAGCAACAAGGTCATATGCCCCAGCAGCTTTCTTACCTTACTTACCTTAAAAATGAAGAACGTTCACACTATGGTCATCATTTCCAAAATTTCTAAGAAGCCTCTACTGTGAGCTTTGTGGTAGATATAATAATGCTTTCTCTTCATGTAACCCATGCCATATTTCCAAGTGATATTTTACCTTATGTGATATACTTGATGGTGCTGATATTTTTGGAGGTCGAAACATTTTCATACTGTTGTACACTATAACAGTTGATTATAAAATCGCCTGGCGAGCGGTCACCTTTACCTCGTGTGGGGCTATCATTAAGCTTCTTCGTCCATGACCATGAAGCAATGGTTTGCCTCCTCCCTCTTCGCACTGGTGACGGAGATCTCTATTACGTGGCGTTAAATGGCCATATTGGTCTCCTCGTGTGTCATGGCCCTAACTTGTCGCTCGCGACCAATTTCAAACGAGTCAATGATGGTGGCATATGCTCCGCGTTCGTCGGTGATGGTTGTTGGCTTCTCTTCCTTATCCTCCGAGTGGTCCATGTCTCGGTCATCTTTCTAGATCTCCTCCTCTACGTCCGAAGGAGGGATTGGAACTAGCGGTGGGGCGGGTGCATTTTACCCGAGCATAGCCCATGTGGTCGCAAACTTGTGAACCATTGTAGTAGGATGAGATACCAATTGCAGAGGTATGAGAAATGCGCAATGAACCATTGTACTAAGAATCTTCAAACTTGCATTCAAATTAAACCGTGGTGGAAAGTAGAAGCTCATAAATGGAATTTGTTTGCAAGATCTTGCCAAAATGGGATGAACATTTATGTATATTCATTGAAGGTGATAAATCCATTCCCCCTTATTATCGTTTTATATTCTGAATTTATATATGGTGTTATTTTAGTTCTTAAGAACTATAAATTTGTTTAAATAAAAACCCGCAACGTTAGCATTAACCATTTCATAGGTTTGGTCATCAACAAATTGAGATCTCCTAAATATAGACCTTCTTACTATCAACATATATTTTTGAATTTGTTCATATCATCATTAAATTATAATCTCATTTGAAACCGCCTATCAGATTTGAGACTCGGCACTATGGTCATCCAAACATATTACTATTTTTCCTTTACCTATAAACGCTAAATTGACTCAAATTCAACAGGGTCGTGGCCAAGGCGCACCCCTAAATCTAGTATGTAACAAAAACTATCGTCAATTGTAGCACCGCCATTGGCCCGCACGTAGCACCGAGCCATGGATACACAGCCCAAGCTCCATTTTCGCCATGGCACCTACCTCGCCATGGATCCTCAACCTCGGGCGGCAGGGTGCGCGCGGCGATGCCTCGACCGCACGGCGGTGGCCCGACAGCACGTCCACGCGGCGGCACACAGCAGTGCGGCGGCGATACGGCGGTGTGTGCGCAGTAGTGCGGCAGCGGTGACTCGGGCGGCAGCGGCTCAGCGCGTGGTGGTGGCTGCGCGTACGAGGCGCTGCGGCATAGGTCGTTCGCGTGAGAGGCAGCAGAGGCAGTTTCACGAGAAACAGGCACGCGTTGGTGGGCCTCCATACAAGACACGAGCGACGACCCGAGGGATTAAAACGTTGGATCCCCGGGGAGTAGTATCCTATTCCTTCTTGTAAACATATTAGGTTACCCTAACATAGTGCATTCCATTAAAAAATAACTTTACAAAATAATAAACAGTCATATTGATATCAAGCACTATGGTACTCTCTCCGTTTACAATTACCTCGTGTTCTAGGTTTATTTGAAATCAAATTTTGCAAATCTTGACCAAGAATATAAGAAAAAAATATATAAAATCTATAATTCCGAATGAATATAATATGAAAGTATAGTTCATGACAATTCTAATACAATAGGTCTTACATTCTTGATATTGAGATTTGTTTTAAAATATATGGTCAAAGTTTATAAAGTTTGACCACGACTAAACCTAGTGTGCGATGTAATTGTGAATGGAGGAATTGTTGAACCTAATATATTTATATGTACTCAGGTACGGTGTAGTACACCAACACCGATGTATTCTATGTATGTGCCACGGTGACGGCTCTTTCCATCCATATATAACATGCAACCAAGGCCCTTAAGGGGCCAAGTTATAAGATTAAGGTTAGCCGAGGAGGGTGAGAACTGAACTACTCTCTCCGTTCCATTTTGGTTGTGCTGATTTAGTACAACAGAGGGAGTAACAATCTTGCTCTTACCACTATGTTATGGGCCCGCTGAGTGAGCAAGACGGTGGCTCCCATAAAATTATGTACGTATGTGTGTTTAGTTGGCACACGAAGATAAACGAAGGTCGTCGGCATAGTCTATGTATGAGACGTATGTGTGGATCTCTCGACCAGGACCTGAATGTGTTGCGTACTGTGACAACTATTGTCTAGACAGGATTATTAGTGTGGCTGACATTCTAGCAGCTCTGTTTGTTGGCGTGTTGTTTTAGTCCATTCATGCCTGCACAAGCTCACAATACCACAATACAACCAACCAGGCCCACAATACATCGACAGAGGATATCAGGCACACTGATAGGAGCCGCACTTAGCAAGCTAAGCCGGACATACATTAGTGGAAGTTCGTACAAATTTTTAATTCACAACCTAATCATAAAGCATATAAAGGGGATGATATTAAAACTGACATCTCTTAATAACATCATAGCTAGACGTCTTGTAGGATTATAAGATTGCGTATACAAGCATAACTTATGAAATCCATTGGAAATTTCACAACAACACGCCAATAAACAAAGAATTCATTGAGGAAATACAAATGGCGTGTATGTTTTCATTACCAATAAGATGATTTGGTCTACATAATCTGCAAGATGTTGTGTACATGTAAATACCTAAGCGACAGTGACATGTCAGAGTAAATCAGCTACTCCCTCCGTTTCAAAATATAAGATGTTTTAGATTTGTGAAAAAAAATGAATCTAGACTTGTTTTAGTATGTAGGTTCACTCGACTTTTGAATGAATCTACACACTAAAAGAAGTCTAGATTCATTTGCTTCACAAACCTAAAACATCTTATATTTTGAAACGGAGGGAGTACATATCAGACATTTGTGCAAATCTGCAACTTAAGTCTAACTTCGATTCACTGCAAAATGCAATCATAGATCGATTAACATCTGTACACTATAACCAGCATGGCTTGGTGCTCCGATGAGGCAGTAACTAAGATGCAACTTAGGCATTACAATTGTCATTTTCGTTCATACACGGCTAGAATCCGAGGGACGATGAAATGTAGAATTGAACAGGGAAATTTGACCTCATTACAATATCCGTGCAGAATAGTATGAATCCCCTATAAATGAGATGTAGAATTAACAATCTCAACTTATGAGATTTCTTACCTGAAATCATATGCTTTCCCTAGTGGAGACTCTAGTTTCCAGCAGAGACTCTGAGTAAAATTTAGAAATGAGTACAGTGTTCCATTTATTAACTTCTACTCATAGATGGGTGAGTTATGCTGCAGAAAACGACACCCGTACATAGCACAAATGCAAAAAAGGATGAGTGTAATCATATTAAGTATACTCTATAAATAGAAGATGCTTTATTTATGAATTGTGCATGTGAATCCTTAAAGCTAAACAAAAATCATTAAACTTAAAAAATGAAGATAAACCTTTAAAAACTGGTATTTTAGTAACTACTGCCCAAGAAGCCAATTTCTATTACTCATGAATTCTCAATATTTACCTTTGTACAGTGAAGTCATGCATGATCCCCTACCAAGAGAAAAACGATGAGAATAAACAATAGAAACTGAATCATGTAATGACAAACATAGAATATCAAAGATTAGGAAAACCCCAACAAACCGAAAGCTTCTCTATAACATCATAGATGGAAACTTAGCAAAAATGATAGCAGAACAATTTCAATCAATCAATCGTTTGTCAGGAGTAACCATGCTGACGACCAGTGCTCGACTCATCCCCGGCCACTAAAAGTGATACTCCTTGTTTCAAAGGCTCACATGGCAAACCTAGTCCTTTCGCTGTGTTATCATCCTCCGGTGTATTCACCTCCATTGTTTCCTCCTCCCCTCTCTATTTTTGTCAACTCATCTCCAAAAATTTAACCTGACAAACCATAATTTATATGTCCACCAATATTTTCTTGGAAAACAATCGTTGAGATCTTTCCGGAAGATCGCCGCCGAGATGAATTCTTCTACGACGACATGATGAGATTCCTCATCCTCTTGTATAATGGAAAAAATAAGACAACAAAAAAATAGTTCCACATATAGAAACATATAGGGGTGTTTTTTGAAAGAATGGTAACACTAAATATTCTGTACCCATGACTCCTTTTTTTTACTTGAGTAAAATCATGGTACATAAAGGAGACTATCTCAACGGAAGCAACCATAGAACTTAGAAGCTCACCTCTACAAACAAAACACATGCTTAATAGTGCAGCGATTTGGAAACAGTTTCTTGGCTAAAAATTTAGATCCTATGACGGTAATCGCTTTTACCCTACAAATAGATAATGCTCAGTTTTCACTGTGCGATGTAAAAACAGTATGCAAGCCCTTGACTATACCTATAGAAGCAACCTGACCAGATTACGACTTTAGACAAAGAGAGCATCCACTCAGCTCATTGTGAAAGAAAACACCTATAAAAACAGGCATGCAGAGTTGAACTTTGAAAGATAACATGTCACCGAAGAAGAGTTCTCATAAAATCATTTTTTCTTTTCATCTATTACTGCATAATCAAAGTCGGTTGATAACCAAATATTAATCGAATCATGTCTACCAATGGAAATAGAGCATATGCTTATTAGACCAGCCACTATGTTGCAGGAAAGCTGTTTATTGGGCCATTTGAACCAGTTCTATACATAGTGGAGCAATGCATCGTGGCACCTGACAAGAAAAGCGAACAAACAACTTGGTTCGACTCATAGCATTAGAAAATAGTTCTTTTCTCCCACAGCGTGCTTATATGCTTCAGGACATCGTGTTCACACGGGATATGGAGGAGGTTAATATATCCTCTTTTGTTTTTGATGGTCCCATTTATACATATTGATGCGGTTCTATACATGGCCGCAACTCCCCAGCGATTCCTTGGATGCAAACTTTTTCGTTGAATCGGCGCAACATAGTACATAATATTATTCAAAGTAAATATCACCATAACATTATCATTTGGATGTGACACACTTACATGCCAAACCGAAAATAATTGATATTTTTTCAGATTACAATAGAAGAAAAAACCTAAATATGCCGAAACAAATTTTAAGGAATCGGTATAACTGCTTAGCACGGGATCTGTCGTTATGATCTATTGGATATGTGCTCAAATCACATGGGAAACAATGGTTAGAGATGAACATTGCCTGAAGGAAGAAAATTCATCGAATGACTAAGTCCGATTGATGGCATATTTTATTTGTGATCAGCATTCCAAAACCAAGTACGGTTTATATAACATATTCACAATATTTTCACATGACGATAGCTATTTTCATCAGTTTGGAAAAATTATCATTTTAGATATTTCATTAGAATCACTGTAAAAACATACCATGGGTATTCTCAACAAGGGAAAAATGTCAGGAAGACAACTTGTGCTGATGTTTAAAAACTCTGGTTTGCTAGACTGTGCAGCCTTGCGGTCTGGTTTGCTAGCCTCAACAACATACATGTGCTACAACATCGCCATAGATATAAGTATAAATTGATGTCTAAGAAACCTCACCGATCAGATGGCTCTGTGTCAGAACAAATTGAGGCTACCGGTCGTCCAAAGAAAGAAAATGTTTCGCCTGGGCCTAGCGGCAGTTTTTGATGTTGTGTGGAGGGAAGTCTGAGGGACGGGCGGCCGGTGGTGGATTTTGGCCAGACCAGATGCTCACGCGCAGCTGACTGGGTCTGACAGCCAGAATCAACTCTAGCAGGACATGCCCAGCATGAGCGGACAGAGAGGAAACCCTGGCGGATAGACTAAAATGCAACAATCAATTGCTCTGGTAACCAATTATAGACATGCATCAGCTATATTACTCATGGGCATTTTGCCAAACATGTAGAATGAACATGACAGAGTGATACAAAGGAAAGGGAGAAAAAGTGATAGATTATTGATGTAGCTCACATGGGAAAGGAAGACTGGAAGAGGTCGATCGGCCTTCATCTCATCAAGCTCTTGGGGGGACGTGGTCGACGAAATTGGCGTCGAGAACGGAGGTCAATGATGGGCGGCAAACACTTGTCGGGTTGGGGACGGGCAGTAGCCACCTGCACGCGGAGGATGAGCGAGGGGCCTGCAGGAAGAGGAGGAAAGTCTGCGGTGGTCCGGATCAGAGAAGAAGGCTGGTGTTCGCTTCTCGCTCACCTCGGATCTAGATGCCTGCCTCTTGCGTCGCGGCCTACCATGGACGAAACCAACAGTTGGCCGGCAAGCCCTCGCAGCTCCATCCTCTCCCGACCAGCCGACCTCCCTCGTAGCCAGCTCCCAGGGACAGCCACGCGGTCGCCTCGCCTCTTGCTACCCGGTTCGCCCCGCCGTCTCCTAGAAGCCCCGCATCCGCGACTTGATCTAGCGCCGCCACCGGCCTAGGCGAGCACCGCCGCCCTCCTCCCGGCGACGCCCTTCGCCATCCAGTAGCCCCCACGCGACAAATCCGTGGCCCTTCCATGTCCAACGACAAGCGGGACCAACAACCCAAAGGTCGACTGAAAAAGTGGCCGAACGATGGTCGATATTTCAGCACGCACCCGACCGCTGAAAGCAAACACCGCACCGCCGACGCCGATGGCTAGCAGAAGCCACACCGGCGACCACGACCACGGCTAGGGTTTGCTCCGAGAGAGACTAAGGAGAACTCATGTTGGTGAGGAGGTGAGCTAGTAAGCGGCTGAGGCGGCCGAAGCCGGCGGCCCAGGCGGCGGCGATTTGGGGGAGAGAGAGGCCGTCGGGAAGAAAAAACCAATGCGAGGAGTACATGCCTATAGATTTTTTTCTTCGAAGGTGTGCGTGTGCGCCAGCGAGGGGCCACAAACCAGAGGCAGACCGCCGTACAGCGCGCGACAGATGGCTGAAAGCCTTCGCTTTTGCTCACGCTTAATCCGTAGAATAATAGTCAATCTGCATTGTCCAGTACCCACGTGTTAACCATTTTATTTTCTTGACCAGGCCTCGAGTATTCGCTCTGCTGTGACACGGCTCTTCTTTGTTTACACGATCCAAGCACACACGCAATGCTATTCGTAGCATTAGTCCACGCTCCGCGCTTAATACTACTAGACGGATGACGAGCTTCGCCTCGCCACCTACAATATGTTCGGCACTCCGTGGTAGATGTGGTGCAATTGGCAGTGCCACTATGGAACATATCATAGTTATTTTTGGTTTAGTACCGCTCAATAAATTCTAGCCACCCGAACTGTTGACTTGGACACAAAAATAGCAGGAAATCATAAAATGAAACATTTGGTCTCAACTAACAGTGTTTTCACCACAAAAAATGACAGATCGATTGTATGAATCATGTTTTAAATAAAATAAATAAATAACATAGGATACTCTTCTATCCTATTACAATGATGATCGATATAACTGCATTCTTGCTCCAACATCACACAGCATCCTTACCAAAGAGAACCGTGAGTGGCAGTTAGTGTGGTTCGTGCCCTTCGTCATAGAACATCCAATTTATGTGTTTTCTTCCCTGCTAAATAATCCCGCAAGGTGATAAGGTCAAAATGTGTCCAATTTATTGGGCTTGATGAATGGTTGGCTTCCTTTTAAAGATGGAAAGAAAAGGGAGGAAATGTAGCAAAGCAATGTAGAACGAATTATCTATACAAAGTTGCATATTCACATCTCAACAAGTTTAGACAACGGAGGAGATCTAGAGGCATGAACTGTCAGTACTTTAAAAGTCAATTGGAACAAATGGTATTAGACAGAAGACACCAAGAATGGTCATGTTTCTCACGTATGTAAACAATTGTACCACATAATGAGCACTGCTAATTGTTGTATGGTTTTAAGGCATTCGGTTGTGCTAGATAAGTATGCAGTAAGCACGGAACAAAGTATATAGCATATGCTAAGACTATAGCTGGTTCGTCCATCAGGCTAGCTATAAGAAGAGTAGGGAAAATGCATATATACGGTGAAGGTTTCTATTAGAAATGTATGGCTAAATATTCTAACTCAAGCACGATGAATTTCATAACAAAATACCTAAATCGCTTGGGCACAACTATAGTAGCAGGAAAAAGAACCCCAGTACCATGGGCTTTCAACATTATGTCGTTGTCTAACTTAACAAAGCAACTGACACAGGTCTAGGTGCAACACTATTATCTCAAGCAGGATGAATATGATCATTTTATAACTCTGATGATGCCAAGAGAGAGATAGGACAATAGGTATGATAATCCCAGTAACCATCCATACCATGGGAAAATATCTTTTATAGCAATCTACATAAATTCTGAATGACCACTTCATACTTTATACTAATAACAACCCTGATCTCTACTGAACATATCTATCTATACTTAAGTTTGCATTATCTAATTTAAGCCATCCATACTTCCCAAAAGAACATGAACTTGGCATCACCAACTTGCCAAACAATAACTCAAATTGAGATAAAGATCAACGTGGCTAGGTGATATCCTTGTTTATAACATAAAATGCATACTATACCTGCTGTGAACTGCAGTTATCATAATTTTGCTAATCACCCCATTGATGGTAACGAAAATTCTTTCAAGTAAGGCAGGTTGAAACCAAACTTCCATTGATAACAAACAATACCACAATACAATTAATTTCTTTCACCAACTGAAAGCAGACAACAATAACAGAAGGAGGGTGGAAGGGACAATAGAAATTACTTTCTAACAGGTAAGTATAGCATAAATAATCACCGCATAGAAAATTCCAGAAAAATAGCTTATACGAAAGAAATAAATACTCCTCTTTCTCCATCAGATGCACCACCCAAGTAAAAAAAGTATGTCATTTCCATTTGCTTAGAAATTGTGTTATAGAGGGAAGGAAAGTACTCAAATAGTAAGCCCTCCATAATTTGTTACGGATTATGCAATGGATATGCAAATAAAACACTTATTTTGTCGCCATGCTATTGTATTAAGTAAATACAAATAGAAAAACAAATCTTAGAAAATGGTTTGTACACTTAATGATTATCCTCAGTGGAGTTAGTGCAAATCATTGTAATGCACTTTCACTTAAATATAACTGCAAGTTCTCTATAGAAGCCTAAGGTGCGTCCTTAAAAGCTAGAACTTTTGCACGATAAAGCACAACTACTTCAGATAAATTGTCAATGGTTGCATAGGAATTAGCCAAATAGGTTGGCGTGCTTGTATAAAATCCATATCTAATATGTCGCATGTCCTGTTCTTCTGGAAACCATGGCTTTCTTTTTTCTTAAATATCAACTAATCATAATGAATTCATGATCACATACCTGTACAGACCTAAGGTAAAGAAGCTCATATGTGACGGATTGCATAGGAAACCATAGTACTGATCACGACTATAAGGAGCAACACAGAGTAAAGAACATGAACGTGACAAATCACGCTACAATTTTGTCCCCACAACATGTACGTAACACATATAAACTGATTGAATCTCACCTAAACAGAATACACATCATCTGCCAGTGTATCGGCTTGCTGAACAGTTGCATTTCCCCTCTGTGGAGACTTGAGCTAAATCTGTGCATGCAATGGTAAACAATTCAGTGCGTGGAGCAGCTGGTATGACCTGCAGCATGTAATGCAGTTACATTGTGTTGCCAAGATTCAAGTCGTTATCATTTTTTGTTGTATCATGTCTTCATGAAAGCGAAAGGACTGAGTATATACTCGATCACCGACATTGAGCTAAGATAGCAAGGTAGGCCTTTTATCCCATAATAAAGGAAGCTGACGCAAAACAACCTACACCCAGAAGTACTGCAAATGTTAAGAAACCTGCAAATGTACCTAGTTAGTAAGAAATTCTACAATATCCCTATCTATTTTGCCAATACTGTCATTCCAACAAAGCAAGTTCTGAGAATATGCTACATAAGATGCACACCTTTATGAGTATTTTGTTATTCAACGTACATGAACTTCCTTGCCACCATGAGAGCAACCACAATGTATAGGGTACAATAAAATTCAATACAAAGAACACAGAAGTTAAAAGAGGATGCATAACTAAATGAATAGTAAAATATTCATGGATAAGAAAAAAATTACAAAGTAACATCAGCAATTTTTCAATCAAAGCAGTAAAAAAGAGCTGAATCTGGATTTACCATCCTGTAGCAGCATACTCTTGTACGGTAACAATTAGTGGTAAAAGAAATTCCTATAGTACTGATTGAATGACATAGTAAAATAAGAAGTAAAAGACTTGCTCTAAGAAAATTGGGATTCAAATGTGCAGCTAAAGGTCTATGAGAAAATATGCACAAACGATTCTGCTATAAAGCTTGAAGATGGCGTTCGAGCTCTATCCTGAATTTGAATGTAAAGCACTAAAGTTCAGCAATTTACTCGACATCAGGGTCATCTTTTTACACCAAAAATGGTTCAGTTTAATCTTCTCTTTGGCATAGACTTTACACAGCTAAGCATGAACTAAAAACACTAATTCTCATGTTCACTGCAAGCAGGAGTAGAAGCCAAGTGCTTTTTTGATGGTCCAATAGAGAGCCAAACAGCTCACATAGACTGAAAAATCACGGTTACCACATTAACTACTCTGGAGCTGCCGCACCATTGTAAACGCCAAGGTCAACAAGCGGTCTCCATCCACAAGCACATGATTATTAATAAGGCCCAATCAACTAAATTGAAACTCTGAAGATTCCAGAGGATAGACCGCAACCTTTATGCGTGGAGACACACGTATGTGTTAGAGGCTAAGAAAAATGAACTAAATCATATCCAAGAGAAATAGGAAGATCTTTGATAATGATGACTATATCAAAATTGTTGTCTAAGCAACCCTGCAGTTTACACTTTTCCATAATATGGGGTGTCAGGGTCTTAGCAGTAGAAAAAACAGAAAAGGCCCAACCATACACCCAAACAAACTGGATATTTCGCTCACAAAAAACCTCGTACTACCCAATTGATTTGGGAAAGTCCATGGATAGGAGGAAGTGGCGGAGTTACTGAAACAATACAATGTACGGGACAACTGCTCAGCTATTGAAACAAATCGATTTGGTCGCTGGTCACAGGTTCACAACTACTGGCCCGCCATGCCCGTTGTTGGATCTTCGGTCATCGGCCTCCGGTCATCGGACAGTACCCCTGACGGCCGCCCGTAGCCACCATTTTTGGACCTCTGCCCGGCGACCTGTACCCGGCGACCCCCTTGTTGCAGGTCGGGCGATGATTTCTCCCTAGCTGGTGTGCCTAGTCTGAGCAATCGATAAGGTAGGGACGAACTGACCTTCCGACAGGCGACCGCGCAGCAGAGACGGCGACCCACGGCCAGACGCCCCACGTAACTTTCGACCCAATCAACAGCGCGCACACCAAAAAACGAAAATACGAAAACAAAAAAGAAGCAAACTAACCTTGAAGAAGAAAGAAACAGCTCCACGGCGACGCAACGTCGACTCAGCGGCAGCAGACCAAGAACAACGCCCCCGCCTCAAATCCCACGAAGAACCAGCGCCGGCGATCCCACGGAGGAAGAACAGGAGAAAAAATAGCACCTCCTCTCCAATCCCACGACCGAAGAACACCACCTCCCCTCCAATCTCACACCGTCCCCAATCCTCCGCAGGCAAGAAAAGCAAGAAACTAAGCAGTCAAACGCAGGAGATAACAAGGAACACCGTACTCTATCCCCACGACCAAACAAACCAACAAAAAAACCCACCCAAACTACAAGGTGGCTGACAGACCGGGCCCTAAACAAGCGGTCCACATGTTAGACAGATAAAAAAGACAGCAGGCCAAATTCCCGTCCCCAACAGCTGTCCAATCCCTATGACCAAACAAACCCAACACGGGACAGAGAGAAAGGACACACACTTGCTCAAAACGCCGTCCTTTATCACCCACAAAAAACCCACCCAAGTGGTTGACAGACGGGGCCTAAAGAAAAGGTCCACATGTCAGTGAGAGAAGAAAAACCAGCGACATGTAGAGAGAAAGGACACACTGCTACTCAAAACGCCGTCCTTTATCACCCAAAAAAACACACCCAAGTGGTTGACAGACGGGGCCCTAAAGAAAAGGTCCACATGTCAGCGAGGGAAGAAACACAACACGCGCACACGCTGCTGCTCAAAATGCTGAGAATCCGTCTTTTATCTCACGCTTAAGTCAGAGAATAATGTTATTCCCCAAATCTCAAGGGATAAAGACATGATGTTAACGTACAAACGAACGCATTTTGTGTTTTTTTTACGCATTTTGTGTTCTAATAATCAAATTTGGGCTCACTTGTTGGTCCTTTTAGAATTCGAGGCACTCAATTATTCGGCGGGTCTCTGCTGCATCCTGGATAAGCCGGTTCGAGACGTATCTCTGCCTTCGCAGTGTTGATCCGCGCACGCTATCTACTGCGCGTTGACGCCTGATGATTCTGCTGTCCCACGCAAGGAGAACAAGGTCGATTTTCTTTGTTTCCCGCTTCATGTTTTGCCATGGATGTTCCAACACGATTTGCATAGATCACCAGACTGATTCGTAGCCTGAAATTAACAAAGCAAAAACAAAGCAGATTTGTATTGCTCGCCGGTTAGTCGATAAACATCAAGCAGATTTCTTATCCTGGCGGCAAGAACAAGCACGCAGCAGCATCCCAGAGCAAGATTTCCTACCGCACAAAGAAAAACAAAGCGGTGTACATGTACGTGTGTCTATGAATCAATTCCAGTCCCCGGACACGCGCAGCAGCGAGGTTCAGATTCCTGTTCCGGCCTTGCGCAGCGAGACCCGCACGTTCGTGTGCACGGATCAGATTAGCTAGGGATACGATACCATACTCCATCCAATTCATATTAATTATTGCTAAAACAGATATATCTAGACAATAATTTAGTGCTAGATACAACCAATTCAACTACAGTTAATATGAATTGGAGTAAGTATAATTAGACCGACTCAGCGCTATTGTTCTTTCAATAATATGGTTACAGCCCTATAATCACGTATGGTCAGGGATTTCCACCAACCAATCAATTCCACGTCTGTCGTAAGATCAGTCCCTAGAAAGAATTCCGTAAGTCTAGGATTTCTAATATCCACTGCTGATCCGTGGCGCGAGCTTTACCATTTTTCTATAGAAGAACCGGTTCAATAGTTTTGGTATAATTATTGCGATTCCGAATGTTATAGTTGCAACAAGAAGATAACGAAGAACGAAAAGAAAATGACAGTAAGGGACATAGATTTAACGTGGAAAAATCTCTCCAACAAAGAGAGGAAAAAACCATGGGCGTCAGCCAGCGAAACTTCACTATATCGGGGAGTGTTTATAAACGCCGGGATTCACAGATGCAACTCATCCCATTCGGCGACTTACAATAGGCTTATATGTCGGTGGAAACCTAGATCTTCGACGGACTTCGCTCCACTTGTCAGAAGTTGACATATATTATGTAGAATTTGGATCAAGGCCCAAGACTAAGGCGACGAGCCTCCCTCCACTCGTCAAAAGTTGGCTTATACTTTATAAAATTTGGATAAACATATAACATCCAGCACGGACTATGATAAATCTAACCCAAGTACTCGTAGTCACATGTTAGTATCTATGATGGCTTAGGCGTCACAAAACACACAACAAACCTGTTCCGCCGGTTAAAATTTCGTGCTGCCTTAGTCCTTGGGTTGACAGCAAACTACATGAAATCTAATACAGTAGGTGTATAACAGCCCAGGACTTGTGAAGTGGACTTATCCCTTTTCTAATTACGTTAAACTAGCTGGGACGGCGCGGCGGCACGCCGCGCCCTTGCTGGCGTCAGTGTTCAGATTCAGGTAGAAAAGAGTCCTCTTCTCAGGTTACTGGAGGCATAGGTACTGAAATGAGCAGTGTTCGCAGAATCATCAGCAACCTATAAAATTGCGAACATATAAAAACTTGATTGAGACATATCTACAACACGCCATAATAAACCAATTCAAACCGAAAGGATTGGTATTTCTCAAGAAAAACTCCCAAGTACTAATATGTATAAGGCAAAAATGACGAACTGAGATCCAGTGACTTTACTAAGTGAAGTCACCATGCAACTTTACCCTTGTGGGTGCCATCCGATCAAGATCCAACGCACGGGGTTCATTCAAAATATAAACTTATATTTCAAACTGTTTAGAAAAAAATGAAAAAATTCCAGTGAATCATATATGTGGCATTGAGTATTCTGGGATTTTTTTTATTTCATTTGGATTATCGGTTTAAGGTTTATTTGTTTTTAGCTCAAATCATAAAATGTTATTTAATTATAATCCATTTATCTGAATAAAGCGAAACTTTTCTAGAATACTTGATGTAAGACATGTGATTCACTGATATTTTTTTTCAATTTTTTCTGAACGGTTTGAAATATAAGTTTAAATTTTGAATGAACCCTGTGCGTAGGATCTTAATCGGATGGCACTCACAAGGGTAAAGTTGCATGTTGACTTCACTTAGTAAAGTCAGTGGATCTCAGTTCAAAAATGACAATATAATATTCACTCTGATGTGCATGTGAGTTGTGTTACCCCTGCCATCGCCATCTTTGTTCTCCTTGATCCTTGCCTCTCATCTGGACGGCTATATGTAGATAAAAAAATTACCAGTCTGCTTAATATCCTGGACGCTGAAAGACAAGGTTTGAGTTATGCCATATATTCATATAAACATGATCTTCTACATATTTACGATTGAACCACGGAAATCCATGCATGCCTATTCTCGAAACCAAAATTTGGAAATATTAAACAACTGTATAGAAACATAAGAGCAACCGGCTTACAGAAAATTTTGGAGGACAACTATATGAACCTATGAAATCATTAGTAATTATGTTCTAAAAAAAATCCACAAAAATTATGTGGTAAGGACCAAAGTACGCATGTACTTGCATTCTCTCCACAAGAAAATAATCTCTGTTGCTGGCAGTGACACTGGCATATTATGTTCCTACTTTCAGTAGTTGCTGCACCATTTTCATCTAATGTAAATTTGTAAGTATTATTAATCCTTCGCTTGATGTCACTCCTAAGATGACGACATAGAATTGCCCATGAGACATACAAGTCTTGGGAAATAAACACCTAGTTTTTCTAGGGTCTAACCTTGACTTTTGTCAATGCTCATTGCACAACAGAGGTGATGTAGCAGGAAAGGCTACTTGTATGTGAGAGCATTGCATATAAAAACTGCACTGTGAAAGCTAACTATGTGAATATGAATGGAAGCACATATCGATCAGTTGTTATACATATATAGGCGCAGAGAATTAAAATGGTAAAATATAAAGGGGAACCAAGAATTGATAGAGAATTGGTATATACATAATTAAAGTGGGCACAACATCAACATGCAATGAGACCAATGGCTTCTTCTACTTTTACAGAAAAAATGCATGTTCAATGGCTTGTCTTTAGACAAACACTGGAAAGATGTAGAGAACACTGGAAAGATGTAGACGAACTCGAGCATAGTGGCGACATAAGCCTCGGTGACGAACACCGTTTCCTGGCCACTGCGCCATGGCCGCCGCACCATGCATGGCCGTCATGCCGCACCTCTCCAACTGCGGCGCCCGCCGGACGCACCCAGCGCACCGCAGCCTCGTCCGCCGTACTCGCCGCGGACTCACCGCACTCCACGACCGCGTCCACCGCGGACTCGCCGCCAACGGCGGCCGTCGCCTTGTGGCTTTGATACCAATTGTTGGGGCTGCCCCTGGCAGCCCCTTTGTGGTTCTCTCTCGCTCAAACAAAGATAGAAGAAGCTCAAGTTTTTCCGATGACGAACGCCTCACCGCGCATACGGCCTTTTTTTCCTTTTTTTCAGCTGGCTCAAACCACAATCGCTCAACTGATCAGCGAGCAGTACACGACCCGCATGCCCAGGCCACGCGCACGACGCGGCCGGCATCCAGCGGCCACGACCTCAAGCACTCCCGCCACTCTCGCTAATTACCACACGCACATACGCACGATCTGACCTGAAACAAACCATGATCAGAATTATACTAACGGCTCCTCCCATATCTGCGCCTCCTTGGGATGGAGAAGGACGCCGTCAACTCGCGAGGGAGTCTCTCCTCTGCGCGCGTCTTGACACCTATCCTCCGCTGGCCGCCCGCTCCGTGAGCTCCATCCGCGGCCGGCTTCATTCGCTTCAGACTGCACGTCCAGCCTCCTCTCTTGCACGTCCAACAGGGCCAGCGCCACTCCAACAAGCCTGCGGCCACATCTCGTCGCCTCTGCCCGGACCCTACGTATCCGAGTCTCGCGTCGTCCGCCCGAGCTCCCCTAGCCACGTCCGCGTCCACGCCTCCTTGCCGGCGGGCTCGGCCGCCCGCGCGCCGCTCTGCCCCCTCCTCCTCCCGCACCTCTCCTCCCGCACCATCAGCGCCTCCGCCTGGCCGCGAACGCCGCCGCGAGGTTGCGCCTCTCCTCGTCGGCGCGTTCTTCGGGCTGCGCCCGCGCCGACCTCCTCTGCACGTCATCGCCTGTGCCGGCTCCACCGAGTCAGCCGCAGCGCTTCTCTCTCGCGCGCCCATGCCGGAGCTAAGCTTGAGCTCCGCCCATATGGACTCCTAGGACGGTGGTTGGAGAGAAAAAAGGTCTCATGGCTCGTCTCTCGTTTGGAGGGCAATATAAATAGGAAGCACAAGAAACACCGAAGGTTTCATAAAGATCGAGAGAGATGGTACATGTAGGAAGATAAAGGGAAGGAAACATGCAGGCCAACACGTTAGATGTGACTATTCATTTACATGTCTAGACGTGTCAATCTATCAAGAGTTGACAAGGATAGAAAAGAGAGGATCCTTTGTCCACCACGTGCCCCAATATGCAAAGGAAAATTACAAGCAGCAAAACCAAGAGAGGGAAAGTGGTGAAAACAAGGAAAAGGCATGATGCATGAGGACAAGAAATACATGATAAGAAAAACAAAATGACAAATGCTATGATGACAAGGAAAAACAATCATGCAAAAAGACATGAGACAACGGTGAAAACAAGAAAGAACATGATGCATGAAGACAAGAAACACATGATGAAACAAAGAAGATAACAAATGCTATGATGACAAGGAAAAACAATCATACAAAAAGACACAAAACAACCTGCAAAAAATATTACATCAACGACACCTAATCAATGACACATGCATAGACATGACCATGCCGACCAGCTGCATGCAATGCTAGTGCAAACAGTATAGCTAAGTACACACCAAGAAGAGCAATATTTTTTCCCCAAGGCAATGACGTGTGGGCCAACCAGGACATGCAACAGCAGGACAAATCGGTACACGCACATGGGAACGCACATAGACGTATCAAGGGGACACGTGTCAGCAGCAAACAAACCGATCGTCCTCTCCAAAAATTTGAGAAAAAAGAGATGCTAGTTGGTTTAGGATATGTATATATTGAATGTGGATGTTGCCTTTCAGTCTGATGACCAAGCTGGTGCAACTGCAGCGGTGATCGTGATTCTCGAGGTAATTTCACTGCTAGTGCAATTGCAGTGCAGCGGAAAATAATTTTATGAGATCTGATCTACAAATTCATCCGGGGAACTAACCTCTACAATTGATATGTGACATTCGTGACAGTTTAGATCTATAAATGGACAACCAAATGCAATGAATTTTCTTTCTCCTGGACACATGTCAATTGTAGGAATTGGTCCATGAAGATGACTTTGTGGACCAGGTCCAGTGCAGCTATGCTCAACTAAAACATACAACAATGCTACTATGATGTATCATTGACTTATCACAATACGGTCTATAATTTAATCATATAATTGAATCAATTCAGCACTATTATTCTTCCAACAATATGCTATCAACATAGAGGCGGGCCTAGGAACAACTTGGTTTTTTTACTTTTCTACACGTGCTTATGAGTTTCATTCGAATCTCATATTCAATGTACATAGCAGTTAAAACATAAATGAACATTAATAATCCTTTTTGAAAAAAAATTAATAATGAATTTTAGGTTTATAATTAATTAATATTATTGACTCTAGGGCATTAACTCCTTCGGTGCTACCGAAGCCCAATGGGGCACGGTACATGTCATTCTGTCTTGGAGCATGATGCCAAACAGGCCTCCCCTATGTTGCACCGTTGACTTGCTCTTGCTTGTCAATGGCATTGACCTGGTCAACCCTTTGTGGTGCACGATTCCACTGGCATTGTTGATCTCTCGAATTAGGCTTTCGTCCCGCTTTATAAATAAAGCCAAACGGCCAAACTGATACAAAGTGATGAGGAGTTCCTCTTACAAGCAGATCAAAGATAAACTGTAAAGCCTAGGAAGCAACTAGCTTGCCACCAAAGACGACGAGGCTATGGGGACCGGAGCTCACGACAACGCCTCCAAGAAGGTAACGACGCCCCAAACATCGCCGCTGCCGAGACCACAAGGGTCTAGGGTTTTCACCCGGAGCCCTACTGGGATGAGAGTAGCCACAACAACGCCCCCAAGAGGGTCACGACACCCACGGGCGTCGCCGTTGCTGGCGCCAAAGCGCTGGGCTTTCGCCCGGAAAAACTCCTGCCACCAGTGGTACCCCAAACCAGCACCATGCTTTGAGCCGAGCTTCCCGCCACGATCTGGGTGCTGCCACCACCAGGAGCCCCCGAAGCCCCTTCCTTGCCACCCGAATGGACCAAAGAGAAGGGCCATCACCACTGCAATGCCGCCCCGCCGTCGAGACACGCGTGCAGCCCACCTTCCGGGGTCGTCGCCCCAGCATCCACGAACTCGCGACAGGGCGCCCATAAGCGTCACACCGCAAAGCCGTCGGGAAGGGCGCAGTATGGCGGCATCGGGTCAGCAGGTGTCGGGCCACACGGCTGCCTAGAGGAGGGGACCCGCCCTCCATCACCATCACCATGGCGATTGCCGTCCGGAGACGCAGCAGCAGTGCCAAACATGCCTAGATCAGGCCCAGATCAGGCCCGGCCCGCCGGCCAGGCCCAGATCGGGCCCTTCGGCTCTGCCGCTGCGCTGCTGCAGCTAGGGAGCCCCGCCGCCGTCGATCTGTGACCCGCACCGCCCTACCCCGCCGAAGCCGCACGGCCAAGCCGTCATGCCCGCCGCCGGAGCGCCTCGGTCGCGCCGCTGCCGCAGCTCCGTCCAGCGCCAGACGCCGGAGCACCCCCGCCAGAAGCAGTGCCACGGCCGCGCCATCCTGCAGCCACTCGTCAGCCGCGCGTCCCTGCGACTCGCGACTGCCGCGCCGCCGCCGAACGAGCTTGCCACCAGCGCCATGCCGCACCGCCGCCAGAGGAGCCTGCCCGCGCGGCCCCCCAGCACCGGGTAGAAGAAAACCCGCCGCCGTCGGACCGCACGGACTTAGCCGTGCGGCGCTCGCCGGCGGCGGCGGGGGAGGAGGGGAGGGGGAGGGAGAAGGCGGCGGGCGCTAGGGATCGCTTCTCCGTCGCCCTCGCGGGGGGCGACCACTGGCATTGTTGATCTCGTGGTCGATCGCATGAGTCTTCCAAATCCGTCGCTTCTTCAGTCTGGTGTTGGTGTGGTGTAGGTTTAGGAGTAGCCGATGTCCACGAAGGTGTCAGCGACAACAAATCTGGTAACTTTAATACCGCTCAATGCCCACAACTCAGCAGCTCAGATGTCCACCTCAAGAACATCCACAATACATTCTGCAAGCACAATTTGGTTGTGCGGAGATGCCCACATTAGAACTATGTGTCACGGCTCTGAGTCTAGGGATTGGTGCGTCAACCATGGTTCTCTACTATTGCAGGTCATCGATCCTTTCAGTAGGGCGATGTTCTTTTTTAGTTTCATTTTTTGTTTGTGTGCATTCTTGATGTCTCGACTAGATTTTGACATTATGTTATTGCACAGACATATCTAATTGATATCATCTCGATACTATATTACTTTTATCGAAAAAATGTGTGATTGGGTGAGTGTGATGCATATGACGTGGGCTCTGGGCCTTAGCTTGTATTCTCTCAGACTAGCCCCAATAGGAGTATCATAGGTGGTATTATGCATTACATGCATGCAAAATGCTTATGTGTCACTGTAATTAATGATGAAAAAGATTGTGTTAGTATCATAGGTAGATACGGTATCATAGCACGTAAAACTAGAAAAAATAATCTCAAATAAATCTTGTACAGAATTTTATATTGAGATTTTACAAAATAATAAATAGACTAGGACTATGATAGTACTACTACATGATACTATGCATTATGGAGATGGTATCATATTAGTATCATGTGTATGATAGTACTATATGATACTCCCATCGTGACTAGTCTTAAAAAATTAAGCTTATAGTAAATGTGCATTAATTGTCTAGTATCCATGTGTTCACTCGTTTTCCTTTTTGTTGACCACGCCATTGAGCTGTTCTTGTCCTGCAAAAGAAAACGAGACAATATTGTGCTCTGTTCTGACATGACTCTTCTTTGTTTAGACGAGCCAAGTTTGGCACACTCAATGTTATACCCTTCCCATTAGTCCACGCTCCTAGCTTAATATGTTATTCACCAAAATCTCGAGGGTATTGTCATGATGTCAACGTACAAACTAACACATTTGTTTTCTAATCATATTTTCAATTACTAATTGGTCCGTTTTAGAGTTTGAGACACTAATTATTCAACAATCTGCATCCTAGATAATCTGGTCCGAAATTAATCTCACATTTCCCTTATAAGAAAAAAGATAATCTGGTCCTCGACATATCTTCGCCTGCTTGTTGATCCGCTGCGTTTGACACCTGATGATTCTGTTGTCCTCGTGGAACCATTTCTATTGTCGGTTTACCATCCGGATATGGGGTTTATTAAACGGATTTGTTATCTGGATAAAAAGTTCTTAGGCGTCTGAGATCTAGATACTCCCTTTATTAAAGGATTGGATGGGTCTCCATGCTATCTAACTAGATTTAGGGGTGCGCCTTGGTGCACCGACCCCGTATATTCGAGCAATGTAGGCGATTCAAATTCCGAACAGTGAATGGCAACATGTTTATCTTTTATGATATAGATATCTAAACAGACACCCAAAAAGGCGAGGTATGAAAAAGTAAAAGATACTGCGGACTTAACAGAATAATACGTCTGTCCTGGGACATGGCGGATAAACCGGATGGTTACATAATTGCGTGCTTGTAAAGAGCAAAAGCATAACCAAAGTTTCTCAGACGTCTCTGTTAGAGGAAACCACATGCAACCAAGAAGTGCTTATGTACATATTGAACTATCAAAAGCAGTCGGCTGGTGATCGAAATCCATCTACTGCATGCGAAGAGCAAAAGCATAATCGAGTTTCTTAGATGTCTCCGCTAGAGGAAACCACATGCAGCAAAGTGGTGATGTACAAATAGAACTATCAAAAGCAGACGACCGCATGACCGAAATCCATCTTCGGAAAGTGCAACCGAGAACACCCGGGGTTGATAATAGTTGTAGCAACGGCTAGCCAGATTAGGCACTTGTATGATTCGAAAAGAGGGATCTGCATGCAGATGTACATGGGATGCCATCCTACCTGCTTCACAAAGATACAAATTCAAAATACCACATAAGGAAAAAAACGCGAAGGTACAAGCCATACATTGTTGGCGCTTTTCTACCTGTTTGAAGCGTCATCAATGGGTTTTTCATGTGAACTTTTAGGCACGACGACAGCCAGGCTCTAATCCGAGAAAATTAAAAAACTTATTAGTCATGCATGATGTTTTAAAGTAAGAAACCGTAAAGCAACATGACTCTGAGCTACCTCGGATATAACGGTGTCACACAGAGGGGTGAGTTGATCTAGAGGAGAAAGCAGTGTTTGAAAGCCTATGAGCTGGATGTGTTCAACCATTGCAGAAATTTGAGATTTCTGAGAAGCGCATTTTGTTTCAAATGCTTCTGCCCAAGTCGTGGTACATGTCGTGATACGCAGCAAGGCACGCTTACACTCTGTAAGATTGTCTAGGTTACATGAGTAGATCATACTTTCATCCATTGTTCACAATAAATACTACCAATAAAAAGACCAAAAAAAATGGCAGTAAATACATGTGTAGTTGGTCTAATAAGAAATAAGAAAGTTAACCAACCTATATTACTGGATTGAAGATCTAGCTGGACGAAACAAAATAGAAGAGTCCATCTCAATAGACTGATAAAGTAAGCTGTGGTACATTTGCATACTTCAGTATCATTAAGACCATTTGCACCGTTGCAGCTCGTCCACAGAGTTGAGAATAAGCACTTGCATTAGGAAGCTGTCAAAATGTGAACTGCTGCTTATATTCAGACCATGCCTGACTGTTAGCAAAATAACTCATTCTATTCATCAGGAAGCAGTAAATAAAGGAGCAAAGCGCCAAAGCCTAGATGCATTTGAGGAGCTACAACACCTGAAGCAAAAAAAGTGCAGAGCACCAATGTCACCTCCACCAGGCCAAGACACGATCGATGTACAGTTGGTACTCACCTGAGCTGCTAAGATGCTGGATCTTAGCACACATGAATGTTCTGTCGAATTCAACCTGTGGCAAAAAAAGAGCAGACCACCCTTCTGTAAATCGCAACAATCAGCTCCAACTCCTGAATCCATAGTTCAGCCGCGAATAGAAATTGGAGACAGGAAGGTTGTAGGGTGCGAGCATCAGTACCTTCGAGTCGCCATGGTGGTGTATCCAGCAGTCAAGATGGGCGAAAGAGCTTGCGCACAGGGGGCATGGAGGAGAGGAACCTAGAGAGGCCATAGTAGTGGTCAGCATTCTCCTTTAGAAAATCCTTGACCTGTCGATGCAATTACCCTGAGCTAGGAGAAACGAACGAACCGAATCTAAAAAAGTAGGCTAAAGAGGAGGGGATTTGATGGACCTAGGCATTAGTGGAGGACTGGCACATATCGATCTTAAGAAAACAACATGATTAGATCAAAGTACGTTGCAAGAACAGGACCAGTAGCCACATTCACCAAGCTAGCATGCAAGAATTTGAACTGACCAGAACCTACACAATTTTCTAACCTGCAGGAGCTGCCAGAAATTAATACCAGGTAGTCTTACCAAAACCCTTCGAATCAGACAACAAAATTTCAAGTAACCATGCCTAATAATCTGAAGAACCAAGTAAACACAGATAGCCAACACCGATCAAAAGAGCCATATAAAACAGTGCACTTATCTCGGAAAAGAACAAGTGAAGAATCATCATCAACATGGGACATGAGAAATAAGAAAAACCATTCCACCTTTTCTACTTACTAAACAAAGTTAATATGCAACAAACAATAAATCCAAGAAAGCCTCTAATACTTGGAAAGTTGGAGTATGGCTGCAAAGCATTCAAAATGATGCTGCTTATAATATTAATACATAATGAAACCAACAAACTCCAATGCTCTAAACCTCAAACAAGGAAATGCATAGGAACAGGTGTTTGAAAAGAGAACTCAAGCAATAAAACATGTGAACATATACCAAAGTGGACATACATCAAGCCCTGACAAAAGTGGACATATACCAAACAATAGTAATATTAGAAGACCACTATCCTATGAACCATGGATGAAAGCACATTAATAGGTAGATAATCGTACCAAACCAAGGGTTTACAACAGTATTTTTTCCGACTAAGCCAAAGTGGGCTAGAACGAACCACATACTAATAAGTGGAGAGTGGGCATTGCACCAGGAATTTACAAGTCTCTTCCTGAGCAAGCCACTACATGATAGAACAAACTACACAAGTAAGAAAACAGTAGCAGCGCAAATCATGCAGTGATAAATATGAAGCTTAAACAAGTAGAAGATAAAGAGCATAGGCTTAACATCTACTTACTGTGAGAAATTCATATAAGGATGCAAGAATATCCAAGAGTACACGCAAGAAGTGATATGCAAAATATTTCACACATTATACTCGTTCCCTGATTCATGCCTTCTTCCTAGATGGTGCATCCGTATGAGCTTTCTGTGCTAGTGGCCTGCACCTACAAACATTTCACACAAGACTTGAATTAGCATAAGACACTGAGATGTACCACACAAATCTATTATATTATTATATCAAATACTTTTTCACCACTGAAGATAGTAGGTGCTCCGAGCCATTGGACACATTATGCTGAAATGTAAATGTACGTGGTATTGCAGTAACTACCAAGCAGGCTGAATTTTAGTCAGCTAAACAATATTTATAAACTCTCGGTTTGTCTTTCTATATATGTTCATCTAATTCAGCTTATCCCAGACATCAAATAGTAAACCACAACAAAAATATGATTGACCAAGCTAAATAATGACAGAAAATACAAACCAGAAAAGGAGAAAATAGTGAACTACATTGCTGCAATAACAATAAAAAATATGCATGGGTAACATTATTGTATTTTCTTGAGAGCATATAAAGACAGGGAAGACTAACCTGAACAAAAAAAACTATCATCAACTTCACAATTGTCTCCAAGATCAGTACCTCCTCAAATTTGCTCATCAAGCAGGAGACGAACTCATCAGCAGACATGGGATGACGAGGAATTGTGGCAGTGGGAGAAACGATGCAGTCCAGTGCGCCATGGACAGCCGTCTCGGGAGCCAACACTCTTCCTACACCGAGAGATGTCGACGGGCTCCAGTGTTTTGTGGCGAGGACAGTAACGAGTAAATAAGCAGCGGCAACACGATCTCACCTCGTCTTGGCGTCCGCTCCCACAATGCAGAGGCATCCTGCACTCCGCCGGTAGAATGTTGAAGACGAAGAGGTCAGGCGCAACATCGGCGCGAGGAGCGGACCGTGATCCTCCTAGTGGAGGAGGCTAAACAGTACAAGTTGTGCCAACCAGCAGCGCGATGACGGAAGCTCGGCAAGGATGACCCACATTCATCTTGTTGAGTGCCGAGCTGAAGGCAGAAGCGGAGCGCAGTCAACACTATGCTGCTTGAGGACGATAGGAATTTTTATGATTGTCAGAGCAAGACAAAAAGCTGCAGTTGGCCATCATGAACAACATAAATCAAATAACCACAATAAATCATGAAAGAAAAATCTAGCTATCTATGTACTGAATTTCACCTTGATTTTCTTCATTTCAATTCAATCCCCACCATTCAGTTCTTGTCCAAAGAACTGCCATATGTATATACAACACCTCCAAGATTTTCTCTTCATCGGAGAACAACACACTTGCAAATCAAAAACAACACTTTGAGTTAGAGCAATGGACGCTGGAGGTGATGGGGCAAGAAACAAAGATTCACTGTTGAACCTAACCTCATTTAGCCAATTTACCTACAGATGTGCTAATGGACATTAACATATCACCTCAAGTAAAATACCAGCAGTACCAAACACCAACCTGGTAGGCAACAAGAAAGCCAAAAAATCAACATCGGCACATTAGAAGCCAAGAGCAAGCACACACGGTCATGCACCAAGAAACCATGAGGAGGCGAGGGAATCAAATTTGGAGAGGAACCTTTCTGCACACTAGCAATGGTCGTGACAGCGAGACGACTCCGACGCATTCGTCCCAGCGAGGAGGAGGCGGCGCACGACGACGGTTCAAGCCAAGGGCGGGAGACCTCCCCTGGGCGCTAATTTCGCCAGCCGCAGCATGGCCGTGCTCCTCGTGCCCATTCTGCGGAGGAGAAGCTCAGCTCGCCACCGTCCCTGCCCTCTTCTTGCCACCGTGCACATCGAAGATGGATGGGGCTGTAATGGGGAGAGGAAGGGGCGGAGAAGAAGAATGGTGACGAGGCTGTAGCGGGGAGAAGAAGGGGGGCGAGCAAGGAGGCGATTGGGGAGGACGAACCGGCGCACGGGCACTGGGCTGTGGCGGCTAGGGTCTTTTACCCTGGGTTGCTCTCAAGCGCTGCACACGGGTTGTTTCCCCTGCCAGACCAACTACACCAACTAAATGCCCACCCCAAACATTACCAGTGAGACCAACATGCGGGCCCATATAGATTTCGGCGGGACGCGATGAAACCAGGCAGAGAGAGGCACTCTCATGGGTAAGGGAAGACGGTGCGCGCAACAGACTAAATTTTTACTGCTCACCTGGGTAAAACTGTTTTATCACATGGCAACGGCCTAGATTTCATCTCAGGACCTGATCCAACGGCTCAAAATGCTGAATCGCTGTGATAGCCCTATGGGGATGCAGCAATTACACCTTTGGATTCCGGCAATGGATGGGTCTTACCATCAAAAGTTGATGGTGAATGATGGCCGAAAGCCATGACCTTCCTTGCCTTGCTAACTTCTTGGAAGATTTGGAAAGATCGTAATATCCCGGTTTTCAAGAACAAGCACGTGCCCATATTAGTCATACTAGATAAGATTAAGAAATAAGTCCGGTTGTGGGTTTTAGCGGGTGCGAAGCATTTGGGTGAAATTACACCGGGAGAGTCTGCTCTTGTAATATTCGTGATCTTTTATTTTGTTGTAAAATTCCTTATTTTTTTATGAATTAAAACTCTTTCTTAATTAATAGATTGGGCAGAACTTTTACCCCTGTTTTTTTTAAAAAGCTTGTAGACCAACCTTTTAAAAAATCTACTAAAGTAAACCTTCACCATGTCTATATGTATATGCATATCCTTCTGAATATTATTTTTTATGGATAGCCTTCTGAATATATACATATTGTTAAACGTTGTATAACACGTAATTGTCTAGGACTGTATAGGTCGGTCGATGTTTGTTTAGAGTACAGGTCGGACTCCTATACCGATCCTCTCCTGTAATATGTATGTCTAATATATATAGCACACCAGCGAGCCCAAGAGGTATCGCTCCCACGGTTTTTGATATGGTATCAGAGCCCGTCGATCGCATCTAAAAATCGCCATCGCCACCCCTGTTCGACGCGCCGGCGTGTATGTTCGTTCCGTCGCTTCCGAGAGCGCCATCGTTCCTCAACTCAAGTGATCCCGAAGCAATCGCTGCCGCCATGTCTCTTGGTGCATCTTCCCTAACGTCCAGCGGGAACCCTACCCTCTCGGCGAACCTCTCGCTCTCGGAAAAACTCAACAGGGACAACTTCTTGGTGTGGCAGGCGATGATCTTGCCGGAAATTCGTGGTGCACAGTTGTTTGGGCTCCTGGACGGATCAATGCCGGCACCTGATAAGGAAGTGAAGGCTACTGACAAGGATGGGAAAGAAATTTCTGTTCCAAACCCTGACTATGCCCGCTGGATTTCTCTTGACCAGTGTGTGCTTGGGTTTCTTGTCCGGAACATGTCCAGGGAGATCATCACACAGATGGTCGGGCAAACAAGTTCTGGTGGTGTTTGGAAGGCCGTGACGGAGATGTTTTCGTCGCAATCAAAGGCCCGTGTGGTGCAACTCCGCACGCAACTAAACAAGGCTCACAAAGAGAACAAGACCGCGGAGGTTTATTTTAATCAGATAAAAAACCTAGCGGATGAGATGGCTGCTGCAGGCAAGCCCTTCGAGGAGGAGGATGTAATCTCCTATGTGCTCGTTGGTCTCACTGATGAGGCCTACAATGGATTTGTTGTTGCAATTACTTCTTTGATTAAGGCAGATAAACATATTAGCCTAAGTGATCTCTATTCTCAACTCCTATCGTATGAGGCTAGGCTTGAAGATCAAAACCCTACCAGCGATTCTTCAGTTAATGCAGCAACTCGTGGTGGCCGTAGTGGCTACCGAGGTGGACGCAATGGTGGACGTGGAGGCTACCCAGATCAGCAGCGTGGCTACGAGTATCGTGGCTATGAGCAACGTGGTTATGAGCAACATGGAAGTGACTATCGTGGAGGATACAATCCACGTGGAGGTGCCAATGGTGGGCGTGGTCAAGGCTCTCGTCCACAGCAGCAATATGGAGGTGACAAACCTATCTGTCAAGTTTGTGGCAAAATTGGTCACATTGCTCTTAGTTGTTGGAAGAGGTTTCAAAAAAGTTATCGCGGTCCAGAAAAATCTGTTGGTGCAGCAATTGGGAACTATGGAGTTGATACAAACTGGTACACCGACTCTGGTGCAACTGATCATATCACAGGAGAACTAGAAAAGCTACATGTGAGGGACCGCTACAACGGCAACGAGCAAATTCACACGGCTAGTGGTTCAGGTATGGATATACATCATATTGGTCGTTCTGTTATTCATACCCCTAATCATGATTTGCATCTTAATAATATTCTACATGTTCCTCAAGCCACAAAAAGTCTTCTTTCCACTAGTCGCCTAGCCCGTGATAATAATGCCTTTGTTGAATATTGGCCTAATTCTTTCTTTGTTAAGGATCAGGACACGAGGGAGGTTCTGCTCCAAGGTAGATGTGTGAACGGGCTTTATCCTCTCCCATTGTCATCTACGTTATCTACTGGTCATCAAGTCCATGGTGCGGCCAAGTCTTCTTCGTCGCTTTGGCATAGGCGTCTCGGCCATCCTTCTTCTATCATAGTTCATCAAGTCCTTCGTGATAATAATATTTTGTTTAGTGAGTCCAATAAAGAGTCAGTTTGTGATGCTTGTCAAATGGCCAAGAGTCATCGGCTTCCATATCCAAAGTCTACTAGTGTGTCAACTTCTCCTCTTGAATTTGTGTTTTCTGATGTATGAGGCCCTGCCTCAGAATCTTTTGGTCGTTTTAAATACTATGTGAGTTTTATTGATGACTATAGCAAGTTCACATGGATATATCTTTTGAAGAAGAAATCTGTTGTGTTTCAAAAATTTCGTGATTTCCAGCATCATGTTGAGCGTCTCTTTGATAAGAAAATTCTTGCTATGCAGACTGATTGGGGAGGCGAGTATCAAAAACTCAACTCTTTCTTTCAAAGAGTAGGTATCTCCCATCTTGTGTCATGTCCTCATGCGCATCAGCAGAATGGCCCTGCTGAGCGTAAACATAGACATATTGTCGAGGTGGGTTTATCCCTCCTTGCATATGCATCTATGCCTCTCAAATATTGGGACGAAGCGTTTCTCACTGCGGTCTATCTGATAAATCGTCTTCCTAGCGAGGTTATTCAATCTACAACTCCCATGGACAAAACCGGTGATTACTCACTTCTGCGCATTTTTGGGTGTGCCTGTTGGCCAAATCTTCGACCCTACAATAGACATAAACTATAATTCCGGTCTAAACAGTGTGCGTTTCTTGGGTATAGCAATCTTCATAAAGGCTATAAGTGTCTTGATATCTCTACGGGTCGTATCTATATCTCCCGTGACATTATTTTTGACGAGGCGGTTTTTCCATTCGCTGTGTTACATTCTAATGACGGTGCTCGATTACGTGAAGAGATTAATTTGCTTCCTTTATCCTTGCAACCATTTAATTTGCATCATCATATGGGGCATGAATTACAAGGACCAATTGATGTTGATCCTGCTAATACTACTAACTCTGCTGCCGAGTCATTTTTACAGGCTACAAATCACGTTTATACATCCGATGATGATTCTTCTAATTTTTCTGATGGCGCTCACTCATCACCTGCGCCAGACGCGCAATCTGCGTCAGGATCGGCTCCTGTCGTGCGTGCCGGAACACCCATTCCGTACGTACGTGAGCGCTCTCCCGCTAGTGTCCATCATGGCATAACCCAGGAGCCAGGGCTGCCTTCTATTTCCAACGCTCGCCCGGATCTTCTGTGCTCGCCCGGATCTTCTACAACGCTACAGCCGGCCACATCTGAGTCTACAGGATCTTCTGCGCTGGAAGACTCAGGATCAATGGGGGAATCTAGACTACCAACAGGATCGACTGTGGCATCTTCTTCTGTGATTGCTCCTGTTATTTCGCTGGACAGACCGCACACACGTCTGCAAAGTGGTGTGTCTAAACCCAAGAAGTTTACCGATGGTACAATTCGATATGCCTATTTTTGCTCTACTGGTGAACCTTCTAGTACTGCTGAAGCCTTTATGGATCCTCGATGGAAGGTAGCAATGGATGAGGAGTACGAAGCCTTGCTTAAAAATGGTACATGGCATCCCGTTCCTGCGGCTCATGGGCAAAATGTTATCGATTGCAAATGGGTATATAAGGTCAAGCGGAAGGCTGATGGAACCATTGATCGTTACAAAGCACGCTTGGTTGCTAAAGGATTCAAACAACGATATGGCATAGATTATGAGGACACGTTTAGTCCTGTTGTCAAGGCGGCCACTATTCGTGTGGTTTTGTCACTTGCTGTTTCCCGTGGCTGGAATCTACGACAGTTAGATGTGAAGAATGCATTTTTGCATGGTGTTCTGGAAGAAGAGGTTTATATGCGTCAACCTCCTGGGTATGAGACTCGTTTGGGTCATGTTTGTAAACTTGATAAAGCTCTCTATGGCTTGAAGCAGGCTCCTCGTGCTTGGTATTTTCGACTCAGTTCCAAGCTTCAGTCTCTTGGTTTCTGTGCATCTAAGGCTGATACTTCTCTGTTCTTCTACAACAAAGGGGGAGTGACTATCTTCATGCTAATCTATGTGGATGACATTGTTGTTGCTAGCTCGTCAGAGAAGGCCGTAGATGCGCTCCTTCATGATCTTGGACTTGATTTTGCACTAAAGGACTTAGGAGAGTTGCATTATTTTCTTGGAATTGAAGTAAAAAAAGTACATGAAGGAATTATTCTATCTCAGGAAAAGTATGCTAATGATCTGCTTCATCGTGTTAATATGCACATATGCAAAACTGTTGATACTCCTCTGTCAGTGTCTGATAAGTTGTCTTTGACTGATGGTGACATATTGAGTGGTGATGAGTCTACTCACTATAGAAGTATTGTTGGTGCATTACAGTATATTACATTGACTAGACCTGATATTGCTTTCTCAGTCAACAAGGTGTGCCAGTTCCTACATGCACCTACGACAGTACATTGGATAGCTGTCAAACGAATATTGAGATATTTGCGCGGTACTATCTCTCTTGGATTACGGTTGAGTAAGTCCTCATCCACTATTGTGAGTGCATTTTCTGATGCTGACTGGGCAGGATGTCCAAATGACAGAAGATCTACAGGTGGCTTTGCTGTGTATGTGGGATCAAATTTTGTCTCATGGAATGCTAGAAAGCAAGCTACGGTTTCTAGATCCAGTACAGAGGCTGAGTATAAATCATTAGTCAATGCTACAACTGAAGTTATGTGGGTACAAACTTTGCTTGATGAGTTGGGAGTATCACAGTCTAAAACGGCGGTATTGTGGTGTGATAATATTGGAGCAACGTATCTTTCTGCTAATCCTGTGTTTTATGCTAGGACCAAGCATATTGAAGTGGATTATCATTTTGTTCGTGAAAGAGTTGCTCAGAAGCTATTGGACATCAGGTATATATCTTCAGAAGACCAAGTGGCTGAAGGATTCACAAAATCACTATCTACTAGAAAATTAGAGGTGTTTCGTCGCAATCTTAACTTAGATAAGTTATAATTGAGGAGGAGTGTTAAACGTTGTATAACACGTAATTGTCTAGGACTATATAGGTCGGTCGATGTTTGTTTAGAGTACAGGTCGGGACTCCTATACCGATCCTCTCTTGTAATATGTATGTCTAATATATATAGCACACCAGCGAGCCCAAGAGGTATCGCTCCCACAGTTTTTGATACATATCTCTTCCTGCTCGTTGATCCGCATACCCTATCTACTGTACGTTGACGCCTGATGATTTTGTTGTCTCATGCAAGGAGAACACATCGATTTTCTTTGTTTATCGCTTTGTGTTTTGCCATGGATGTTCCAACATGATTTGCAAAGAACACATCGATTTTCTTTGTTTAGACGAGCCAAGTTTGGCACACGTACGCAATGTTATCCTTCGCATTATTAGTCCACGCTCCTAGCTTAATCAATGTGTTCTCCAAAATCTCGATGAGTATAGTTGTGATGTCAACGTACAAACTAACGTCAGTTGTTTTCTAATCAAATTTGCAATTACTAATGGAAAATGATACTACTCTTCCGGGGGATCGATCCCCCGGGTTGTAGCTTCTGGTGCGCGTACGGTTAGACCAGAAAAAAAAGAATAACCTTATCCAACCACACACCACGTGTGCGTCCTTCTCCTCTTCCCGTCGTGCTGCCGCGCTGAGTACCTACGCGCGCCGGAGCGCCGCCACGCCGGGCGCCCCTGTTGCTCCTCCCTCGCAGAGCGCCGGCTCGTCGGGAGCCGCCGCCGCTCCTCCCCGGAGCGTCGCCGTCCTCCGCCGCATGAGTTCCCGCCAACCGCGCCGCCCCTCCGCCGCCGAAGCTCCCACCACCACACCACCTCCGTGCCATGGCCGACGATCCTCGTCGTTCCTCCCTCGGGTGACGTCTCCCTGCTGCTGCTCAGGTGATTGCAGGTGATTGAGGCGGCCAACGGTGATGGTAGCAACCAAAGGGCTGTAGGCGATGCTACAATTGTTGTATAGAGGTGCTACAACGGGCACATGGTGATGCTAAGATGGCAGACGACGATGCTACCCATGGCGCCGGGCTAGGCTGATTTCGCTATTTGTCCGTTTTAGTTTTGCTACATACTTGTATCTTTTTTGCTACAATCGTTTTATTATTTTGCTACAAGCGGCGTGAGGCTCTGCTACAGAGGTGGCTGGTGTTGCTATCGCTGCAGCTGTGGCATTTCCGGCGACATCCAACTCTCCGGCAAAGTCGATTTTTTCTACCCCAACATAAATTATTTGCTACAATTGTTCTTCAGTTTTGCTACATTAGCATAGTTTTTTGCTACGAAGTATCCGGCGAGAGTCTCCGGCGAATAGGTTTTGCTACACTAGTATATTTGTTTTGCTACGGCGTCTTCGGCGAGGTCACCGGTGAGGTCTCCGGCGAGGGATAGTCATTTTGTTCTGTTTTTGTGCGAACCGTTTTTTGCTACTGCTAGCAAAAGCGGACATTATGTAGCAAAAGCGGAATTTAGTGTAGCAAAGATGGACACGTGTCAGCAGGAGGACCCGGGATTGAAAGTTTTAATCCCCAAGAGACGCGTAGCACCCGCCATTACTAATTGGTCCCTTTTAGAGTTCAATGCGCAGATAATCTGCATTTTAGATAATGTGGTCCGAAATTAATCTAACATTGATCCGCACGCTATCTATTGTGCGTTGACGCCTGATGATTCTGCTGTCTCATGCAAGGAGAACACATCGATTTTCTTTGTTCCTCGCTTCATTTTTCGTCGTGGATGTTCCCGCGCGACTTGCATCGACACCAGACTGACTCCCGAACCTGAAATTAAAAAAATATATCTTTTCAGCTATTGCTCAGCAGTTCGCCGATGAACATCGAGTCGATCTGCTTTGCCACCCGGGCGGCAAGCATGCACGCGGCAGCATCCCGGTGCAAGATTCCTACAGCATCGCACAAAGAAAACAGAGCGGCGTGGCGTACGGTACGTGTGTCTCTGAATCAATTCCGGTCCCCGGACACGCGCAGCAAGCAGAGAGATTCCGATTCCTGTTCCGGCCGCGCGTGCGCAGATCAGATTTTAACCAGTGATGATACAAAATCCACGGCCGATTTCGTGGCGCCAGCTTGTTGTATCATTTCCTACCGAAGAACTGACGACGGCACTGTATGTAGCAGCGACTACTGTGCTCGTGTGTGTAGTCGTGTTAAGCTGGAGTGCTGGCCACTCCTTTTCCGTGGCATTAATTATTGCCCGCGTACGTACCACGTCCGATGATGATTAAGCTGAACAGCGTGTGCACGGAGAGGTCACGAACCCGCAATCAATTCGGCGCCCCAGCTAAGGCCATTTCATGTCAGTGCCGTTACCACGCACGTACAGAATAGTACTACCGGGTGCAAAAGGCCTGTACGGAGTAGATTTGGACGTTTGGTCGACACTTGCTAGCAGTCTACTACTGCTACCAGCGTAGTGTCAGACTTGTGCCTGACGAAGAGCCTGAAACTCCGATTTTAGAACACTGCAACAGAGCCTGCATAATGATGGTAACACGGCTATTCTCGGTACAGGAATTTCCACGGTAGCAGCTGGGAAGTGGCACCACATAAATATTTTAGCTAGACTAGATCGTATCTTTCTTTTTTTTTTAAACAGGAATGGTCCCGAGGGACCCAGAGCTTGTATTACGACGTCACGGGGTGTACATTTACAGATAGGACCTCAAGCAGTAAAGAAAAAACAACTAGATCCTGAGATTTAACAAAGAACACCCTAAAAAGGATCACAGAAACGCGATCGAGTCCTTGCTTGACGCCGGCGACAACGAGCCTCCAAGCTCAGCCACTCCATCTCTCACCGGGGACAGGACCACTTGGTAGAGATGGAGCGCAAACGACCATGCCTGGGCTCGGGAAGACCCTCGCGAAGAGGGAGAAGACGCTCTTGCAGCCACCGCTGCAGAGCACGACGGGGCCATCCATATGGCCTTGAATAGCGACGGTGAGACGCCGCTTGGGATCAGCCGCAGGAGGCACAAGCTCAAGAAGCCACCAAAGATCTCCAAAGCGCACCAAGCAGCCCGCGTCTTCCTCCCTGCCTCCACGGCCAGCCAGGAAGACAAGGGATGCGTCGAACGCTTCGGAGTAGAGGCGGCGGCGCTTGAAGGAGAGGGAGCCGCCCACTCGCGCCAGGTCGCCGACTCCTTCCCCCCGCCTGAACGGCCGGCCAGAGGGAGACAGAAAGAGACCGAAGGCGAGAAAGGCCACCACCCAGCGCCGCGCTCATGCGCCAAAGTGGCAGCACCCTCGACGCCTCCAGAACCATGCATCGCCAAGCCCACCATCTCAATCCCCTCGCCCCCACGGCCGGTCAGAGGGAGATGGAAGAGCACGGGAATAACACCGATCCGGAGGCCGTCAGTGACCTCTACTTTATTACTGGATGTGGTGGTCGTCGCCGTCGCGGGCTGCTCCAACCAGAGGAGCAAGAGCGCAAAGAGGACGAACCCTAGAGCCTTGATCTGGCCACCTCGACCGAGAGCTCCACATCCGGGCATAGAGCCCACTACCGGCACGCAGCCACTACAACTAACCCTACAAACTACGACGCCTCTCCCTGTCCAACTCCGACCGGCTATTCCGGCGGAGAGGACCAGGGAGGGGCCAGGCTTCTGGCGGCGCACTCGCAAGAAGAGGGGGAGAGCGAGAGCAGGAGAAGAGAGGAAAAAAGTCCGTGCAACGGTTGATCGTATCAATGTAGGCCGCCGACCTGAAAGTCGAAACTGAATTTTGTTATTCGGCGAGTCTCTCTGCAACGCCGACAGACAGGGCATCTCTACGTGCTGAGCAGACATAATCCTCCGTTGCTTCCTGGTCCCTCCTCTAGGGCCGAACGAAAACAAATCTTAAACTAGGAACAGGGTCTCGATCCTGACTAGAGCAGAAAGCAGGAGCGAGACTGGGGTGGATCAAGTAGTACATGCACTGCATGTCGCGTCCCAACCAAAAGCTGTTGTCACGTTGAGGTCCATCGATCTTGACTCTCGAGCCCCTGGCTCCCAGCACGAAGCTTCCCATGGAGCTCCATCGGGTTTTTCTATCGATCGCGCCAACCGAGCCCGTGTCGCCGGGAACCGCGCGCGGTGCAGCACCGCACCGGCGCTGTGTACCTAGGCACGCGTCGGTGACCATGCATGCCCCTGCTCGATCGGTCCCCTGGCCTGGACCGACTGATTAGTAATTAGACGATCACATCAGCAAATATTTGATGTATCGATCAATGATGATCTCGCTTTGGATGAAGCGGATATAGTCACACGGATTGGATTTGCAGCACGAGCGGCGCATTGCATAAGAACGCAACTAACTACCAGAGGAGGAGGAGGAGCAGAGAGATCGCTATCCGAAAGCGAAAAGGAGAAAAGGAAGAGGATCCGTTAGGTGGGTCAGCGTCGGAAGATCGCAGGCGCGTGCGTGCGCGGGCGGGTGCTTTGCCGTGTTGGTGTTTATGGCGTGCGGGGCATGGTGTTGGGTTTGGGTTCAGAGTTTCCGGCCTCGTGGACAGACTGCATGTTTGTTTACTGCTGTGGCCATGCTCTGCCCTTGCGCGTGCGTGCATGGATGGGATGGACGGTCCCTGCCTGCGTGGTCTCCGCTACAGAAGTGAAACTGTGAGTGGCTGTTCTCGGTTCAGTGCTAGACCTAGACCGGTGGTCCGCCATGGGGAATCGTCCTGTGCATTGTGGACAGCGCGGCCGGTTGCTTCGATGCCACGCGTGTTGACAAGGCGCGTGCGTGGCTGGGCCTGTACGTAGTTAGGTGATGCTACCCCGATAACATTTTTCCAATGTAATCCGATGTAAAACACACAAGGACGGTGCCGATAGGCAATAAATAGGTCATCAAATGGAAGAAAGGCTCTTGCTTTTCGCATCAACTTTTCACAATATTAAATTGATGTACTAGCCATCTGAATAAAAAGTTCGAACCGATGGAAAGACGATATGCAACATATTTATATTATCAACACACAACGTCTCATATTATGTCCAAAAATAGACGTGGGTACTTTCCCCTCTCTCTCTCCTCCTCTCTCCTCTCTCGAGTGAGTGCTCCGGTCTCTGAGTGCGTCCCACGGTCGACCGGGCCCTTCTCGGGTCCTCTCCGCTGGAATAGCCGGTCGGAGTTGGACAGGAAGAGGCGCCGAGGTAGCTAGGGGTAGATTTAGTGGCTATGTGTCAGTATTGGGCTTTCTGCCCGTAGTTGGGGCGGAGCTAGGGTTCTAAGCAGCCAGATCCCCGGCGTCCTAGGGCTCCTCGTCGGTCTCCTCTTTGTCCATGGTGGGTGGGAGGCGACGGCGGCGACCATCGCCACCTTGAATAAAGTTACGCTGGATGTTGGTGTGGAGTTGCAACAGCCAAATCTGAGGCCCTCTCTGGCCGGCCGTGGCGGCGAGGGGAGATGGCCTGGTTCTGGTGGGCGGCAGCGAGGCACTGCATCTCCGAGTTATTCTCTGGCGCTGACGAGCGGCGCCAGGAGGTCGCTGGGCCTCCTCCCTCTTGGCGCTCCAGTGGATGGAGCCTGCAGTGGGAGGAACAACCATGGCAGCTCGATCATAAATATCGTGAGCTTCTTCGCAGCGTCGATGGTGACAAGTTGTCCTTCCTCCTCGGCCTACCATGGTGGCGAGGGAAAGAAAGGGGAAGGGCCTAAAGCTAAAGCTGGTGGCGAAGGAAGAGGCTGCCTGGTGCTCTCCCCAGGCGGCGATATTGCGTCATATCCGGTGTTATCCAAGCGGAAGCTTATTGCCACCTTCTATCTCTGGCCAAGAGGATGGCCACACTGAGCTTGAGTGGCCTCTGTGCCTGTGCTTCTTCCACCACCGTGGGCTGCCTGTGTTCTCCCTCCTCGCGACATCCATCGTTGTTGTTGGCCCAAGTGGTTTGTCCCCGGTGCCAACACCGGCAGCCGTGGTTGGAGGCGAGCTAGATGCGGTAGGCAGGGACTTGATCGCGTTTTGTCAGATTCCTGTAGGGTGCTAGGTTCAAAGTTGAGGGGTCTCATTGTAATTTTGCTTTCTTTTTTGGCTCTCTCTGTAAGATGTACCCACCCCTTTGATTAATCGCAGTATCTGGGTCCTTCGGGACCTATCCTGGTTCAAAAAAATGGAAGAAAGATAGTACAATAACAAGATCTGTTGGCAGCCAAAATTTTGCACGAGGAACATCGTATGTTACGAAAATACACTCCATCTCAAAGAGGTTATGTCTCACACACGATTCAAAGTGGGAAATATCAAACAAAAGTTTCATTCGTTTTTTGTGAAATCTAATTAAGGTCACACGGCACGGCAACATCAAATTGAGGTTTCACAAATACTTCATCAAAGCAAAACATTCATTTAAATACTTGCAATTTTTTAAATGAAAACCTCCTCAAGGATGGATTGCGGGCCGATTTAGTTCTCATAATACCAACCATGGACCATAGGAATCATGTAGCGCATGTCACAGAGGGCCCACTTCTTTAACTTTCAGAAAACTCTGAAATGGGTTTAATTTGTAAAACAATCCGACCATTCTTATTTTAGAAAACATAGAAATGGTCATACTATTCTACAAGTTTAAGATTAAAACCAATATCTATGCGCGTGACTAATTTTCAAAGATTTATGAACTTAGAAATATATTATTTATCTAATATCTATAAAAGCGTGTGCACCAAAATACTAAATGGTCTACATTTTGAGTTTAGAAGTCCTAAGGACCATTTTAAGCGGTTATAGAAAAGCCATGCATTTCTCCATAGCTCGGTCTCCGTAGAGATCTTCTAAATGACCAAGGCGGGGGAAGGGGTGGCGCCCTCAAAGAAAATATCGTTCCGGTGATGCGAAAGCGTCCAACGGACCAAGGAAATACATGTTCAGATGTCGCACTCGCAGCCCTTTCCCCCGCGTCTACCCTGAAGCCACGAGACGAGCTTCATGTCATGCTCTGGCGTCCACTGTCCCTTGCCCCACCAGCTAAGGCAAGTCGTCGACATCTCTCATGCTAGGACACATCCTGTGAGGATGCCACTGCTGCTTGACATGTTGAGGGTACATATTTTACAAACTAATCACTTTATTGAGTGGAGTGTCTAGATCTTAGGCGCATGAGAACTTCTTATGTCTAAGTCGCTGATATCATCCTACTATTTGTGGAAATTCTCGGTTCCGACCTAGTTGCAACTTACAAGGTTTATACTAATTCTTAGTTGCAACCTAGTTGCAACTCAATAAATTCTCAGTTACACCCTAGTTACAACTCACGTATAGCTCACAAATTGCACGAATCACGAGGTAAATCGAATGGTGAAAAAGATGACTGAGACCTAAGAAGTTCTCAGGCACCTGAGAAATAGCAAATCTGTTTGTTAAGTTAGTATTAGAATCAACCCAACTAAATGAATGCACATAATAATGTGATAAAAATATTGTTTCCTTAAACACTTTAATTTACAGATGTTGTTTTGGTTACAATTGATGACTAAAAATTTGAGCGTATTTGTGTATTCCAATCTCGTTGCCTAATCACTTTCAACGCCGAAAGATTTATCTGGAAAAGCAAGAACGCCTAATCACCTGTAGTAACAACGCAAGTTTTGTCAGGAAAAATCAGTTCTTGCCTGGTCACTTACAATTTTGAAAGGTTTGTCAGCATAATTAGTTCTTGCCTGCAAAGCAAGGAAGTCTGGACCCTTTAATTACCCCACAAAAGCACTAGAACTTGATTCCAACAGATTCTACTGGAAGTCTGGACCCTGTAATTATCCCACAAAAGCACTAGAACTCGATCGGGCGATCCGGATGATGCGATGCCTTGCTTCCGCTGTTGATATTCGCAAAGGTGCAATCGCGCTTTACCCTGTAATAATACCTGTGGAAATAATCAGTACAGTCAACACGGGCAAGTTTGGTCCGCAGTAACCGACACTCCCGACCCCAGGAGCAACGAGCTCAAAGCAGAGTCCTTTGCTCCCGCGTCTGCCCTGAAGCCACGAGACGAGCTTCGTGTCATGCTTTGGCGCCCACTGTCCCTTGCCCCACCAGCTGAGGCAAGTCGTCCACACCTCTCGTGCTAGGACACATCCCATGAGGATGACACTGCTTCTTGAGATGTTGAGGGTAAATATTTTACAAACTAATCACTTTATTAAGTGGAGTGTCTAGATCTTAGGCGTCTAAGGACTTTTTATGTCTAAATCGTCGATGTCATCCTATTATTTGTGCAAATTCTCAGTTGCGATCTAGTTGCAACTTATTAAATTCTCAATTACACCCTAGTTACAACCCATGTATAACTCACACATTACGCAAATCACGAGGTAAATCGAATGGTGAAAAAGATGACCAAGACCTAAGAAGTTCTCAGGCGCCTGAAAACTAGCAAATCTGTTTGTTAAGTTGGTATTAGAATCAACCTAACTAAATGAATTCACATAATAATGTGATAGAAATATTGTTTCCTTAAACACTTCAATTTATAGATGTTGTTTTGGTTACAATTGATGACTAAAAATTTGAGCGTATTCGTGTTCCACCATATTCTATACTGATATTCCAATCTCGTTGCCTAATCACTTTCAACGCCCAAAGATTTATCAGGAAAAGCAAGAACGCCTAATCACCTGTGGTAACAACGGAAGGTTTGTCAGGAAAAATCAGTTCTTGCGTGGTCACTTACAATTTTGAAAGGTTTGTCAGCAGAATTAGCCCTTGCTTGCAAAGCTAGGAAGTCTGGACCCTTTAATTACCCCCACAAAAGCACTAGAACTTGATTCCAACAGATTCTACTGGATGTCTGGACCCTGTAATTACCCCACAAAAACACTAGAACTCGATCGGGCGATCCGGATGATGCGATGCCTCGCTTCCGCTGTTGATATTCGCAAAGGTGTAATCGCGCTTTACCCTGTAATAATACCTCTGGAAGTAATCAGTACAGTCAACACGGGCAAGTCTGGTCCGCAGTAACCGACACTCCCGACCCCAGGAGCAATGAGCTCAAAGCAGAGTCCCACACTCGTGCAAAGATAAACATGTTTCTGAAGAAATAATCTAGCCGCGTTTCTGAACATTTCCACCGGGACACTCTACTAGGGCCATCGTCGTTAAATAATCATTTCCAATTCTGAACCCACAGGGTCAAGAGCACGTTTTGAGGACCGAGATTGTGAGGGAAAATATATACAAAACAAAAGTTGGAGATGTTGTTGATGACGATCACATCACCCCCTCTGAAAGGAATAGCCTTTCTTTCTTTTGGCGCAATGATTTGTTCTTGTTGCGCGGTGTGGTGTGGTGTGGTGTGGTCCACTCTCCTCACAAGAGAAGCACAAGATGCAAAGAAAGCAGCCAGGCACAAGCACAAGCAAACCGCCTACCATCCATCCTGATTCCTGACATATATATACACAGGTATGCATTTGACCCGTAGCATACAAGGAGCCAGTGAGCCAGCGAGAGAGCGGCTGATTCTTTCATCGTCCAACCTGTCCCAGCTGAGCTTATCCAGGAAGGCAGCGCCAAGAACGCAGCGGCAACAAAACCAATCCCACAGGGAACCTTATTCTTCCCCCCAGCTCCCACTCCTCGCCTCACTTGGATTTCAGCTCGTTTCGGTCGGCCACCATGTTCCAAGGGTGCGGCCTCTTCGCGTGCGTGGGACGGCGCGGCGCCGACATCAGGAAGCGAGGCGAGGCGGGTGCGGCCAGCTCGCGCGTGGCGGCTGAGCCGGCGGTGTGGGACGAGGAGGAGGCGGACGGCGCTGGAGCGGCCAGGCAGATGGCGTGGGCGGAGGTGGAGTCCGCCACGGGGGGGTTCTCGTCCCGCGTGATCGGACACGGCGGGTTCAGCACCGTGTACCTCGCCTCGCTCTCCTCCAACCGCCTCGGCGCCGTCAAGGTCCACTGCAGCAGCGAGCGCCTCCACCGCGCCTTCCGCCAGGAGCTCGACGTGCTCGTCTCCCTCCGCCACCCGCACATCGTCCGCCTCCTCGGCTACTGCGACGAGCGCGACGAAGGCGTGCTGGTCTTCGAGTACGCGCCCAACGGCGACCTCCACGAATCGCTCCACGGCGGCGGCGTCGACGCGGCGCTGCCGTGGTCGCGGCGAGTGGCGGTTGCGTTCCAGGTGGCCACGGCGCTGGAGTACCTCCACGACAGCCACCGCCCGGCGGTCATCCACGGGGACATCAAGGCGTCCAACGTGCTCTTAGACGGTAACATGGACGCCAAGCTCTGCGACTTCGGCTTCGCGCACTCCGGCGTCACGGCCACGGCGGGCCGGGGCAGGTCGTCTGGGCGCGCCATCATGGGCTCCCCTGGATACGTAGACCCCCAGCTCCTCCGTACCGGCGTGGCCAACAAGGAGAGCGACGTGTACAGCTTCGGCGTGCTGCTGCTCGAGCTGGTGACCGGGAAGGAGGCCGTGTGCCGCGAGACCGGACGCCGTCTTACCGCCGCAGTGGGGCCCACGTTCATCGAAGGCAACGTGGCCGATGTGGTGGACCGGAGGCTTGGCGACGAATACGATTCCGCCGAGGCGACCGTCGTGGCGGACCTCGCCATGCGGTGCGTCAGCGACAGCCCCGGGCTCAGGCCGTCCATGGCGGACGTGGTGCACGTGCTCCAGGAGAAGACCACCGCGTTGATCTCGGCCGTCGGATCAAGATTGGACCGCAAGATGATGTTCTAGCCTGGCTTGTGTTCGTTGGTTGTGATGATGATTTGTGAATAGTAATTAGCAAGTATGTTAGGGTAGGTAGAAGAAGAATGTCTGGCAGTTCTGAGTGCTCAGATTAGTTTAAGCCTTCTCGGATTAGGTAGAAATTTTGTGTGATGTCACTCATATGGCACAATAGCATCTTGTAGCACCAGTGATATGGCAGTGGTAGTTCAGTGATCAAAATCTGGTCTTGCAAATTGCGCGTATTAGGTACAGTGGATGGCTATTTTTATCAGGCTTATCTGGTTTTAGCTAGAGGCACTTGGTCAGATAGTTGGTGGAGGTACAAACAAGCAATTTATTTTGACGCCGTAGTAAATTAATCTCCTCCAACCATCATCGATTCAATAGGTATGGGTACAGGGTACAGCCCCAACAATGGTACGTTAGGATGCATGTGAACATATAGTGCAATAAGTGGGTTTCAAGAGACCTGTTACTAACTTACTAATACTAGCATAAAAATGTTCTCATTTTGTATTTCAGCTTCACAAATAAGTATGCCAAAAAACTCAGAAAGCTGGCGTTCTCGCCAATCAAAGTTGGATTCCTTTTTCCACAGAGGTTGTGTGTCTCGAACTCCTTCCGTCCCTTTTCGTTATCTTGGTTAACCAACTGCTCTATCGTGGCAGCAAAGTGTGTGTGTAATCTGTTGGCTACTTCATTTCTTTTGTACGTTGTGTAAAGGCGTGTCTAGCTAGAAAAAAAATCGTATACAAAGACACATAGAGACTAATGCAACGTTATATTTTTATTGAAAGATTCTACATATCTCCTTTCTCTCACTTTATCTTAGTTTAGCATATCACAGTTTTTTGAACAAGTTTAGTATATCACTGGAGATGCTGTTTTGTTGAAAGATTCTACATATCTCCTTTTCTCACTTTATCATAGCTCAGTATATCAAAAACATTCAGAACAAGTTTAGTATATAGCACTGGAGATGCTGCCGCTTTTCCTTTCCAAGATTTTTCTCAGTTTTTTATTCTGTTCCGGAGTGAAGAGTTCTTCTTTTTTGCGTCATTGCTTTGCATAACATACTACTGGTCAGTTTTCAAGCACGAGAAAGGAGTGCAAATCGACAGGGAAACCATCAACATTGCTCATGATGATTACGAGCTTTATGTGATTTGTTTCCACTTTAAATAAGGAGCTTCGTGATCAGCGAGTCACGAAGATGAAAAGGAAACGCATGGAAAATGATGCAGATTAGGTGTGACATCTTAACGAACCTACCGACGGCAATAAGAATTTGTCAAATACGGGGAAGATGGCCTAAATAGCTTGGCCGTGCTCTTAATTGGCTAGCTGTAACTCTTAAATAAAAGGCGTTGCTGGTGTGAACTTTTGGTGCGAACTTGAAACGAATATACTACTGTAGAGCGGAGTACGTGACTGAGCAACTAATGCAACGATTATAAATCATAGCTTGTGGGTGGCTTACTGGCATGCCACTTTTCAGTACATATATGCATAAGTCTCTACTTTATTTATGGTGACAGTTTTCACTGGTGCGAGTGCGTTTGCTTCCATAGTACTCCACGTGACTGGTGATCGTATACAGTATCTGAGGAGCTGGGATTTCAGTGGAGTACGAAAGTTCCCTGAATTAGTATTCAGTATTCAGGACCACGAAAAACACCGCATACCACCTTGAGGGGAAACATACAGATACAGACCCTAGTTTTCTTTTCTGAGAGCAACCATATAATTCATTAATCGAAAATCAAGTTAACCAAAGCAACACACGTGGATAGTAAAAGATAGTGTATATATCAGGATAACATAGTTATCCTAAAAAAATTGCATATGAAATCCTAAAAGATCGAGAAATGCAAAATAATCCTGCAATCACCGAAGTCAGCGGTCGCCGCCCAACTTCAACATGCTGAGACGCACGCCGAGCCTCCACCATTGCAAGATTCAAAAAAGCACCATCCCGTACGAGCCTTTATGAGTCGATGAATAGGTCTACTACATGCAATGAGACACACATGTCATTGTGGCAGGTCGACCGGGGGACGTCCCGTGTTGTCTTGGACCAAGATCTGCCGCCTCTCGTCGATGAAGTTGGAGAAGAACAACAGATCCACCACCTTTAGACCAACATCCTCGCTCTAGAGATACCACCTTGCCGCAGGCACCATCATCGTCATGAATAACGACGAACGCTAGCAACACGGCAAGAAACATGATCTCGCAGATCTGAAAAACGGTGAGAAGACCAAGCTGCCAATCTGAAGGACCGACCAGCACACAGCTGCATCAACTCAGAGGCACCGTCGTGAAGGTTGCCCCAGTGTGGGAGTAGAGTTGAGGCAGATTTATTTGTCCGAACGCCGTTCCCACCAGCCCAATGACTCCCCACGACAGATAGACCCTAACCCTAACTACTATGCGGAGAAACGAGGTCCCCCTCCCTCATGCCGTTGGAGCGGCAAGTTATTCACTAACATGTTTGTAGTTATACAGACCATAGTTGTTCTCTCTGAAGTAACAGAAAACCCCTATGTGATGATTGCTCTTGGTGTTGACTGAGGGTGACCTAGCCGCACCGCCAAACATTCCACCTCCCCATCCCCTGTCTCCTCCTTCCCCTTGCCGTAGCTGGCAGACAGTCGACCGTTGTCGACGGCGAGGCCTCTTCCTCCTCTTCGCGTGGGCATCTCGGCACGGGCCGAGGGCCTCGGCTTGGGCGACGTGCTAGGCAAGGGGTGCGGCGGCGCGTCAACTCTGGTGGCGGCGTGGTGGCTTACTGGCATGCCACTTTTCAGTACATATATGCATAAGTCCCTTCTTTATTTATTGTGACAGTTTCTTACTGGTGCGAGTGCGTTTGCTTCCATAGTACTCCACGTGACTGGTGATCGTATACAGTATCTGAGTAGCTGTAGCTTGGTACACTGGGATTTCAGTGGAGTTCGAAAGATCACTGAATTCGATTCAGGAGTCAGGACCACTAACAACGCCGCAGAACACCTCGAGGGAAAACATACAGACCATGTTGTTCTCTCTGAAATAACAGAAAACCCCTAGTATGTCTGTATGTGCTGATTGCTCTTGGGGATGCCTGCAAACCCCCACAACGGCTGTAACGAATAAACTATTTCAGTTATGATTAAAAGGCAGCTGGATAAATGAAGAGCGGCTAATCTGGTCGAGTTCAGCAGCTTTTTTCTCTCTTGGTAGCCACATGCAGGCCTCGCTGTGGAATGCGGAATTGGATTAGAAAAGCGCACTGACAACGGTATTAGGAGCTCGTACTCGTGCTCTGATTGGCCCTGGACCTGGAGCTGGCCTAATTAAGGATGTTTTCTTGTTGCCTAGACGATCCAGGCTGGTGCTGGTGCTGGTGCGAGCTCGAGGCCATGAAATCTACCCTTGTTTATGCACGGCCTCTGCCTGGTCACGTGCGAGCATGAACAGATCTACTAGTTTTCTGCTGGTCTCGCCGATGAAATAAGTGGGTGGTTGAAGTGCACTGCAGGTGCAGGGGAGCGGTCTGTATGTCTGTATTTGCTACTCTCATCCGATGATGATAATATAATACGAGTACCAGATACGAGTAACGACCACTCATGACTGACCTCACATGGAATTTTTTTCTCGCCAGAACCCAAGACCAAATTCGAACAGCAGCAGGGATGTCTCGTTGATTTCTGTCCAGAAACTCCTCTCGGATTTCTCCTACGGTCCTCCTGTAGTCCTCTGTAAGATCATCGGTATTTCTGCTCAATTTTCTGGCCAACTCTAAAGCTGGTGGTCAGATCGCAGTTCCCTTGCCGTCCCAACGACTACTTCATTTTACAGAAAATTACACCGATCTATTAATTGTATTAATAATCATCATGAAAATAATAAATAGATCAATGTACCACCTAGCGACGACTACAGACACTAGCACGAGCCGAACGCGTGTCGCAGTCATCACCACTCTTTTTTCTATTTTCTTTATTTATTTTTTCCGTTTTACTTTCTTTTTTTTGTTTTTTTGTTTTCTTTTTTCCTGTTACTTTTACAATTTTAATTTCTTATTTTTCAATTTAATTTTCCCAGAAAATTGAGAAATATTTAGATTCATTTTTTTTAGATTTGAAAATTGTTGAAATTTAGAAATGATTCAAGTATAAAAATTATCCATATTCAAAAATTGTTCAAATTTGGCAAATGTTCAAAACTGAAAATTGATCAAAATTAAAAATTATTCATATTTTAAAATGATCACAATTTGGAAATGTTCATTCCTAAAAATATTCAAATTTCCGAATAAATGTTTTTAAATAATATTTTAGTTTTTAAAAATGATGTTCCAATTTTGGAAAAAAAGAAAAATACCAGAAAAAGGAGGGAAATCAGTGCGGGCCAGCCCAACACACCTGAGTGGTGGATGCGGTGCGGTATCCGGACGCACTGGTTGGTGTATAGTGATATATGCCCTAGTCATTCTGGGTAGTACGCCGGGCTGGCCTGTTTGTGTTTGTCCAGCCAGGACCCGGGCTTCAGCCCCAGCTGACTGGGTGCAGTTCCACCTGTGAGTCCAGCCAAAGCAGTACGCCCGCAAGCCGCAGCCCACACACTCGCAAGAAGCTGGGCAAGGCCGTTGCCTGGATTTATCTTTTTTTTTCTTATTCTCTCTAGCCCATATTAGTTAGACTCAAATTTGTCAACATTTAAATATATCTATCATTAAAACATGACTAGATATATTCGAATCTAGATAAATCCAAGTCAACTAATATGTATCAAGGGAGTAGCAAAAACCAGTCACAGAGTTAGCATAGGAAACATGAAACGGTGTGCACAATGAGTTGCCATTGTAGAACTATAATCGTGCACAAGGATGGTCCCTACAAGACCTTTCCGTAAGTTCGAAGAATTTATATATCATTCTTTAAAAAAAACTGATATTTCGCCGGCAAGCCGCACTGTTTCGATACACGCCACAACTGTAGCAAATTTAAGTGTAGTACTGTACGAGCATATTCTTGCGTGTCAAATAATGCACGAGAGAACATAATTTATCTCGCGAAAAAAAAACATAATTCACAATTTGTCATTAACTGTATTTTCTTAGAGCAGCTTCACTCGTTGGGCGTTCTCAGACCGAAATTCGGATCTAAATAGCGATGAACGAAACTAGGTTTTGGTCCGGAAACGCCGAGTTTTCCGCTCGCGTTTCTAGACCGAGTTATCAGGCGAAACAAAAACGTCGAAATATTTGAATTTTCTTCTTCCCGCCAGCGAGAACTCGGCCAAATGTATTCGACAGAAGTACGCCCAAAAAAGTTCGGCGACAAAATTATTACAGAACTAAGATAAATGGCTCGGCGATCAATCGTTGATGGGGATGGCCTCCTCCAGCGTGTCCGGTGCGACGGGGATGGGTGCATCGGTGGCGTGGCCGACCGACTGGTTGGAGGTGGAAGCAGAGCTCGGCAAAGCTGTGGCGGCGGAAGCAGTCGGTGCTGAGCTTGGCGTGCTGGCGGCGGTGTCCTCCTGGAGGTTGGCGTCGCGGCGCGCCATGTACCAGGCCTTGACAGGCGTGCTCATCGCTGAGGTCTCTTTGTCGCATTCCTCTTCTTGGCGGCGTAGTTGGCTTTGAGAAGGTCGAGCTTGCGGTCTTGGTTCTGGAGCAGTTGCGCCCACCTCTCATCGGTCTTCTCTGCCCTCTTCTCAGCATGGGCCTTGGTGTCGGCGATTCACTTCTCGATAGAAGCGTGGAGACGCTCTGCGGGAGGTCATGTGGCTTTGAGCATCTTCGCCTTCTTCTGGCCGACCTCCGGCCTTCCTTCGCCGGCAGCAGGGGAGGAGCCTCCGGGTTGTATACACCATCCTTGGTCTTGGCGAGGCTCACGCGAGTGTCCACCCATTTCTCACAGTTCTCTATCGCGGAAAACACATGGTGAAACTTGAACTCCGTCTTGGTGTCGTTCCGATAGAGGCTGAGTGCACGCAGGAGCTGCAAAGGCAAAGCAAAGTGTGTCAGGACAGGCATGAATGAGTCTCCAATGGTTGACGGGTGTGCGTCAAAGTACCTTGTTATCCATGCTTTCACCGCTGACGGGTGTGCGGTCGACCTCCTCGAGACAGTTGTGCCACTTGTTGCACGCCTGCTGGATGAGTCCCCAATGGTTGATCATGGATTTCTCCCCTCGCTCCATGTGAAACTTGTTATACTCCGGGTCACAAAGGATGCGCTCTCGAACGCTAGCTTCATGTGCTTCCAGTAATTGTCCGAGTTTTGGTTAACGTCGGTGATGGGATTCATGCTCACTGCTTTCCATGTATCGGCGAGGCAATGGTCCTTAAGCATCGTCCACTTGATTCGTGGCTCCGGCACCGACGTGCCCGACTTCCTCTTGCCTTTGCCTTTGGCTTTCGACGTCCTCGGCCTGGTCTTCGGCGAAATCCTGAGACTCAATGTCGTGTTCGGCATCGGCCCAAGACTGTTCTTGAGTAAAGGAGGGGTTGTTGGCCCACGCCGAACCTGAGGCAATGATGTCATGCATGTACGCTTCGGCTGACATTCCGACGAACACGTTGGGGGCATCGGCCTCGCCGAAGGTTGCAGGCAAGGAGCTGCCGCCGAACGGAAGAGGGCCGCGACGCATAGAAGATGAAGGGCATGTGTACGCCGAATAGGTGGAGTAGGGGACGTTGATGTCAACGTTGAAGGCCAGAGGAGGGAGAGGTTCGGGGCAGGGGAAGAGCACATTCGTGTTGAACCCACCGTCAAACTTGGGGGAGGAGGAGTACCTCTATCGCTAGTTCGCCTGGCTCTCCTGGAAGTCGGCCGGCGAGAACCCGGACGGCGAGCCGACGCTTGGCTGGATCCCCCAGTAGGCGACGTACTACGAGGGGACGGCAGGCCTTGGGCACGACATCGCCGCACGCGACTATAGGGTTCGCAGCATAGAAAAAAAATCCTACGATGGAAACAACTATGTACCAAGATCTATCTACTAGATACAAGCAACAGGCGGATATACATTCATATAGAACATACCCTTGAAGACCAACAAAGCTTAACGAGGTTGAACTCGTGGTTGATGTATACGATCTCTTGCCGATCTCAAGATCGATAGGAAGTCCTAGCGCCGCAAATCAACGGCGCATCCGTGCTCGCACACACGTCCGAGGCACCGAGCAACCTCCGCCTCCTCGCTCCAGTGATGCAGCGTAAGCACAACTCTTTCTTGCCAAATAGCCACCGGGAACATGTATCTCGCTAATCCAAGACCATGGGGGATAAATACTAGAGGGGGAGAGAGATCCTTCACGAGGAGGTGTGAGTGAGAGAGAGGGAGGGGGCTCCTTTTATAGGAGGATGGGGGAACCCCAAGGGGGTGGCCGGCGCATGGGGGCTGCCCCTTGCCTCCCTCCATTCATGTGGGTGGAAGCTCCACTCACAAAATTCTCCTTCAATTTTCTCCACTCAAAAACCCACTCAAATTTCTATTAAATTTCCACCAAATTTAATGCAAACTCTCATTAAATAAAACTCCTTTTATTTATTTCAGAATTTTTTCAATTAATTTAATGGCAAAAATTCACATATAACCCCTTGCTAGTATTTTATTTTACATGCAGAAACACTTTCTGCAATTTCATCCGAAAACCAGTTTCGGTATCTAGTGAAATAAATTCATGTGCTTGTTATTCTTTTCAGCATGAAACTATTTGCTCCAAATGGTGTCAGTGGCTTTTAAGTGTGTCACCCTACGGTTCGCGAATAATGCGGACATGATTGAGACCCCTCTCAGATCAATAATCAGAAGTGGGATCTAGAGATCCATACTGACTCCCACACATTCAACGATGACTTTTTTGTGATCGTGAGAACCATTTACGCTAGTATTTTAATCCCTTTGTTTCACGATATATTACATGTCCGAGATTCGATCATCGGTATCTCCATACCTAGTTTGATGTCATTACTGGCATGTACTCTTTTCTCGGTTCTGTGATATAACATTCTAGTGATCAAATCACTTGCTTGCAAGCTAATCAATGTGATATCACCGAGAGGGCCCAGAGCATATCTATTCGTCTTCGGGATGAACAAATTCTACTCTCGATCCATGGGCCTCAACATAATACTTTAGCAGTACTAAACCCATCTTTATAATCACCCTGTTACGGTGTGATGTTTGATGTTATCAAGATACTCTTCCAGTGTTAGTGATTGACATGATCTCATGGTCTAAGGATTAGGATCACTTCGTATGATGTTATAGCAATATAAATTCAGTGACTTTGATCGTAATGCTATACTTCGGATGAATGTTCATCACATCATTCCAATAATGTTGTGACCTCGTTATTAACAACATCCAATGTCCATTATCAGGAAACCTTGATCATCTTGTTAATAAACGAGCTAGTTTATGAGAGAGAGGCATAACTAGGAACTTTCTATTTATTTATTAAACACACGTGTATTAAAGTTTCCGTTTTAATACAATTATAGCATGCAAAATAAACATCTATCATATACTTGGAATATACATAATAACCACTTTATTATTGCCAATCAGGACATATTCCCTTCAGTCTCCCACTTGCACTAGAGACAACAATCTAGTTACATAGTGATGAATCTAACACCCATGGAGTTCTGGTGTTGATCATGTTTTGCTCTAGTGAGAGTTTTAGTCAACGGATCTGCTACATTGAGATCCGTCTGTACTTTATAAATCTTTATAGTCCATCCTTGACATGCTCGCGGATGGAGTGAAACCGGCGCTTAATATGCTTGGAATTCTTGTGAGACCTTGGTTCTTTGGCATTGGCTATGGCACCATTGTTGTCATAATAGATCACCATTGGGTCCAACGCACTCGCAATGACACCTAGTTCGGTTATGAACTCCTTCATCCAAACTGCTTCCTGAGCCGCTTCCGAAGCAGCAACGTATTCGGCCTTCGTTGTTGATCCAACTACCACGGGTTGTTTGGAACTCCTCCAACTAATCGCTCCACCATTCATGAGAAATACGTATCCTGATTGAGATTTAGAGTCATCCAGATCGGTGTCAAAGCTAGCATCGACATAACACTTAGCGACGAGCTCTTCTTCACCTCCGTACACAAGAAACATATCCTTAGTTCTTCACAAGTACTTAAGGATATTCTTGACCGCTATCCAGTGTTTCGATCTTGGATCAGATTGGTACCTACTAGTCAAAATAATAGCATGTGCCACATCCAGTCTTGTACATAGCATTTCATACATTATAGAGCCTTTGGCTGAAGCATAGGGGACTTTGTCCATTATCTCTCTTTCTTCCGTCGTAGCCGGACTTTGAGTCTTACTCAATGTCTTGCCTTGCAACATAGGTAAGAAACCCTTCTTACTTCCATCCATTTTAAACTTCTTTAAAATCTTATCAAGGTATGTACTTTGCGATAGCCCTATTAGGAGCCTAGATCTATCCCTATATATCTATATACATAATATGTATGACGCTTCACCTAGGTCCTTCATTAAAAATTTGCTGTTTAGAAAACTTTTAACACTGTTTAAAAGATCTATATCATTTCCGATCAATAATATGTCATCCACATATAATATCATAAATTCCACATTGCTCCCACTCACTTTCTTGTAAATACAAGCCTCTCCATAAGTTTGGAAAAATCCAAACTCTTTGATCACCTCATCAAAGCGGACATTCCAACTCCGGGATGCTTGCTTCGGTCCATAGATGGATCACTGAAGCTTGCATACCTTGTTAGCATCCTTAGGATCGACAAAACCCTTTGGTTGTATCATATACAACTCTTCTTCAATATTGCCATTGAGGAACACAGTTTTGACATCCATATGTCATATCTCATAGTCGAAATATGCAGCAATTGCTAACATAATTCTAACTGACTTAGCATCGCTACGGGAGAGAATGTCTCATCGTAGTTAACTCCTTAAATTTTTCCAAACCCCTTTGCGACAAGTCGAGCTTTATAGACGGTTACATTACCATCAGCATCAGTTTTCCTTTTGAAAATCCATTTATCCTCCACGGCCTTTCGGTCGTGAGGTAAGTCCACCAAGGTCCAAACCTGGTTTTCGTACATGGATTCCATCTCGGATTTCATGGTTTCTAACCATTTTTTGGAATCCGGGCTCATCATCGCTTCTTCATACGTCGCAGGTTCATCAATTTCATCGACTATGAAATTCATAACAGGATTTCCGTATAGTTCAGGAGCTGCACGTGTCCGGATAGACCTGCGAGGTTCGGTAGTATTCTCTTTCGGAGCTTCATGATCGTTATCATTAGTTCCCTCTTAATTTGGTGAAGCCAACTCCGGAACAACTTCCAGCGCTGCGCTACTCGCCATACTATGAAGAGAAGGTTCTACAACCTCTTCGATTTCTACCTTCCTACTACTCACACCTTTCACGAGAAACTCTTTCTCTAGAAAGGATCCATTCTTGGCAACAAAAACCTTGCCCTAGGATATGTGATAGAAGGAATACCAATAGTTTCATTAGGGTATCCTATGAAGACACATTTTTCTGCTTTGGGTTCGAGTTTATCCGGTTGAAGTTTCTTCACATAAACATCATATCCCCAAACTTTAATAAATGACAGCTTAGGTTTGTTTCCAAACCACAATCCATACGATGTCTTTTCAACGGATTTAGATGGTGCCCGATTTAAAGTGAATGCAGCAGTTTCTAGTACATAACCTAAAAATGACAGTGGCAAGTCTGTCAGAGACATCATAGATCAAACCATATCTAATAAAGTACGATTACGACGTTCCGACACACCATTTCATTGTGGTGTTCTGGCAGGTATGAGTTGTGAAACTATTCCACACTCTTTCATATGAGTGTTAAACTCGTAACTTAGATACTCACCTCCACGGTCGGACCGTAGAAATTTGATCTTTCTATTATGATGATTTTCCACTTCACTCTGAAACTCCTTGAATTTCTCAAAGGTTTCAGACTTGTGTTTCATCAAGTAGATACAACCGTATCTACTTAAATCATCCGTGAAAGTAACAAAATAACGATTTCCACCTCGCGCCGACACACTCATTGGACCACACACATCAGAATGTATGATTTCCAATAAATCTGTCGCCCGTTCCATTGAACCGGAAAACGGCGTTCTAGTCATCTTGCCCATAAGGCATGGCTCGCATGTATCAAATGATTAAAAATCAAGTGATTCCAAAAGTCCATCCGAATGGAGCTTCTTCATGCGTTTAACGCCAATATGACCTAGACGGCAGTTCCACATATATACGGATATATCGTCATTAAGTTTAATACTTTTAGCATCAACATTATGAATATGTGTAACACTATTATCGAGATCCAATAGAAATAAACCATTCATCATCGGTGCATGACCATAAAATATTTCATTCATATAAATTGAACAACCATTGTTCTCAGATTTAAATGAATAACCGTTACGCATCAAACATGATCCGGAGACAATGTTCATACTCTGTGCTGGCACTAGATAACAATTATTCAAGTTTATAACTAATCCCGATGGTAAGTGGAGAGGTAGCGTTCTGATGGCGATCACATCAATGCTTGATCCATTATCGACGCGCATCTTGACCTCACCCCTTGCTAGTGGTCGCTTGTTTCTCAGCCCCTGATTCGAGTTACATATATTAGCAATTGAACCAGTATCAAATATCCAGGTGCTACTACGAGTACTAGTCAAGTACATATCAATAACATGTATATCATATATACCTTTATTTGCCTTGTCGGCCTTCTTGTCTGCCAAATACTTGGGGCAGTTACGGTTCCAGTGGCCAGTCCCCTTGCAATAATAGCACTCGGTATCAGACTTAGGGCCAACTCGGGGTTTCTTTTCAGGCACGCCAACCGGCTTGCCGCCCTTCCTTCCCTTCTGTTTACCCTTCTTGTCTTTCTTGAAATCAGTGGTCTTATTGATCATCAACACTTGATGTTCTTTCTTGATCTCCACTTCTGCAGTTTTAAGCATTGACAGAAGCTCGGGGAGAGACTTCTTCATGCCTTGCATATTATAGTTCATCACGAAGCTCTTATAGCTAGGTGGCAGAGACTAGAGAACACGATGGATGCCTAAGTCAATGGGAATCGTTATTTCCAAGGACACAAGCTTATCGGCGTAACCCGACATCTTGAGTACATGCTCACTTACGGAGTTGTTCTCTTCCATCATGCAGCTAAAGAACTTTTCTGAAGCATTATAACTCTCTACAACAGCATGGGTGTCAAAAATCATTTTCAACTCACCCATTGTATCAAAAGCATTGCCATTTTCGAAACGCTTTCGATGTTCTGGAACTAGCCCATACAATATGACGCAATGAACTAAGTTGTGGTCCTCCTGACGAGTCCGAAAGACGTTTTTTTCCTCGTCAGGGGCATCATCAAGTGGTGGGGGGCCTAGCGGTGCTTCTAGCACATATTACTTTTGTTCAGCAGTGAGGAGAATCCTTAAATTCATGGCCCAGTCGGTAAAGTTGCTACCGTTCATTGCAAGTTTCTCTTTCTCCATGAACACATTGAAATTAAAAGCAGGTGGCACCATCTACAATAGAATTTGTAAAGTTTAGACTAAGTTTATGATAAATTGAGTTCAACTAATCCAAATTAAGAATTTACTCCCACTCAAAAACGACATCCCTCGTGCCTTTTTGGTGATTACATGAACCAAATCCACTAAACCAAGTCTGATCATCACGTGAGTCGGTGTAGCTTCAAAGGCGAGCATCGAATGGGAATCATATCTTCCATATGACTCATGTTGAACCTTTCAGTCCGTGTTCCGAGGCCATGTCTCTACATGCTAGGCTCGCCAAGTAAGAACCTTAGTATTCGCGTGTGTAACTGTCTTGCACCCAAAATATGATCATGGATCCAAGAACATCTGATCATCACGTGATGTCTTGGAGCGACGAAACATAATCGGTGAATACTTAAGGGAGAATACATTTTTATCTTGATATCTAAATGAGGGATCATCTTATTATGCTAATAAAATGCCAAACAAGCAATATAAGATGCAACAAACATCACATGTTAATAAGTGGAATGATATGGTTCTTGCACTTGATCTCCATCATGTGCATCGTGGTATGATCCTCATCATACCTTTATATGTAAGGACAAGGTCTATGGAACTTACACGTTATGTGTGTTGTAAGAGTATCGACTTATACTTTTCACTTACAATATCACCATATCATGACACTAGCCCAACAACAATCTAAACTAGACGCCTCTAACTTATCCATTGCAAGTTTTATGTGGCTTAGGGCTTTCGAAGATAGAACCATTCTTACCTACAAACATGAACCACAACAAGGATAACCAAATTGTTGATAACTCGTTGCAAATTAGATATTGACTATAGTAGGAGAGACACGCACCCGCTAGCCACTTATGCAAAACTAGTTGCATGTCAAGCATGGAATAGGTATCATGTGCGAGGACATGTACAGTTTGTCCGGGCCGCTTCATCCCACTATGCCACCAATATCCAAAGTACAACTAAGAAGCAATAACATGATCATTATCGCTCACATACTCATATGTGTACTACCTGTGCAAAGCATCTACCCATAGAACCTGGCTCTGATACCACTGTAGGGTTTGCAACATAGAAAACAAAAAAATTCCTACGATGGTAACAACTATGTACCAAGATCTATATACTAGATACAAGTAACGGGCGGATATACATCCGTAGATAACATACCCTTGAAGACCGACAAAGCTTAACAAGGTTGAACTCGTGGTTGATGTAGACGATCTCTTGTCGATCTCAAGATCAAGAGGAAGTCCTAGCGCCGCAAATCAGCGGCGCATCCGTGCTCGTACACACGTCCGAGGCACCGAGCAACCTCCACCCCCTCGCTCTAGCGATGCAGCGGAAGCACAACTATTTCTTGCCGAATAGCCACCGGGAACATGTATATCGCTAGTCCGAGACCATGGGGGATAAATACTAGAGGGGGAGAGAGATCCTTCACGAGGAGGTATGAGTGAGAGAGAGGGAAGGGGGGCTCATTTTATAGGAGGATGGGGGAACCCCAAGGGGGTGGACGACGCATGGGGGCTGCTCCCTTGCCTCCCTCCATTCATGTGGGTGGAAGCTCCACTCACAAAATGCCCCTTTAATTTTCTCCACTAAAAAACCCACTCAAATTTCCATTAAATTTCCACCAAATTTAATGCAAACTCTCATTAAATAAAACTCCTTTTATTTATTTAGTATTTTGTCAATTACTGTAATTACAAACATTCACATATAACCCCTTGCTAGTATTTCATTTCACATGCAGAAACACTTCCTGCAATTTCACCTGAAAACCAGTTTCGGTATCTAGTGAAATAAATTCATGCGCTTGTTATTCTTTTCAGCATGAAACTATTTGCTCCAAATGGTGTCGGTGTCTCTTAAGTGTTTCACCCTATGGTTCGCGAATAATGCGGACATGATCGAGACCCCTCTCAGATCAATAATCAGAAGCAGGATCTGGAGATCCATACTGACTCCCACACATTCAACGATGACTTTCTTGTGATTGTGAGAACCATTTACGCTAGTATCTTAATCCCTTTGTTTCGCAATATATTACATGTCCAAGATTCGATCATTGGTATCTCCATACCTAGTTTGATCTCGTTACTGACATGTACTCTTTTCTTGTTTTCGTGATATAACATTCTAGTGATCAAATCACTTGCTTGCAAGCTAATCAATGTGATATCACCGAGAGGGCCCAAAGCATATCTATCCGTCATTGGGATGAACAAATTCCACTCTCGATCCATGGGCAAATTTGGTACTAGTATCATTGAGAGGGCCCAGAATTTGCAAAACTAGTATCAAATTTGGATAGATATACAAAACTAGTATCAAGTTTGTCCACTCTCGGTGATACTAGTTTTGTATATATATCCATCGGGATGAACTAATTCCACTCTCGATCCACGGCCTCAGAGCATATCTATCCTCCACTGATACTAGTTTTGTCACAAAGTACAAATTAAGTTTATCTCAATCTAAACTAAGGGTGGCACAATATGTTGGAAAGTAAGTTCCATAATAAATTTGGATGAGTTCCAAAGTTAAGACATTGTGATAAATACTACTACCTCTATTCCATAATATAAGCCTTTTTAGCAAGCTAAAACAGCTTACTAAAAAGGCTTACATTGTGGAACGGAGGGAGTACAATACTGAAGGGTTTCGATGCATAGTAAATCAAAATTTTCTACGGATGCGAACGGAGGGAAGCCAAGATCTAATCTAGGAGATGCAAACAACGAGAGAGATTGGATTAGATCTTCATACCCTTGAAGATTCGCACAGCGGAACGTTCGTCGGAACGTGGGTGATGTAGTCGTACTCGCTTCTCCTCCTCGCGATCCGATCCGATCTAGCACCACAAGTGGCGATGCCTTCGTGAGATGCACACGTGCGGCACCTCGACGTATCCTCCTTACTTGGCCCAGCAAGTATGGTGGAGAGATGGGTTGGATCTACAACGCGACGGCGCGGTGCAATTGGTGGAGAATTTCTGCAGCAGGGCTTCGCCTACAAGCAGTCGGGAGGGAGAGAGGAGGGCAGCAGGGCGGCTAGGGTTGGAGGGGAAGGTGTGGGGGGTTGGTGCGCCCCCAACCCTCTATATATAGAGGGGTGGGCACAGCCCTAGCCCCTCCCCCAAGCCAAGGCCGGCGGCCCCAAGGAGGAAGAGTGGGGGGCAAGGAAACCCCCCCTTCTAGAAGCTCTATCTAGAGTTTAAACCTCTCTTGGCCGGCTGGGCCCTATGGGGCCTTGTGCCCCTGGCCCAATGCGGCCAGGGCACTCCCTCATGGGCACATGCCCCCTCCCGGAAGGTGGGGCCACGTTGGTCCCCTTCCGGAAGGTTCTAGAAGCTTCTGGTACAATACCGATTAACCCGGAACAATTCCGAACTCCAAAAACTGCACTGCCTTATATGAATCTTATTCTCTGGACCACTCCGGAACCTCTCGTGATGTTCCAGATCCCATCCGAGACTCCGGACAAAAAATCATAAACCAATTATCCAATCTATCCTAGCGTCAAGACACGTTAAGTGTGTGACCTTGCGGGTTCGAGAATATGCAGACATGATCTTCTATCAATAATCAACAGCGGGGTCTGGAAACCCATATTGACTCCCACACATTCATCGATGATCATATCAGATGAACCACGATGCCAGGATTCAATCAATCCCATATATATATTCCCTTCGTCTCGCGATATTTTACTTGCCCGGGATTTGATCGTCGGTACCGTCATACCTAGTTCAATCTCGTTCACAGCAAGTACTTTACTCGTTCCGTAATCCGATATCACTTTGTGATTAACTCCTTAACCACATGCTTGCAAGTGGTGTTAATATCGATTACCGAGTGGGCCCGAAGTATATCTCTCCGACTTGGGAGGGACAAATCCCATCTCGATACATACAACCCAACAGATACTTTCCGATCACCTGAGAGACACCTTTATGATCACCCTCTCATAGGATGACGTTTGATGACCTCAAAGCTTTCTTCCGATACCAGGGAGTTGTATTATCTCATGGTCTAAGGAATACAATATTTGACATAAGAAAAGCTTCGCAAAGACGAACACGATGACACGATCTAATTGCTTCGCTTAGTTTGGGTCTGTCCAACATATCATTCTCCCAATGATATGATCTCATTATCAATTGACAACTCATGTCTATGGTTAGGAAACCTTAACCATCATTGATCAATGAGCTAGTCCATAGAGGCGTACTAGGGACACGGTGTTGTTCACAAACCACACAAGTATTAAAGTTTCCGCTTAATACAATTCTAGCATGGAATATAAACATTATCATGAACAAGAATTATAATAATAACATCTTTATTATTGCCTCTAGGGTATAATTCCAACAGTCTCCCACTTGCACTAGAGTCAATAATCTAGTTTACATTTGGCAACAATGTCACACCCATGGCACTGAGGTGCTGATCATGTTTTGCACGCGGAAGAGGTTTAGTCAACGGATCTGCGACATTCAGATCTGTATGTACTTTGCTAATCTTCAGATCTCCATCTGCTATATAATCTTTGATTATATGAAACTTGCGGTTGATATGCTTGGTCTTTGGATGATATCTTGGTTCCTTAGCGAGTGCTATGGCGCCAGTGTTGTCACACAATATCTCTAGTGGGTCCAATTCACTTGGAACCACGCCAAGCTCAGTGATGAAGTTTCTGATCCAAACTCCTTCACTTGACGCTTCTGCAGCAGCCATGTATTCCGCTTCTACTGTAGATCCCGCGATCACGCTTTGCTTGCAGCTTCTCCAGCTCACAGCTCCTCCATTCAAAATATAAACGTATCCTGTCTGAGATTTGGAATCATCCTTGTCGGTGTCGAAACTAGCGTCGACGTAACCTTTTACGACGAGCTGTCCAGTGTTCCACTCCTGGATCACTTTGATACCTGCTCGTCAAACTAAGAGCATTGGACACATCCGGTCTAGTACATAGCATGGCAGACATGATAGAGCCTATGGCCGAGGCATAAGGCACTTTGCTCATAGCTTCCCTATCATTTACCGTAGCTGGACACTGAGCCTTGCTCAATATCTTACCTGACAACATAGGCACTGGACCTTTCTTTGCCTTATCCATTCTGAACCTTTTCAGAACTTTGTCTAGGTATGTACTCTGGCTTAAAGCTATCAGGCGTCTTTGTCTATCTCTATAGATTTTGATGCCCAATATATAAGCAGCTTCACCTAGGTCTTTCATTGAAAAACACTTGTTCAAATAACTCTTCACGTCGTTAAGCATGTTAATGTCATTTCCAATAATCAATATGTCATCCACATATAGTACCAGAAATGTCACCGAGCGCCCACTCACTTTCTTGTAGATACAAGCTTCGTAGCAATTTGGAACAAATCCAAAGCTCTTGATCACTTGATCAAAACGAAGGTTCCAACTCCGAGATGCTTGCTTTAGTCCATAAATGGAACGCTCAAGCTTGCATACTTTATCAGCATCCTTAGGATCGACAAAACCTTCGGGTTGCATCATATACAACTCTTCATCAATGTTGCCATTGAGGAACGCAGTCTTGACATCCATCTGCCATATTTCATAATCATGAAACGCAGCAATTGCTAATAAAATCCGAATGGACTTAAACATCGCTACGGGAGAGAAAGTCTCATCATAGTCAACACCTTGAACTTGTCGAAAACCTTTAGCGACAAGTCGTGCTTTATAGACGGTAACATTACCATCCGCGTCCGTTTTCTTCTTGAAGATCCATTTGCACTCAACGTCCTTTCGGTCGCTAGGAGGGTCCACCAAAGTCCATACTTGGTTTTCGCTCATGGATCCCAATTCGGATTTCATGGCCTCTAGCCATTTCTCAGAGTCTGGGCTCATCATCGCTTCCTCATAGTTCGAAGGCTCACTGTCATCTACTAACAAGACAGTTAAGACAGGGTTGCCGTACCACTCAGGAGGGGCACGCGACCTTGTCGACCTGCGACGTTCAGTAGCAGCATCGTCCGAAGCTTCATGATCCTTATCATTAGCTTCCTCTATTGTTGGTGCCGGCGGCACTGGAACAATTTCAGGTGCTGCGCTACTCTCCAACTCAAGAGAAGGTTCAACAACCTCGTCTAGCTCTACTTTCCTCCCACTCACTTCTTTCGAGAGAAACTCCTTCTCAAGAAAGGAACCGTTCTTTGCGACAAACACTTTGCCTTCGGTTCTGTGATAGAAGGTATACCCAATAGTTTCCTTAGGGTATCCTATGAAGATGCATTTCTCCGCTTTGGGTTCGAGCTTGTCCGGCATCAATTTCTTGACGTAAGCTTCGCATCCCCAAACTTTAAGAAACGACAACTTAGGTTTAGCACCAAACCACAGTTCATACGGTGTCGTCTCAACGGATTTAGATGGAGCCCTATTTAAAGTGAATGCAGCGGTTTCTAATGCATAACCCCAAAATGATAACGGCAAATCAGTAAGAGACATCATTGATCGGACCATATCTAATAAGGTTCGATTCCGGTGTTCAGACACACCATTGCGCTGTGGTGTTCCGGGTGGCGTGAGTTGTGAAACGATTCCACTTGCTTTAAGACGCATGATAAAATCATAACTCAAATATTCACCTCCACGATCGGATCGTAGAAACTTAATCTTTCTGTTACGATGGTTCTCCACTTCATTCTAAAATTCTTTGAACTTTTCAAACGTTTCAGATTTATGTTTCATTAAATAGATATACCCATATCTACTTAAGTCATCGGTAAAAGTGAGAAAATAGCGATATCCACCGCGCGTCGAAACACTCATCGGTCCGCATACATCGGTATGTATGATTTCCAACAAGTCCGTTGCTCGCTCCATCATACCGGAGAACGGGGTTTTGATCATCTTGCCCATGAGGCATGGTTCGCATGTGTCAAATGATTCAAAATCAAGAGACTCCAAAAGTCCATCAGAATGGAGTTTCTTCATGCGCTTTACACCAATATGACCTAGACGACAGTGCCACAAATAAGTAGTATTATCACTATCTACTTTGCATCTCTTAGCCTCAATGTTATGGATGTGTGTTTCATCCCTTTCGAGATTTAGAAGAAATAAACCATTCACAATAGGTGCATGACCATAAAAGATGTTACTCATATAAATAGAACAACCATTATTCTCCAATTTAAATGAATAACCGTCTTGCAATAAACAAGATCCAGAAATAATGTTCATGCTCAACGCAGGCACATAATAACACTTATTAAGGTTTAAAACTAATCCCGAAGGTAAAACTAAGGAGAGCGTGCCGACGGCCATCACATCAACTCTTGATCCGTTGCCAACGCGCATCGTCACCTCATCCCTCGCAAGCCGTCGTCTATTCCGTAGCTCCTGTTTCGAGTTACAAATATTAGCAACTGAACCGGTATCAAATACCCAGGCACTACAACGAGCGCTAGTAAGGAAAACATCAATAACATGTATATAAAATATACCTTTGATGGTGCCAGCCTTCTTGTCCGCTAAGTACTTCGGACAGTTGCGCTTCTAGTGACCCTTGTCCTTGCAATAGAAGCACTCAGTGTCCGGTTTAGGACCAGACTTGAGCTTCTTCTCAGCAGGGGCAACGCGCTTGCCGCCGCCTTTCTTGAAGGGCTTCCTTGAACCTTACCTTTCTTGAAGGTGGGGGGCTTGTTGACCATCAACACATGATTATTCTTTTTGATGTTCACCTCCGCTACTTTCATCTTAGCAAAGAGCTCAGTGATCATATCAGTGGAACCAATCTGATTGTGATCAACTACAAAACTTTTGTAGCTAGGAGTGTTAATCTTGAGCTCCTCTGGAATCTTGCAGTCCAGTTTCTCAAGGCGTTGAGTGTAGACCGTCATCTCAATGGCGTGCTCACTAACGGAACTCCCTTCCTCCATCTTGTAGTTAAAGAATTTCTTAGAGATCTCATATCTCTCAGAACGGGCTTGAGTCTGAAACATGTTTTTCAGCTCCTCGAGAATCTCAAAGGGCCCGGCGAACTCCTCAAAACGATTTTGAAGATCCGATTCCATAGCATACAACATGGCGATCTTAATCAAATCATAATCATCCTTGCGCGATTGATAAACAGCTTTTTCATCAGCCGGCGCATCTATAGCAGGGGCGTCACCTAGCGCTTTCTCAAGGACATAGTCCTTTTGTCCGCCAGCGAGAATGATTCTCAGAATGAGGAACCATTTGGTGAAGTTAGACCCATTGTTTCTAAGCTTTTCTATCTCAGCAAAAACGTTGAAGTTGAAGTTGGACTTGGCCATGTGATCTACAGTATTTGCAAGTACAATTTAGACTATGTTCATGATAAATAGTTCAACTTAATCAAATTACTAGATGAACTCCCACTAAATTCAACATCCCTCAAGTTGTTTAGTGAACACGATCCAAATTCACCACACCTAATCCGATCATCACGAGAAGAGATGTGGTTTCAATGGTGGACAACGAAGTGTCGATCATATCATTCATGACTCATGCTTAACCTTTCGGTTCTTGTGTTCCGAGGCCATGTATGTACATGCTAGGCTCGTCAAGTTAGACCCAAGTATTTCCGCGTGTGCAAAGCTGGCTTGCACCCGTTGTATGTGAGCGTAGAGTCTATAGCACCCGATCATCACGTGATGCTTGGACACGACGAACTTTCGCAACGGTGCATACTTGGGGAGAACACAGTTTTATCTTGATCTTTAAGTGAGGAATCATCTTATAATGCTACCGTCGCGATCTAAGCATAATAAGATACATAAAAGGATAAACATCACATGCATATAACTTTATGTGACATGGTATAGCCAATCTTCGCGCAATGATCTCCATCTTGTGCGTTCCGGCATGATCTCCATCACTCCACCATGATTGCCTCCACCACTAATAGCAACTACAACTATTGCTAACTACTTAGCGATAAAGTAAAGCTATTACATGGCGTATAAGAAGTTGACTCGCAGGTCATACACAATTATAAAGACAACCATATGGCTCCTGCCGGTTGTGTACTCATCGACATACAAGTCGTGAAACATTACAAAACATGATCATCGCATACAATATACACATCACATCTTGGGCCATACCATATCACAGAAAACACTCCCTGCAAAAACAAGTTAGACGCCTCTACTTTGTTGTTGCATGTTTTACGTGGCTTATGGGAGTAGATGCTAAGAACGATTCTTACCTACGGAAAGCCACAACGGTGATATTATGGTTGCCAAACTCCGGTGTTAATCCCATGACAACTATAGTGAGAGAAACTGACATCCACCAGCCGCATGTGTGGAACAAGCCACACGTCAAGTGCGGAGCCGGTCTCGCGAACGACGTCGCGTAAGGTTGGCCTGGACCGCTTCAATCTCACTATCCCGCGTCATAAGAAGAACACAAACAAGATGATTGCAACAGAAAACATCAACGCCCGCAACAACCATGTTGCGTTCTACTCGTGAAACACATCTACGCATAGATCTAGCTCTGATACCACTGAAGGGTTTCGCAGCATAGTAAATCAAAATTTTCTACGGATGCGAACAGAGGGAAGCCAAGATCTAATCTAGGAGATGCAAACAACGAGAGAGATTGGATTAGATCTTCATACCCTTGAAGATTCGCACAGCGGAACGTTCGTCGGAACATGGGTGATGTAGTCGTACTCGCTTCTCCTCCTCGCGATCTGATCCGATCTAGCACCACAAGTGGCGATGCCTCCGTGAGATGCACACGTGCGGAACCTCGACGTCTCCTCCTTACTTAGTCCAACAATTATGGTGGAGAGATGGGTTGGATCTACAACGCGACGGCGCGGTGCAATTGGTGGAGAATTTCTGCAGCAGGGCTTCGCCTACAAGCAGTCGGGAGGGAGAGAGGAGGGCAGCAGGGCGGCTAGGGTTGGAGGGGAAGGTGTGGGAGGTTGGTGCGCCCCCAGCCCTCTATATATAGAGGGGTGGGCGCAGCCCTAGCCCCTCCCCCAAGCCAAGGCCGGCGGCCCCAAGGAGGAAGAGTGGGGGGCAAGGAAACCCCCCCTTCTAGAAGCTCTATCTAGAGTTTAAACCTCTCTTGGCCGGCTGGGCCCTATGGGGCCTTGTGCCCCTGGCCCAATGCGGCCAGGGCACTACCTCATGGGCCCATGCCCCCTCCCGAAAGGTGGGGCCATGTTGGTCCCCTTCCAGAAGGTTCTAGAAGCTTCCGGTACAATACCGATTAACCCGGAACAATTCCGAACTCCAAAAACTGCAACTGCCTTATATGAATCTTATTCTCCGGACCACTCCGGAACCTCTCGTGATGTCCTGGATCCCATCCGAGACTTCGAACAAAAACTCATAAACCAATTATCCAATCTATCCTAGCGCCAAGACATGTTAAGTGTGTGACCCTGCGGGTTCGAGAATATGCAGACATGATCTTCTATCAATAATCAACAGCGGGGTCTGGAAACCCATATTGACTCCCACACATTCATCGATGATCATATCGGATGAACCACGATGCCAGGATTCAATCAATCCCATATATATATTCCCTTCGTCTCGCGATATTTTACTTGCCCGAGATTTGATCGTCGGTACCATCATACCTAGTTCAATCTCGTTCACAGCAAGTACTTTACTCGTTCCGTAATCCGATATCACTTTGTGATTAACTCCTTAACCACATGATTGCAAGCGGTGTTGATATCGATTACCGAGTGGGCCCGAAGTATATCTCTCCGACTTGGGAGGGACAAATCCCATCTCGATACATACAACCCAACAGATACTTTCCGATCACCTGAGAGACACCTTTATGATCACCCTCTCATAGGATGACGTTTGATGACCTCAAAGCTTTCTTCCGATACCAGGGAGTTGTATTATCTCATGGTCTAAGGAATACAATATTTGACATAAGAAAAGCTTCGCAAAGACGAACACGATGACACGATCTAATTGCTTCGCTTAGTTTGGTTCTGTCCACCATATCATTCTCCCAATGATATGATATCATTATCAATTGACAACTCATGTCTATGGTTAGGAAACCTTAACCATCATTGATCAATGAGCTAGTCCATAGAGGCGTACTAGGGACACAGTGTTGTTCACAAACCACACAAGTATTAAAGTTTCCGCTTAATACAATTCTAGCATGGAATATAAACATTATCATGAACAAGAATTATAATAATAACATCTTTATTTTTGCCTCTAGGGTATAATTCCAACAAATACTACAACAAAAGGCTAAGTATATGACTGCTATTATAGCAGCAAAAGAGGGCATTTGTGTCAAGTAGTTTGTTATCATACTAGGTGTGGTTCACAGCAGGATAGTACTATGAAGATATATTGTACGACAATATTATCAACATGTTTTAACCCTAAGGAACTAAAGATATCACCAAAGTAACAAATTTATACGAAGCCATCTCATTAAAGAATGGGTAATGCATAGAGACGCAAAGACATGCAATTACACACGGACCTGAAAGTGTCGGATCCGAAGATCAGTTGACCACTATCAATCGTGTAAATACAACACCGGAGATCCATAGGTGTTGAATGCACAAAGGTTTGAAACTAGATCGTTGACTCTAGTGCAAGTGGGAGACTATTGGAGATATGCCGAAGAGGCGATAATAAAGTGGCTATTATCATATCTTTATGTTTATGATAAATGTTTACATACCATGCTATAATTGTATTAACTAGAAACATTAATTCTTGTGTGATTTGTAAACATGTAAGTCCCTAGTAAAGCCTCTTGTTAAACTAGCTTGTTGGTTAATATATGATCATGGTTTCTCGATCATAAATATTGAGATGTTATTAACAACAAGGTCATATCATTATGAGAATGATGTGATGGACATACTCCTATAGTTAAGCGTAGCATAAGATCAAGTCATTCAAATAGTTACATGCTATAAGCTTTCAAATACATAGTGTAACACCCGGTCCACTTGGCCCCGGTGGTGTCACTCCTGGTAGCTTAAGAGGATATCTAGACTGGCCCCACAGACCAACACTAGTCTTTTCTGCGCACTTTGTCCTCACTCATGCGCACCCAGTACCTACTTCCCGGTCGGTCACCCATCCTATAATTGCTCTAGACCAAGCATGCTTAACCTTACAGTTCTTTTTGAATGAGCTTCCAGAAAAGAAGTTGCAACTTGTTGGTATGATTATCCTAGCAATCCTATTAAGTCATGTGCTTGGATCTCACATACACCCACCCTTTAGAAGATCGATGCCCTCATCGATCAAGCACACCCCATGAATGTTCCCTCTTGGCACCCGTATGTGCATCCAATGGCGGTACATGTGCCATGACGTATCCACTCCGGGCCACACGTGTCATGCTCCACATATCCTGCCACTGACCCGCACACACCCGGCACGCGTATGTGCGTCCAGTGCTGGCACATGTGCCATGTCGTGTCCACTCCGGGCCACACGCGTCATGCTCCACATGTCCCGCCACTGACCCGCCCACACCTGTTTAACCGCGAGGATCGGCTCTGGTACCACTTTGTAACACCCCATCCACTTGGCCCTGGGAGTGTCACTCCTGGTAGCTTAATAGAATATCTAGACTGGCCCTACAGACCAACACTAGTCTTTTCTGCGCACTTTGTCCTTACTCATGCGCACCCGGTACCCACTTCCCGGTCAGTCACCCATCCTAGAATTTCTCTAGGCCAAGCATGCTTAACCTTAGAGTTCTTTTCGAATGAGCTTCTGGAAAATAAGTTGCAACTTGTTGGTATGTGTATCCTTTCAATCCAGTTAAGTCATGTGCTTGGATCTCACACATAGTAACCTAAATCCTTCGACCATGAGATCATGTTAATCACCATCACCGGATGGATGCTTTGATGACATCAAACACCACTTCGTAACTGGGTGGTTATAAAGGTAGCATTGAGTGTTTGGAAAGTATGTGTTGAGGCACATGGATCAAGAGTGGGATTTGTCCATCCATATGACGGATAGATATACTCTAGGCCCTCTCGGTGGAATATCATCCAATTAGCTTGCAAGCATGTGACTGACTCACAAGGGATAACATATCACAGGAACAAGTAAAGAGTACTTATCCGTAACAAGGTTGAACTAGGTATGCAGAGATATCGATGATCAAACCTCGGATAAGTAAAGTATCACGAGAAAATTGGTATCATATGTAAATGGTTCATTCGACCATGAAGTAATTGTAGAAATATGTGGGAGCCATATGAATTTCCAGATTCCTCTATTGGTTATTGATCGGAGAAGAGTCTCGATCATGTCTGCATAATTCATGAACCGTAAGGAGATACACTTAAGGATTCGATGTTGTTTAGTAGATATGGAAAGTGAGTAAAGAGACCGAATGTGGTTCAGAGTCTCGGATGGGATCCAGGACATGACGAGGAGATCTGGAATGGTCCGGAGAATAATATTCATATAAGGAAAGTCCAATTCTGGAGTTCGGGAATGGTTTCGATGTTTTCACCGGAATGTTCTAGAAGGGTCTAGAAGGTCCACCAATCCGGAGTCGGAAGGGTACATGGATGTGTTATGACAAAGTGGAATGGTTGCATCATGTCCTAGGTCACTTGGCTGGGCAATGGGAAGAGAGAAATCAAACTCTAGTTTGAAAAGTCAAACACCAATTTGAAAAGTCAAATCCCAATATTGCCTAGTGGAGGGAGGGAAGGAATCCTACCTAAGGGAGGATTCCTCCCTATCCCTTGCCCCCGGCCCATGAGGTGGAGTTGGGGAAGGACTCCCCTTCCCCAACTGCCTCTCCCCATCTATAAAATAGTGGGGTGGGGTGCCCCAAGCACCCACCCCACAAACCCTATCCATCGGACTTGCCCCCTCAAGTCACCGCCTCTAGATCCTCCTCTAAACAGTTGCCGACTAGCTAAACCCTAGTTGCCAACCACCTCTAAACCTCGGCCCTCTAAACCCTAGATCGCCGGGGCTCCCTCTACTCCACCATACTCGCACCGGCTTAGGCAAAGCCCTACGGGATCTCCCCTCTACTTCCGACACCACACCGTCGTGCTGCCGGAATTGCGAGGAGAGAGCTACAGCCTCCGCTGCATGCTAGAACAAGGGAGAGGAAGGTCTTCATCGAGTACCGTACGTGTGACCGACTGCGGAACCGCTGTCGGAATGCGGCGCCGGAAGGATCGTCTATGCGATCTTGAGATCGGCAAGTGAACGACAACATCACCCAGGAGAATCCGATCTCGTTAACCGCTTTGGAATCTTCGAGGGTTAGTACTTTATCGACTCGTTGCTACAATCTAGTAGATAGATCTTGCCTTGTGTGTGTTCATGCGATAGAATTTTTTTGTTTTCCATGCTACGAACCGCTATATCTCTCTACCCTTGCTACTAATGAGTAATTACTGCATAGATGCGCAAATCCTTTTTTTGAATTTTCTCCCTACAAAAATGGACACTTTGATGGCAGAATCTGGGCTAATTAATGAAGATTTGCGAGTTGCCAATTTCCCAAGTCAAACATCTCGCGAAGAGGAGGTCCAGGGTATTAACGAGTGTCAGTACGAGCAGATCCCACCCATACCATGTGCCACTGCCTCCACCGAGTCAAACTAAGCAAATTCTATGAATACACCCATCTATAATTCGCAACAAAGTCACCAAAAACCCTAACGCAACGCATCTGAAGTCATTCGCAGAAAAACCATATGAATGGAGGAGATCCATCATAGAGTCACTGCGACCATATGAATGGAGGAGATCCATCATAGAGTCACTGCCATCACCATCACCATCACCATAGTCATTCCTCCTTTCTCATTCCCTCTCCATACCTTAGCCATCTACTTGTAATATTGATCTCATTGTGATTGGTGACATTGTAAAAATATTTGGTATTTCTCTTAAAAATTTCTATACAATCTTTACGATTATTGATCTTGCTATGAGTGAGTAGTCCTCACGGGTTGCCGGCTGAGGTATAGCTTCATAGTGATATGTGCATCTGTTAACATGGGAATACCATGTCATGATTGAATATTGGATTTGTCTTTTGTATCATCGTCTATTATCTCAATCATAGGACTTGTTACATACCCAATACCATGAGGATTAATAAAGCCAATAAGGTGAGATGAATGGTAATATGCTTGTACGGGTGAAACCAAGTGATAGAAAGGGGAGTAGAATAGTTGATTTTAGATCCATTTGAGAACGAGAACATCATAAATCATAAGACTTTGGTATTTTTTACTTAATAACCGTGTAACCCCGTGTGACAGTGTAGTGGTTGGAACAAATTCTATAGTATTTATGGCTGGCAAATGCTATAGTAGTGACGGATGTACCACCCACATACTTATCTAATTAGATGACAAATCATGAATGGGATTTTTTATCCCATATGTGTGCACGGCTGTATGTGAATTCTTAGCTTTGTCCTATCTTCATCCATCGATACATAAAACAAAGTAAACATGAAAAATCCGGTAAACAAAGATAATACAACTTCTTAAAGTCTTGTTCAACATAGTCTTCTAGAAAAAAAGAAAGTTATACTACATGCATAATCCAGCTCGAAGGTATCAACCACCAACCGTAACTTAAGGAAGTTGACCAGTATTTGCGTCAACACATAATTCATGGATTTTGGTCCGCTTCTCCTAGGTCACCGACATCATGGGCGGCTCCGGTAGAGCCTCGACCGCCTTCTCACATAAACCAGACTTGCCATTGCTCCTCTCCCACAAACGCGACGCTGGCATCAAGGACAGACACCACCACCCTCTGCCTCGTTGTTAGACAAAAGGCAGGAAAGCCGCGACCCAAAAGAGATTGTGAGCCGGTGGCCCGCGCCAATGACGAGCACCGTGGTGCCAGCATCAGCCGTCGCATGCACAACTCGTGGTTCATCCTTGTTGCATCTGGCTCCTTCATAGGCGCCACCCAACAGTTTCCGATCGGGGTCCCGAGGTTGCTCGTAGCGGCGCTGCTGGTGTCACTATTAGAGGTTGTTGGGACTGCGACGCAGGAGGAGGCAATGGCTGTGGGGGCATTGGTGTAGAATGAGATTGCGGCAAAGGTGGTGGTGCTCGTGGCCGCGTGGGCAGTGGTGGAAGCGGTCACATCACGGGAGGATCACATATTAGGTTTGGGAAGATAAGTGGTTTGACCAAACTACTCTTCGCGAACAATATCCAGCTCTATATTTGATTGTTAGACACAAAGGAGATACAATTTCCACAATAATGAAAAACAACCCTCCTAATGTGTTTTTCAAAAGAAGTCTCATTGTTTCTCGACTGGTACCTTGAAACAATACTATTACGATTATCTACGATAAAATGGACTATACACTGCAAGACTGCTGCAACGTGATGCACACGTCCAAACACATCCCTCTCGGACCATGACTAGTCAATCATCCACGGTGCCGCGGATAGGAAAACGTGGCACCGAAATGACATTCGTCTGCACCCGAGTCCTTGGCAAAGATAAACAAGGACATTATCGTACCTCGCAAAATAAGGAAGTAAATATCGTAAGATTGAAATAGAGGTTTGCCACCACTGTCTGTGCCCACGACTCTGTACGTAGGAGTACTCCTTCGCCAGTGGTACTGCATCAATCAGAGGAGAGCTCCAGTAACCGCATTGATGGAAAAAATAATTGCGAGTGAACGACTGCGCCTGGTGCCAGCGAGCATTGAATCCTCGTGCGTAGGCATGGGCGCAAGCATCGAAATAAATGGGGCGAAGAAGGTCTTTGGCGAATAGCGACGGAGCTCTCTCTCTCTTTCTCGTGTGCCACAGTGCCACTGCCACCACCTACCAGCGGCGTCACTCGCTCGCAGTCGCAGTGGAGCGGAGCAGAGAGTGAGGTCGAGGGAGCGAGCAGGGAGCAGGGCATGGGCACGATGGCGGGCAGCGTCGAGGAGATTGGTGCGGCGGCGGCGGCGCCGCAGTCGCTGGAGCTGCACGCGGTTCAGCGCCTGGGCGAGCTGAGGTCGGCCTTCGAGAGCGGCAGGACCCGGCCTCTGGCGTGGCGGCAGGAGCAGCTGCGCGGCCTCCTCCGGCTCCTGGCCGACAAGGAGGAGGAGGCGTTCCGGGCGCTCCACGACGACCTCGGCAAGCACCGCGCCGAGGCCTACAGAGACGAGGTCTTTTTCTTTTCCTTTCTTTTTTCCCCGTCGGCGGCGCACGTTGCGTACTATTTCACATTCTCTCTAGAGATCTTGCCTGACGCGTCCATTGATTTCGGTCCGGGGTGGTTTAGGTCGGCGTGATCATCAAGTCCGCCAACGCGGCGCTGCGGGAGATCGGGAAATGGGTGGCGCCGGAGAAGGCAAGCTAGCTCGATCCATTCCCGTTATTTGATCTGCATACTGTTCGTTCACATCCGAAATGGTGTTCGTGGATGGGGGCGCAGGTCTGGGTGCCGCTGGTGGCCTTCCCGGCGAGCGCGCAGGTGGTGCCGGAGCCGCTCGGGGTCGTCCTCATCTTCTCCTGCTGGAACTTCCCCTTGGGTAAGCATTTTCAGTGCTAGCTTTTGCTACGTCTCATTTTACCAAGCTTGTCCACCGTTTTCACTTCTTGCAAGCTTCCCCTTGAGTAGTAGAATTCAGTTACTGCCCAATGTCCATGGGTGAGACTGTAAGAAAATGGTGCCGCACTCGTCGGTAATAAAGCTATTCCGCTGATGAGTGATGAATTCACTCACTGCTGCTGACTGTTACATTGTTCGCTCACTGATGATCATCGGTCCACTGAATTTTCACCAATATATCATATCTACGCACAGAAAAGCTAACGACCCTACTGTACAGTCTCCGATCTACCTTCTTGCCTAGTCCAGTACCACGTCGCAAACTCCACTTTAACAGGGACGGTTCATCAGAATGGGTCGATTTCTCTTTACCTGAATTGCACATACATGTTAGCTGAAGTATAAAGCTATCTTACTACTAGTACTCCATTTCAGCGGATGGACAATCAACCAGTCAGCTGTGCTGACCATGCGTACTGGGCTTGGGCACTCTTAGGACTAGTAGTTGGCAGGAATACTAGTACTCAATTTCGTTAATGTGGTCAGAGGCATGTATATTTACGCAACATCGGTTTCCTCTGTTCTTTCAATGGCAAATTTGACTGTCCCCAACACTCGTTCATGCATAGGCCTTCCTTTGACTGATTGAGTAACAGAGTTGATGCAAAGACTTATTACGGTAGTTGGGCGCGCACATGCAGCGCGGCCATGCCACAGTGCATGCAAATTTTCCTTCTAGCGGTTGTAACTTGTAAGAGAGTACTAGTAGTATTTCATCTTCTTGAACTTAGATTTCACTGCAGTTTCCCATGGATCACATTTAACAGAGTCAGGGACACAAGCTTGTGCGTTGCGCCCCAGGTCCCAGGAGGTCCACTGCCTTTGGAATTCGCCTCGCTGCCGTGACCTGTTATCCTGTACACTACCGGCGTGTCTCAAATAATGCACTTTGGATGTGTTGGCCAAAAAACGCATTGACGTACGGCCAGTGGTACCGCCACAGCACCTAGCTAGTGTTCAAAAACTCAAGATCGTGCTCTCACGGCATGGTTAATAAAAAAGGGCCATTATAAAGTTATTACCGTGCTTGACTTGAAAGTTGAAATTCACTTTGCATCCCTGCTTTGTGTACGTACGCTACGCAGGCCTGTCTCTGGAGCCGCTGATCGGGGCCATAGCGGCCGGGAACGCGGTGGTTCTGAAGCCGTCGGAGCTGGCGCCGGCCACCGCCAAGTTCCTGGAGGACAACATCGGCGAGTACATGGACGCCACGGCCGTGAAGGTCGTCCAGGGCGGACCCGCGGTGGGCGAGCAGCTCATGGAGCACAGATGGGACAAGGTCCTCTTCACCGGTAAATTCACTCACCAGCTCAGTACAGTCAGTTGCACACAGACAGCACCAAGTAGCTAGTAGTACTAATTTGCTAGCCCCGGAAAATGTCAGGGTGCCCGCGCGTGGCGCGCATGGTGATGGCGGCGGCGGCGAAGCACCTGACGCCGGTGGCGCTGGAGCTGGGCGGCAAGTGCCCCTGCATCTTCGACTCCGCCTCCGTGGGCGGCGGCCAGAACCTGCAGACGTCGGTGAACCGCGTCATATTCGCCAAGTGGTCGTCCTGCGCAGGCCAGGCCTGCATCGCCATCGACTACGTGCTCGTCGAGGAGCGATTCGCACCCACCCTGGTACGCTTTTCTTTGTTTTAACCACACGTGAGTTGAGCGTCACGCGTGCTGCTGCATCTAACCACATTATACACTTGTTCTTTTCTCTCTTCATCCACTACTGAAGATTAAGTTGCTCAAGTCGACGCTGAAGAGGTTTATCGCCGACTCGGATCAAATGGCGCGGATCGTCAACATGCGGCACTTCAAGCGGCTGAGCGACCTTCTCAAGGACCCGGCGGTGGCAGCATCCGTCCTGCACGGCGGCCAATTAGACCCCAAGAAACTGTAAATGAATTCTCAACTCATCACTATCCTACTTATTTCCACGTCTTAGTTGTGACTGACCATCACCACCAACAACAAAAACTTTCAGGTCCATCGAGCCCACGATACTGCTGAACCCTCCGCTGGACTCCGCGATCATGACCGAGGAGATTTTCGGCCCTCTCCTCCCCATCATCACGGTAACCGAACACTGAACCAGCAAACCGAGCACCAGTCCACCAAGCAAGCAAAGCAGCAGAATAAAACTTCTGGGTTATGTGCATATACAGGTGAAGACGATCGAGGACAGCATCGCGTTCGTGAGGGCGCGGCCCAAGCCGCTGGCGGTGTACGCCTTCACCAACAGCGCGCCGCTGAAACACCGGATCGTCGAGGAGACGTCCTCGGGCACCGTCACCTTCAACGACGCCGTTGTACAAGTACGCGCGCTCGACCGAACAACTTAGTTTGCCATATGCGTGGTAGTAACAGCTGAACTCTCTCTTCTGCGTTGCAGTACGGGATCGACACGCTGCCGTTCGGCGGCATCGGGCAGAGCGGGTTCGGGCAGTACCACGGCAAGTACTCCTTCGAGATGTTCAGCCACAAGAAGGCGGTGCTGAGGCGAGGCTTCCTCGTGGAGGCCATGCTCAGGTACCCGCCGTGGGACGAGCAGAAGATCGCCATGATGCGCCACCTCTACCGCTATGCCTACATCCGGTTCATCTTCACCTTCCTCGGCCTATCGAGGACGTGAATAGAATTGGCCATCTGAGTCCGACTCGGTGAAGAAATTTGTTATTTGGTGAGTGAATTGGACAGATAATCGAATAAACATACCATGTTAGTAAGTACTTCCTAAGGAATACGTACCAGGTTTGCACTCGATACTAGTGTATGAACAATATAACGTTTTGCTTGATTCATCCATACTGCTCTCCGAGTTACCTTTTTTGTTCGTGAGCCTTTCGGGAAAAAAGAAAGTTACCTTTTTTTGCGTGTTTGCTTGAGAAACCATCCCAGTTGTAACTCAGGCACCTTACAGATTGTTTCAGCGGTGAGTGAATCAAGTATTGGTTACAGACGAGGTATCTGGTTCCATCTCGCTGTTACCAATTTCTGGATATGCTAAACTGAACCCTAATTCGAGGGATGCACAGAACAACCAGGCACTTGCTCTCCAAAATGGACCTGGTCTTTGTTGATAATACAAGAATATTTTACAACAATCGAGCTTTTTTAGCTTTGTTTCCACTTGCGCTAACTTAACTTTATGTACAGGTAAATATATCAGCAACTCCTATATGTACAACAACACCACAGGGGCATGAAGACCTCACATCCCCCCTAGTGATAACCACAAAAAGTTCCATAGCTTGTAATCCGCGACCAACCTGCATTATTAAAAAAAAAGTATGAAAATTGAAACCAGTAGTTATTTATCTGAGCAGCTATTTATATACAGGGTAAACCAAAACACGAACTTCATGGAGACTGCAATCATCGGATCAGTCTCCATGAAGTATTTATAACATTAATACTCCGTACTTGATTAGGTGAAGAAGCAATCTAATAATAGCTCAAACAGGGAATATGGTTATAGATATTACCATTTTGGTGGATGACGCTCACCCAGCGAGCCTTCTGACATTACACATCTCCATATACTATATTGAGCATCAAAAGGCAGAAGCAGGCGCCGGTGTACTAACATTCTGCGGCAGCTGCTCATCAGGACAACTTGGTCCCATCTCTCAAGATGGAAGATTGGTGTAGATATATCCTCACTCCAGTCATTTTATAGCAGCCTTCTCCATTTTCCTTTTTTCAGCTTCGGCATTTCGAGCATTTTCATCACGTGATTTCTTGAACATATTCACAAAAATAACCAAAATCGATGTAACTGAAAATATAAGAGCAAGAAATCATCAGGGAAAGATCCACAAGTAAATACAGCTATGCTAAAAAAAACTAAGTTCATATCAATCAAACAATTTAAACTCATAATGGAACTAAAATGAGGGCAAGACTTGTATAGGGTCTCTATATTAGGTGTGATCTTAGGATCAGGTCATAAAATCTTTCTTCAAAAATTGCAAAAAAAAATGAAAATTATATACAACACAGCTACGGGTTGTATCTACAACTCCAAGTAATTTCAGCTCTAAATTTCATCTGCATGTAGAGAAACAAAAAAGATGAACTCTATTGTGAATAGTGTCAGTTGTAGGTGAAATTTAGAGCTGAAATAGAGTTCATCCTAATTTCGCGCTATTCACATCCTAATTTCGAGCCACAAAAGATAATATTTCGCGCTATTCACATCCTAATTTTATCTTTTTTGGCTCTCTAAGTGTAGGTCGAATTTGAAGCTGCAATTTTGGGGGGTTGCATATATAACACAGATGTTTGTTGTCATTTTTTCTAGAATATTTGAACATATTTTTTGTTTTCAAAAAAATTGATCTCATAGATCCTATCCAAATTTTGATCCTACCCAAGTTGCCCCCACTAAAATGACAGAAAATGCTACTGATAGACCATTCATGATAAATAGCTACTCTGGTTAATGACCGTTTGGGCAAGAAAAATGTCCGTGTACGGGCGAAACTTCCTCAAGGGGCAGGACAGAACATTTTTAAAAAAATTAACTGTGCTAATGCAATCAAACAACCTTCGTCATAGGATGTTTGCACACATTAAGAGAAAAATAGCTAGTTAAGCTGTAAAATTTATAAAGCCCACACAAAACCTTGCTCAAAAGGGCAGCGGGCTGGATCTTCACCAAAATACTGAGCTAGGGAATCAGCATTTCTTCCCTGCAAAACGGATGCAATCAAAAAAAAAATCACAAACACAAGGCGTGCACAAAAAATAACTTCAGAGCAGGGCCTCACCACTTCTGCATACAAGGAAATGAGGGACCTAACCACAGCTTCTGCTGAGTCAAGAAAGCATTTCAATGCCTGTAAAAGCAACTGATGTCAGTTCACTCATAAAGAATCATCATTTCTTTTGTACACTTACATACAGTTTCGTCGGACATGCTTACTTTAGAGTTCCCCGAACGTCAGTACTACTACTGAATCCACAATTCAGACAGTACACAGCGCTATTGCTGTTCTGGATGCACGAAAGTGCACGCCAACAATTCCCCAAATGGTTTAACAACTGTGTTTGGTGGCTAGGAGAATATTTTGGTGAGTCAATTTACTCTTGTACATTCATGATTGTTCTGAGCAATACATTTTTGAAAGACGAAGAGCCTGGTAGGAATTCCTTTCAACTTGGAAGGTGCAAAACACATGTCAGACTGTGACCTTATTTACATTCCAATATATAAGTGATCAATGAATGGATGGTACTAAAGTATGTACTTCCTCCGTCCCAAAGCTTGAGGCTTTTTTTTTTAAGTCAAGCTACGGAAAGTTTGACCAAACTTTTAGAAAAAACTGAAACATAGTACATTACAAAAGAGAAAAACAATGTAAAGTTAAAGGCTTTTTTTTTTCAAAAGTCAAACAATGTACGTGCTCAATCTGGGGACAGCTAATTCAAAAATTGGTAATAATAATGCTGTTTAAATTACATGTCATTTCTTGCCTTGAATGAGTAAAATATAAGCTCCTCAAGTAGTGGAAAAATTGTAAACAGAACAAATATGCTCAACAACTGTGAAGAGTAGACAAAAGGTAAAACATTTCTTACCTTACGGAAGCTAACAGATATTGCACCATCATTCACTGAAGCAGCTAACTCTTGCTCAACCTTCTCAAGACCTTTGTTTATCGCTTGCATTTCTTCAGCAACCAACTTCAATTGGATCTGCAGGGAGAGGGGGCGTAAAGAAATGCAATCACAGAGAAATGTATTTGTGAGTAGCCCCATGACCATCCAGAATTGCTATTAACAAATCATTACATTACCTTAGAAGCTGCTTCCAGATGAATCAAGTCTTTGTCAAAATCAAGAAGCTCAGGCAACTTTTCAGCGAGAAGCTAGCATGTAATAAAGAAAGATAAGTGAAGTTCAACAAGCTTGCAAAAGCAACTGAAGGACTTCTTAAAATGCGCATATAATTGGAAAGCGAATCAAAAATAGAAAATCTTTCATTCAGAAAATCTTTGTGTGTAATGAATGACCACAAAATCCTATTATTAGCAATTAAACAGCCCAAGCATCTTATAATGAGGAATACCAAACTGATTATATGCAAACAAAGACTCAAGTAGTGCATCTATTCCATGTACACAGACAACTTTAAGAATAGTGCACGAGAGCGCCTCAAAACATGTCACTGAACCCAGGTGGCACATGCATCAATAGTTAATAATATCATTCACATGCTTACCAATCTGCAAATGTACCATTAATTGCTTCTATGCAATACTAGTAGTTCACGTCCAACTAACATCTCCTGTGAAAAATATCATTAACATCTACACTAGTGACCTCTCACCCACCTAACCTGGATTGTAATTTATATAGGGTATGTTCTCAAATGAAGGCATCTCAAGATTAAAGATCCAGGAAATGTATTGAGGCGCCTGAAGAGCTCGGATCAAGTACCAGATGGGTCTGCTATTGAGAAAAACTGGTCCAATCAGATGCAATACTAATTGAAATCAAATTGCTCATGCTCCCTCAACTAATAACCAGTAAAATTACCAACAATGAAGAAGGCAAGCCATCAGGCTGAAACATATCCTGGTGGCAGACTGATAATTGGTCTCTGGAGCACCCCATAACTGTTTGCTTGATCTTAGCGATTGACAAACTCAGAGCTGACCCGTGGAAAATAATTTCGAGCAGACTATGCAACATATAGATATCTGCCGCACATAGTCATGTACAGCAATCGGCACCAAAAGCCAGTGTGTATTGCAATGGTTCTAGGTTGCAGTTCTTTGGTTTAAGAGTTCAGGGTTGAAAATGACTTTCTGGTACAGTTCAGGACGGAAAAGTAGTCACTCTTCTTATATATAATAAAGTATGCACTCTTAAGTCAGAATACATGATTCTCAACTCTAAAGGCTCAGGTAAATTACGGTTCTGTACTAGCACAACACGATCGTGTACCATAAGTCCATCAGAAGTGGCACAGTTCAACTGACTGCAGTAAGTTATATTGATAAATCTAACCAGCATTAAATCACTGCGAGGTATGGCCAGCAGTGATCGATCGAGGGATTTTATTAAAAAAAAGTATAGTTAATAACCACTTTACGCCAAGTGCATACCTTGCATAAATAGTGCATTAGTGTCATCTTATTGTTCCTTGCTCGAGTATCCGATAGTTTAAGAAGGCTGTCTAATCTGAAGCCAACAGCAGAACCTGTTCGACCAATCACCATATCAGATAAACTACCAGACAAACACTAATTTACTACAATCATTTGATACCTCGAGCTGTTCCTTGATTCAATGCATTCCCTAATGTGAGAATGGTCTGCATTATCTGCCGTAACTTCAGAGACTCTTTCACCTGCATAAGTGAAAAATTAACAGTCAATGTATGAGAATATATATGTTCAAAATTTACACAAGAGATAATACAACGTTGTACCTCTTTTGTTGCATCATTTATGGTGGTTAAGTTAGTTCTTAGCTCATCTGTCTGACAAAAAGTAAGACATCACAATTACAAACTGCATGTTACAGAGAAAGTGAGACAATCCCAGTAAATTAACTGGTGAAGGAGGAAAGCAGACCTGTGTTGAGAATGCAATTCTGAAAGCAAAAACTCTTAGTTTGGACTCCACACGAGGAACTTTCATTAGCTCCAGGAAAAACTGCAGCAGAGTTTATGCTTCCATCAATATTCAAAATGGAGGACTATATGCAATCAAAATATCAAACAAACCTGTTCGCATTTTCCAAGCATTTCTTTGTTGCCGTTGTAGTTCTGAGTAAATAGACAAAAACAACAACAATTTAGAACAAAACAGCATCAGATACTAAGTCAAAGTCAAGTCACATATCATGAATGCAAAAATAGCTAGCAGATGCACCTTCAACATCTCAATTTCTTCGTTTGTAGGGCAAAACTTAATGAGATTCTCCACTTGGTCATTATCAAGAACAGAAGTATCCAAAGCCAAGATGGCGCTCTGCAAGAAACCATTTACAGAAGAAAATTACATATGAGCACATAACAAAGTATCAGGCTGGCAGACAGTTGTTAACAGCATCATTTGAGCAGAATAATAATGTCATGATAAATTGCCTAGGCGATTAAAAAAATGGATCAAGGAATCCAACACAGCTCACTTGCATGTACGTCAATCGTATACAGTGGTTTTACTTTACATACATAGAGTATAGAAGGATTATGTAGGCTTAGGCAGCCAAAGGTTATACCACCGTATGAGTGCATATTGCAGAAGAAAAGCCTTAGGAGTTATAGCATTCTGATTTTTCGATGAAAGAAATCTTCATGCATAGTGTGTGGAACATGTTAGTAAAACTTGTGTACATCACAAAATCTATTAACATATAACAACAACCTTTACAAACAATGAGTCAGCATAGTTCCGTAAAAAAAATGATAGTCAGCATAGTAAGAGAGCAGAACGAGAAAATGCAAAATAACATGGATACAGGCTTTAGATACTCAGAATGACACAGGTAATCACTATTCCATACAAGGAAATCAATGTGCCTCCTTTTTTGTCACAGAGTAGAGTAGTTAACTCACAAAGGATACTCACAATCATATCAGGAAGAGGCATTTTGATTTTGGTAAGCATGATCTCACAATTATTTGCTCTTCTCATATCAACCTGTAACACAACTAGCAGGAATAATTAGTTCATGACCTGATGGAATAATTACCATAATTTCTCTAACTCTGTGTGCTAGAACGGAATTGTGTTGACTGCAAATGACTGAAGATGTCAAGAAAACTGAAGTTACATGAAACCAGTATACTGGCAAGAATAGGATAAAAAAAATTCAAAAATCACTTTAAAAGGAAATTGTTTGCAGTAGGGGGTGCTGTACATATGGCAGGCCATAGTTTCCTACTTTAAATGGATAATACACTGCATAGCTTTCAATGTCAATAAGTTGGGCACTTGCAAGAAAAAAAAATATATAGATTGACTTAAAAAAGAGCAGTAATCATGTATACCATATTATCATAGAATGGTTCTAATTAAGAAGAATGGTTTGACAAATCCAAGATTCATGACTCGATAATTCAACATATCATGAAAAAAATAACAAGATTATTGAAACAAGTTTGGGAGGATTTAAGTGCTTAAGGTTGAAGCACAAGAATGAAAGGTCAACAGAGTGCTCCACAGCAAATCAGTACATTAAGAAAGTGAAAGTTTCCATACCAGGTGAACAATTTCTGGCTTGCTAACAGTTGAGCCACGCTTTGTTCCTCCTTTCTCACTTGCATTGGTTGCAACAGCAGTGGAGAACAAGGTCTCCAACTCGGATAAATCAATATCAGGAGCCCTGCAAAATAGTGTATGAGAGTAAGTACAGTTTCAATGCAGAGATTGTACACATGTTAAACAAGGAAAAGAAATTCCAAAGCCATGTTGAAATAACAAAAAATGTAGCATGAGAGAACAGATCCACCAATAAATTTCACACAGTCGGGAATAAATCAGCCTGATATAGTCCATAAACAATGAATGCCATATTGTATCACCTAGTGAAATCATGATGTGAAAAAATCAACAGCTGATTAAATCATAAAAATTAATAGAATATCAGTTACCTAGCCTGACTCCCTTGATTTTGGGCATCCGCCCAGAGACTTCCTTGCATTGCGCGTGTAACTTTCACCCAGTGCAAAGGCTTTAAAGAAGCTTTCTTTGGGGGGTTACTTTGATGCGCCAACCCAATGCCACGACCTTTTCCTGATCCACTTGCTGCTCTTCCCCTTCCCAATAATGGAGGTGGTGCAGGTGCATTCGAGATCTTTGAGCTTGGAGGGGGTACAGCTCCAGGAGGTTTTGGTGCTTGAGGTGGTGCGGGGGGCGGTGCAGGAGCTTTCTTCCCTGTCATCAGGGGAGGAGGTGGTGGCGCTGGAGGAGTTCTTTGAATGCCGCCTGCTGGCAACGGTGGAGGTGGCGGTGGGCACTGAGCACCAGGTGGAGGGGGAGGTGGGGGTGGGGGAGGTGGTCCTTTTGACAGAGTGGCAGCACCAGTTGTAGGTGCTCTGTTAGAAGAGGGAGGGGGGCGGGGTGGGGGCGGAGGAGGAGGAGGGCATTTCTTAGCTACTCCGTTAGCTTGGGATGAAGGTGGAGGAGGTGGTGGAGGTGGTGGTACTGGATGAAATGGAACATTTTGCTGTGGCTGTGGTGTTGGTGCAGATAGAGGAGTTCCTGTTCGAGAATTTGGTAGGGGTGGCGGAGGTGGAGGCTGTGGAGAAGATAAATTGCCACTCTGAGGTGGTGGTGGTGGTGGTGGCGGCAGCGGTGGCGAGAAAGCAGGTTTGCTGCCACTTGGTGGTGGTGGTGGTGGTGGCGGCGGCGGTGGCGAAAAAGCAGGTTTGCTGCCACTTGGTGGTGGTGGTGGTGGTGGCGGCGGTGGCGAAAAAGCAGGTTTGCTGCCACTTGATGGTGGTGGTGGTGGCGGCGGTGGCGAAAAAGCAGGTTTGCTGCCACTTGATGGTGGTGGTGGTGGCGGCGGTGGCGGCGGCAAGACAGGTTTGCTGCCACTTGGTGGTGGTGGTGGTGGTGGTGGTGGTGGCGGTGGCGGTGCCGAGAGAAGAGGTTTGCTTTCATTTGTGGTGGCTGCTGGTGGCACCAGTGCCGACATGACATGGTTGTCTCCATTTTCTGCTGATGATGGTGGCAGCTGCCTTGTACTTGGGAACTCCTGCTGTAATTCTGCTGGCAGCAGACTCTGTTCAGTGGAAAGGCTAGAAGATCTACCATGTGGAGGAGGTGGAGATGAAGCGTTCCCTGAGGAAGTAGCTGCACAAATTGTGATGGTTATGAATCAGACTTTAATAAAGATGTGAAAAGAGAGAGGATGCAGAACAAAGATAATGGGGGGCATCATCAAGCCCGGCAACAGAAGCAAGTGTTCTTCTGAAGGCGTATTATATAAATTATTCAACATGATAATAAAGGTTAACAAGGAAAATGACTTGTGTAAAAGATGTACCAATAGATTCAGAATCTTCATTAGTTAGAGCACGATCAATGTTCTCTGAGTCAGATGAGTTCCCGCCATGTTGAACCTTCTCATAATCGGCTGAAGAAACAGAATCAGAAGCCACGGAATATTTTTCTTCATCAGAATCTAGTGGAGACATTAGTGGCATCTGCAGGCCAACTTTAGCTTGGAACTTTGAAAGCTCTTTCATGTCGTTGAGTATTAGTTTTTGGAATTTATCTTGCAGCGAGTTTGCTGAGAATTCTTTGAGCAACCAAAAGGCGGCATTGTCACTGCTTTCCATCCATTCAACACCATTGAAGAGTTCTTGAACAGCCGAAAAGGCTTCAATTGGTAAACCACCTTTCATATCACCGTTCAATGTTGCTGTTGGAGCCCTTGGAGGAGATATGCCCCCAATTTCACAAAACAGCACCTGTACTTCCAAATATGAATCAGTAATTGAATTCTTGCCTTCGAAAATTTCAAATAGTAGGTGGATCGCTCTTACCTCTGCTCTAAAACTCCTCGGGTACCGATCTTTTGAACCCCATAGTATATCAACATCATCACTATTTAGCATCAGTACATTTGAACGAATAAAAGCAGTATTGAACATTATCCGGAACATCATAACTTCCTTTTCTGGATCAAGATCGAGATGTACACACTCCAGAACAACATCTCCCTGGACCGGACATTGGATATCAATTTTTATCACGTCACAGTCTTCCTGCATGAAAACAACGCAGATTGATGCAAGATCAACAAAAGTTATCAAGAACTGCATGCAATAGAATTTATCACCTACCTGCCGATAGTGGCGCAAGGACTTCTTCTTGGGCATTGAAAAAATCATCTCGGTCATGCTAGCATTCTTGCCAAGAAGATTTCGACCAAAAATTCGGACCAGTGGCCTGCATCCATTATCAGAATCGAAATTTGGAATGGCTCGGAGAATCAGACAATCCAAAGAGAGTGCCCGCTCCATTGGAGGCCACTCTGGAGAAATATTTCTTCTGGCTACATATTGCATATATCGGAGCTGAGAGGGCATTGGGTTGAGTGCAGAAAAAAGCTGCAGGAATCCTTTAGGTGCCTCACGATGAACAATGTCCAGAGTTTTATGTTCTGCACTGTGCAACTTCTTGAAAATAAGGAAACAAGATAACAGAAATGCCAATGATGGCCAGCCTCCTCTCTCACAATGGAGTAGTATAATATTTTGGCTGTTCCCGGTAGATAGCCAGTGTTCACAAACACGGAGAAAATGCTGGATAAGAGATAGAGGAAGCACCGGGCAGCCTTCGAAATGGCGTGGGTAGTCAATTACTGGAATATCGTAATCATGTAGGATATCAGCAAGCAGGCTTCTCTTATCCCCGTCTCTGAAATTAATCACTAGAAATGAAGACTCCGCATGTTCTTCATGCAACTCTGTTATAATCCCATTCAAATAGACTGGGTACATTCCATGCGGCAAAACTTCAGTGCAGAAGCATGAATCAAAAACTGCACAATGTGGGGTAAGATACAAAATTAACTGGTATAGAAAATAAACAAATTGGGTTATCAGTGTATAAGTTAACAAACTAACAATCTTTCACAAGCTTACCGTAGATCCTGTCAATGAACTCCAGTAATCCATCGGGAGGCCTCTTGTAGAAAAATCTACTAAGCAGTGACATTGCATAGAAATGAGGAGCTGTCTTCAGATGTGCTCGAAATTCTCCCAATTGCTCAACTTGACTTCAAAAATCAATTGACTTCCGAAGGGCCAGAGGTAATCTGAAACTTCATCACCTACTAGAACGAAACTTATTAGACTTGGTACTTCAAACACATATGATTGCTAAGCACGACACTTCAATAGATGATCCACCACAATCTCATGGTCCAAGTCTCAATTGCCACACATTAGAATAACATCTATAAGCAAACTACTCTTAAGCAAAAATTTAGCCTGCCTGAGCTAGGTAGAACTTCTCTACGAAGGCAGATAAAACGCTAGATACCTCAGTCAGAATATAACTACCGAGTTATTGGAACTAAAACTTCCCCCACCGACAGGGAGAGACACATAGATGTGCATCATTCCGGCGTGCGGTATTTGGGCAGAAGCATAAGATGCGGGGGCGTTATACTAAACCTTAAGACGGGAAACTTAATTAGAACTCAGAACAAGCAGAAATAGAAACAGGTTACGAAATTAAAACCACGAAAGGAACGAGCCCTGTGACCTTAGCAGCTGCTGTTGCAGCTACCAAATCCAGCGGCGGATCTAGATGGCGTGCAGCGGCACGCCCACAATTTGTGGAGGTCAGTGGGGTTTGGCTAATCCCAGGATAACAAAAGGCTCATACCTCGAAAACCAGTGGCCAGCACTGCGGGCGGTGGGATGGGGAGGCGACGCCCTCGCGAGGTAGAACGGGGACGGCGCCGGCGACGCGCGTGAGCGGCGAACGAGGGGGCGGGTGAGGTGGAGGGGGCGGGGGCGGCGGAGGGGGCGGGACTGAGGCGCCGGCGGTGACTCTAAGCTACGGCACAACGGCAGCTCTAGGGCACAGCGGCGGTGGACTGTACTAAACAGATTTTACAGCCGCATTTGGAGCTTGGGTAGGTCGACTCGGGAAGCCGAGAGGAAGAGGAAAGATAGGTACCGGATTGGTGGAGATGAAAGGGTTGCCCGATGGATTTCCAGGTTTTTACACGATAGTGAAGAGATAATTCATTCCAGAGTAAGGATAACAGTAACAACCTCTTTGAAACATAGGTTTTTTTTACACCAATATGGCATCTGACATCGACATCCAGTGCGAAGTTGCCACGTGGCAACGTGACGTCGTGGAAACTACCATCCAACAGCTGGCAACTTTCCACGCGTCCAAAATTAGCACATTCTTTCGATTTACATTTCCTTTTTTGGAAGATGATAGGTGTGCGATGCGCACTACTTCAGTTGGTGACAACGATGATCCTTGGAGGCGTTGTCGAGGAGTGTCGGCATCTTTCTCGCTCACTTAGGTTATTCTCTTCACCTAGGTATTCTGAGTACATTGCTAGTAAAACATTAAGGAGCACTTAGCAGGACTAATCAATTGTTCCATATCATTATCATAGGCATCAATACATGCTTCACCAATGACGCCTCATCAACCGACGCGCAAAAGAGTAAGAATGTATATAATTCACAAAGAGGATATGAGAGATACCAAGAGCACCTTTGCATACCTTAATTGAAGAAATATCATTGAGTACAACCTCTTTTTGAAGAAGAGTAGAAAACCAACTGCCATGAAAAAGAACAAAAAGAAGGAGATAGAGGACCCCTTTGTCTTAAACTACAAGTAGGGGAAAATGCTTCCAAAAAAGTTTCATTAAATTTCACATAATACCTCACTCTAGTAACACATGTCATAGTCCATTGTACACACCGGTGAGAAAACCCCATCTTATGCATTATAGCCTCCAAGAATACTTAATCCAAGCTTTGGATCAATCCAACTTATAAGAACAGTAAGGAGCATTTGAAGATATGCCATGTTCTATGTAATGAAGGCACTCAATGGGCAAGAGTGCATTATCAGTAATCAAGGGTCCCAGGACAAAGGCACTTTAATTTTTAGATATGATATCACACAACAAAAGCCTTAATGTGTTGACTAAACACTTAGATACCACCTTGATGGGATCGCAACATAGAAAAAAAATCCAACGAGAGAGCGAATAAAATCAAGATCCAATCTAATAGATATTAGCAATGAGAGAGAGAGAGATGAGATCTACATACCCTTGTAGAACGCAAGCGAAAACTAATCAAACATGGTTGATGAAGAATTTCCCTCATGATCAAGCCAATCCAATGCCACAACGAGTAGCGGCTCCGAGGTATCCATACATCATGTGCGGTGATGTCTCCTCCTTGATCTACCAAGGTGAGAGGAGAGGTAGGTGAGATAGGTTCCAGCAGCACAACGACGTGGTGGAGGATTTATGGTGGAGATCTTGCAGGGCTTCGCCTAAGCTACCGTGGAGGAGAAGAATGGTGAGAGGAAGGGAGCCGACGTCTAGGACCTGGGGTGTATGGTTCCCAGACCCCCTCTCTATCTATAGGGGTGGGGAGGCGCCCATCTTGGACCCTCCAAGAAGATGGGGTGGGAACTCCCCCTTTCCAACACCCCTCCCCTAGGATTTTCTTACATGGGGAACATGGCCCTTTGGGGTTATGGCGCCCTGGTCCATGTAGGCCAGGGTGCCCCCTTTCAAACCCATGTGACCCTCCATGCAGGTGGGGCCCACTATGGGATATTAGAACCTTCTAGAACCTTCTTGATACGATATTGTAAAAATTCTAAATTTTCTAAAACCCTAAAACCAACTTTCCATATATGATTCTTTATCTCCGGACCATTTTGAAGCTCCTCGCGATGTCTTGGATCTCATTTGAGACTCTGTATCAATATTCGAACTCACCATAAATAATATCTCATTACTACCATAGTGTCAGCGAACGTTAAGTATGCGACCATACGGGTTCGGGAATATGCAAACATGATTGAGACTCCTCTCTAATCAATAATAATCAATGAGACCTGGATGCCCATAATGACTCCCACATACTTTGACAAATATCCTTATCGGGTGAACCACGATGTCGAGGATTCCATTTCCTTTGTCTCGCGATATTTTACTTGCCCAAGATTCGATCATCGGTATCTTCGTACCTAGTTCAATATCGTTCCTAGTAAGCACTCTTTACTCATTATGTAACACAACATTCCTTGTGATCAAACTCATTAGTTACATGATTGCAAGCAATATAGAATGTGCACTACCGAGTGGGCCCAAAGAATATATTTCCATCACATGGATAGAGAAATACCAGTCTCGATTCATGCAACCCAATATTTTAAGATACTTGAATGACACTATTATGATCACTCATTTATGAAGTGACGGTTGATTCCCCCAAAGTATTCTTCCGGTACTCGGGAGTAACATATCATCATGGTCTAAGAAATAGAATACTAAACAAAGAACATCTTATGCAATTTAAACATTGTGACACGATCAAATTGCTTTGCTTAATTTTGGTTTGTCTATCATGTCATTCTCCTAATGACATGAACCGTTTGAAAGGGCATGTATGCCCTCATGTGTGGTTTTGGTAATTAATGATAATATTTATAGACTAATGTGGATATTGAGTTTCACTTGTAGGTTTGTCCATTGGCATCGCTTGGGCCATGTGTTGGTTTCAAGGTTGAAAGTTGAAGAAATGTCCAAGGGCTTTGTGCTCATTAGAATTATGAAGAAAGAAGGAGCTTAAAGGTTGATCAAGACAAGTGCAAAGAGTTGCATCAAGATGGATCAAACTCAAGAAGGGATGAAGAAGGACAAGCTCAAGATGCGCTATCTCTAGAAGATCTCATGCTTGAAGCTTGCCATCCTCGTGATCATAGAGTGATGAAGACAAGTTCAAGAATAGGTTTCCCCATGGAGTATGGGGAGAAATTTGCAAGTCTTCATCAAGCAAGAGCTGGCAAGAGCAAATAAGAAAGGTGTTCCCACTTGAGAAGACAAGACGGTCTACATCAAGTTCAAGTGGAATGCTCAAGGAAAAGGTATGATTTTGATAGGGCTTCTCTTTTGCCGGTCGCGTGTTGTTAGTTGGGAGACCGGGTTTAGATAGATAGCCATTCTATCAAGAGGGGCTCTCAAGCGGATGTCTCGATCGCTTCGTTCGGAGAGAGCTCAAACCTTTGCATGCATAGCATCATCTTTCTTGGTTGTTATTTGGTTCTTGTCCATGGGAGGATCTAGAGCTTGTGGTCATCATCATAACAAGCTCTAGTTCATCAAATAAGGATTTCACTTGAATACCTTATTGCGGTTTTTGATCTTGCGAGTTTTCTGGCTCCACATCTTGGGAGATTCTATTCGCCATTATCTTTCCAACAAAATTGGTTTCATCTCGTTTGGAGTTCAGATGCGAAAGTTATTGCAGTTTTGGTTTCTGGAATTTCCTTGACCGGAAATTCCGGCCACCCACCGGAAATTCCGCTCGGGCCTAGTTGCCGCCGAAAGTTCCGGTTGAAAATCCAGCTCTCGTTCCACTCACGTACCGAAACCTCTGTGTTTTATGTGCTCTATTTAACGGAACTTCGGTCGGAATTTCCACCGGTAGTTCCGCTCCACCGGAAGTTCCGGTGGAGCGGCAGAAGTTTCGGCCAGGCTCGTGTTTTCAGTCTTTCACATCACAGTTTTCTGACTGTTGGATGAGTGCCACCAGAATTTCTGGCCTCCCACTGGAAGTTCCGGCCAGGGTCGTAAATGCCCATAACGGGCAGATTTGGGAGCCCTTTAAAAGGGGCTCCTCTTCCCCTTCGTGGGCACAAGCTCTTTTCCTGGTTCTTGGCTTTCTCTCTCTCCTCCATTGTTTACCTTGAAGAGCTTTACCTCTCCCCTTTCCCTTCCCATGATTTTTGCATCTTTTTGAGGGATTTGAGAGAGGATATCTAGATCTACAATCCCCCAAGCCAAATCCTTTCTTTATGAAGGAATAATTGGGATCTAGATCTTGGAGAGTTTTGTGTTCTCCTCTTGTGTTTTTCCTCCCTTATTTCCCCAATAGTTTTGTAACTTTGTTGGAATTTGGGAGCGAAGGAATTTCCCTTGCATTTGTTGCATAGGTTTGAGTTCTCCTCGGAGATTCGGCGAGTTCAAGCTTATGGGCTTGTTACTCTTGGGTTCTTGGAACCCTAGGCGGTTGTGTGGTTGGGTTGTTGACTTCTTGTGACCTTTTGTGGTCTTGTAGTCTTTTGTGGCTTTGTTGGCCTTTTGTGGCCTTGTTGTTGGGAGCCTCCAATTGAGTTATGGAGCCCCAACCTTGTACGGGTTTTGGTGACCGCCCTCAAGTGTCCCTTAGTAGATCATGAGTAGGCCTTTGTGGAGAGCTCACGGGAGAATAGGGTGAGCCTTTTGTGGCGCCGGTGAGTTGCGTGCCTTCGCATCCGGGGTGAGGCCTTGTGTGGCGTTGGGTGAGCATGGAGCCACCACACCTCGAGGTGAGCCATTTGTGGCATTCGGAGAGCATTGTGCCATCGCACCTCTCCAACGGAGACGTGGCTTCTTTGGAAGTGAACTTCGGGATAAAAATCTTCGTCTCCGCGTCTATCGGTTATCTCTCAACCGAGCCCTTTACTTATACACTTTACATTGTGATAGCCTTCGTGCTTGAAGTATTATATCTTGCTATCACCTTGTTGCTTGCATTGCTTAGCATAGGTTGTTGGTGCACTTAGGTGAACCTAGTGGCTAGGTTTTGTGCTCAATAAATTAAATATTAGTTTTATTCCGTATTTATTTGAGCCTAAACCGTAATAGTTTTAAAAAAGCCTATTCACCCCCTCTAGGCGACGTCCATTACACTTTCATCGTTATTAATTGATAACTCATGTCCATGGTTATGAAACTGTGATCATCATTAATCAACAAGCTAGCCAAGTAAAGGTCTTCTAGAGAGTCTGTGTTGTTTACGAAACCACAAAAGTATTATGTTTCCTTGTTAATACAATTCTAGTATGGAATTTAAATACTTATCATGAACGGGAAATGTGATAATAACATTTTTATTATCGCCTCTAGAGCATATTTCAACACACCTTATACAGTACATTGCATAACCCAATAGGACAAAAAAATATCGATGGGATTATCAATCTTTGGAATCTGAATAATTGAAGTATCATTAGTCTCATCTGGCAAAAACCTAGTAGCAAAGAAGTGTTACACACCCATAATCATATCACTCTTCAAAGGGTCCCAATCCTTCTGACAAAAACGAGTAGGAAAACCATCCGGTCCTAGTGCTTTGGTTGGTCCTACTTGAAAGAGTGCATCTGAAATATCCTTGTCTAAAAAATCTTTACACATAAAAGCTTATTCATACCAATAGTAACTTATTTACGATTCAACAACATATGGTATCACAATGAAGAGAAGAATCTTGGGAGTAGAGGGACTTGAAGTAAGAGATAACCATGCGCTCCACCGCATAGTGTACTGATTGCACCTCACCATCACTATCGTGAAGCTTAATAATTTCTATACCAACACCGGAGCGCCTCTGCCTTGAGAATTGGAGGTATCACAAGCAGCAGCACGACCAATGATCATTGGTGCTTGATCCCCTTTCAAGCCACCATGCGATACACTAGCAAACCTTCCATTCCAAGGGAAGGCATAAACATTCTCCATATTTGGATACTTGTTCTAAAAAAACTGTACCACATTATTTTTGCTCATGGTAAATCAAACCGCATGTAAAACATAAGAGAATCCATAATGCAATGATGCTTAAAGGTGCTTACCTAATAAAAATTGAATGAAATAAATTAGGTAGGGAAGCACTTACCCTTGCAATGCGGGTCTCTTGTTTGTGATGCTAACTAACCCTTCCACATGCCTCCTATTCTCACACGCGAGGCAGAGAAACGACTAGCGTCAGTGATAAGTTTTGTGTCCGACGTCGGGATCGAAGGCCTCAAATACCAATTGATGAGGATTCTAATCCCAGCGCTCGCTTATTAGGGCCGTGATGTGGGTGCTCTAACATACCCAACTTTCATATTTCACCGCAAACATCTATATCTTCCCAGCGAGCAAAATTGAAACAAAACGAGTAAGCGGTTCGCAAACATCTTGATGCATACGATACATGAACTAAGTACCCTCTAAAGCCTCCAATAGGTCACATCTCCACCACGATCACCTCACCTGCCTCACGGTTACCAATTATTTAACCATGATCTCATTCTAAAAAGCTTAAGGGATGTTGGAGATATGCCCAAGAGGCAATAATAAAGTGGTTATCATCATATCTTCATGCTTATGATAGATGTTTACATACCATGCTATAATTGTATTAACGGGAAACATTAGTACTTGTGTGATTTGTAAACATAAAAGAGTCCCTAGTAAAGCCTCTTGTTAAACTAGCTTGTTGGTTAATATATAGTTATAGTTTCCTGATCATGAACATTGAGATGTTATTAACAACAGGGTCATATAATCAGGAGAATGATGTGATGGACATACTCCTATAGTTAAGCGTAGCATAAAGATCAAGTCATTTAATATAGTTCACTTGCTATAAGCTTTCTGATGCATAGTAACCTAATTCCTTTGACCATGAGATCATGCTAATCACCATCACCGGATGGATGCTTTGATGATATCAAACACCACTTCGTAACTAGGTGGTTATAAAGGTGGCATTGAGTGTTCGGAAAGTATGTGTTGAGGCACATGGATCAAGAGTGGGATTTGTCCATCCATATGACAGATAGATATACTTTGGGACCTCTCGGTGGAATGTCATCCGATTAGCTTGCAAGCATGTGACTGGCTCACAAGGGATCACATATCACAGGAACGATAAAAGAGTACTTATCGGTAACGAGGTTGAACTAGGTATGCAGAGATACCGACGATCAAACCTCGGATAAGTAAAGTATGGTGAGACAAAGGGAAATTGGTATCATATGTAAGTGGTTCATTCGATCGCAAAGTAATCATAGAAATATGTGGGAGCCATATGAATTTCCAGATTCCTCTATTGGTTATTGATCAAAGAAGAGTCTCGATCATGTCTGCATAATTCACGAACCGTAGGGAGACACACTTAAGGATTCGATGTTGTTTAGTAGATATGGAATGTAAGTAGGGAGACTGAATGTTGTTCAAAGTCTCGGATGGGATCCGGGATATCACGAGAAGATCCGGAATGGTTCGGAGAATAAGATTCATATAAACAAAGTCCAATTCTGGAGTTCAGGAACGATTCCGGTGTTTTCACCGGAATGATCTAGCAGGTTCACCAGACCGGAAGGGGAAGGGTACATGAACGTGTCATGAATAAGTGGAGTGATTACATCATGTCTGCGGTGACCCAGCATACCACTGCATGTGTAGTACACTATAGTCATTGACATGACATCCACAGAACACCATTCCGTAAATATCACATCCCTCAGAGTGGTACAACAAAAACATTGCAGGTCCATATTACAAACATACACATATTATTATTACAATACTAGAAGTTCAAGACTTCAAAATATTCAACTTACAAACCAAAATATAAAGTGTTTCAGTGGAAGTTGAAAGTAACAACTCCATCCCAGAGTTGAGCTCAACGGCTTATTATATAAGGTTCATGCTGCTCGGCTCAATTGATTAATAATAACTAAGGCAACTAATCTGACTCGTTGTCGTCCACTCCATATTGGATCTCATAGTCCACCCCTTCAATACCTCCTGACGGGTTAGGCTCCTCATAGAAGACATCATCTTGACATTCTGCTGCATACATTGGAGTATCTTCTAGGTCCTTAGAGTCTAAGCAGGGGATCAAAGGAAAGGGTGAGTAACAGCGTTACCCAACAAGTTCATTATATGTAAGGTAGGAAGTTTGATGCTCTATCTACCACCTCGGACTATAAGTCCTTGGCACTATACAGTTTTCGTAAATCTTTCATCAAAGATTGATTTTATTCTAAAAATCTATGCCCATCAGCCTTCACAGGTTTACCAGAACTTTCATGGAGTTCCTTTCCTGCCGCGTTCGTAGCTCCTTCTCGGAACAGAGAGTAACAAGTTACAGTTTTTTACACTCTACAGAGGTGCGTTACTTTACCCATGAGAGATCAACTCCTTGTTGCATAACCGGGCGTCCTTTCCCGTCCATAATTCCTTGATGTGGGGTCCAGTAGGTGATCCAACCCAATCACTGCCCCCTTCGCGACCCCACATGCCTCCTTGGTGTACACCATGCCCACCAATTGAATTACGGAAATGGTTTATATAGACCGTTAGATGCCAGAACTATCGTGGGACGATGAGGGTTCCCACCCATATGCTGCATATCCTCTACGAATTACCAATTAATGCACGCTACGAGGATAACAGACACGACCAGCACATCCGTCTACATGCGAGAGGAAGAAGATACAGTTGTCTTCTCTGTCCCATTCCAAATCTCATGGTTAACGCGCAATATGCGGCGCTAGATCACTCATGTCAGGGGTTGTTAAATTCCTAGATGATTACCACCGTTGCAAATAGAACCCTAAGTTTTATTGCTTCTCTATATCATCACTTAGGATGATATCATCATTTTATTTGTTTAAGAAAATACTATTTTCTTTGCTTGAACATAGATGATGACACGCAATTTATAAATACTTTGGTAAGAACTCTTCAAAAGGACATGAGCAAGTGATGAAATTGCCTTGTGATTGCAAGGTAGTGAAGTCGGATGCTTGCGCTGGACATTGAGCTTCTATGTCTACAAAACATCATTATTACACGGTAAGGACAATATCTAGAGAAGCAAAATGAATATGCATAGTAATGTAATGCATTATTTCTTATTTATCTTCTTTGTGTGTTTTACCCAATATTTTAGTTTCTGGAATTACTTCAAGTAATAAAGATATTTATTTTAAATAATAACCTTTTAATATTTTATAAATATTACATTCACTAATTTTATAATGTAATATATTATCAATAGAGTTAAAATCCAAAAAAATTATTTAATAGTAACTCTTAGATTTATTTGTTTAATAATTCCTTTTAAGAATTAACATTTAAATAACAGTGAATTTCTATTGTAACTCTAAATATTTATTTAGTATTTTTCTAAAATACTATAATGACAAAATATAATAGAAGTGATTTTTATTTATTTTTATCCTTTTACTTTAATTTTTATAAAATTCCATAAGGAATATATATTATAAAATTCTTGACCAAAAATTATATCTTAATTTAATTAAATAGGTTGGATTATTATGAATCTAAAAATATATTATTTGCTATTTTTAGACTTTTTTATTCACTGAAATTTTATTTAGTTCTAGGGTTATTTTGGTCTTTTAGAAATTATTCAAATTTCTTTTAGGATTTTTGAGCCAACCCATTAGGCTTATTGGGCCAAACTGGGCCCAAGTGGCTTAGCCAAAAGATCTCCACAAAGGGGTTCTGGCCCTATTGGCCCATTCTCTGCCTCTCCCTCTTTCGACCTTATCTCTTGTCCTCCTCGACCCCGTGGTCGCTGGCGCCGCCGCCGAGCGATGCCCATCATCGTGGTCCTCCCTGGCCACCGCCATGGTGTATGGCGAGGTTGTCGACCACACTCCTTCGTATGCTCCAACTCGATTTGGTTCTAGGGCCCTCCTGCGGCCAGCTAGCCCCGTCCCGAACCCTAGGTTTTGGGGTGGTGCTGTTGACGCCGCCGCTGATGCTCAAGTGGTGCTGGTGAGGTGCTCGTGTGCTGCTGTGTCCGCTGCCACGGCTAGGTGCGGGTTGCAGCGCCCTTTGGGGTGCTCCCTGTGTCGCCGTGACCTCGTTGGCCCCTCTGCTTCCTCTTCAATTCTCCAGCGAGGACCACATGTGAGTTGGTTCTTGGTTAACACCCGTGCCTCTGTCTTCTTCGAGTATATCTGTGTGTAACTAGTGGTTATCCTTCATTAGGGTTCGTACTGGTTCTAGGGTTCATCCCTGGTTCTAGGGTTCAACCCTTTGTGTGCTTGTAAGATGGTGATTTTGATCTGGTAACAATGCCTAGTGAGGATTATGCTCTCTACACCTTAGTGCTTGTCGTCATGCTTTGATTATTTGATGTTGTTGTTGATCTGATGCTAGTGGTTCATAGTGTTTCCTCTGATTGGTGATTAAGCTTGGTTATCCTATGGCACAATTGTGAAATCTGATTGGTGAAATTGATGCTTAGTGTGTTCATCTACGGTCAGTACTTTGATACTGATAGTAACACTATCAGTGGAGATTCACTGTATCAGTGGGTGTTGGCTTGTATAGTTATCACTAGACTGAACTTAATCATTGGATTCTAATGATACTTTGAAGATAGATGGATATGTTAGATGATCTTTGAGTGTAATCTCAGGGAAATTATAATTATTGGCTTACTGGTTTATTCACGAAAGCTAAAATAATTGTTTGGCTTGGTTGTAGGATTTGTTCTTGTGACACCATCTTAGAATGGCACACAAGTTGATTCTACTACTTGCTTTACTATGGTCAGTACTTAAGATTGGATAGATGCCTAAAAATAAGTTGAAAGCTTCTCTTGATATTTATGCCTATGATGTTAGTCTGAGGCTCTAGGAACTAGATTTCTATCTTGCTGTCCCTTTCAAATATGCTAAAGTATCATGGTTGCTCACTGGATCTTGGATCCTAGTTGGTTAAGATGATTGGTTTGTTTGTACCTTATGAAATCTAAGGTGCTACTCTTTTAGGAGATGTGCCCAGATTTTTATATGAACAAATGATGGAATATAAGTTGTTTTGGTATCACCAGATCTATGATGCTGGTCTGATATTTTTGGTGGATTTGGTAGAGTTTACTTCTGGTCTTTATATTTCAAATCCTCTAGGATAGGTTCACCCCACTTGGGTGATCACTGAGAGGTTAACTCTAAAACAACACATGCTTTTCTGCTTGGATAAGATAAACAAAATATCTGGATGTTTTATGATACTCACCACAACAGTTGATGATTTTTGATGGTTGTTGCTTGATCTGTGGCTTGATCTTGATGATTATGTTGCTGGCTTGATCTTGTCCTTCACCTCCTGGTGCTGCTCCTGTTACTTCTGGTTCCTGTGCTCGGCCTTGATCGGTCCTTCACCTCTTATCTCCTGCAACTTGACCTTGCTATCCACCTGATCCACCCCTCCTCATGTCACCATCTGGCGATGCTAGGTTGATCTGGTGTGTAGTTTTGGCTGGTGATTTTCTTAGCTTTGTGAAGATGAGTGTTCTTGGTGTGGTGTTGGAAATGCAAAGATGAACTAGTGGCTGCCACGGTCGTGCTTGGTCCTTTTACTTGGGTGATCTGCTATGGATGTGTCGACAACACACCCCATGCAGTTAAGTGATTGTGCTGCCTGTGTGCCTGTTGCACAGTTTTGGATCAGATCATTGAGGTGTTTCACCTTTTGATCTTTTCACATTTATCTTTCGTGGTGAAACTTGCCCCTCTTACTGGTTGTGAATATTTGACTTGTGGGTTATTTATTATGAAAGATCAAATTCTTTCATATTGGTGAAACTTGCCCCTGAAAGATTTACTCAATGATGTAATCTTGAGCAGTGCAGCACTACTCTCTACTAAGAGTAAAATTAATAATTTAAATTTCATTTTCCTTTTTATTTGTTCTATATTTTGTAGGTACAAGATCTAGGATTAAAGATTTAGTATAGGATTACTTAGATAAACAGATTCCTTTGTAATCTTTATTTCATTCTTTTGTAATAATTTATTCATATAGAAAACATTCTATTTTTGTAATTTCCTTACTATAATGAATCTTTATTAACTCGATGAGTTAATCTTTGTAATTTATTCATGGAATAAAGATAAGGAATAAAAGATTTATTTATTATTTGAATTTCTATTACTATTTATTATTTCTTGATTAAATTAAATAATATTACTAAATCATTTTGAAATTCATTCTAAAATATCAATTCTTAACTTTAAAATATAAAATCAAAGTTCAAATTTGAATTCTTTTTCCCCAAAACACACTAATTCATAAAGATCATGTCAAAATTTATAACGATCACTCTTCAGAGCTATTCCTACACTTAGAGAGTGAAAGAAACTATGATCATGTTAGGGTTTTATTTGTCCAAAAATTTACCCACATTTTGCAGATGAATGCATGCATATGCACAAATTCCTAAATCTACCCTTCGTTGGTTCCTAAATGCTGGGATGTTACAGACTTCCCCCCTTAAATTAAACTCCGTCCTGAAGTTTGCTGAAGTGTACCTGAATAGTTCTGGATAGGCTTCTCTTAAGTCATCCTCCTTCTCCCATGTGGCTTCTCTCTCGGGGTGATGCTCCCACTGTACCTTACTGTACTTGATTGCCCTATTTATTAACCTTTTCCAGTTCTCTTCCAGAATTTTACAGGGTTTCTCAACATAAGTCAGGTCTGCTTGTAATTCTATCTCTTGATGTGTGATTGCATCATTAGGAACCTTAAGACATTTCTGAAGTTGTGACACATGGAAAACATTAAGCTATGGTTCTGTTTTGACTTAGTACTTTGAATGGTCTTATATATCTTGGACTCAATTTTCCTTTAACTTCGAACCTCTTAACTCCTTTCATTGGGATTACTTTGAGATATACCATGCGAAAGAACATGTTGGGCCCCCATGTGTGGTTTTGGTAATTAATGACAATCTTTATGGACTAATGTGTGTATTAAGTTATACTTGTAGGATTTGTCCATTGGCATCGCTTGGAGCATGTGTTGGCTTCAAGGTCGATGAAATGCAAAGAAGATGTGTTATGCAAGCTCAAAATGCGCCATATATAGAAGATCTCATGTTTGGGGCTTGCCATCCTCGGTGATCATGGATCGATGATGAGGGATGGAGAAAGGCGTTCCATCTTGAGACAGTCAAGTTCGTCTACATCGAGCTCAAGTGGAATGCTTAAGGCAAAGGTATAATCTTGATAGATTTCCCTTTTGCCGGTCTCACGCTGTGTGTGTGAGACCAGGTTTAGGATAGATAACCGTACTATCAAGAGGGGCTCTCGTATGAGTAATTCGGTCACATCGTTCGGAGAGAGCTCAAACCTTTGCACACTTGCCTCATCATATTTGGTTGTTATTTTGTCTTATCCATGTGAGGATATAGAGCTTGTGTTAATCTCCATAACAAGCTCTTGTTCATCAAAATCGGATCTCCCATATGTATCTTGTTACGATTTTGATTTATGCGGCTTTTCGGTTTCCCACCAAGTGAGGTATCCCACATTATTCTACTTGATACTTTCTCACTTGGTGATAACCAATATTTCCACCTTTTATTGGGAAGCCCTTGTCGTCCTCTATCCAACGCAATTGGAATCGGGTCAATCGGAGCTTCTAGTCAAAAGTTATTGTCGTTTGAATATTTACCCGTCAATCTGTTTTCTGGGCCGAGCGGTAGTACCGCCCGGGAGGGCCGGTACTACCGCCCGCCCCTGAGTGCGGCCCGTTTTCTTTCTGCCCAGATATTTTTCCCAGATCCAGATCCCGCGCGAGCCCATCTTCTCACACCGCGTTGCTGCTGCGTCGCTCGCTCGCCCTGTCTCGCGTCCGCTGGCCCGCATCCCGCATGTGCACGCGCGCGTTGACTTGCTGCTGCTGCCGCTGTGCTGCTGCTGCTGCTTGGCCCCACCGCCTGCTGCTGCTCGCTTGCTGATGCCCGCTCACATGCGCTCCTAGCTGCTGCTGCCGCTGCGCTGCACTGCAGCAGCAGCTGCTGCCGAGCCTGCTGGCCGCCGCCCACGTGCGCGTGCACGCCTGGGCCTGCTTTGGCCTCGCTGGCACTTGCTGGCCCCGCTGCTGCTGCTCTGCCCTGTCGCTGGCCCCACTTGGCTAGGCCATGTTGATCGTACGGGCACGCGCCCGCTTCCTGCACTCGCTCGCTGGGGTTGGCTTGACCCGATTTGGTTTGTTCGGTCCGGTAGTACCGGTCGCATCCGGTACCACCGGTCCGTCCAGAAATTTCACTCCAACGGCCATATTTTGTCTAGCCCTATATAAGTCTTTTATCCATTTTCGTTTAGGGTTGCTTCTTCCTCCTCCTCTTGTCTAAGCTTTGCCCCCATTTGCCTTACTCTTTGAGCTTGATTTATACTCACCCCTGCATTGATTCTTGCATATATTTGAGGGGTAGTTGGAGGAGATCTAGATCTATGTTTTGACCAAACCAAAACATCTCTTTGTGAGTGTATCTTTGGGGATCTAGATTTTGGGGGATTTTGTGTCTCTTTGATTCCTCCTCTCTTGTTCCCCCAATAGTGTTGGAGATATGCCCAAGAGGCAATAATAAAGTGGTTATTATGATATCTTCATACTTATGATAAATGTTTACATACCATGCTATAATTGTATTAACCAGAAACATTAATACTTGTGTGATTTGTAAACATAAAAGAGTCCCTAGTAAAGCCTCTTGTTAAACTAGCTTGTTGGTTAATATATGATCATGGTTTCCTGATCATGAACATAGAGATGTTATTAACAATAGGGTCATATCATTAGGAGAATGATGTGATTGACATACTCCTATAGTTAAGCGTAGCATAAAGATCAAGTCATTTAATATAGTTCATTTGCTATAAGCTTTCTGATACATAGTAACCTAATTCCTTCGACCATGAGATCATGTTAATCACCATCATCGGAAGGATGCTTTGATGACATCAAACACCACACCGTAACTGGGTGGCTATAAAGGTGGCATTGAGTGTTCGGAAAGTATGGGTTGAGGCACATGGATCAAGAGTGGGATTTGTCCATCCATATGACGGATAAATATACTCTAGGCCCTCTCGGTGGAATGTCATCCAATTAGCTTGTAAGCATGTGACTGGCTCACAGGGTATCACATATCACGGGAACGAGAAAAGAGTACTTATCAGTAACGAGGTTGAACTAGGTATGCAGAGATACCGACGATCAAAACCTCGGATAAGTAAACTATCGTGAGATAAAGGGAAATTGGTATCGTATGTAAGTGGTTCATTCGATCACAAAGTAATCGTAGAAATATGTGGGAGCCATATGAATTTCCAGATTTCTCTATTGGTTATTGATCGGAGAAGTGTCTCGATCATGTCCGCATAATTCATGAACCGTAGGGAGACACACTTAAGGATTCGATGTTGTTGTGTAGTTATGGAATGATGAGTAAGAGACCGAATGTTGTTCGGAGTCTCGGATGGGATCCGGGATATTACGAGGAGATCCGGAATGGTCCGGAGAATAAGATTCATATAAGGAAAGTCCTGTTTCGGAGTTCGGAAATGATTTCGGTGTTTTCACCAGGAATGTTCTAGAAGGGTCTGGAAGGTCCGACACTCCGGAGGGGAAGGGTACATGGATGTGTCATGACAATGTGGAATGGTTGCATCATGTACTAGGTCACTTAGCTGGGCAATATGGAGAGAGAAATCAAATCCAAGTTTGAAAGTCAAACACCAATTTGAAAAGTCAAATCTCAAGTTTGCTTGGTGGAGGGAGAGTAGGAAACCTACTTGGGGAGGAAGTCCCACTCCCTCCACCCGCTGGACATGAGGAGGAGTAGGAGGAGGACTCCCTCCTCCCAAGTCGCCCCCTCCCACCTATATAAGGAGGGGTAGGGCGCACCCCTACCCCTCACACCTAAACCCTAGCTCCTGGCGCCTCCACACAAGTGCAGCCGCCGCCTAGGTATCTCCCAACTCACCAAGTTAGGGCTTCCCCAAACCCTAGCCGCCGGCCACACCCTCCCCTTGGTGCCTCTAAACCCTAGATCACCAAGTCTCTCTCTCATACTCCACCATACTCTCTCCGGCTTAAGGCGAAGCCCTGCGAGATATCTCCTCTACTTCCGAGACCACGCCGTCATGCTACCGGAATCGTGAGGAGAGTGCTACAACCTCCGCTGCCTGCTGGAACAAGGGAGACGAAGGTCTTCATCGAGTACCGAACGTGTGACCGACTGCGGGAGCGCTGCCGGAACGCAGCGCCGGAAGGATCGTCTACGCGATCTTGAGATCGGAAAGTGTACGACTACATCACCCACAAGAATCTTCTCTCGTTAACCGCTTTGGAATCTTCGAGGGTGAGTGCTTCTATTGACTCGTTGCTACAATCAAGTAGATAGATCTTGGCTTGTTTGTGTGCATGCGGTAGAAATTTTTTGTTTTCCATGCTACGAACCCCTACAAACAGCTTTAGTAGCTTTGTTGGAACTTGAGAGTGAGGGATTTGAGCATCTTTGTGGTGTTCTTGCCATTTGAATTTGGTGCATCGGTTTGAGTTCTCCTCGGAGGATTTGGTTTGAGTTGCTCATTGGAGCTTGTCCCTCTTGGGTTCTTGGAACCCTAGACGGTTTTGTGGCCTTGGTGGCATTGTGGCCTTGGTGGCATTTGTTGAGGCCTTTTGTGGCGTTTGTTGGGAGCCTCCAATTAAGTTGTGGAGAAGTGCCCCAACCTTGTGAGAGGTTCCGGTTGCCACCGAGAAGTACACCAATAGTGGAAGCGTGGATCGATCCCGTTGGGGTGAGATTCACTGGAGAATAAGGGAGGCCTTTTGTGACGTTGGTGGTTTGATACCACCCCCTCTCCAAACGAGACATACTCCATGTTGGGAGGAACTCGGTAAAATATTGGTGTCCCCGTGTGCCTCGGTTATCTCTATACCCGAGCTCTTTACTTATGCACTTTACATTGTGATAGCCTTCGTGCTTGAAGTAATATATAACTTGCTACCACTTTGTTGCTTGTATTGCTTAGCATAAGTTGTTGGTGCACATAGGTGAACCTTAGTTGTTCTAGGTTGTGCTTAACAAAGTAAACACTAGTTTTATTCCGCCTTTGTTGAGCCACTCTAGGAAAAGTTTTAATCGCCTATTCACCCCCTCTAGGCGACATCCGTATCCTTTCACCATGTCTCCTACTTCAGGATGCCATGACCTTCGACTTAGATCAGCATACCTTTTCTGCTTACTTTGAGCTATTTTTAATCTATCCTTGATTATATCAATGATATCTTGCTTTTCCTTGATATAGTCTGGCGCAAATTCTTTGCTACTCCCAGGCTCATACCAACATATTGGTGATCTACATTTCCTTCCATAAAGTACTTGATATGGAGCTGCCTTCAAACTACTCTGATAACTGTTATTGTAGGAAAATTCTGCCAATGGTAGATGATCTTCCCACGAACCTCCAAAATCTAATGCACAAGCCCTAAGCATGTCTTACAGTATTTGATTGGTTCTTTCAGTTTGACCCCTAGTTTCTGGATGATAGGTTGTGCTGAAATCCAACTTTGAACCAAGTGCTTCATGTAATTGCTTCCAAAATGCTGAAGTAAACACATATCCTCTATCAGTTACTATCTACTTCTCGACATTATCTTTCTGATTCACCGGAATAAAATGTGCACTTTTAGTGAGTCTATCAATAATCACCCATATCATATCTTTCCGTTTAGGTGTCATGGGTAATCCTGTGATGAAGTCCATACCAATTTCCTCCCATTTCCACTCGGGATTTTCCAAGGTTTGTAATGGTCCTACTGGACTTTGATGTTCAGCTTTTACCCTTTGACAAGTATGGCGGTCTGACACATATTTTGCAATGTCTCTTTCATGTTATTCCACCAGAATAATTCTTTCAAATCCATGTACATCTTAGTACTTCCTGGATGAATGGAATATGGTGTCTCATGTGCCTCTCAAAGTATCACTTCACGAATCCCTGGCACATCTGGAACACAAAGACGATCTTGGAACCATAAAGATCCATAATCTCCTAAGCGAAAAACCGATGCTTGTCCTTGATATATCCTCCGAATTTCTTCAGCAATAAAAGGATCTTCTGCTTGATGTATAAAAAATTCGTGCTTGAGATCACTATTCTGTTCTGGAACCTGCATAGTAGCTAATCCTCCAAGAGTCTCTGTTCTTATGAATTGAAGCTCTAATCTTTCCAAATCCATATGTAACTCTTTTGGTAGCTCCCGATTTCTAGGCTGAATATTTGCGCTCTTTCTACTTAAAGCATCTGCTACAACATTGGCTTTTCTAGGGGTATAATTAATTGTCAAATCATAAACATTAATTAGATCTAACCAACACTTCTGTCTCATATTCAATTCCTTTTGAGTGAAGAAATATTTGAGACTTTTGTGGTCAGTGTATAACTCACACCTTGCTCCATAAAGAAAATGCCTCCATCCTTTCAACACAAAGACTACGCCTGCTAATTCCAAATCATGGGTTGGATAATTAACTTCATGTGGTTTCAGTTGTCTGGATCCGTAAGAAATTACTTTACGATCTTGCATTAACACACAACCCAAACCTTCTTTAGATGCATCACATTATACTGTAAAGTCCTTCCCTGTTTCAGGAACTGCTAAAATTGGAGCGGTAGTTAATCTAGTCTTTAACTCCTGAAAGCTTGCTTCACACTTCTCATCCCAGATGAATGGTGTATTCTTCCTTAACAATTTGGTCATTGGTCCAACTATCTTGGAGAAACCTTCAACGAACCTCCGATAATAACCAACCATACCCAAGAAACCTCGAATTTGTTTCACATTGGTCGGTGCAGTCCATTCTAGTACTGATTGAACTTTGGATGGATTTACAGCAATCCCATCCCTACAAATCACATGACCTAGGAATTCTACCTCATTTATCCAGAATTCACACATGTTGAACTTAGCATAAAGCTTGTGTTCTCTTAGGATCTGCAATGCTTTTCTCAAATGATCAGCATGCTCTTCCTTATCCTTGGAATATATCAAAATATCATCAATAAACACTGTGAAAAACTTGTCCAAGTATGGCATGAAGATTTTGTTCATCAGATTCATGAATATTGCTGGTGCATTGGTCAAACCAAATGGTACAACAAGATACTCATGATGTCCATACCTTGAGACAAATGTTGTCTTCAGAACATCTTCCGGTTTGATTTTTATTTGGTGGTATCCGGATCTTAGATCAATCTTAGAAAATACTCTAGCTCCTTTAACTTGATTAAACAGATCCTGAATTATAGGCAACGGATACTTATTCTTGATGGTAACATTGTTGAGATTTCTATAGTCCCCACACATCCTTCTTCCTCCATCTCTTTTATCTACAAAGATCACCGGAGTTCCCCATGGAGATACACTTTCTTGAATGAATCCTTTTCTGGTTAACTCATCAATTTTCTCTTTAAGTTCTTTTAATTATTTCGGACCCATCTTGTATGGTGCTTGAGCTATTGGTGCTGCACCCGGAATTAGATCAATAGTGAACTCTATTTCCCGATCTGGTGGCATTTGATGATGCTCGACGTGGCACTTCGTTGGTAACCCCAAGCGCATGGTGTGTGAAGAGCAAGCAGCAAGTTTTCCCTCAGTCAAGACCGAGGTTATCGAACCAGAAGGAGGAAGGAAACGTCACAGAGGTGTTGCAGACAACGTGGAAACCTGCACAACACAAACTCAAGACTTTGCCCCAACGAATCAGTGAGGTTGTCAAGCTCACCGGTTTGCTGTAACAAAGGATTAAACGTATGGTGTGGAAGGTAATGGTTTGTAGCAAGTAAACAAGTAACAGCGGAAGATGTATCAATGGTAAAGATTTGACCGGGGTCCATAGTTCACTAGAGGTGCTCTCCTTAGATAAACAACATATCATGAAGGGTAAACAAATTACAGCGGGCAATTGACATGAACTGAGCAAGGCATAACAATGCAATTACTAGCCAAAAATATCCTATGAGGTTGATTGGGCAATACAACATTATACATAGACCGTCATCCAACTGCATCTATGACTAGAAGTCCACCTTCAAGTTATAATCTGAACCCCCTTCAGTATTAAGTTGCAAGCAACATACAACTGCTTTAAGCAAAGTGTGTAAGGTAAACAGTCCACATGTTCCATGAACAAGAGACCGTTGTGTTCTCCCTAGTAGCAAAAACACATCTACAACCGAAGATATTTCTGTCACTTCCCTTGGAAACTAGAGACATGAACCCACTATCGAGCATAAATACTCCCTCTTGGAGTCACTAGCAACTACTTGGCCAAGATAACCACTAGCAACGGAGAGCATGCAAGATCACAAACAACACAAACATGATAGAATCATAAAGATAAAACCATTAATCAAACCAACATAATAATCTCAATATCCATCGGATCCCCACAAACACAACATGCATGATTACAAATAGATTAGATCTTGATCATGAACGAAGCTCACAAGATCTATACATGAAAGCACAAAGGAGGAGACACAACCATCTAGCTACTACATGTACCCATAGTCCAAGGTGGAACTACTCACGAATCATACCGGAGAGAAGGCCTCCGGGATGATCTCCCCTCCGGCAGGGTGTCGGGAAGAACTTCAGATCCCCCCAGATATAGGGACGATGGTGGCGGCGGCTACAGACAGATTCGTGGATTTCTGATCGGGTACTCAGGGTTTCTGCATCGGGGGCTTCTTATAGGCGAAGGGGCGAGACCGGGAGGCGGCCAGGGCCACCAAACCCTAGCCAGGCGCGTGGATGGGCCCACTCGTGCCTAGGGTGGGTCTGGCCCCCCTGGATGGCCTTCCGGGCTCCCCTCTGGACATCTTGTTCCCCACAGAAAGTTATTGACTTTGTAGAGGTGCGTTACTTTACCCATGAGAGAACAACTCCTTGTTGCACAACCGGGCGTACTTTCCCGTCCACAATTCCTTGATGTGGGGCCCAGTAGGTGATCCAAGCCAATCACTGCACCCTTCGCGACCCACATGCCTCCTTGGTGTACACCATGCTCACCCATTGAATTACGACAATGGTTTGTACAGATCGTTAGATGCCAGAACTATCGTGGTACGATGAGGGTTCCCACCCATATGCTGCATATCCTATACGAATTACCAATTAATGCACGCTACGAGGATAACAGCCACGACCAGCACATCCGGCTACATGTGAGAGGAATAAGATACAGTTGACTTCTCTGTCCCATTCCAAATCTCATGGTTAACGCGCAATATACGGTGTTAGAATCACTGATGTCAGGGGATGTTAAATTCCTAGATGATTACCACCGTTGCAATTAGAACCCTAAGTTTTATTGCTTCTCTATATCATCACTTAATATGATATCATCATTTTATTTGTTTAAGAAAATACTATCTTCTTTGCTTGAACATAGATGATGACACACAATTTATAAATACTTTGGTAAGAACTCTTCAAAAGGACACGAGCAAGTGATAAACTTGCCTTGTGATTGCAAGGTAGTGAAGTCGGATGCTTGCGCTGGACCTTGAGCTTCTATGTCTACAAAACATCATTATTGCCCGGTAAGGACAATATTTAAAGAAGCAAAATGAATATGCATAGTAATGTAATGCATTATTTCTTATTTATCTTCTTTGTGTGTTATACCCAATATTTTAGTTTTTGGAATTACTTTAAGTAATAAAGAAATTCATTTTAAAGAATAACCTTGTAATATTTTATAAATATTACATTCACTATTTTTATAATGTAATATATTATCAATAGAGTTAAAATCCAAAAATATATATTTAATAGGAACTCTTGGATTTATTTGTTTAATAATTCCTTTTAAGAATTAACATTTAAATAAAAGAGAATTTCTTTTGCTAACTCTAAATATTTATTTAGTATTTTTCTAAAATACTATAATGACAAAATATAATAAAAGTGTTTTTTATTTATTTTTATCCTTTTACTTTAGTTTTTATAAAATTCCATAAGGAATATATATATTATAAAATTCTTGACCAAAAATTATATATATAAATTATCTCTTAATTTAATTAAATAGGTTGGATTATTATGAATCTAAAAATATATTATTTGCAATTTTTAGACTTTTATTTTATTCTCTAAAATTTTATTTAGTTCTAGGGTTATTTTGGTCTTTTAGAAATTATTCAAATTTCTTTTAGAATTATTTAGCCAACCCATTGGGCTTATTGGGCCAAACTAGGCCCAAGTGGCTTAGCCAAAAGATCTCCACGAAGGGGTTCTGGCCCTATTGGCCCATTCTCTGCCTCTCCCTCTTTCGACCTTATCTCTTCTCCTCCTCGACCCCGTGGTCGCTGACGCCGCCGCCGTGCGATGCCCGTCGTCGTGGTCCTCCCTGGCCGACGTTGTGGTATATGGCGAGGTTGTAGACCATGCTCCTTCGTCTGCTCCAACTCGATTTGGTTCTAGGGCCCTCCTACGGCCAGGCTAGCCCCGTCCCGAACCCTAGGGTTTGGGGTGGTGCTATTGACACCACCGCTGATGCTCCAGTGGTTCTGGTGAGGTGCTCGTGTGTTCTCGTGTGCTATTGTGGCTGCCGCCGCGGCTAGGTGCGGGTTGCAGCGCCCTCTGGGGTGCTCCCCATGCCGCCGTGAGCTCGTCGGCCCCTCTGCTTCCTCTTCAATTCTCTAGCAAGGACCAAAAGTGAGTTGGTTCTTGGTTAACACCCGTGCCTCTGTCTTCTTCGAGTATATCTGTGTGTAACTAGTGGCTATCCTTCATTAGGGTTCGTACTGGTTCTAGTGTTCATCCCTGGTTCTTACCTTAGTGCTTGCTGTCATGCTTTGATTATTTGATGTTGTTGTTGATCCAATGCTAGTGTTGATCTGATGCTAGTGGTTCATAGTGTTGCCTTTGATTGGTGATTGAGCTTGGTTATCCTAATGTCACAATTGTGAAATATGATTGGTGAAATTGATGCTTAGTGTGTTCATCTACTGTCAGTACTTTGATACTGATAGTAACATTGTTAGTGGAGATTCACTGCATCAGTGGGTGTTGGCTTGTATAATTATCACTAGACTGAACTTAATCATTGGATTCTAATGATACTTTGAAGATAGATGGATATGTTAGATGATCTCTGAGTGTAATCTCAGGGAAATTATAATTATTGGCTTACTGGTTTATTCACGAAAGCTAAAATAATTGTTTGGCTTGGTTGTAGGATTTGTTCTTGTGACACCATCTTAGAATGGCACACAAGTTGATTCTACTACTGGCTTTACTATGGTCAGTACTTAAGATTGGATAGATGCCTGAAAATAAGTTGAAAGCTTCTCTTGATATTTATGCCTATGATGTTGGTCTGAGGCTCTAGGAACTAGATTCCTATCTTGCCGTCCCTTTCAAATATGCTAAAGTATCATGGTTGCTCACTGGATCTTGGATCCTAGCTGGTTAAGATGATTGGTTTGTTTGTACCTTATGAAATCTGAGGTGCTACTCTTTTAGGAGACGTGCCCAGATTTTTATATGAACAAATGATGGAATATAAGTTGTTTTGGTATCACCAGATCTATGATGCTGGTCTAAGATTTTTGGTGGATTTGGTAGAGTTTACTTCTGGTCTTTATATTTCAAATCCTCTAGGATAGGTTCACCCCACTTGGGTGATCACTGAGAGGTTAACTCTAAAACAACACATGCTTTTCTGTTTGGATAAGATAAACTAAATATGTGGATGTTTTATGATACTCACCACAACAGTTGATGATTTGTGATGGTTGTTGGTTGATCTGTTGATTGATCTTGATGATTATGTTGCTGGCCTGATGTTGTCCGTCACCTCCTGGTGCTTCTCCTGTTACTTCTGGTTCTTGTGCTCGGCCTTGATCGGTCCTTCACCTCCTAGCTCCTGCAGCTTGACCTTGCTATCCACCTGATCCACCCCTCCTCATGTCACCATCTGGTGATGCTAGGTTGATCTGATGTGTAGTTTTGGCTGGTGATTTGCTTAGCTTTGTGAAGCTGAGTGTTCTTGGTGTGGTGTTGGAAATGCAAAGATGAACTAGTGGCTGCCACGGTCGTGCTTGGTCCTTTTACTCGGGTGAGTTGTTGTGGCTGTGTCGACAACACACCCCATGTAGTTAAGTGATTGTGCTTCATGTGTGCCTGTTGCACAGTTTTGGATCAGATCATTGAGGTGTCTCACCTTTTGATCTTTTCACATTTATATTTCGTGGTGAAACTTGCCCCTCTTATTGGTTGTGAATATTTGACTTGTGGGTTATTTATTATGAAAGATCAAATTCTTTCATATTGGTGAAACTTGCCCCTAAAAGATTTACTCAATAATGTAATCTTGAGCAGTGCAACTCATTGCTCTCTACTAAGAATAAAATTAATAATTTAAATTTCATTTTCCTTTTTATTTGTTCTATATTTTACAGGTACAAGATCTGGGATTAAAGATTTAGTATAGGATTACTTAGATAAACAGATTCCTTTGTAATCTTTATTTCATTCTTTTGTAATAAATTTATAATAATTTATTCATATGGACAACTTTTTTGTAATTTCCTTACTGTAATGAATCTTTATTAACTCTATCAGTTAATCTTTGTAATTTATTCATGGAATAAAGATAAGGAATAAAAGATTTATTTCTTATTTGAATTTCTAATACTATTTATTATTTCTTGATTAAATCAAATAATATTACTAAATCATTTTGAAATTCATTCTAAAATATCAATTCTTAACTTTAAAATATAAACTCAAAGTTCAAATTTGAATTCAAATTCTTTTCTCCCAAAACACACTAATTCATAAATATCATGTCAAAATTTATAACGATCACTCTTCAGAGCTGTTCCCACACTTAGAGAGTGAAAGAAACTCTGATCACTTTAGGTTTTTATTTGGCGAAAAATTTACCCACATTTTACAGATGAATGCATGCATATGCAAAAATCCTAAATCTACCCTTCGTTGGTTCCTAAATGCCGGGATGTTACAATGTCCTAGGTCACTTGGTTGGGTATTTATAAGAAATAAATTAAGCTCCAAATTAAAAGTCAAAAAGTAGGTTTAAAAAGTCAAATTGGGACAATGTATCCTGGTGGAGGAAGGAAAGAATCCTTCTTTCCCTCCACCACAAGCCAACAAGGAGAGGGAGTTGGGAAAGGATTCAAAGTCCCCTCTTTCAAGCTGTCCTCCCTCTCATAAATAGACACACAACCAACCCCTTCCCACATAGCCGTCGCGCCGCCGCCGTCCCCCAGCGTCGTCGCCGCCGCCTCGTGCCGTCGCCGGTCCATCGCCGTCGCCCTAGTCGCTGCCGACTCCACCTCCTCCTCTACGTCCCTCTAAACCCTAGATCGCCGGAAACCCTAATTCTCCATCATAACCTGCTCCGGCTTAGGCGAAGCACTGCAGGATCTTTCCTCTACTTTCGACACCATGCCGTCGTGCTGGTGGAATTGCGAGGGGCGAACTACAACCTCCGTTGCCTGCTGGAACAAGAGAGAGGAAGGTCTTCATCGAGTACCGAACGTGTGACCGACTACGGAAGCGCTGCCGGAACGCAACGCCGGAAGGATTGTCTACACGATCTTGAGATCGGCAAGTGTACGACTACATCACCCACGAGAATATGCTCTTATTAATCGCTTTGGAATCTTCGAGGGTGAGTACTCTAATCGACTCGTTGCTACAATGTAGTAGATAGATCTTGGCTTATTTGTGTGCATGCGGTAGAATTTTTTTTGTTTTCCATGCTACTAACCCCTACAAGGGATTTTATAGATTTGAATCCATATATACATGAATTCGATCTCAACAACTTCAAGATCCGAAACTCCATCATACAAAGCAACAATAAAAACCCACTCATGGAATAGCCAGGGACCGTGTTCCATGACTCTCTCCTAGTCGGAGATATATAAGCATTGTAACACGAATCTATTTACTCCCACCGGACAGACTGAGATTTCCCTCGTAGAGTTCCACGTAGATCTCATATGCTATAAGAAGGATTTGTGGTTAAAATATTTGCCGCACTTCACCAGAGCGATGGCGAGCCATCTAGTGCTCGTTGCTAGATCCACATCCACCTCCTCAATGATCAAGTCATCGAATTCCTCCGGACCGATCTCAAGACGATTAAAGAGAGAGTCAACCCCTTCATGTGGGCCTTCAGAACTAGCCGTTGTTCTCACAAATTCAACCGCTTGCGGTGGATCCATGCTCGCGGCCACATCACCAGATTCCCAGCAGCCTTGGGATCTTGGTTGAGATTGGTTGACGATTTACTTTCTACCATGGTTGCACTTGCACAAGACAAAACCCTACTAGGTCGCGAGCTATGCGAGAAGACTACGTCCACTCTAAGCCAAACGAGAATCATAAAGAGAAGAATCATAAACAAGGACGGTAGGAATCCGTACGCCATACTGAGGAGGAAACAAAATCGAGATAAGGTTCATGTTACTCGCCACCAGAATTGCCCGGGGGAGGTCATAAACCAAATGGCACACTGGCCATGTCCAAAAAGACACTCATGGTTTACTTTGTCTAAACACGATACACTCATTAAATTTTTGTGTAAAGAAGGAACATAAAGAACATCTGTAAGCAGGATCGTCGATCCATTAGCAAGCTCCAGGAAGATGTCGCCAACAGTCTCAACGTCCGCCTGGACTCCATTTGTGACTTCAACGCATCCTTTGCTTCTTTTCGTAGTCTGCATCGAATGGAATCCCTGTAAAGAATTTGCAACATGAACAGTTGCACCTAAGTCAATCCACCAAGTGGATTTCGAAAACTATATATACATGGATTCATCTATAGAAGAAACAATGTTGTTATCTTTCCTTGCCATTAGTTCTTTTAGAAAAACAAGGCAATCTTTCTTGAAACGCCCTTTCTTGCCGCAGTGGAGACAAGCATCTTTGTCCACTGGAAGAGGCATGTGCTCATGCTGATAGTGCATGGGAGCTTTACCATGTGGCTTTGAAGGGGAACCTTGATTGCTTTGAGTGAAGTTCCTTTTCTTGTTGTCCTTCACAAAGTTCAAAGAACCACCATTCTGGGTTTTGATCCTCTCCTCTTCTTGTCACACATGGCAATGGTCTTTTCAATGTTCCACTTTTCTAGGGCCATATTGTAATTGACAACAAAGTTGTCAAACTGTTAAGGCAATGATGCCATGACCAGGTGGACAAGGAGAGCAGGCTTTAGCTCCAGATCAGCATTCATGGGCTTCTATTTGGCAGCCATGTTGCTCATCCGGAGGATGTGCTCCCTGATGTTGTGTCCACGTCGTATGTACTTTTCTGTCACTAGCTGCTTCAACAACTGGGTTGCATATGTTTTTGAAGAGCCAGTGAACTGGCTCTTTATCTTTTCTAAGTACTCTGTAACGGAAACACACTCTGTGATTGAGCCAACAATGGCCTGCTCAATCGTGTTCCTTATAAATGTCATACACTTTTTATTGGCTATTTGACACTTTCTGTTCTCTAAAGTGTAGGACATCTCTAGTGGAGCATAGTCCCTTTTCTTTTTCTCCCATGCATCATCATCATCTGCATCGACTCGAATTGGCTCTGTCGGCTTTGGGGGTGGCTTGGTCTCAAGGACCCAATCCACCTCAACGAAGATGAACGCCAAGTCCACTTTCTTTCTCCACTCAGAGTAATTATCACCTCTTAGTGTGGGGACATCCTTCATGCAGCTCATCAAGTAGTATCCTCCTGAAAATCATATTGAAGTGAGAACAATAACAATTGCATGTATTAATCCAACGTTGGTCAAAATTAATACATACAAATGTTTATGCAAATAATTCTATATTACCGTTGAGCAGAACATAGAATCAAAAACACATAACTTTAATCAAAATTACTAATTATGATCATGCTATTTGCAACGTTGGTTAGAAAAATAACATGAATATTACCAGAATAAACACTTTAATATGCTCTCATAAAATTTAATACTCACTTTTATCTTTATTAAATTTTAAAAAAGCCCTTTTAACTATTTGCAGCGGAAGAAATGCATACAATTCATTAAACTTTAAACAAAGAAACTTTTGCTGTTACTTTTCCATTTTCTAAACAAAATTTTGTTGGATAACTTTGAATAGAAAAAACTGTGCAAGATTTCATCCGGTCTAGAGCGGATCCATAATTTAGTACAAGACTTTGTGCGACCAAACTTTGCTAAGAGATGGCTCACACCGTTGCTCTCTCGAGGAATATGGATACATCAACACAACGATCACAATGAACCAAGTCCTTGATCTCATTAACCATCACTGAGGTCATTGATCTATTGACACTAGGGTCATTAGTCATCTGGATGGCCTCCAGATAGTCACTCTCCAGCACGATCGGTTTGTCAATCCACTCCAGAGCCAAGGAAACACCCTCGGCACAAGCACGCAATTCCGCTTCAATGGCACTAATGCAGGCGGACAAATATTTGTAAGCCGAGAATATGATTGCACCATCTTCGTCTCTGAGGATCATCCCAGCACCTCCTACTCCCTCTCCTGCAACCCAGGAACCATCCACATTCAGTTTGGTCCAGCCAGCAGGTGGCTTAACCTATAAGCTCTGAACTTGCTGTTTGCGCGCCATCATCTCCTTTCCTTTCCGCCTCGCCTGCTTATTATCATACTGAATCACCATTTTCCTCTTAGCGGGGTCTGCCAGTGGAGCTTTCTCAATACATAGGAGTGAATCAACATAGCCGCAGAGGAATTGCCGTGAGGCTTGCACTGATGGCGGCTTCTTGAGATGGACCACCTCATTGCGGACATGCCAAATTCGCCACCATGTCATCATCATCATCATCATCATCATCATCATCATCATCATCATCATCATTCGCTCGAGCTCGGACACCTTATGGAGTGCGTGCATGATCCATTCAGACCCCGAGTTCTGGATATCTTCTAACGACGGTCTGTTTTTAAATTTTAAAACAGTTAGCTGCTCAATAGTCACTCCTTTTTTTTTGTACAACCTCAATTGTTAACCAACGGTAGGGAGGACATAAACCCTACGGGTATGTTTTGTATTATGTTGATAGGACGTTATGTGTTAACAACTACTTTTGATCGAAAAGTGTGTCATCTCACTGAGTAGTTAATCTGCGATCGCTAAAAACAGAGAAAAATGTATGCTACAAAATCAGAAATCCTCGCACATAACTAGCTGTAACTTGTACGGGGCAAATTAAGCTAAGACTTGCTCCCCATGTATGAAGAGGGAAGCGAGCCATCCTTCACACGACAAGGAACATAGATAGCAGGAGCAGGCAGGAGCCGGTGACGAGCCACCGCTGCACCGCCGAGACACGCACGTCCCAGGCCGCGTTGGCCAGCGAAGGGTACTGATCCGGCGAGGGCATGGCACACTCGTGCCCGTTGAAGTAGACCCTCCGCGGGAACGCCCAGCCCCCCGAGAAGGTGAACTCGCTCGGGTCTTTCTTCAGTATCATCTCCGACTGCACATTCCCGTCCTGCAGCAGCATGTCGTTGTAGTTCACGATCCCCCAGAACATCGCCGTGTCATCTGCAAAAAATCCAACAAATTTCTTTCTTAGCCCCATTGTACGTACGCTGCATCTTAGTACTGTCTGTTGCCATGTCTAACAAGTCAGTGGCTGGCGCTTACTGATGGTGCCGTACTGGATGAGGGGCTGGTAGTTGAAGCTGAAGAGCTGCGTCAGGTTGCCGAGGTTGGGGTGCCGCACCACCAGGTTCCAGTCGCTGTAGTTGCTGACCACGTCGTAGTTCGTGATGCTCGCCTTCACCCTCCAGTACTCCCGGTAGTTCTGCTTCACGTGCCAGTGCACCCGTATCGGGCACATGTGCTCCGTGCACCGGATGACCGGCGCCGGCGGATCGTCGCCGTCGCCGTCACGCAGCGCCTGGATCTTGGACTGCTCGTCGTCGCTGAAAAGAATCAAACGCACGAATCAGAATGATATACTGTAGCAAAGATCAGTAACAGAAGGCAGTGTGTGTATGTCGGGTGATTTTGCCTGAGGCATTGCGGCGCCGAGGGAGAGCGCGGGCAGCCACAGCTGCACTGCGGGCAGCCCACGATGGTGTTGTTGTAGAAGGACGAGAGGGAGACGCAGCACGACGGCGACGGGCCGTCCCTGAACTGCGAGTACGAGCAGGTGATCTGCCATGTCACTGCGCGCCAGAGCAAAGTCAGAGTCGGAATCAGAGTCATCGCTCGCGCGGTGGCGTGGCAAGAGGGCGTGCCACATGTCAGTCGAGAAGAAAGAAAGGGGGAATCCTTACGCAGGACTTGGACGTGCCGCTGCGGGCCGACCTTGGACCTCGTCGCGGGCACCTGGGTGGCGTTGCTGCAGGTGTAGCCCGGCACGCCGATGCTGAAGTTGGTCGGCTTCACGGGGACGCCGTCCGCGTTCCCGCCGTCGCGTTCGAAGTTGTTGACGTACATCTGGAACGCGGCGGTGGCCGTGCTGTTGCTCTGCGTGAGGGACGACAGCACGCCGCCCCGGCAGCAGTTGGCCACCTGCTTGTCGTATGGCACGCCGGGCGGCAGGTCCACCATGACGGGCCGCTTGTCGCAGCAGTGCGGAGGCTTGCGGGGGTCGAAATGGACGCCGGAGCAGTTGCCCTGCTCCGTCGTCTCCGCGCCCGTCACGTCCCCGATGATCTCGTGCCCGGCCCACGTCCAGCCCAGCCGCCAACCCGGGCGCTCGATGTGGCGGTACAGCTGGTAATTGTGGATGCTCACCATGACCTGCGCACACAGGAATTCGACTGATCTGTAATCACTTCCAGTGGCGGAAAAATCGGGATTTCCGTCCGGAGCATTGCATTTCACGAGAACAGATCAAAAGATTTCACCCACAGAGAAAAAAAATCGTGGAAAAGTTGAATCATGGAAACTTGCTAGCTGCAGTAGGTGTAAAATGTGTCGAATCTTTATTCAAGTGCATCGCCTGGGGATGCTTACGAACAGAGTAAAAAATGGCGATCCAAAAACCCACAAGCAAAGCAGGTATGCGCACCGTGGACGTAGTGTCGATGCCCAGAAAATCCCAAATGATGGTGATGTTCCCCAGTGGATCCACCGGATCATACGCATCTGCCAGGGCCATAATGACACCAATCAGTCACAATCCATGGGAGAAACGCACAAGACGGAAAGGAATTGCTAGAAGAAGAGAGGCAAAACAAACGTATGAGAAGAAAGATCAGAGGCTACATGTACCAGCTGCAAATCGAGGGGACAGATAGCACAGGAAGATGAGCAGGACGCGGCGTTCCATCGCCATCGATCTCGGGCTGGAGGGCTTCTTCACGCGTTGAGACGTAACAGCGGCGCCCGACAAAATGAAACGGCGCCTTTCACGAGCAGGTCTGCGCAGGAGACAACGGGGGAGAGAGAGAGACTGGGTGCGGGTACGAGGAAGAGGACAGGGATTATAGCACGCATAATCCTAGCGGGGATGTGACATGCGCGTAGTTAGGCCTCGGATTATACGCCGGTGAGAGAGCCACAGGCAGATCAGTCGAGTAAGGCAAGAAATGGACACTGATTTCTGTCCACTTTCCTTCTTAGTGATATACTAGCACAAGTCACTTGTGGCAGGTGCAGCTGGCGTCTGGTCACCGAGAGGCTACACCTTTGGCAAACCATCCCAAGATTAGCCTCGTCTCCTTCCTGTCAGCTGTCACCATTCCAATTAACCAACCACTAAATGTGCCTCCTTCTATAGTAGTCCTAGTATATGACTACTCCTAGACCAGTTCACATAGTTTGCCTCCGAGCTTTATATAGAAGTGCAAAGCCAGACTCCGTCTCTCACATTGTCACACTTTAGCCAGCTGGTCACGATCAAACAACATCTGACTTCACACTCAGACACTCTTAAACTACCGGAGAGTGCTAAAAAAACAAAGGAACTGAAAATTGGCGGCCTGCTGCTTTGTGTCGCTAGCGGAAAGAGATCTTAGTATGATCAAAATCCGTTGGAATAAAGCATGCGGAAGATTCCTAAGCAACATTCTCCGGAACCAACAAAAGCGAACATAGTAGTTTTATACCGATAGATCCTCGAGGCATTAGCGCATCTCCATCAGGCGGATGCATCTCATCCGAGCGTGTTCGAACTTGCCCCCGCGGACGAGCGGGACGTACGCGGCGCCTCAGCGGGCCGATCTATCCGGACAAACGCATCGTTGCGGCGGTCCGAACGCGCATGGAAAGCTCGGGTGTCCTGCCCGTTGGTATCGCTGGCCCACCCGTCAGCCACAACGGCGTTGATTCAGACGCGCGCAGCGGCACCGATTCAGACGCAACCACAACAGCGATTCAAAGGCACTACGCGGAAGGCTGACCGGCGGCAGCCTGCGTCATCAATGGCGACGAGACGACACACTGACTAGTGTACGACACACTGACTGGTTGGACACTTCAATGTCGTCTCTTCGGCCTCCGCGCCAACATCCGATGCTAGCCCTTTTTAACAGGCCGTTCACGACCATCTCCTCCCCACAGAACACCATCCTCTCCTCCTTCTCCTTTTCATTCTCCACTACCTGTAGCTAACCATGGCCGGCGGCGCTGGATCGAGGGGAGGGCACGACGACCGAGGACGTCGAGGAAGGCGTGGAGGACGCGACCAAATCACCACGCCACCATGATCTCTCTCACCGCCGTGGTCGCCCGAAGATTTCGACCAGGGCACCCAGTTCGTCATGGCCATCCACCTCGACATGCCGCGTGACAGGCTGCTCCTCTCCCACAGATTCGTGACGCTGATTGGCGACGAGCCGCCACCGCTTGTCATGCTACGGGCGAACGGCTTCAGGACCAGCAGGTACCCGGTCGATCTGCAGTTCGACCACCTCGGCCGGATGTACCTAGGCACCCGCTCGCACCAGATAGAGGTAGGCAACATCCTCGTCTTCAAGTACGACGGCGAAGGAAAGTTTGGTGTCAGCGTCTTCGACCACACCATGTGTCAACGCTGCTACCACTCCGACTCCTCCTCCGACTCCGATCGAGTAGGCTAGGCTGTGCGCGCTGATGGCGCCCAACACTTATCGTGGAACGCTTCGTTGGAAACCCCAAGAGCAAGGTGTGAAGCAGCAAGCAACAAGTTCTCCCTCAGTTGAGACCGAGGTTATCGAACCAGAAGGAGGAAGAAAACGTCACACAAGTGTTGCAAGCAACGCGGAGACCTGCACAACACAAACTCAAGACTTTGCCCCAACGAATCAGTGAGGTTGTCAAGCTCACCGGTTTGCTGTAACAAAGGATTAAACATATGGTGTGGAAGGTAATGGTTTACAGCAAGTAAACAAGTAACAGTGAAAGATGTATCAATGGTAAAGATTGGACCGGGGTCCATAGTTCACTAGAGGTGCTCTCCTTAGATAAACAACATGGTATGAAGGGTAAACAAATTACAGCAAGGTAGTTGACAAGAACTGAGCAAGGCATAACAATGCAATTACCAGTCAGAAAGATCCTATAAGATTCGTTTGGGCAATACAACAGGATACATAGACCGCCATCCAACTGCATCTATGACTAGAAGTCCACCTTCAGGTTATCATCCGAACCCCCTCCAGTATTAAGTTGCAAGCAACAGACAACTGCTTTAAGCAAAGTGTGTAAGGTAAACAGTCCACATGTTCCATGAACAAGAGATCATTGTTTTCTCCCTAGTAGCAACAACACATCTACAACCGAAAAAATTATTGTCACTTCCCTTGGAAACTAGAGGCATGAACCCACTATCGAGCATAAATACCCCCTCTTGGAGTCACTAGCAACTACTTGGCCAAGATAGCTACTAACAACGGAGAGCATGCGAGATCACAAACAACACATACATGATAGAATCATAAAGATAAAACCATTAATCAAACCAACATAATAATCTCAATATCCATCGGATCCCCGCAAATACAACATGCATGATTAATAGATTAGATCTCGATCATGAACGGAGCTCACAAGATCTATACATGAAAGCACAAAGGAGGAGATACAACCATCTAGCTACTACATGGACATATAAGCCAAGGTGGAACTACTCACGCATCATACCGAAGAGAAGGCCTCAGGGATGATCTCCTCTCCGGCAGGGTGTAGACAAGTAAAGCAAAGTAGATACTAAACAAACATGGAGCATCAAAAATTATAGATACGTTTCCGACGTATCAAGCATCCCTAAGCTTAACTCCTGCTCGTCCTCGAGTAGGTAAGTGATAAAAAGAATACGTTTTGAGGTGACATGCACCCTCACAATAAAGATCCAACCATTTGCAAACATTGAAAGCTGGGATCAAAGAACTCTAAACATGTGCATGAAAGATGGAGTTCTAACAATAGGACATAGTAACTATGCATGCAACATGGCAAGTTACAAACAAATATCATGAATAACATGCATTGAAAAATGTTTGTTTGTTTCACATACTGAAAACATGTCATAGTGGCAATTAGCTTGTCCCTCATGGAGTAGCAATATATATGCATAAGACACCTTCAAAGTTCACAAGGGTGACTAGAAACAAATAGCACAAGAACAAGTAATATCACAATATGCATCAATTAATAAGCTTTGGAACACTGCACACACAGAATGACAACTATGCTCTCTTAATGGTGCCTAAAGGTAGAAGGTGGAGACTCAATAATGGTGGAAGAAAGACATTTTTTTGTAAAGGAAGTAGGGATTACAAGTTTCAAAAAGATCTTCCAAAAATTATGGTACTTGTTAGCTTTCAGCCCTCATTGCCCCTATCATAAGCATCTTGAAGTGGTTAAGGTTAAAGTGGCAAATATGGAGTATATGCTTGACGAAGTATAAGTTGGCAATCTCAAGTCCCTTGAATACGAGGGCCACACCTCATGCATACTCAACTTTGGGTCTAGGTAAGTTCTTGTCACTATAAGTATTTGCATATCATTGAGAACCGCCAACGGGGTACCCCTTGCACATGGTACAGGAGCTTTCCCATAACCAAAATGACAAGGCAAGCAGACATGAGCATCTCAGCAATCTTCTTATTTACCATGGGAATATGGTGCTTTTTTCTCTATTTCCTCTTTTCTCAATGTGTCTCTTTTTTTATAAGAAGAATGCTTCATAGATGTCACTATGGTGATGCTGCAAGTTTCCACCATGATTAGGCATGGCTTAGGCTAGAGGCCCAGGCGTTTCTCTAACACAGGATACAAACTCCATGGACTTACAAGTTCCCTCTTTTTTCACATCGGTCACATCCATAGACAAAATAACATGATATCAACTAAGTACAAAGTACAAGTGCAATGTTGAAAACGTTCCTCGTGACAGCATGGTTCTGTTAATTCCAACTTATAAGTGCAAGCATATACAACAAAGTTGTCACAATGGTTCAAGTTTATTAGAGGCAAAGAATATAAAGTGTGCCATCAAGTTCGTGAGGGCTTTAATCACTAAGTTTTGATGCTACACTCAACAGTGAGGAAGAGTGCTTCGTTGGAAACCCCAAGAGCAAGGTATGAAGAGTACAACAACAAGATTTCCCTCAGTAGAAACCGAGGTTATCGAACCAGAAGGAGGAAGGAAACGTCACACAGGTGTTGGAAGCAACATGGAGACCTGCACAACACAAACTCAAGACTTTGCCCCAACGAATCAGTGAGGTTGTCAAGCTCACCGGTTTGCTGTAACAAAGGATTAAACATATGGTGTGGAAGGTAATGGTTTGCAACAAGTAAACAAGTATCAGTGGAAGATGTATCAATGGTAAAGATTGGACCGGGGTCCATAGTTCACTAGAGGTGCTCTCCTAAGATAAACAACATGGCATGAAGGGTAAACAAATTACAGCGAGGCAATTGACAGGAACTGAGCAAGGCATAACAATGCAATTACTATCCAGAAAGATCCTATGAGGTTGATTGGGCAATACAACAATATACATAGACCGTAATCCAACTGCATCTATGACTAGAAGTCCACCTTCAGGTTATCATCCGAACCCCCTCCAGTATTAAGTTGCAAGCAACAGACAACTGCTTTAAGCAAAGTGTGTAAGGTAAACAGTCCACATGTTCCATGAACAAGAGACCGTTGTTTTCTCCCTAGTAGCAACATCACATATACAACCGAAGAGATTTCTGTCACTTACCTTGGAAACTAGAGGAATTAACTAACTATCAAGCATAAATACTCCCTCTTGGAGTCACTAGCAACTACTTGGCCAAGATAACCACTAGAAACGGAGAGCATGCAAGATCACAAACAAAACAGACATGATAGAATCATAAAGATAGAACCATTAATCAAACCAACATAATAATCTCAATATCCATCGGATCCCCGCAAACACAACATGCATGATTACAAATATATTAGATCTTGATCATGAACGGAGCTCACAAGATCTATACATGAAAGCACAAAGGAGGAGATACAACCATCTAGCTACTACATGGATCCATAGTCCAAAGTGGAACTACTCACAAATCATACCGGAGAGAAGGCCTCCGGGATGATCTCCCCTCCGGCAGGGTGCCGTGAAGAGCTTCAGATCCCCCCGATCTAGGGACGATGGTGGCGGAGGCTATAGACGGTTTTGTGGAATATTGATTGGGTCCTCAGGGTTTCTGCATCGAGGGCTTCTTGTAGGCGAAGGGGGAGACCGAGGCGGCCTCCAGGGCGGCCAAAACCCTAGCCAGGCATGGGCTAGGGCCCACCCGCGCCTGGGGGGGGTCTGGCCCCTCTGGCCGTCCCCTCGGGCTTTCCTCTGGACTTCTTGTTCCCGACAGAAAGTTATTGACTTTGTCCTTCGTCCCGTCGAATTTTGAGAATATTTCTTTACTAAATTTTCTGAAACCAAAAACAACAGAAAACAGGCATCTGGCACTGTTGCAACTTGTTAATAGGTTAGTACCAGAAAACATGTAAAAAGCACCTCAAAGTGTGGACAAGTAAAGCAAAGTAGATACTAAACAAGCATGGAGCATAAACAATTATAGATACGTTTCCAACGCATCAGCATCCCCAGGCTTAACTCCTGCTCGTCCTCGAGTAGGTAAGTGATAAAATAATAATTTTTGAGGTGACATGCACCCTCACAGAAAAGATCCAACAATTTGCAAGCATTGAAAACTGGGATCAAAGAACTCTAAACATGTGCATGAAAGATGGAGTTCTAACAATAGGACATAGTAATTATGCATGCAACATGGCAAGCTACAAACAAAGATCATGAATAACATGTATTGAAAAACGTTTGTTTGTTTCACATACTGAAAACATAACATAGTGGCAATCAGCTTGTCCCTCATAGAGTATCAATATAATGCATAGGACACCTGCAAAGTTCACAAGGGTGACTAGAAACAAATAGCACAAGAATAACTAATAACACAATATGCATCGATTAATAAGCTTTGGAACACTGCACAAAGAATGACAACTATGCTCTCTTAATGGTGCCTAAAGGTAGAAGGTGGAGACTCAATAATGGTGGAAGAAAGGCCTTTTTTGTAAAGGAAGCAGGGATTACAAGTTTCAAAAAGAGCTTCCAAAAATTATGGTACTTGTTAGCTTTTATCCCTCATTGCCCCTATCATAAGCATCTTGAAGTGGTTAAGGTTAAAGTGGCAAAGCTGGAGTATATGATTGACAAAGTATAAGTTGGCAATCTCAAGACCCTTGACTATGAGGGCTACACCTCATGGATACTCAACTTTGGGTCCAGGCAAGTTCTTGTCACTATAAGTATTTGCATATCATTGAGAACCGCCAACGGGGCACCCCTTGCATATGGTATAGGAGCTTTCCCATAACCAAAATGATAAGGCAAGCAGACAATGAGCATCTCAGCAATCTTCTTATGTACCATGGGAATATGGTGCTTTTTTCTCTCTTCTTTTTTCTCAATGTGTCTCTCTTTTTTTATAAGAAGAATGCTTCATAGATGTCACTATGGTGATGCTGCAAGTTTCCACCATGATTAGGCATGGCTTAGGCTAGCGGCCTAGGCGTTTCTCTAATACAGAATACAAACTCCATGGACTTACAAGTTCCCACTTCATTTCACACCGGTAACATCCATAAACAAAAGAGCATGATATCAACGGAGTACAAAAAGTACAAGTGCAATGTTGAAAACGTTCCCCGTGACAGCACGGTTCTGCTAATTCCAACTTATAAGTTCAAGCATATACAACAAAGTTGCCTCAATGGTTAAATTTTATTAGGGGCAAAGAATAAAATGTGCCATCAAGTTCGTGAGGGCTTTAACCACTAAGTTTTCATATAACAAAATAGTTTTTAATTGGAAGATAGTTGAAAACAAGAATATACTTGGAATTGTGTAACATACCATGCATAGGAGTTTATAGTGGACACTTTGGAATAACTTGGTTTCTTGGAAGTTGGAAGCATGAGTAGAACTTACTCATACAAGTGGAGGCTGGCAAAAGGCTGGGAGCAACCAACTAAGAGAGCAATAATGGCCATAATCATGCAATGCAATAAAGCAAACTAATCAAAGCAAAGAGTGGTACTACAGGTCAAGGACTAACTGATCATAGAGGATAATGGTGACTTGTCATAGTCATAACATGGTGTAAGCATGTGCCAAGTCAACCCAAGCAAAACATCAAAGGAGAATACCACAATACTATGATTTTGCATGCTAAAACAACGCATAATTTCTTCAAGGCACACTAAGCAATCCCAATTGTTTGTAACAATTCATGCTACATCAATAATCACTAAGCATAATGCTAAAACAACACCTAGCATGTCATGCTAAAGTCTAAGTCATAGTCAATGCAAGCTCCTCTTGCACTTAGCAAGAACTTACTAGTCCTTTCCAAACACCAAGCAAACTTATTTGCAAAACAAAACAGCGAGAACAGGGGTCCAAACTACTAAATAAAACTAAAAAAACTAAGAAAATCAAACGAAAACTAATACACTCCAAGAACAACACAACTGTGCATGAAACAATAAAAGTGAAGTGTCTAGAGAGACCTGAGCTTTTTATTGATGAAGAAGGGGATGCCTTGGGCATCCCCAAACTTTGACGCTTGTACCTCTTGGATATTTATTGGGGTGACACCATGATGGCATCCCCAATCTTGAGCTTTTTTCCATTCGTCATCTCATTGCATCATTATCTCTCTACACCTGAAATTTTTCCTTCATACAAAACTTCACACAATCTTCATTAGCAACATTAGCTTATTCAAAAGATATTAGACCGCTGGCAAAGCTTTGGAAAAACAAGGCTTTTCACTAAAAACACAAGCTACTGAAGTAACTCCTTCAAAGAAACTCAATTTACCTGAAGAGAGCTCAAAAAAGAATCAATAAGAAGCAAATGCAAATAATGGCAGAAATCTGTCAAAACAGACCAGCAGGTAGAAACGAATTTTTTCAAACATCTTCTGTTGCTCAAATCAAAAAGTGTTCAACTAACGAAAGTTATCCAACATACTGGGGTATTTATTCGTAAATTTTGAGCTCAATCCAAGTTACAGAGCCTCCTCACGAATTCTTTTGATGGAGGATAGAAATCTGTTTCGGGACAGCAACTCCCCAAATCTTACTTCCCTTCTTGGCACAAAAAGAAAAAAAAAGGATAAGGAGAGGTTATTACTGAAGTAGTAACTTCCAAGACTCAAGGAAACTCTTGGGTTATCTCCCAACAAGTACTTTTCTTTAACGCCTTTAAGTTAGGCGCAAAAAGCAAAAAGAATCAAGTATTTTCAAATAAAGAAGCGTTAACATCAAATCTTGCTTTGAAAGAAGGAGCAAAAAGCAACTTCTCTCTCCTCATAGGGAAGTGTTCAATACCTTTCTTAAATGTAAATTGATATTTTATGGTGGCTTCTTTCATATCAATGATGGCACTAACTGTTCTAAGAAAAGGTCTTCCCAAAGTAATAGGACACGAAACATTGTATTCAACATCCAAAACATAAAAATCCACAGGGACATAAGCATTGTTAACCATAATGAGAATATCATTAATATTCCCCGTGAGTTTCTTCTTAGCGTTATCATTGAGTGGGACATTCAAATAACAATCTTCTAATGGTGGTAAATCAAGCATTTCATAAATCTTTCTAGGCATAATAGAGATACTAGAACCAAGATCACATGAAGCTTTGGGATCAAAGTCATTCACTTGAATATTAATAATGGGTTCCCAACTATATTCTACTTTCCTAGGAATAGAAGCTTTGTGTTTTAGCTTCTCTTCCTTAATCTTAACAAGAGCATCTGTAATGTGTTTGGTAAAGGCAACATGCATATCACTAGCATTAGGACTTCTAGCAAGCTTTTGTAGGAACATAACCACTTCAGAAATATTACAACCATCAATATGAAAATCAAACTTAGCATCACTAGTAGTACGATCAATGGGCTTAGGCATAGTAGGAGGAGGAATAGGGGCTACTTGTGGTTTAGTGGTGATAGTGCACACACTATTGTTTCTATCAATTTCAGCTTCCCATTCCCACCTAGCATGAAGTTGAGCTAACAACCTAACATTTTCATCAATAGTAACTTGTATGGCATGAGCAGTAGCAAATGTGTTTTCCATAGTTTCAGGTTTAGCAGCCATTTTATTAACCAAGGAAGTTTGAGCTTCAGACAAAGAGGATATATTTTTCTCAATAGTTAAAAGCTTTTCCTCTATAGTCTTATTGAAAGTGGTTTGTTTACTAATAAAGTCCTTGAGCATTACTTCAAGTTCAGAGGGGGCACTTCTAGCATTATTATAAGAGCTTTCATAGGAATTGTCATTATTAGGAGGATAAGGCCTATAATTGTTGTTGCTACCAAAATTGTTCCTATAGGCATTGTTGTTGAAATTGTTGTTTCTAATGAAGTTCACATCAACTTGCTCTTCTTGAGAAACCAAAGAGGCTAAGGGAACACTATTAGGATCTAGAGGAGCTTTCCCATTAACAAGCATAGTCATAATAACATCAATCTTTTCACTCAAAGAGGAAGTTTCCTCAACATAATTTACCTTCTTACCATGTGGAGATCTCTCAACATGCCATTCAGAGTAGTTAACCATCATATTATCAAGGAGTCTTGTTGCAGCAGCCAAGGTGAGTCCCATAAAAGTACCTCCAGCAGCAGAATCCAACAGGTTTCTTGAGGAGAAGTTCAAACCTGCACAAAAAGTTTGGATAATCATCCAAGCAGTGAGTCCATGAGTAGGGAAAATTTTAACCAAAGATTTCATTCTTTCCCAAGCAGGAGCAACATGTTCACTATCAAGTTGTTTAAATTTCATAATGTCACTTCTCATAGCAATAATCTTAGCAGGAGGATAGTACTTTCCAATAAAAGCATCTTTGCAGTTAGTCCAAGAATCAATACTATTTTTAGGCAAAGATAGCAACCATTCTTTAGCTTTTACCCTCAAGGAGAAAGGAAAAAGCCTGAGCTTAATAATATCTCCATCTACATCCTTATACTTTTGCATCTCACAAAGTTCAACAAAACTATTAAGATGGGCAGCAGGATCATCAGAACCAGCACCAGAAAATTGCTCTCTCATCACAAGATTCAACAAGGCAGGTTTAATTTCATAAAAGATAGCATCGGGAGCAGGTGGAGCAATAGGTGTGCTTAGGAAATCATTGTTGTTGGTGCTAGTGAAGTCACACAACTTGGTGTTCTCAGCAGAGTTCATTTTAGCAAAGGTGGGCAAGCCAAAAACAGTAGCAGCAGCTAGAGCAGGAACTAATTTTTGTGTTTTTTTTGAAAAGAGGCAAACAAAACCAAGCAAAAGAAACTAAGCAAACTAAAAACAAAGTAAAGAGAAAGGAAGTGAAGGACTCCCCTAGTGAAGACGTCCTTAGCCTCCCCGGCAACGGCGCCAGAAATTACTTGATGCTACACTCAACAGTGAGGAAGAGTGCTTCGTTGGAAACCCCAAGAGCAAGGTATGAAGAGTACAACAACAAGATTTCCCTCAGTAGAAACCGAGGTTATCTAACCAGAAGGAGGAAGGAAACGTCACGCAGGTGTTGGAAGCAACGTGGAGACCTGCACAACACAAACTCAAGACTTTGCCCCAACGAATCAGTGAGGTTGTCAAGCTCACCGGTTTGCTGTAACAAAGTATTAAACGTATGGTGTGGAAGGTAATGGTTTGCAGCAAGTAAACAAGTATCAGTGGAATATGTATCAATGGTAAAGATTGGACCGGGGTCCATAGTTCACTAGAGGTGCTCTCCTTAGATAAACAACATGGCATGAAGGGTAAACAAATTACAGCGAGGCAATTGACAGGAACTAAGCAAGGCATAACAATGCAATTACTAGCCAGAAAGATCCTATGAGGTTGATTGGGAAATACAACAATATACATAGACCGTAATCCAACTGCATCTATGACTAGAAGTCCACCTTCAGGTTATCATCCGAACCCCCTCCAGTATTAAGTTGCAAGCAACAGACAACTGCTTTATGCAAAGTGTGTAAGGTAAATAGTCCACATGTTCCATGAACGAGAGACCGTTGTTTTCTCCCTAGTAGGAACAACACATCTACATCTGAAGAGATTTCTGTCACTTCCCTTGTAAACCAGAGGCATGAACCCAATATCGAGCATAAATACTCCCTCTTGGAGTCACTAGCAACTACTTGGCCAAGATAACCACTAGCAACGAAGAGCATGCAAGATCACAAACAAAACAGACATGATAGAATCATAAATATAGAACCATTAATCAAACCAACATAATAATCTCAATATCCATCGGATCCCCACAAACACAACATGCATGATTACAAATAGATTAGATCTTGATCATGAACGGAGCTCACAAGATCTATACATGAAAGCACAAAGGAGGAGATACAATCATCTAGCTACTACATGGACCCATAGTCCAAGGTGGAACTACTCACAAATCATAGCGGAGAGAAGGCCTCTGGGATGATCTCCTCTACGGCAGGGTGTCGGGAAGAGCTTCAGATCCCCCGATCTAGGGACGATGGTGGCGGCGGCTACAGACGGTTTCGTGGAATATTGATCGGGTCCTCAGGGTTTCTGCATCAGGGGCTTCTTATAGGCAAAGGGGGAGACCGAGGCAGCCGCCAGGGCGGCCAAACCCTAGCCAGGCTCGGGCTAGGGCCCACCCACGCCTGGGGTGGTCTGGCCCCTCTGGCCGGCCCTCGGGCTCTCCTCTGGACTTCTTGTTCCCCACGGAAAGTTATTGACTTTGTCCTTCGTCCCATACAATTCCGAGAATATTTCTTTACTAACTTTTCTGAAACCAAAAACAACAGAAAACAGGCATCTGGCACTATTGCAACTTGTTAATAGGTTAGTACCAGAAAACATGTAAAAAGCACCTCAAAGTGTGGACAAGTAAAGCAAAGTAGATACTAAACAAGCATGGAGCATAAAAAATTATAGATATATTTCCAACGTATCAAGTTTTCACATAACAAAATAGTTTTTAATTGGAAGATAGTTGAAAACAAGAATATACTTGGAATGGTGTAACACACCATGCATAGGAGTTTATAGTGGACACTTTGGAAAAATTTGGTTTCTTGGGAGTTGAAAGCATGAGTAGAACTTAGTCATACAAGTGGAGGCTAGCAAAAGACTGGGAGCAACCAACTAAGAGAGCATAATGGCCATAATCATGAAGTGCAACAAAGCATACTAATCAAAGCAAAGAGTGGTACTACAAGTCAAGGACTAAATGATCATAGAGGCTAATGGTGACTTGTCATAGTCATAACATGGTGTGAGCATGTGCCAAGTCAACCCAAGCAAAGCATCAAAGGAGAATACCACAATACTATGCTTTTGCATGCTAAAACAACGCATAATTTCTTCAAGGCACACTAAGCAATCCTAATTGTTTGGAACAAGACATGCTACAGCAATAATCACTAAGCATAATGTTAAAACAACACCTAGCATGTCATGCTAAATTCTATGTCACAGTCAATGCAAGCTCCTCTTGCACTTCAAGCAAGAACTTACTACTCCTTTCTAAACACCAAGCAAACTTATTTACAAACAACACAGCGAGAACGGGGGTCCAAACTACTTAAAAAAACTAAACAAACTAAGCAAAACAAACGAAAACTAAGATGCTCTAAGAACAACACAACTGTGCACGAAACAATAAAAATGAAGTGTCTAGACAGACCTGGGCTTTTTATTGATGAAGAAGGGGATGCCTTGGGCATCCCCAACCTTTGACGCTTGTTTCTCTTGGATATTTCTTGGGATGACACCATGGTGGCATCCCCAAGATTGAGCTTTTGTCCATTCTTCATCTCATTGCATCATTCTTTCTCTACACCTGAAATTTTTCCTTTACACAAAACTTCACACAATCTTTATTAGCAACATTAGTGTATTCAAAAGATATTAGACCTCTGGCAAAGCTTTGAAACAGCAAGGCTTTTCACTAAAAACACAAGCTACTGTAGTAACTCCTTCAAAAATCTCAATTCACCTAAAGAGAACTCAAAAAGGAATCAATAAGAAGCAAATGCAAATAATGGCAGAAATCTGTCAAAACATACCAGCAGGTAGAAACTGATTTTTTCGAACATCTTCTGTTGCTCAAATCAAAAAGTGTTTAACTAACGAAAGTTATCTAACATACTGGGGGATTTATTCATAAATTTTCAGCTCAATCCGAGTTACAGAGACTCCTCACGATTTTTTTGGTGGAGGACAAACATCTGTTTTGGGACAGCAACTCCCCAAATCTTACTTCCCTCTCACTAGAGGTCGTTCTTGGCATAAAAAGCAAACAAAAAGGATAAGGAGAGGTCATTATAGAAGTAATAACTTCCAAGACTCAAGGAAACTCTTGGGTTATCTCCCAACAAGTACTTTTCTTTAACGCCTTTAAGTTAGGCACAAGAAGCAAGAAGAATCAAGTATTTTCAAATGAAGAAGCATTAACATCAAATCTTGCTTTCAAAGGAGGAGAAAAAGCAACTTCTCTCTCCTCATAGGGAAGTGTTCAATACCTTTCTTGAATGGAAAATGATATTTAATGGTGCCTTCTTTCATATCAAAGATAGCACCAACTGTTCTAAGAAAAGGTCTTTCCAAAGTGATAGGACAAGAAGCATTGTATTCAAAATCCAAAACATAGAAATCAACAGGGACATAAGCACTGTTAACCACAATGAGAATGTCATTAACACTCCCCATGAGTTTCTTCTTAGCATTATCATTGAGTGGGACATCCAAATAACAATCTTCTAATCATGGCAAATCAAGCATTTCATAAATCTTCCTAGGCATAATAGAGACACTAGAACCAAGATCACATGAAGCTTTAAGATCAAAGTCATTCACTTGCATATTAATAATGGGTTCCCAACTATCTTCTACTTTCCTAGGAATAGAAGCTTTGTGTTTTAGCTTATCTTCCTTAATCTTAACAAGAGCATCTGTAATGTGTTTGGTTAAAGCAACATACATATCACTAGCATCAGAACTTCTAGCAAGCTTTTGTAGGAACATAACCACTTCAGAAATATTACAACCATCAATATCAAAGTCAAACTTAGCATCACTAGTAGTAGGCATAGTAGGAGTAGGAATAGGGACTAATTAATGTTTAGTGGTGATGGTGCACAGACTATTGTTTCTATCAATGTCAGCTTCCCGTTCCCACTTGGCATGAAGTTGAGATAACAGCCTAACATTTTCATCAATAGTAACTTGTATGGCATGAGTAGTAGCAAAGGTGTTTTCCATAGTTTCAGGTTTAGCAGCCATTTTATTAACCAAGGAAGTTTGAGCTTCAGACAAAGAGGATATATTTTTCTCAACAGTTAAAAGCTTTTCCTATATAGTCTTATTGAAAGTGGTTTGTTTACTAATAAAGTCCTTGAGCATGACTTCAAGTTCAGAGGGGGAACTTCTAGCACTATTGTAAGAGCTTCCATAGGAGTTGCCATTATTAGGAGGATAAGGTCTATAATTGTTGTTGCTACCAAAATTATTCTTGTAGGCATTGTTGTTGAATTGTTGTTTCTAATGAAGTTCACATCAACTTGCTCTTCTTGAGCAACCAAAGAGGCTAAGGGAACACAGTTAGGATCTAGAGGAGCTTTCCCATTAACAAGCATAGCCATAATAACATCAATCTTTTCACTCAAAGAGGAAGTTTTCTTAACAGAATTTACCTTCTTACCATGTGGAGCTCTCTCAACATGCCATTCAGAGTAGTTGACCATCATATTATCAAGGAGCCTTGTTGCAGCACCCAAAGTGAGGCCCATAAAGGTACCTCCAGCAGCAGAATCCAACAGATTTCTTGAGGAGAAGTTCAAACCTGCATAAAAAGTCTGGATAATTATCCAAGCAGTGAGTCCATGAGTAGGGCAATTTTTAACCAAATATTTCATTCTTTCCCAAGCAGGAGCAACATGTTCACTATCAAGCTGTTTAAATTTCATAATGTCACTTCTCATAGATATAATCTTAGCAGGAGGATATTACTTTCCAATAAAAGCATCTTTGCACTTAGTCCAAGAATCAATATTTTTTAGGCAAAGAAAGCAACCATTCTTTAGCTTTTCCCGTCAAGGAGAAAGGAAAAAGGTTGAGTTTAATAATATCTCCATCTACATCCTTATACTTTTGCATCTCACAGAGTGCAACAAAGCTATTGAGATGGGCAGCAGGATCATCAGAACCAGCACCAGAAAATTGCTCTCTCATCACAAGATTCAACAAAGCATGCTTAATTTCATAAAAGGTAGCATCAGGAGCAGGTGGAGCAATAAGAGTGCTTAGGAAATCATTGTTGTTGGTGCTAGTGAAGTCACACAACTTGGTGTTCTCAGCAGAGTTCATTTTGGCAAAGGTGGGCAAGCCAAAAACAGCAGCAGCAGCAGCTAGAGCAGGAACTAATTTTTGTGTGTTTTGAATAAAGCAAGCAAACCAAACTAGACTATTTTTTTGGGTTTTTTGGAAAGAGGCAAAAAAAAAGCAAAAGAAACAAAGCAAACTAAAAACAAAGTAAGGAGAAAGGAAGTGAAGGACTCCCCTTGTGAAGACGTCCTTAGCCTCCCCGGCAACGGCAAAAAGCTTGATGGCACCGAACACTTGTCATGGAACGCTTCGTTGGAAACCCCAAGAGCAATGTGTGAAGCAGCAAGCAGCAAGTTTTCCCACAGTTGAGACCGAGGTTATCGAACCAGAAGGAGGAAGGAAACATCACACAGGTGTTGCAAGCAACACGGAGACCTGCACAACACAAACTCAAGACTTTGTCCTATTGAATCAGTGAGGTTGTCAAGCTCACCGGTTTGCTATAACAAAGGATTAAACGTATGGTGTGTAAGGTAATGGTTTGCAGCAAGTAAACAAGTAACAGTGGAAGATGTATCAATGGTAAAGATTGGACTGGGGTCCATAGTTCACTAGAGGTACTCTCCTTAGATAAACAACATGGCATGAAGGGTAAACAAATTACAACAAGATAGTTGACAGGAACTGAGCAAGGCATAGCAATGCAATTACCAGTCAGAAAGATCCTATGAGATTTGTTTGGGCAATACAACAAGATACATAGACCGCCATCCAACTGCATCTATGACTAGAAGTCCACCTTCAGGTTATCATCCGAACCCCCTCCAGTATTAAGTTGCAAGAAACAGACAACTGCTTTAAGCAAAGTATGTAAGGTAAACAGTTCATATGTTCCATGAACAAGAGACTGTTGTTTTCTCCCTAATATCAACAACACATCTACAACCGAAGAGATTATTGTCACTTCTCTTGGAAACTAGAGGCATGAACCCATTATCGAGCATAAATACTCCCTCTTGGAGTCACTAGCAACTACTTGGCCAAGATAGCTACTAACAACGGAGAGCATGCAAAATCACAAACAACACAGACATGATAGAATCATAAAGACAAAACCATTAATCAAACCAACATAATAATCTCAATATCCATCGGATCCCCGCAAACACAACATGCATGATTACAAATAGATTAGATCTTGATCATGAACGGATCTCACAAGATCTATACATGAAAGCACAAAGGAGGAGATACAACCATCTAGCTACTACATGGACCCATAGTCCAAGGTGGAACTACTCACGCATCATACCGAATAGAAGGCCTCCGGGATGATCTGCCCTCCGACAGGGTGCTAGGAAGAACTTTAGAACATACGGTTTCGTGGAAATTTGATCGGGTTCTTAGGGTTTTTGCATCAGGGGATTTTTATAGGCGAAGGGGAAGGCTGAGGCGGCGGCCAGGGGCGCCAAACCCTAGCCAGGCGTAGGATGGGGCCCACCCGCGCCTGGGGTGGGTCTTACCTCCCTGGCCGGCCCCTCCGGCTCCCCTCTAGTCTTCTTGTAACCCACGTAAAGTAATTGACTTTGGCGTTTGTCCCGTTCAATTCTGAGAATATTTTTTTACTAAATTTTCTGAAACCAAAAACAGCAGAAAACAGGCATCTGGCACCTCAAAGTGTAGACAAGTAAAGTAAAGTAGATACTAAACAAGCATGGAGCATCAAAAATTATAGATACGTTTCCGACGTATCACGTGCGCATGTATGATCTATTAGTATAAGATTTGGCCATTTGCAATGAAAATCTTTATTGAAGCCTAAAACATTTGTTATAAGCGCACCATACAACCTAAAACTACGTGCGGCCGCCGACGCGGCAGCTGCGACGAGTCAGATACACCATTCGTTATTGAGAGAATTGATGATCGCTCGCTGCGTCTGCACCTCCTCTTCATCTCGGGCAAGGCAGGCATGCAGGAAAGCATCATCGGGATTGGCCCGCACCATTTTCTGGAGGTCGACGCGCACCAATGCGAGCTAGTCCTATTGCCGGTACTCCGACATAAAGACGCGATCCCCCACCGCCATCGTGAAAGGCTCGCCGGTGGTCACGTGTCGGTTGTAGAAAGGGCGACGCGGCGGGGTGCGCATCCTGTAAATCCACGGGCGCCCCAGAATCGAAGGAGGCATCACGTCCGGTAACTCCGACGGGTTCGGCCACCACGAGGGCAGCGGGCGCTCGGGCACTTCTTCTCTGCTGGCGTCAGGGTTGCCACGGACCTCGTCGGGTCGACGCCGGCGGCCAGGCATGGTGTTTTTTGTGCAGTGGGTGGTGCGGGTCTGGTCGAAGATATCTCGGCGACCTCCCCTTTTTTATGGCTATGCCTGGACGCGTCGGGAAATGCCCAGAACTCACGGGAAGCGGCGGGAAAGAAAGGCGGGAGACGACGTGGTGGCGGGAAGCCACTAGAAATACGCCGGCATTGGCGATGGCCAAGCGCGGACAGATGGGTCACACTGCTGGGCGCAGTCTACAGGACAGGCCAGACCACGACACCAAATCGACCGCGGCCCGACCCAAACAGAAAGAAACAGACTGTTTGGGGCGACCGGATGGGTCGGGTCGATGGAGATGCCTTAGCGTTTGGGAGGAAAAAACGTTGTCTGGTGGAAGCAAACTCATGCAAAAGGTTTCAAAATGTCATTCCACGTTACACTAACTATTCGTGAATGAGCCTTTTGGTAGCAATCTGAAACGACCGGTTGGCGGCCACATCGGCTTGTAAAATTTGCAAAAAGCCCCTCGGTAAGAAAAGATTTTGCGAAAACAACCTTAGTATTTTCTGTACATCTTACCCACTCGCGCATCGGCATGGCAACGGGTATGGGGATGACCGAGGATGACTCCGCCGTCCCCGCCCCAATCCCTGCCAAATCCCGTAGCCGCTATCGCCATGAAGCTTCACAGGGGCAAAATGTCCCACATCCCTGACAATGGTGGGTACCCAATCCCCGTCGGGTACTCCATGGGGAGCTCACGCACGACACCTCCTCCTTCCCCATGACGCGAATCCTCGCCGTAGCTGCTGCTCGCCGTCAAGATCAAGTGCAGAGGGGAGGCTGTCCGACTCTCTGTTGCTTGCTGCTCAACCGGAGAAGGGAAGGTTGGCTTGGCCGAATCTCTGTTGCTTGCTGCTCGACCGGAGGTTGCAACCAGCAGGTGGAGACGAGGATGCGGGGCTGCGGCGTGCGGCGTGAGGGTGGGCTGCAACGTGCGAGCGAGAGGTGCATCGTGGAGAGAGGGAGCCAGGGAGATTGGTGGCTGGGGTGGGGAAAATAGAACGGGCGAGTTAATTTTAGGGTTTATGTACCTCTATGGTCCACATGTCATGTGCTTATCGGGTATCCATGGTGTCTCCACGGGGCAAAATTGGCCCCCATCCCCGTACCCGCCAGCTAACGGGTACCCGCCCCATCATCCCCATGGAGGGAAAATGGCCCCCATCTTCACGAATAACGGGTGAGATACCCGCGGATACCCGTCCCCACGGAAAAAATTGCCATCTTGACTCGCGCATGTTCAACGGAGCAGACTCGCACGGTCTACTAAATAGAGACACCGATCTACCGACCACGACATCAAACCCCACAGGCCGCGACGGGGCGGAGCAAGGTGAGGGATAAAACTAGATCAAAGGGACTATAACCAAATAACGTGTACGGATAAAACCTGGCGATGTTAACATGCATAATTTGTTCTCTCTTTTTTTTAGTAAAACTAGATCTTTATTTAAACACGTGGGACTACAAACATGTCAACCTCAATCTCCCTCGGAAAACACTTAGCAAAATTTGCTAGACACTGGCTCGCCCTAACCTGCGAATGATCTACTTTTACAAACAGAACAATCTTGCATTGAGTTACTAACTACCGCAATAAGTTGCAAGCAATTAGTTTCAATCTGAATCAGCAGCTGGCTTTGGTGAAGAGCGAAGTCAAGACCCTCTTAACATGAAGGCAAGATGCGATTGAGAAGACCATCTGTTCCATCAACATCTCTGAGTACCGTTCTCAACTTTGGAAGACCTATCAACCGTGAGTTTAATACAGCCATTAGCTGGCCGACACCAAGGTTTATCAGGGGCACATTGTGATGGTCTTGAGCAGAAGATGAAGGCATCACTAGCACAGGTTGTTTGTATTTCAAAATCTGGTCGGTCGATGAGCCCTTAATAATCCGTACTAGTTTCAAATAACTATATAAAAAGTTAACTGAACCATCAATAGCAGGTAGTGGTTTGTCATGTGTAATTTGTTCTCCTAATCCTGGAATAAACACATGACGTGCACGTGAAAGACTCTTTCACCATCTACGCGGGTGGCCAGCTGAACTGCCGCCTTTCCTCTGTCCCACGCGCACCCGCTGTTTCTGAAACAACGACGTTCTGGATCATAGTTTGGTCGCCATCACCAACCGGCCGCATCACGTGTCACCATATTAAAATAGTACTCCCTCATATTCTAAAATATAATGCAGTATATTTTAGCTTTTGTGAAGTGAATATACACTTCCGTTTCACAAAAGCTATAATATCTCATATTATAAACGGAAAGAGTAGTAGCGTGTACAGGGACAGAAATGCCCCGTCCTAACATTCCTTTCTCATGGGTGCACCAGACACAAGACTGCACGATATGTACCTTCGATTAATCACATGATAATTAACAGAAAAAAGATACTTCCTACGTTTTAAAATATAAGATGTTTTAGCTTTTTAAAGCAAATATATCTAGACTATTTTTAGTACTCCCTCCGTCCAAAAATAGATGTCTCAGTTTGTTAAAATTTGAATGAATTTAGACACTATTTAGTATATAGGTTCATCCAAATTTTGACAAATCTAAGACATCTATTTTGGGACGGAGGGAGTATATAGGTTTACTCAATTTTGAAGTGAATCTACACACTAAAAAAGTCTAGATACATTTTCTTCACAAACCTAAAACATCTTATATTTTAAAACGGAGGGAATATATATCATGAAAGATTACATGATCTTATATTTTGAAACGGAGGGAGTATATATCAATAAAGATTACATGACCAGGCCAGGTTACGGAACGAAGTTCAACTGAATCCATCTGAGCTCATTAGCTGCGGCAAAAGTAGATACAAGGACCTTGTTCAATGCAGTGCTTTACCACCTCTGAAGATCAGATACACTGCAACATTCACTACACTAATAACACGTTGACAAGCTGCACTCTCTAATATTAGGACTTATGACAATCATATTCCTTAAATAATAGGCCAAGAAAGCCAGGCTACAGTGTAGCCACGTTGAAAAATTCTGTGTCCAGGGCAATAGGCAGGTAGACACACAACAATAGTAACCATGTTGTGGGATACAAGGCTTGTTCAGAACAAAGAATCAAACTAGCGGGAGTGCAAGTACCATCAGACTGAACGGCATTATTTAAGATTATTTAGAAATCAGCACACAAATAATTCAGACTAGAAAGAGTAGATTAATTTTTGGAGGATACACAAACATGGTCTGAAGGAAACACTACTGCCCATCTGTACCTGCTAATGACTCCTGGAGCAGAGGAATATTGGTACAAATAGCCATGTCTTGTTTTCACCCACTAAAAAGGTTTCTTAGGGAAGCTGGTGTTTTTCATTGACGCAATTTTTCAGTCTCTTGGGTTAACAGGTTATGTTGCAAAAGTACAATCGCAACAGACTGAATTAAATAGCTAGCTACATCAAACATAGATAAAAAGAACTTCCTCCGCGGCAGTGCGTCACCAGAATATCGAGGACTAACAACTAATAGACAAGGCAACAATCTGATTGACACTTTCAGTATACTAAAAAGCTAGTAAACTACGCCCAATAACTTTAGGACATATAACACATAATCGTAAAGAAAACCAAATCTCAAAAAATAAGGCCAAGAAAACAGGATTTCAGAATAATTTAGCCGCATGAAAGTAATTGCTATCGAGGACAATAGATAGACAAACACGAAAACATTGACCATGTTCTTCTAAAATTACAATATGCTTAATCTCTAAAGTTACCAGGCATTGCTCCTAACAGAAAATCAAGATAGCAGGAGCGAGAGCACCTGTAAATAGAATGGCATAAATTCAGTAGATTCAGAAATCAACAGATAAATAGTTCAGCCTACAGAAGAGCCAATTCTTGGAGGAATCACAACCTTGTGTTGTAGGTACCACTACTGCCCGTTCACCCGCTAATGAGTCTGAGAACAGCGGAACATAGGGTAGAAATAACGTTGCCTTGTTTTTCTCAAGATTAAGGATATGGCGGAATTTCCGATGTTGCATATCGTATGATGCTAATGTACCAGCACTAAACAAAACCAAGAAAATGGTGTCACAATCTGGATGAATAGCAGCCACCTTGTACTTCATCCCAGTTATGGTCCGCAACTCATCCTTGCCAAAATGATGCTTCAGTACCCATTCTTTGCTATCATAATCCTTCATGCATCAGACTTCTGCTCTCTTGGTAGCTAGGGATGTATCCTCCTCCTTTTTCTTGACGACACGGGTTACGGGTGTGGTAGCATAGTGCAAGCACCCCTGTGACAATCCAATTGTACCAAAAGTCATACCACCGGACGGCACACGAATAGTCTTCCACACCTGCCCCTCCATGATCTACTGATACTAGCACATCATCGACCTCGATTTTCATGGGGCGCAGCCAACCAAGCAAGTGTAGCATACCGTGAAAGAAAACACTTGCAGTGCCAGAGTACAGGCTAATTTTCTCATACAACCGGCTTTGTCTGTGCTTCCAGTCTCTAGTTTGCGACGAGGATGGGGAGACACACTTGCAGCGGTGAACGGACCTGGCGAGGAGACGGGAGAGGATCTCCACGATTAGGTCGTCCGTGAGGAAGCTGGCCCCCTCCACCGTCAACACATTAGGTCTTCTTGTTGACACGTTTGTGCACATATTTTCCAGTTGACAAGTCTGTCTAACCGCACACATTTTCCTGTTGTCTTTACAGGACACGAAGTGGATCAAGCCCGGTCATCATCACGTCGCGTCTTCCCGATCGTCAAGCCGGACCTCGTGCGTGTCGTCTTCAACGCTGACTTCTTCGTCAGGCTACTACACCAACCGCGACTACATCGACAACCGATCAGTACGTACACCGTCAACAGATCTGTTGTTTTACTATAATTGTTAGTGCGTATAATCTGCTACTATTCATGTTGATCAATACATCTAGTATGTTAGAGGTTTACGTGATTGTAGCTGCTGTTGTCATGATTTATATTCTGAAATTAATCGTGGAAATTATGCCTAATAATCCAACAGACCCAAATAGCCTGTTGCATTACTCGAAGTGACTTGACAGTCATACCATCTGAACAAAAAGGCAAGAGGGGGGAGAAGAGGGACCAATACGAGGATTACATAGCAGCAGACATAATATAGGTCCTCAGCGCGTCTACGAGCTCACGGTCGGGAGCATGGAAACACCACCTCCAGGTCGTGAGGTCGTCGGAGGTTCTATGGAGCACGACGCCCGCCGAGGAGGTCTTGGCATTAAACACCATATCGTTCCACGCCCCCTAGATGGACCACATGATCGCCGCAATCCCGGCATGCCAAATGGGGTATGGCAGGCCAGGGGGAGGAGCAAGCTCCCAGATGGAGAAATCACCAGCCAGGACGAAGATGCCCAAACGCCTCCAAACCGCGGAGGCAATGGAGCAATCGAAGAAGAGGTGCATCCTCGTCTCGGCTGAGGGACAAGCAGCACAAAGGGAAGACGACACTCAATTCTTAGAGAAGAGGTTGGAATGCCTGATGAGGCGGTCGATGTCGGCGAGGTAGGAGAAGATCTTCAGCTTTGCAGTCACGCGGAGGGCCCACGGATTGCAAGTTGACACATCCAGGTCGCGGCGAGGGGAGATCATGCGGTATGCCTCCCGGGAGCTGAAAGGCAGAGACGAAGGCGAGTCGATGAAGGAGCGACCAGGAGCATCCGAGAGCGCCGTGGCACCCACGATGGCCAGGACCTCACTCCGCTCCCGACTAGCCGCAGCGGTGAGCCGAGGCTACAGGGAGAAGCCAGTCGAGACGACAGAGGTCACGAAAGCATTTGGCCGGGTGACGTGTGAGAAGAGCGAGGGGAACACCTCCGCCAGCAGCTTGCCAGGGAGCCACTTGTCGAGCTAGAAGGCGGTGATGGCCACATAGCCAACCTCGACACGGGTGATGGCGCGGTAGAGCGGGAGACATTCCTGCACAATTTTGTCGAGGAAGGAGGGCGAGTCGTTGAGATCGCGCCCTGAGTGAAGCATGAACCAGTCTTTCCAAGGAAGAGAGTCGGAAAGGTGGAGTTTGTGGACAAAGTTGAGGGAAGACAACTATTCTATCAGTGGAGATCCTTAACGCCGAAGCCGCCCTCCTTTTTATACAACAATACTTTATCCCAAGCAATTAGACAACGAGCTCCCGAACAAGAGTCTTTACCGGTCCATAAGAAAGCACGGCGCCTTTTATCTATTAACTTGATGATATCCTGCGGCAGCAAATAAGAGCACATATAGTAGATAGCAAGATTATTCAGCACGACATTTCACAACACAAGGCTCCCCCCCCCCCCCCCCCCCCCCAAGAAGGGACCTCCACCCCGAAAGGCGGTCGTCAAAGGGTTGCACCAACGGAGCATACGCAGAGATGGAAAGTTTTGTAGGGGAAAGAGGAAAGCCAAGGTAGGGCTGGGGGAAGGAAGAGATCGGACACACCAGAGTATATGCCATCAGGTTAGCGTCCCAAGGGGACGCATGCATGGGGATGAAGCAGGATTTATGGAAGTTAATGGCCAGTCCAGTGGCGAGGGCGAACTCATCCAAGACTTCTTTGAGACAGGACACGGCTCCTGAATCGGCTTTGCAGATGATAAGACTATCGTCAACGTACTGTAAGACCGGACAAGGGGTGGAAGGGGAGATAGGGCAAATCCAACATGTTGTAAGACCGGCTTTGCAAATGCCAAAGATGCACGATGGTGAGCGACTATCCTGCAATACACTTGACATATATGTTTGGGTTAATTAGATAGATGTCATTGCAATTTTCACGAAATTGAGAAACACCACTGCAATTCTTAATTTTGGAAAAATGCCACTAGAATTATGTGTATCTTTGTCAGATGCCATTACACCCATTTACATAGCATATACTAGTCAATATACGTTGTATTCTCTGCCGTATATACGTATAGATGGTGGGGTCCACTAGAATTAGCGAAAAAAATATAAGTTGGTGACAAATATTGGAATAAAATTACAACAATAAAAAAAATGAAAATCACACATGCACTTGGATAAAAATTTGTAACCTGTTTAGTAACCTGTTTATTTTCTAAATAGTTTTTATGCATATTTTCTAATTTTCTCTATACATTGCAGGAAGCGATCTGCCGAGGAGCAAGATGTGCAAATTATAAGCGGTATTCTTTTGGATACCCTATTCTTTTAGTTCTAGCAGTAGCAAATGTATATTGCCTAAGATTGCTCCTATAATATTGTTGTCCATGCATTCGTAGGAATAAAACATCCGGAAAAAAGGTGACACCCGTGAAGAAGAATACACCCGCAAAGAAGAAGACACCTACGAAGAAAAAGACACCGGTGAAAAAGAAGACGCCGATGAAGAAGACGTTAGTTAGGAAGAAGACACTGGTGAAGAAGAAGACATCAACGAAAAATGGCAAAAAACACCAAGGTGGTCGCACCATCCACGAGTGAGGCGGTCCTGACGCCAACACTTGGAACAAAGAGAAGTCTTATATACCGGCTTGGAGGCTAGATTCATGCGTCAAATGTCCATTTAAATTTGGAGCTGTTATTTTGTGAGATGAGACACTTTGAAATCTGGAGCCTGTTATTTTGTTGATGCATGAATGTGATACTTATTTGGACCTGGAGCTATGTTGCCTATAAATTGTGTAGCGTTGCTATCCCTATCGTGTTTTATTGTCTCTAATTTGGACCTTGAGCTACGACCCTTGGATATATATTCTGGAGCTGTGTTGGTGTACCTTTAATACTATGATATTGTACTCAATATGTAGCGTTTATGACAAATTTTTATCCAAGTGCATGTGTGATTTCCATTTTTTATATTTTTGTAATTTTTTTCCAATATTTGTCACCAACTATATTTTTTCCGCTAATTCTGATGGAACCCACCATCTGTACGTACATACGGCAGAAAATACAACGTATATTGACTAGTATATGCTATATAAGTGGGTGTAATGGCATCTATCAAAGGTACATATAGTTCTAGTGGCATTTTTCCAAAATTAAGAATTACAGTGGCGTTTCCCAATTTCGCGGAAATTGTAACGGCGTCTGTCTAATTAACCCTACATGTTTTGTTTTGGTAAGGGCAACTCCAACGTGTCTTTCATTTTGGACATCGATTACGTCCAAATTGATCCGTCTACGGTGGCCTGTGGACAGGCGAGAGATCCGTGTCCTCATTTTTTTGACATGTGTTGAGTGCTCTATTTTAGATCATCTCCAAAGCCAAATATTTTTTGATGCCATGGGATTTTTTATGTGTGGCCTATTTTAATCTAGTAGAGAATCTTCACTCGTTCTGCCAATACAACATCCAGCGCGGCCTTTTTTTTGACCTATATATGAGAGGCGCCAGATAGGTTAACGAATTGGGTGGGGGAGGGGGCTGGCTCCCAGTTGTGCCCCCTACCAAAAATTCTAAACATTTCAAATAACTCTGAAATTCATGCAAATATGAAATTACCAGCGATTTCATGGGCAGTTCAAACATGTATATCAAGAATTTAAACAAACAAAAAAAATAAACTACTGAGGCCATGGTCATGCCCGCCTAGGCCAAGGCGATGGTACATCCCCGCCGCGTAGTCATAGTCATCGTCGTCGCTGAGCTCCTACTTCGCTAGCGGCATGGCGCTACAACCTTGACCCGGATCGCCACCGTGGCCGCTCCAGCCCGAGGAGCCGGCCCCATCCTCCAGGTCGATGAACAGGACGATACGGTGCGCGCTCGACCTGCTCGCACCAGTACTCCGTCGCGGACCAAGCCTCAGCGAACTCATCCGTCGCTGGCTCTGGAAGGAGACGCGCTTGGCGACGCGTTGGCCCGGAAACTCCTCCGGGTCCTCCTCGATCTTCATCTAGAGGGTTGCCACCTTGTACTCCGGCAGTGGCGTCCACTCCTTCTTCACCTTGCGTTGGGGCCTGATGAGGCGGAGGTGGCCATGGGGAAGGATAGGCGAACGGTGGTCCCTGATGACGACGTCGCCCGAGCGCCTGTGCGACTGCGGCAATAGGCTCTCCTCGTACTCAGCCTTCGCCGGGGCGAGGAGCATGGAGAAGCGTGACGACGTCATGGAGTAGGGGAGTAGCATGCTGACAACAACGAATACCTCGACGAGGAAGACGTCGAGGAGGATCAGGTGGCATGTCGGCGCGACGCCCAACGCTAGCCCGGCTACCGCGGATGCGATGGAGGCATCGTCAGCCGCGGGTTGTTGCCGCCAGTGATGTGGGCCAGGACCCAGGCGAGCGTCCTGCCTGAGGCGCTCCACCACTGCGTCCGCCTTTCAATGTTGTAGTTCTCTAGTTGGGGGCCATTACCGTCGTAGGCATCAACGCGTTCCTACCACTGATCCTCGAAGAACGCATCCCACGTGTCATCATTGTCTAGATCCCAGGCAGGATCATTCCTCTCCTCCACCGTGGCCGCCCCCCAGAAGTGTCGGTAGATTGCCACCGCGCGCGCAGTACTAACGAGAACCAGCGGGACGGGAAGGCCGCCGACGCTCTGCGGCAAGTGCTTTGGACAACGCATGTCCAACGACACGAGGTAGCCTGCCTCCCACAGCGCTTGAGCCTGAACGCCGCCCTAAACCGTTCGTGGCGGAGGAATGGAGGCGAAGATGAGGGGAATACGGCAAAGAAGCGGAGGAAGAAGGGGTTTTTAACTGCCAGTGGCTATTGGATGCGTGGCTAGAGGCGTGGCAGGCTAGAGGCGTGGCAGACATGACGTATCGCCTTCTTCCCTGCAAAGGCAGATCGGCGAGCAGCGCCATTACAGGACGTGGCAGGCGAGGAGGAAGACTAACCAAACTCCTCGACCGCTGACGTTGACCGCGTTGGCCCACGCGACCAGCCGCTTCGCGCGTCTTCTTCTCCCCCTCTTTCTTGCCAGAAACGCGTCATCCGGCGTTGCCGCTAGCCGCTCATGGGTTGGGTTCGGCCTGGTGGCGTCGGATAACAAAAGGCCGCGCCGGCGCCAAAAGAAATTTGGGAAAACAGGCTATGCATGAATCCAACCACCAGCACCGCGATAAACCTTTAGGAAGAGCTTTAGAGAGATGCTCTTAGAAATGCTCTAAGCACTCTCGAAGGATCCAAAGTCAGGATTCAGAACGGTAGCAATTTCAAAACGAGCACATAGTACAGATAAAAGAATTCATGGTCCCTGTCTTTCTTGGCTCTGTTTCCGTTGGTTTTATCTGCTAGTACTAGTGGAGCACACATGCTACAAAACCGCACGTTTTCACCAGCAAGAGTAGTAAGAAGAAGACGCCCTGGGTCGCTTGCTGCCGGCCCACTCCGCATCCACTTGCATCTGAGGCACCCACAGCTCTCGTCTGGCCCGCTCACCGGCGGCGGCGATAACGACGTCACCGATCACCTGCTCCCGCCCCGCCCCCGCCCACGCCGGGTAGCCATCGTGCAGCCCACCGATCGCAGCCATCCCTCCCTGCTCATACGCCAAGTTGCCAAATTAGTCCAAGCAACAAAACAAAACCTGCATCTCTTGTTTGCACATGCAGATTGGTTAAATCTCGAATGCAGAAGTGGTAAGAGCAAGTAAATATTCCTATGATCATTTTGCGTTAAAGCATCAAATCTTGTGGTCTCCACTAACGTTATCTTGACACCCTGGTCCAGTCCAGCGGCTTCGGATTTTTCTCGCAGCCAGTTGCGAGCGTGACAACAAACTACCTAAATCATTGCGAGCTCAACGACACTGGGATCATGCGTTCGTGATTATTATAGCAGATGGGCGGCTACTGACCTGATACGGCTCGTCCGAGGAGACGGCGACGGCGGCCGAGGCGGCGGCGTCGTCCAGGAGGAAGTCCTCGACGTGCCACCCGGGCAGCGTCTTGGTCAGGTACTCGGAGATGCTGCTTCCGTCGCTCGCGCTCGGCGTGGCACTGGCGGCGCCGCTGCAGGAGTCGGCGTTGCAGGGGCTGCTGCCGTTCTCCTCTTCCACCTCCTGCCGCGCTTCCTCCTGATCTGACGGCGCGGGGGATTCCACCGGCGCCGACGAGACGCGCACGCCAGTGAGCAGGAACCGGCTGTGCCGCCTCGTCAGGTCGCTGGTCGTGTGCACACGCACGTCGCACTCCCGGCACAGGATCGCCCTGTCCTCCTTGCAGAACAAGAACCCTCTCTTCTCCTGCAGCACTCAGATATCAGCTTTCGCCGTAGCATACCACCGCTCTCGCTTAAGTCTGAAAACGCTATCTGTATATCTCACCTGGCAGATGTCGCAGGGAGGCGGCTTCTGGGCAGATGACGACGACGACGATGAATCAGAGGAGGATGTCGAGGGGTGGAGGAGGGACAGGCGGCGGTGCTTGCCGGCGAGTTTGTTGGCGCAGTGGACGCGGCGGTCGCACTCGTCGCACAGCGCGGCCTCGTCGGCGCAGCAGAAGACGGAGGCCGCCTGTGCGGCGCACACGTCGCACTGCACCTTCATGCCGCGATCTGCTTAGGGTAGCAGCAGAGACTAGAGAGGTAGGCAAGGTAGCTCCTTCAGCCAATACTCTATCTTGGACTCTCGGTTCGGCTTAGAGATGTTGCAGACGCATACGGGAGTTTATATACTGGGAGGTTCCACGACATAGCGTGTGAGGGCGGCCAGTACTGCGTGTTGGGCCGGGATATAGGTGAAAAGGAGAAAAGGGCGATGCTTTCCTTGTTGCTTGGGCGATGGAGATTTTTGACTTTGGGAGATGGAGCCAGGGGGGTCTATGCTGACCTACCCTCATTTCTTGTGATTTGATGAATCGTGATAGTACACATTGGTAGGTGTGTATTGGACCGGATTGCATGGGCCCTTTCGATTCTGGCGTTTATCAATGCTGCAGGAGATGTTCAGACTTCTAACATGAAAGTTAGGTTTTACCAGAATGAAGGAGTTGAGTGAGTCACTGTTGGTTTATGCATTTTGTGCTCTAAACAGCACTTGTTGAGACAAGACATGCACGGCCAGAACAGACCTTCTTGACCCCCGGTCGTCATAGTGGAACCCATCTGCCTCACCGCCCGGGTCCCCTCCCCCCTACCCCGTCGCCACCGGAGGAGGCCGTCCGACTGCAGACGGTGGCGGCGGGGCATTCTCCATTTCCCCCTTTTTTCCTTGCGCGAGTAACCTCTCCAATTCTTAATTCGGATCTCGATCTGATCTGCCGGTTATCCAAGAGAACCTGGCCACGATCGTGGCACTGATCCCGACGTGGACCACGGTTTTCGGCCACAATCTGGTGAGGCGTGTATCCCTCCAGCCATGGTCGTCCTTAGTGATGGAGGCGAGGGGCGTGGTACCTGCAACAGTCGTCCGAAGATGTACATTGTCTGGTCGTGCCCCTGATTCAGCACTGCACACGGGTTGTGTGCGCAGGGGGATCATCGTGACAAGGTTCAAGCGGTGGCGCCACCACATCAGAATATCCGCCTTCGAGCGCTCGCCTCGTTGGCCGGGTTTTTACCATGGTGCTAATGGAGGTGGGTATGTCAAGGTGGATCGAAGGCCAGAGGATCTCCATGCTCATATTGAGTGAGATCTCTAGGTGATGGCGGTGATGTCAGAAGAAGAAGACTGGCTTGGCCTGATCAGGAGTAGTATGCAAGTCAGAGGATCGGTGTGTTGCAGCAGCGATCTCAGCGAGTAGGGCGACGATGACACTGGAAGATTTTGATCTTGTTGGTCTCAGTTTTTCAGGGTGAAAACCCTAGGCCTGACCTTCAGTGGTTGCACCTGGTGGCTTCCCGGTCGTTTTCCTTGTCGAATGCATTGTTTGGAGATTGGACCTTCTCCAAGACGAAAACTTTATGATGGTTGGACATGATGAGGATGATGTTTATCACTGTATATTCTTGGAGGCTTTGTTCTTGTAGAACTTTTTGGAGTCTAGGTGTTGTCACCACTCATGGTGCTCTTGTTGCTGGGAGCCTCTAATTGTCTCCACGAGGCCTCTGTTTTCCTTTTTATTATTCTTATTTAGTTGTATGCATTCTTGGTGTCTAGTTGTGTGCACTCTTCGAACGGTGTCATTGTTTTCTTCTTTTTTAGCTGTGTGTATCATTGGTTTCTAAACTTGCTCTAACATTATGTTGAAGTAATTGGTATCTTCTTGTATTAACATATTCTCTGTTTCTTTCTATGCAAAATTTTGGTTCTGTCTAGCGCAGCCAACAGTGTTAAACACATCGTTGCTATGCACATGGCACTATTTATTATACTACTCCATGCGACCCATATTAGTTGACTCAATAAATTTAGATGAATCTAGACACTATTTAGTATATAGATTCATCTAAATTTTGATAAACCCAAATCAAGTAATATGTATCGGAAGAAGTACCGCATTGTTGCTAGAGGAAAATAAGGAGAACGCGTGCAGAGTTATCTCTAATAACAGTACAAGATCTGAAAACGTACGTCGTATTCCTTTAAGATTTTTTTTTCATTATGGGTTTCAGTTGCTATCACGGGTCAGCATCATCAGTAATAAAACGAGTAAAGAAAAGGAAAAGTGCATTCACTTTTGGGACCACATTTTGTTGTTTGCTATCCGGACCCGATCAACTTGTGCAAGTGCAGCTAAGTTCACTCTGGACTTCTGTAGGAGCCTCGAGGAACATGCAGTGATGTTGAAGGTTGGTAACGACGTGGGACTTGCTAGATGTTACTTCCTCCGTGTCACTACTTCCTTCAGCCCAAATTAGTTGACTTGGATTCAATTGTATCTAGACATGATTTAGTTTTAGATTTATTTATATTTTGACAAATTTAAGTCAACTAATTTGGGTCGGAGGGAGTAATTTTTTTTTTAAAAAATATGTATCTAGACATGTTTTATTGTTTAGGTTCATCCATTTTAGTCTATATAAATTTAGTCTACTTTATTAAAATATCTAAAAGGTCATACATTAGTGAATGCTAGTACATTCCGAAGAAATTAATAGATGCGTGCACTTCAGACCTCACGTACTGTAGATCGCCCTTTGTCATGCGATTCTAATGATGAAGAGCAATTCCAATCAGTCAGAAAATGCACAATTTCATCAGGGCTATCAGTACAACTGTAGGCACACCGGTGAACATACAGAGTTGAACTGATTACTCCTTCCACATCACACTGTCTCGTTTCTTGGTTGACTGGACTGGAGAAAGTTCAGAGAAAAGGGCATCAATGATTAGGCATCCCTTAACTGCATGTCGTTATGGGCATGAAATGGGCTGGCGACGGGATCAGAGCTCAAAGGTCAGACATGGGCGAGTGGGCGCTCTCATGTCAGGTCAGGCTCGCAACGAGCACATCGTCCCCCAACTTGATGCCTTCTCTTATCCTCCTCTCCTCAACTTGGCATTCTTTCTCAATTAATTTTTTTCGTTAAATTGGTCCCCCTCCATTTAACTAGTATAATAGAAAGTGTACCAGAATCTTACATGCTACACTTTCGTCCTAGATTGCATATATGCAACTTTGAACTGTGTAAGGTTTCTTTTTACTGGAGCAATGGCAAGTGGCTCCCCATTTGCTGTATTTTACTGCTCCCTTTTTGTGGAGAAAGATGCAAATATACTATATACAAATACTCGTCCCCCCCTTTTTGGAGAAAGATGCGAGCACTTCAGTACGAATATGTACATGTCGACAGGCTCCTTCCTAGATCATGGTATCTCATGAAGTTTACAATATTTTGGGTGGAACCGCTAGCTGCCACAGTTGGAGATTGAAAACTAGGGTTGCTCACTAATAATAGCAACCCAATTGCTAAAGTATATATATGTATATGCATCCAGAACATGCTACGGCTATGGTCCCCAGTTTGTTGCTTGCTTATTTCTCACATAATGTAATCCCACTGCTTTAGCTAAATATCTCCCGATTGATGTCATCGCTTACCTCAATAGCCCGCCCAAAAAAATGAAGTCAAGTATAGTTCTCCAACCATATTTGTTGGGCGGAGCATGCATGTTTTTCGAGTGGACTTGCATGCATCGATCCGCTGGAGCTACGAGCTAATTTCACTCGTGTACCGGGTGGAAACCCATTTCTCTGCCCGCCGAGTTCAGAAAAATGCATGTGCTTAGTTTTTCTAGTCGTCTCTCGGAGAATAATGCATGTGCTTAGTTTTTCTGAAACTGAATGCGTGTGTTTACTCGGTTGACTATGCACTGGTCAGGACTGCACTATACTGCCATGTTTGTTGGGCGGACCATAAAAGTCATGAAAAAGAAGTGCAGTTTGGTACTGTATACAGCTCAGTTTAGCTGTTCATGCCAGGCCGGAAAAGGGCACCTTTGGCCGCATTCTGGTTTCTGCCACACGCACAGCAAGCTACCTGAGCTGCGCCGATGAAGATGAGATACAGGCCTCGTGCAAGCATCAACCTAGTCTAGCAGGTGCTCGGCCGCAATCTGAAGATACGCCTGGATCCGTTCACACCGCGATTACTCGATTGATTCATTTGCCCAAAATCACTTTCAGGCTTCATCAATCATCATGGATTAAAAAGGAGGCCCGATCAATCGTCTGATTATTATGTCGGCATGAGAGCTAACATTGTAGCTTAGTGCTCGATCATGCCCACATAACAAAAATTTCCTCTTCGTTCTCATCTGAAATCTTCTTGCAGGTACCACGTACTACTTCAGAAAGAGTTAGCCACAGAGACCTGTCTGTCTCAGAAAGTCAAGCAGTGATTTGCTGCACGCCTGGTGTGATCAGTCCACGTTGATACGAAAGCCACATCTCGATGTCAATGAGATAAGTAACACTAATCCACATGAATACGACCAGCTACTCGGATGCGCTTTTGTGCTTCCGCGGCCCTTTTCTGGAGGTGCATGCAGTAGCCGCGCAGTGATCGACCTTTATTCGTGATCGATCGGCACATCCACCGCTGATCGAGAACAAGCGGCCCGACGGCGATCGGATCGAACTGGGCTCATGTGGCTCCCGGCGTACGTGCTCCGTTTCCTCTGATGAACTGTTAGTTTCCTCAGTTAGTTCAGGTTTCAGTTATCTGACTAACAGGTCGAGCAGTGTGTTCCTGTCCACATCTGCGTGCTAACCATTTTTTTCTCTTGGCGGTGTGAAGAGTTTCAGCCAAAAACGAGAAGGAAGAGAGGCTTGCAAAAATAAAGTGCGAAGAATGTTATTTATAGAACAAAGAGAACGTTTAGTTTTACCGTTTTGAGAAGAAGTGTAAGACATGAAAAACGAAGAAGAATTCCTTGAGAAAGAAAGAAACTGCGGTTTTGAGTGTTGTCAAATTCTTGTCCGTTATCACATTGAATAAATCGAATAGGCAAGCCAAAGTGAGTAGTATGCACATCAAATTTTGTATGAAGAGAAAAAATCCAAATATAGTGAGAGTAGTCATCCAGTATCACAAGATAATATTTATAACCAGAAACACTTGAAACTGGAGAGGTCCATAAATCACAATGCAGAAGCTCAAACGGAAAAGTACTGACAGTAGTCAAGGTACCAAAAGATAATCTAACATATTTGCCGCATTAGCAGACATTAGAGAGAGAGAGATTATGAGAGGAACTAGAACTAGGTATACAAAATTCTTAAAGCAAAGACGACAGAGTGGTTTTATTGGGGTGGCCTAAACGACAATGCCATAAATCAACGGATGCAAGCATGGAGCGGGAGGTGGATGTGGGCGCGCCATGAAGTGGACAAAGATCGCCCGTGCTATTGTTCCGAGCGAGGACCTCCCCCGTTTTCAGATCCTTCACAGATAAACCAAAAGGATCAAAAGCCAGAATAACTTTATTGTCAATACAGAATTGTCGAACAGAAATAAGATTTTTGATTAAGGAAGGAACAACAAGAATATTACGTGGAAGAAAATTAGCATAAGATGAAGAGATGTGAGAATTTCCGGCGCAAGAGACAGGAATTGTGGAGCCATCGCCAATAGTGATTGTTGAAAAAACAGAGGAGAAACAAGCTGACAACAAATTCATATTTGAAGACATATACGAGGATGCACCAGAATCAAAAATCCAATCCGTACCTTCGTTATTTAGTGTAAAGTTGCTCATGGCGTTGATGAAGGCGGCTTGGTCCCAGGTCGGCTGCTGCGGAGGAGCAGAGGAGCCGGGAGCTGACATGTTGACGTAGGGGAGGGGTGGTAGCTGGTTGTACGCGTACGAAGCTTGCATGTTGCCGTAGGAGTTCGACATGTGGTAGTAGGTCACGCCGGATGGTGGTGTAGCAGTCGCGGTGTAGACGTGGGCCGGCGGCCGATGGCCGAGGAGGCCGGGAGAGCCCGTGGCTGGACGAAGACCGGGACTCCATGCACCTGTATATGCAGGAGGGGCGCCATACGGAGACGGGTACGACCATGGCATCGACCAAGCCTGCACAAGGTTAGTCCAAGGGTCGTGCTGAAAGGGCATGTATGCCCCCATGTGTGGTTTTGGTAATTAATGACAATCTCTATGGACTAATGTGTAAATTGAGTTTCACTTATAGGTTTGTCCATTCGCATCGCTTGGGCCATGTGTTGGTCTTAAGGTTGGAAGATGAAGAAATCTCCAAGAGCTTTGTGCCCTGTGGAATCATGAAGAAAGAAGGAGCTTGAAGGTTGATCAAGGCATGTGCAATGAGTTGCATCAAGATGGATCAACCTCAAGAAGGAATGAAGAAGGGCGAGCTCAAGATGTGCCATCTCTAGAAGATCTCATGCTCGAAGCTTGCCATCCTCGTGCTCATGAAGTGATGAAGACAAGTTTAAAGAAGAGGTTTCCTCATGGAGTATCGGGGAGCAATTTGCAAGTCTTCATCTTCATCAAGCAAGAGCATCCAAGAAAATTGTTCCCACTATAGAAGAACAAGACAGTCTACATCAAGTTCAAGTGGGATGCTCACGGCAAAGGTATGTTCTTGATAGGGCTTTTCTTTTGCCGGTCTCATATTGTTAGTTGGGAGACCGGGTTTAGGATAGATAGCCGTTCTATCAAGAGGGGCTCTCAAGCGGGTGTCTCGTTTGCATCGTTCGGAGAAAGCTCAAACCTTTGCATTCATAGCATCATCTTTTTTGGTTGTTATTTGGTTCTTGTCCATGAGAGGATCTAGAGCTTGTGGTCATCATCTTAACAAGCTCTATTTCATCATCTAAGGATTTCACTTGCATATCTTATTGCGGTTTTTGATCTTGTGAGTTTTCCGGCTCCACACCTTGGGGGATACTTCACATATATGTTCATGGTATTTTTCTCCCAAGGTGATACCCAATATTTCGTTGTTATCTTTCCAACAAAATTGGTTTCATCCCGTTTGTAGTTCGGATGCAAAAGTTATTGCGTTTCTGGTTTTCTGGTTTCTGGAATTTCCCTGACTGGAAGTTCCGCTAGGGAATCTTTGCCACCTAAAGTTCCGGTGGAAGTTCCGGGTCTTCTTCCGCTCACGTTCAGTAACCTTCTGTTTTGGATGTGCTATTTGACGGAACTTCAGTCGGAATTTCCCCCGGAAGTTCCGCTCCCACCGGAAGTTCCGCTCAGGCCTAGTTGCCGCCGAAAGTTCCGGTTGAATTTTCGGCTCTTGTTTCGCTCAAGATTCAGTAACCTTCTGTGTTGGTTTTGTATATTTGGCGGAACTTCTTTTGGAACTTCCACCGGAAGTTTTGCTCCCACCGGAAGTTCCGGTGAATCGGTGGAAGTTCCGTCCAGGACTCGTTTTTTCAGTTTCTCGCTCAGCAGTTTTTGATCGTTGGCTATGTGCCACCGGAACTTCTGGCCTCCCACCGGAAGTTCTGGCCAAGAGTCGCGAATGCCCATAACGGGCAGATCTGGGAGCCCTTTAAAAGGGGCTCTTCTTCCCCTTCATGGGCAACAACTCTTTTCTTGGTCTTGGCTTTGTCTCTCTCCTCCATTGGTGTCCTTGAAAAAGCTTTTCCTCTCCCTTTCCCTTCCTATGATTCTTGCATCTTTTTGAGGGATTTGAGAGAGGATATCTAGATCTACAATCCCCCCAAGCCAAATCCCTTCTTTGTGAAGGAATCATTGGGATCTAGATCTTGGAGAGTTTTGTATTCTCCTCTTGTGTTCTTACTCCCTTATTCCCCCAATAGCTTTTGTAGCTTTGTTGGAATTTGGGAGAGAAGGATTTGCCCTTGCATTTGGTGCATAGGTTTGAGTTCTCCTCGGAGATTCGGCGAGTACAAGCTTGAGGGCTTGTTACTCTTGGGTTGCTTGGAACCCTAGACGGTTATGTGGTTGGATTGTTGACCTTTTGTGGTCTTGTAGCCTTTTGTGGCGTTGTTGGCCTTTTGTGGAATTTTAGCCTGTTGTGGCTTTGTTGTTGGGAGCCTCCAATTGAGTTGTGGAGTAAGCCCCAATCTTGTACGGGTTCGGTGACCGCCCTCAAGCGTCCCATAGTGGAGCGAGTGCCCGCCTTTTGTGGTGCGCACTCGGGAGAATAGGGTGAGCCTTTTGTGGCGTCAGTGAGTTGCGTTCTTCCGCATCCGTGGTGAGGCCTTGTGTGGCGTTGGGTGAGCATCGAGCCACCACACCTCGAGGTGAGCCATTTGTGACGTTCGGAGAGCATTGCGCCATCGCACCTCTCCAACAGAGACGTAGCTTCTTTGGAAGTGAACTTCGGAAAACAAATCTTCGTCTCCGCGTCCATCGGTTATCTCTCAACCGAGCCCTTTACTTATGCACTTTACATTGTGATAGCCATCGTGCTTGAAGTATTTATACCTTGTTGTCACCTTGTTGCTTGTATTGCTTAGCATAGGTAGTTGGTGCACTTAGGTGAACTTAGTGGCTAGGTTTTGTGCTCAATAAATTAAACATTGGTTTTATTCCGCATTTACTTGATCCTAAACCGTAATATTTTTTAAAATCCTATTCACCCCCTCTAGGCGACTTTCTTTGTACTTTCACGTGTTGAGGAGGCCAGGATGATGGCGCGTGCGACGAAGAAGCAGTCGATGACGAAGCGGGTGCAGGGCCAGAGGGGCGCGTTGTGGGAGGCCTGTAGATCGGGTTCTTGCCCCTATAATTAGGGCTCGGGCGCCATCCAGGAGGCGGGGTCGGGGCCGCGGCTGGTGCGGTAGGAGGTGGTTGCGCGAGCGGCTGCCGTGGAAGCTCAGAGGGCGGATTCCCTGCCGCGGCAGGGGCGGTGGCGTGGAAGACGTGCGGCACCTGTTGTGCCTTGCGAGTTTGATTCATCTCTTCTTGCTGGAGGATGGAACGTACCTCCTTGAAGGTGGGGTAGGGCTTCAGCATGGGGATGAAGGACTGCTGCTTCTCGAACTGATCTCCGAGGCCGACGAGGAGGGCGTTGATGAGGGTACGGTTGTCGACGTGATCACCAAGCTCACGGAGTTCGTCGTCGATGGCCTTGATCTGCTGGAAGAAGACGGTGACCAGGGCGTCTCCCTAGGTGGTCGTGCGAAGCTCCGTGTTGAGCGCATTGATGCGCGCGTCGGAGTTGTCCTGGAGCAGCTGCTGGAGAGAGGCCCATAGATCGGCGGTGGTGGCGTCGTCGGAGGAGACCGGGTTGAAGAGCTCCGTGGAGATGCGGGTGTAGATCCACTGGATGATGGCGAGGTCATCTTTGACCCAGCGGGGATCGGCGGGCTGTGAAGGATGGTGAAGAGGTGGCGCCAGTGGTAGTAGTTGTGGGCGTCGAGGTCGAGCGAGATCGGTATGAAGGGGGAGACATCGGCGATGGTGTCAGCTAGAGAGATCATCAGAATTTGGGGAGGTGGTGGATGTGTGGTTGTAGTTGTAGAGGAGGAAAAGGGGGAGGAAGGGACACCGGCAGCACGAAACTCGGCCATGGAGAAGAGGGGCCGAGCTGGGAGTGGCGACGGCTTTGGAGGCGCAGGTGGAGGTGCCATCCCAGGTGCGAAAAACCTAGGCGTCTGATACCATGATAGTTTGAGAGAATAATAACTTATATTGATTTCAGCCACGTTGGGTTGTTTATATAGATTACAACTGACTTGGACTCCAAGACTAATAGAGATAGAGTTACAATTCGAATAGGGAGGGGAGAGGCGGCTGGTGCCCTAGCCGCACCGACCTATACTCTAATATTCCTCACTTAGGGAAGATTTGATAGCCCCGATTTCAACTTATATCCTCGCTAGCCTAACTCTTCAAGGCAATAGATGCCTTATTGGTCACAGACAACTTACTACACGAGGATGACCACATACATGACCCAGCTAGAGAAATGCAGGGGATGTACTTGCTGTTATATTGTGATCCAAATTCAAGTATTGGTGCACTGAAGAAAGGCTAACTTCGGACGGAGCGGAGCGAGGCCCGTCGCCGGGATCGTTGCCACCATCTATATATACATCCTGTAAGCTGCCGACTAGGGTTTATTGCATCTTTAATAACCCACGATGTTTGTAAAGACCCACCGGAAATAGTGAAGAGTTTGCTGGCTGGCGTCCGTGGTTTTTCCCCCTTCATGTTGGAGGGGTTTTCCACGTTAAATCTCGTGTCCCTCTGTCGTGTTTACTTATCGTTCTTCGTTATTGTGCATCTCGTATCATAACAAGTGGTATCAGAGCCCGTGTTTTGATCTAGGGTTTGCGAGATGTCGTCGTTGAAGTTCGATCTACCGCAGTTGGACATCACCACGAGATTCTCTCTGTGGCAAGTGAAGATGAGGGCGATTCTCGCCCAAAACTTCATATCTAGATGAAGCGATCGACGCGTTCGGCGGGAAAATGAAGGAAACTTGGACTGACGTGGAGAAGCAAAAAGACCGTAAGGCTTTATGGTTGATTCAACTCCATCTGTCCAATAATATTTTGCAGGAAGTGCTGCAGGAGAAAACCATCGCTGAGTTATGGGAAAAACTAGAGGAGATATGTTTGTCCAAGGATCTCACGGGTAGGTTGCACGTGAAGATGAAGCTGTTCTCACACAAGCTGCAAGAGGGAGGCTCGGTACTGAATCACCTATCCTCCTGGAAAGAGATCGTTTCTGATTTGCAGTCTATAGAAGTTAAGTATGAGGATGAGGATTTAGGTCTTCTTCTTTTATGCTCGCTGTCTAATTCTTTTAGTAATTCCCGTGACACCGTATTATCGAGCCGTGACAAACTAACTCTTGCGAAAGTCTATGAGGGAGAAGATGAAATTAATGGTGCAGGCAGAAAGTTCGTCCTCCAAGGCGGAGGCGTTAAAGGTCCGAGGCAGGCCTGAGCAGCGAGATAACTACCACCATAACAACAACAGAGATAAGAGTAGGACCGACAGAGGTCGCTTAAAGTCTAAGGGACGTGACAAGTTCTGCAGGTATTATAAGAAATCCAACCACATAATTGATGATTGTTGTAAGTTGCAGAACAAGGAGAAAAGAAACGGAACTTAACAACCGAAAATAATGAAGGTAATGGTAAGGTTGCCTCGGGTAAAGGTGAGGTTGCTGCTGTTGTTGCTGGTTCTGATAGTTTTGATGGTGAATGCTTAGCTATTCTTGTTGCATGTGTTTCACGTGATGATGAATGGATTCTTGATACTGCATATTCGTTTTATATTTGCTGTAAGAAGGATTGGTTCAGTTCTTATGAGTCTATACAGACTGGAGATTTTGTGCGTGTAGGAAATGACAACCAGTGCACCATTATTGGTGTTGGTTCTGTCCAGCTCAAGATCCATGATGGGATGACACGCACGTTGACTGGAGTGAAACACATACCATCCATGGCGAGGAATTTGATCTCTCTTAGTACCCTGGATTGTGACGGGTACAATACAAAGGTGGGGACAGACGTCTGAAGGTATCATCAGGTTCTCTTATTGTTATGATTGGTGATATGAATTCTGCAAAATTATATGTCCTTAGAGGTAGCACTTTGCCTGGTATTGCTGCTGCTGTTAGTTCTGATGCTAGTAAGACTAACCTTTGGCATAAGCGTCTTGGACATATGAGTGAGCTTGGCATGGCAGAATTGGCAAAGAGAGAGCTGATTGATGGTTGCGACTTGAGTAAGTTTTAGTTCTGTGAGCACTGCATTTTTGGTAAGCATAAAAGAGTTAAATTCAATGCTTCCGTTCATACCACCAAAGAGATTTTAGATTATGTGCATGTTGATGTTTGGGGTCCGTCCCGTAGAATTTCCAATGGCGGTGCTAATTACATGCTTACTATTATTGATGATTACTCAAGGAAAATATGGCCATATTTTTCGAAACATAAATCTAATGTTTTTGCTGCTTTTAAGAAGTGGAAAGTTATGGTAGAAACACAAACTGAAAGGAAGGTTAAGATACTCCATACTGATAATGGTATGGAATTTTGTTCAAATGAATTTGATGAGTTTTGCAGGAACGATGGCATGATAAGATATCACACCATCCCATACACCCCTCAGCAGAATGGTGTGGCTGAACGCATGGACATGACCATTATTTCGAGGGCTCGCTGCATGTTGTCTCATGCAAAGATGCATAGGCGTTTTTGGGGCTGAAGCAGCCTCCACCGCATGCTATCTCATCAACAGGTCACCTTCCGTTCCACTTGATAAGAAAATTCCCATTAAGGTATGGTCTGGTTCACCAGCTGATTATTCTGAGTTGAGATTTTTTGGTTGCAATGCTTATGCTCACGTTGATAATGGAAAGTTAGAGCCAAGGGCTGTTAAGTGCATCTTCCTTGGTTATGGTTCAGGAGTTAAAGCTTATAAATTATGGAATTCTAAAATCAAGAAAGTTTTGTTGAGCAGAAATGTCATTTTTAATGAGACGGTTATGTTTTATGATAGTCTGTCTACTGATATTTCTGATGCTATTGATTCTCCTAATGTTTCTGATGATGAGCAACAGAGAATTGGCGTGCAGGTGGAGCACGCAAAGGAGAACAAAAATGGGGTTCCTGTAACCAATAATGATGATGTTTATGTTCCAGCCTCACCGCCTAATGTTCAGCAGCCATCGCGGTCTATTGCAGTTGGCCGTCCTAGGAGAAATATTGCACCTCCTAATCGTTTAATTGAAGAGTGTGATATTGTTCATTATGCTTTGAGTTGTGCTGAACATGTGGAGCATGTTGTTGAACCAGCTACGTACACTGAAGCCATTGCTTCGGTTGATAAGGAAAATTGGTTAGGTGCAATACAAGAAGAGATGCAACCGCTTGAGAAAAATAGCACATGGGATGTTGTGCGCTTGCCTAAACAAAAGAAGACTGTCCGCTACAAGTGGATATTTAAAAGAAAGGAAGGTTTGTCTCCTAATGAGCCTCCAAGGTTTAAGGCAAGGTTAGTAGCAAAAGGTTTCAGTCAGATTTCAGGTGTTGATTATACTGATGTATTCTTCCCAGTTGTGAAACATACTTCTATTCGTGCTTTCTTTGGTATTGTTGCTATGCATGATCTTGAGCTTGAGCAGCTAGATGTTAAGACTGCTTTTCTGCATGGCGAGTTGGAGGAGGAGATATACATGGACCAGCCTGAAGGCTTCATTGTGCCTGGTAAGGATGATCTTGTTTGCAAGTTGAAGAGATCCCTTTATGGACTGAAATAGTCGCCACGGCAATGGTATAAAAGGTTTGATTAATTTATGCTAGCACATGGTTTTAAGAGGTCTCTGTGTGTACATGAAGTTTGTTAATGGATCACCTATTTATTTGTTGCTATATGTTGATGATATGTTAATTGCTACCAAGAGCATGGAAAAGATCACTACTTTAAAGGCTCAATTAAGTAGTGAGTTTGAGATGAAGGATCTTGGTCCTGCTAAGAAAATACTAGACATGGAAATTAAGAGAGACAGAAAGTCTAGTTTGCTTTTTCTTAGTCAAGAAAAATACATTGAGAAAGTTCTTCATCGTTTTAATATGCATGATGCAAATTTTGTTAGTACACCTATTGCTTCTCACTTAAAGTTGTCAGCTTTACAATGTCCTACTTTTGAAGATGACATTGAGTACATGTCACGAGTTCCTTATTCTAGTGCTGTTGGTTCCTTGATGTATGTCATGGTTTATTCCCGGCCTGATCTGTCACATGCTATGAGTTTGGTCAGCCGATATATGGCTAATCCTGGTAAAGAACATTAGAATGTTGTTTAGTGGATTTTCAGGTACCTTTGGGCTTGGTCGACTTTGCATCGTGCGGAATATCGCGATCTCTTCGTGGAGGTGTGTACGCGGCTGGAGGATACGGCACATGACTTTTTTACTAGACATGGATGGCAGCATAATCTTCGGACAGACCTGCCCTCTACACCCTAGGCGCTTTTACAATTTCTCAGTTTGATATGTAATTCGCCTGTATCTTTTATTTTATGTTTGGACCATGTGGATTGGTGTCGGCTGTGTGCATCTATATGCAAAGGCCGGGTGTAAGTTACTGTCTAAGTAATAAAGGCGCCCTTTATCGAAAAAATCTAAAGCTTGCTTGAAGTTTGGCAGGACTGGTGGGGGACTCGTAGGCTATATGGATTCAGGTTATGCTGCCGACTTGGATAAGAGAAGGTCCCTCACAGGTTATATGTTTACTGTTGGTGAATGTGCTGTTAGCTGGAAGGCTACTTTACAGGATGTTCCAGCACAATCTACAACTGAGGCTGAGTACATGGCTATCCATGAAGCATGTAAAGAGGCTGTTTGGCTGAAAGGTCTGTTTGCTGAGCTTTGTGGAGATGATTCTTGCATTAAGTTATTTTGTGACAGTCAAAGTGCAATTTATCTCACTAAAGATCAGATGTTCCATGAGAGGACAAAGCACATTGATATTAAGTACCACTATATTCGCGACGTGGTTGCACGAGGTAAACTGCAGGTATGCAAGATTAGTACTCATGATAATCCTGCTGATATGAGTTTGAGCTTTGCTCAAGCTTAGTTGGTATAACTGTTTAGCCCAAGAGATTGTTTGGCGCCAGCAAGTGTTTCTTTGTTGATTCAGGTGATTGTTGAAGTTCATGCTATAAGGAATTTGTCTCAAGGTGGAGTTTGTTATATTGTGATCCAAATTCAAGTATTGGTGCGGCTAACTTCGGACGGAGCGGAGCGAGGCCCGTCGTCGGGATCGTTGCCACCGTCTATATATACATCTTGTAAGCCGCCGGCTAGGGTTTATCGCATTTTTGATAACCCACGGTGTTTGTAAACACCCACCAAAAATAGTGAAGAGTTTGCTGGCCGGCGTCCTTGGTTTTTCTCCCTTCGTGTTGGAGGGGTTTTCCACGTTAAATCTCGTGTCCCTCTGTCGTGTTTACTTATCATTCTTTGTTATTGTGCATCTCGTATTATAACACTTGCTTGCTCACTGCCCTTCTCATGCAAATTTGGGACAAGATTTTGAACAAGATAATAGGTAGGGAATAAGTAGTCGGCAGTCAGGCGATGCATCTTACAAGAAGAAGCCAATAAATACAAGATACACGGTACATACTCTTGTAAAAGCGCAAGGATATGAGAAACAGCAGTAAAATAACCAAACTTGTCGGGGAACAAAGGATTAAGCAAATCGATAAAGAATCATGGCAGGTGCTTGACTGTGTAACGATCAAGCTTGTGTTGGTCGTTGAAGGAAGCAAGTGTGCGACAGAGGGAGGCCGACGATATCCACTCCAACCCTTGTTCAGAGGCAGCTGCAAAAACAGAATTGTTCATCCAACTTAACACATGACTCAACAGAATACACTATGAAAAATAATTAACTGAATGAACTAAAGGAGCGTATTTCCATTGTAATTCCTATGATTTTAACGTGTTTATTCTGAAACTGGAATTATTAGCTTTTGGGACTATAGTAGATAGTACTGAATGATACGTGATGGGGTTGCTGCTTACCAGATCCTCCTTTTATGATTCGTCTTCTTCCGACTTCCTCTTAATTAGTGCCCTTTTTTAGATCTAGAAAGCTGTAGGAGAGGGACCATCGAATGAATCCCATGGAAAAACAGCTGAGACTGAATGAAAAAGGAATCAATATTGGTTGACTTAGACAGAAGAAAAAACCATGACACCGAAGTTATAAATGACTTACCATAGCAGCAACAGATAGTGAGCTGACGCTTTTCTCGTGAAGCTGGTGATCCACAGCAAGTTGCAAGAAACGTTGTAAAAACTTTGCTTCATCGTCTAAAAATAACAACGGATAGTAAGGCTAGGACGGTTGGGATGGGCTTCAGCTGCAAACCTCAGCGCAGCCTTGGCTTCCTCCAACTTTAAGGAGCTGCCTTCCTCGTTCCAGAGGACAACATCGACTCGCTGGAGGGAAGGGAGGTGACCCATGCTCACATCCAGCTCGCCGCACGCGATGTCCACTGCCCGGACATAGAACTTGAGGGATTCAAGCCTTGGCATCGCTCCTCGTGGAAACATGGATGGCGATGTCGTGAAATATTCGAATCTGCACTCTCTCACACATGGGAAATAATCGGTGCCAGTGATGACCATGTACTGAGTCTGAACTTGCGTGGACTCTAACCTGAGATCACAAAGAGCAGGCAAAGTCCCAAGGATTTGAACGTCTTTCCCTCGCACCTCGTCCACCGCTATATGCAGGTGGGAGAGGAGGGGAAGTGATGAAGAATTGATCCACCCAGGCAGCATCGAGGTGCATCCACGGAAAACAAGGGTGTGGAGGTGTGGAGGGGGCACCCAACTGTCCCAGCTGACATCAAACCTTGTGATGCCGTAACTGTCAATCGTCAGACTTTGCAATTTCTGTAGATTGGCCAAGGATGCCACCAAGGAATCAGACGTGCCCTCATCGCGTCCCTGCCATCGAATGCCTAGCACCCTCAGCTCACTCAACTGGCCTATATCTATCTCAATTGCATTAGAGCCATCCACATACAGTCCTCTCAACTGTTCTAATGATGCCAGGCTCCCCATTCCAACCGGCATTTTCATGCGCACGTCAATGTATAGGCACATCAAACGTCCTAGCCGAACAATAGCCGAGGGCAACAGTGATTGATTTGCTCTTCTATCCAGTGTTCCTCTCAAGTCTAGTGTCTGCAGAAAACCTAGCCTTCCAATCTCCGATGGGAGGTCGCCAACATGTGTGTCTCTTAACCCCAAGTACCTTAGGTGTAACAAGTTCATGACATGCCTAAGATCAACATCATAGCTACCTGCCCACCGCTTCGAGCCTTTTATGTTCAATACACGTAAAAATTGAAAGCATGAAACTGACTGGATTAGACCATCAATGGGTGCAAAGAAAGTAATTATAGACCTCACTTGCGACATGCTTGTGGCAGCCACTTGAGGGCTGATGAGCTGCGACATGCTGTTCTGCAAGGATAACCTGCGGATCTTTCTTTGTGAACTATGTATGCTTCCCTCGGTACCATCTAATATAGCAACAAAGTTTTCTTCACTTGACTTTGAGCGTATTACATCAAGTATCATATCATGGACACGACAAGCATCTGCCTTGCTTTCGTCAATGATATATAATGGCTCGATCATGTTTCTATTTATAAGATCATTGAAGTAGCTATCTCCGATCTCATATAGTGATCTTGTGTCTTGTATTCCACGATGGACAAAGCGTTCAGCTATCCACATCCATATCAGTTGATCTCTCCACACTGTTATATCTTCTGGAAACATGCTCAGATATAATAAACAGGCCTTCAGATGAGAAGGTAGATCGTAATAGCTAAATAGTAGTATCCTTTGCATCTCTTCCACAGTAGCATCTTCTGTGAATCCATGTCCAGTAGACTTCAGCAAAGCATGCCATTGATCCTTCGTTTTTACCTGATCATCCGTAGCCAAAATACTAGCCATAGTTATGATTGCTAGTGGTACTCCCGCACATTTCTTCAAGATATCCTGGGATACTTGTTCCAGTTCATGAGGGCATGCACTCTCATATGGAAATAACCTTTTACAGAACAATCTTTTGGAATCATCACTAGAAAGAGGTTTCATGCTATAGATCATATCATCACTAGATAAGCAACATGCTTTAGCGACGCTTACGATGCGAGATGTTGTTATTATTCGACTATAGTGGTTCTTGTTAGCGAATGCACACTTGATGATTTCCCAGGCCTTGACATTCCATATGTCATCAATTATGATGATGTACCTACATGATTTTGGGAAGTGCTAGTTTAAATTCCCATTTGATCAAAATAAAATGTAATCGGTTACAAGAATAGTTCTTAACTGGAAGACACATATAAAAAAAATTAAATAACAAGGCAATATTTTGCAGGGATCTACCAAAAGACACTTTGTTGTATATGTATGCCCATTTGGAAGGTAATTAAAACGATACATGTTAGTGTGGACGTACCTCTTATCATGAAGAAACATTTTTAATTCATCAATGAGTTGTTCTTCATCCCTAACAGCTTCATTGATGGCTGCAAACTTGCTCTTGTCCAGTTCAAACAACACCTTCTTGAAAAACTTCTTCATGTCGGGATTCTGAGACACCGAAACAAACGCTCCGCAGTCAAATTGCCCTCTGATCTTGTCATACACTGCTCTAGCAAGAGTTGTCTTGCCAAGCCCACCAAATCCAACAATCGATACTATCTTCAGATCCTGCTCTGCACCCTCTGTCAGCATCTGGACCAGTTCGTCCCTTCTGTCTTCAACGCCAATGAGTTCTGTGGCATCTTTGTACGCAGCCTTGAGGCGAGGGTCAACAACGGTAGTATGTGTAGCGTTATGTGTTTGGGCGTCAATCATGTACCTATGACGCAGGTCACCCAGTGCCTTGGCGAGATCTTGTGCTTCTTGGATGGCGCCGGCGATCTGATGGAGAGCCTTGCCCTTGCTGAACAATTTGGTGATCCTCCTCAGGTACTTCTTCACTTTGTTCCTTATCTTGTTCGGGGTACGGTCATACCTGTCCTCCTCCACGCGCACGACGAAGGCGTCGACTGCATCCTCCATGTCGTAGGAGAGCTCTCGCACCATGCCTGCCCAGACCCGGACCTGCTCGTCGAGCTGGTCCGGGTGCATCTCACCCACTTTGCGAAGGACGGGGTGCATCATCTCTAGCTCCGACAGGAGAGAATTGACACCTTTCTTCACACGCCTCTCTAGGTTGTACTCGTCCTGGAGCAGCTCCCCGAGCTTGCGCAGGAGGGGGATCATTGCCCCCGTCGCCACCTCCATGGCTCTGACCTGCTCGATCGAGGAGGACGTTTCAGTGGTGCTTTTGGGTGGAAGATACATAAGCCGGTAGAAAAATATATAGAGAACGACGACGCGGCCTGCGTGGTCAGGGTCAATATTTTGGAGCTTGTGAGTTTGTTTGCATGCATGCGGAGGATCCAAGAGCTTAATGTTTTTCTTGTGCTAATCGATCGTTAAGAGGTTTATTATTCTAAGCAAGGGTACACCTATGCCCTCATTCATTTAGAAATTTTTTGTGTATAAAAAAATCTGCACATTGTAATTTGTAATACAAAAGTTATATTGATCTTTAAAGTTTGAGGTTAATAAGTTGTGTTATTATAGAAACAAAAAAAGAGAAATTCAATTATATTTACATATATCTACTTTTTTAGATGGAAGCAAGGTTTAAGATGAGCCCGACTTAATCCACTAACCATAGAAATTCGATACAACATAGGCCACCAATTCAGGCTAACATAAGCCACATAAAAGTTTCAAACGTAGCCATAGACAACATAACAGAGGGCTAGAAGACCAAACACACCACTGGCAATTTCCCGTAAGCGAGTAGTGCATCGTCCTGAACTTAGAGCTCTCAAGTGTCGACGCTTTCTTGTCCTTCGTCTTTTTTTTGGGACAACTTTACCGTAGGTTGTCCTTCACCTTGACCGTGGTAAGCCATTGCCGAAGAAGACATGAAAAAAAAGGAAAAGCAGCCAGTTATTTAGAAATGCCAGCTTTAGTAGCAAGTTTATTGCGAGTCAGCCAAAGGGCCTAGCATTGCACCACAAACGAAATCAAAAAGACGCATCTACATTGGCCTTTAAAGGTCTTAGCTAAACACAAGACATCCCTAGAGGACCTCAGGTCACCTACAATAGTTCGCTAGCACAGCTGCACATGAACTTGGCTAGGTGGGAATCAAAGAAGACATGATCCACATCCTCAAACTCATCTCATAGGGCACAAGTTCCATGACTTGGACCCACACATTTGTGAATTCATTAAGAGAATCTGATGGCAATGTTTTTAGCAACATACAGAGGGAATTAACCTATTTAAGTCGAATTTTAATGTCATCACCTTTTTACCTAAATAAAAGAGTGTGATACAAATTCAGCAGTATAGACCTACTTGTTTCCTGAATATTAGTTTAAAAATCTTTGCTAATGGAGGTACTAAGTGCACTGAGATTGCTCATAAGGTGAATAGACATAAACATTAGGCTTTAATGTCAGGATGCCACATCTTAGAAGGAGTTCTCACTTTACATGAGACTATCCATAAGTTTTGTCGGAAGAAACTGGATGGAGTAATTATTTAAACTAGATTTTGAGAACGTGTATGACAAAGTGAAGTGGTCTTACTTACAACAAACCTTGCGTATTAAGGGCTTTGCACCAGATTACACAATTTTTCAAGGAGGTGGTGTGGGGGTAAAGGTCAATGACGCTATTGGGAACTACTTTGAGACATGAAAATCAGTTGTCTCAAATACTTCTCATTTTAGTGGCAGACATGATGTCCATCCTTATTGCTATAGAGAAGGAGAAGGTCAAGTAGAGGACTCATCCAACATCTTTTTCATAGTGGAGTCTCGGTCTTGCAATATGTTGATGACATGATTTATTCATGTAACATGACTTACAGAAAGCCCTTAACATGAAATTGATCGTGTGCATCTTCCCACGGTTATCTAGGTTTAAGATTAATTTTCATGAGTGGAATTTTTCTTTAGAAAGGAAAAATATGAAGGACATCGGCACATGCAAATTTTTGGTTGCGAGTCTAATGCTTTGCCTTTTAGATATCTCGGGGAACTTATCCATTACATAAAACTTCGCAATTCCTATCGGTATAAAGTAGAAAGTCGTTTCAAAGGAAAACTTACTGTTGGAAAAACAAGTTGCTCTCAATGTAGGTTAACAAAATGGAGTATCATTTGTATATCAAAGGATCAAGGAGGTTTAGAAATTGAGGTACTTGACCTAAAAAAATGTGTTTAGTCAACAAGTGGTTGTTTAAATTGCTAAATGAAGAGGGATTGTGGCGACAAGTTGTAAAAAAACAAGTATCTCAAGAATAAAAATCTTTCTCAAGCTTAGGCAAATCCAACATATTCCCATTTTAAGAAGGGACTTACGAGGGTTAAGGATGATTTCTTGTAGTGAGGTTTCTTTGAGGTTGGCGATGGTTTGACCACTAGGTTCTGGGAGGACGTCTGGTTAGGAGATGCACCCCTGGTGCAACAATACCCACCATTATATAACATAGTATAACATAAAGATATTTCTATATCTAGTGTTTTATCTCAAGTACCTCTAAAATTTTCTTTCAGATAAGCTTAACTGGTAATAAATGGCTAGTTTGGTGACACTTATGCCAATGTTTATTGATGGTCCATTTGAACAGAGTCTGGTAAATCAATGTACACGGGCCTCATGAATGCTCACGTGGGATTCCCTCGCAAATTTTTGTGGAAGTTAAAAATCTCACTTAAGATTAAAAAATCACATGGTTTCTAAATAGAAAAGTTTTGTTGACTAAAGATAATCCATCTAAAAAATAGAATGGGTGCGTAAAATGTTGATGTTGTAGCTCAGTGGAGATAATTGAGCATTTGTTGCATCATGTACTTTAGCACGTCTCCTGCGGACTATGCGCCATCACCTTCAACGTCATAATCAGCAGCTATGCGTCTCCTAACCATCGTTCCTATACAACAAAAGTAAATAAAATGGAACAACATTAAGATTAGAAGCAACACAAAGTATAGTCGTATCAAAACATTATGAAGTAATTGTATATCAACAATGCCAACAGTAACAACGGAATGTTAAAAACATAGTGTCAAAAATAATTAAACGTCCATCTTATCATAAAAAAGGGAAGTGTGTTGGTGTGATATTTGAAAGTAAGCATAAAAATATCACTTATCCATACATCAGTTCACAAGTAACCCACAAATATAGAAAACTAACCCACATATATAGATGCAAGTTACCCCATCCAAAAACACAAACAAAATGAAGCAAAGAGATAAATTACCACCCTAGTATATTAAAATCTACAAACCACGGAGAGCATAAATTAACCACCTATACACCTAGAATGAGGTTGATAAAGTATACAGAAAGAATGTGAGAGATAATTTGCTAAAACACACGAACTCGTTCCTTTTCTCGAGCACCACACGGCGACCTGGCCTCGCAATTCCACTATGCCAACCCTAGTTCCAAGCCGTCTTGCGGTCTGCCGGCGCAGGGTGATTTGGCTGACGTCTTCAATGTGTCGGGGAGCAATTGACTACATACATCAGTTCACAAGTAACCCACCAGATACAGAAAACTAACCCACATATATTTATGCAAGTAACCCCACCTAACAACATCACTTATCCATATATCAGTTCACAAAGTAACCCACCAGATATAGAAAACTAACCCACATCTATTGATGCAAGTTACCCACCCAAAAACACAAATAAAATGAAATCAAGAGACAAATTAACCCCCTGGTACATTAAAATCTACAAACCACGGAGAGCACAAATTACCCATTTGTTCAACTAGAATGAGAATGATAAACTATATAGAGAAAAGGAGGTTCCTAAAACACACAAACTACTTCCTTTCCACCGAGCACCACGCGGCGACCCGGCCTCCCAAATCCACTGCACCAACCCTGGTTCCAGGCTGTCTCGCGATGTGCCGGTGCAGGGTGGTTTCGTCGAACGTCTTCAAGGTGCCGGGTGAAAGAACATGTGGGCCCCCATGTGTGGTTTTGGTAATTAATGACAATCTTTATGGACTAATGTGTGTATTAACTTATACTTGTAGGATTTGTCCATTAGCATCGCTTGGAGCATGTGTTGGCTTCAAGGTCGATGAAATAAGAAGAAGATGTGTTGTTCAAGCTCAAAATGCACCATCTATAGATCTCATGTTTGATGCTTACAATTCTCGGTGATCATGGATCGATGATGAGGAATTAAGAAAGGCGTTACATCTTGAGAAGGGCAAGATCGTCTACGTCAAGCTCAAGTGGAATGCTCAAGGCAAAGGTATAATCTTGATAGGTTTTCCCTTTTGCCGGTCTCATATTGTTAGTAGGATACCGGGTTTAGGATAGATAGCCGTACTATCAAGAGGGGCTCTCAAATGAGTAACTCGTTCACTTCGTTCAGAGAGAGCTCAAACCTTTGCATATTTGCATCATCATATTTGGTTGTTATTTGGTCTTATCCATGTGAGGATATAGAGCTTGTGTTAATCTCCATAACAAGCTCTTGTTCATCAAAATCGGATCTTCTGTTTGTATCTTGTTGCGATTTTGATCTTGGCGGCTTTTCGGTTTCTCACCAAGTGAGGTATCTCACATTATTATACATGATACATTCTCACTTGGTGATAACCAATATTTTCACCTTTCATAGGGTAGCTCATGTCGTCCTTTTTCCAACGCAATTGGAATCGGGTCGATCGGAGTTACCAATCAAAAGTTATAGAGGTTTGAATTTTTGCGGTAGTACCGCATTTTAGTATCTAGCACGGCAGGAGGTTTTTGACAAATTTCCAAAAGCCACTGTCGGGCTAGGTACCAAAAAGCGGTAGTACCGCATTTTAGTACCTAGCACGGCAGAAGGTTTTTTACTTCGTCATTTGGATCTATCCTCCCTTGCTGGACTATGATGTTTCTTTGCATTATCTTGTATAGGTTGTTGTCCTCTTCGAAACGAGCCCAAGATCATCGAAATCGGAGTCTGGATGCAAAATTTATGATTGTTTTCGTTCTGTGATGACCGGTAGTACCGGACCAGGATCCGGTAGTATCGGGGTCTGGTAGTACCGCATTTTGGTACCGGAGAGCGCAGAGAAAAATGCGTTTGGCGCCCCAGGAACCCTAGGGAATGTCCGGTAGTGCCGGGAAAGTCCGGTAGTACCAGGAAAAAGTCCGATAGTACCGGGAATCGCGTTTTTAGGCTGCAACGGTTGGATTTTTGAGGGACCTATATAAGAGGCCTTCTTCCCCAATGGTTCCTCAACCTATCTTGCAAGTTTTCTCCTCCATTGTTGACCTTCTTGAGCTTGCTTTCTCTCAATCCCTCCGATGATTCTTGCATATTCTTGAGGGATTTGAAAGAGGAGATCTGGATCTATAATCCCACCAATCAATCTCTCCTCTAAGTGAGGGGAACATATTGGGATCTAGATCTTGGAGCCTTTTGTGGATTTCCTCCATTGTTCTTCCTCTCTTATTCCCCCATAAGCTTTTGTAGCTTTGGTGGAATTTGGGAGAGAAGGATTTGAACACCTTTGTGGTGTTCTTGCCATTTGCATTTGGTGCATCGGTTTGTGTTCTCCTCGGAGGATTTGGTTTGAGTTACTCATTGGAGCTTGTCCCTCTTGGGTTCTTGGAACCCTAGACGGTTTTGTGGCCTTGGTGGAGTTGTGGCCTTGGTGGCGTTTGTTGGGAGCCTCCAATCAAGTTGTGGAGAAGTGCCCCAACCTTGTGAGAGGTTCCGGTTTCCACCGACAAGTGCACCGATAGTGGAAGTGTGGATCGATCCCGTTGGGGTGAGATTCACCGGAGAATAAGGGAGGCCTTTTGTGGCGTTGGTGGTTTGATACCACCCCCTCTCCAAACGAGACGTACTCCATGTTGGGAGGAACTCGGTAAAATATCGTTGTCCCCGCGTGCCTCGGTTATCTCTATACCCGAGCTCTTTACTTATGCACTTTACATTGTGATAGCCTTCGTGCTTGAAGTAATATATATCTTGCTATCACTTGGTTGCTTGTATTGCTTAGCATAAGTTGTTGGTGCACATAGGTGAACCTTAGTTGTTCTAGGTTGTGCTTAACAAAGTAAACACTAGTTTTATTCCGCCTTTGTTGAGCCACTCTAGGAAAAGTTTTAATCGCCTATTCACCCCCCCCTCTAGGCGACATCCGTATCCTTTCAATTGGTATCAGAGCCCGGTCTCTCATTTTAGGCTTCACCGCCTTGAGAGTAAAGATGTCGGCTATAGGATTAGTGCACAATGACATGTTCACATTCGATGGCACAAATTATGATATATGGAAAAATTGCATGCTCGTTCATTTTCGGGACATGGACCCAAATTTGGAGCGTATTGTAGATATAGGTTTTTCTCCTCCAATGGATTTCAAAAATCTATCTAGTGAGGATGATAAAAACTTATATCTCGATGCTCAAGCTTCTAATGTGCTTGTTAATGCTTTGAGCTATGTAGTTACATCTTCAATCATTCCTTTTTGGAGCGCTCATGAGTTATGGACAAAACTTCAAGATAAATATGTTATGTCCAACATTATTGAGGATGATTGTGTTGCTTCCACTTCCGGTCGAGATGAGTTCTCATCCTCTACCACTTCACCAACATGTGACTTTTCACAAGGTAATGATATGGTGAGTGGTGATAGAAATTGCAATATGGATAGTGTGTTCACTATTTGTAATCCCTCGTATCTATCTAGTTGCAATGATCTATCCTTAGACCTTAACACTTCTAGCACTCAAAATTCCTCACATGCTTGTGTTAATAGTCCTTGCATATCATGTAGAAATGACTTGAATAAATCTCATGATGATATGCTCATGTTGTCTTGTTGCCATGATAAAAATGCTTATATTTCCTCTAGTGCTTGTGTTGCTAACCATGTAGAGGAAAATGAAGATTCTATGGGCCAAGACAAGGTCTTGAAGAGAGCCACAAGTGCAATCTCATCATCACCTTCCTCCAGTTCTCGCATATGCCTTATGACTAAGGGAACAAAGGTAACCTCTTTAGATCCCATTGTATCTCATGATGATGATGAGGTTGAGAATCATAATGATGATTATCGAGGTAAGTATGATATTACCTCTATTAAGAAAATGGGAGAGGTTGTCTATAGTGCTCTCTACAAAAATAAAATTGCTTCCTCCAACCTTCTTGAAATCTTGAATTATGCTATAGAAGGCAATGATCTTATTGAGGAGCAAGAAAACATAATTGATGAAAAGTTTGCACTTGAGCGTGAGTATGCTAATGAACTTTCTCAACTAAAGGACACCCTTGAAGAAGAACAAACCACCAAAGAATCTCTTGAGGAGACTTTTACTCTTGAGGAGACTTTATCTAGAGTAAAGGAATACCATGATAGAGAGCTTGCGGTGCCTAACTCCTTCAAGATTAAAAACGATGAAGTTGAAGTTGCTTATGCTAAACTTGTTGAGGATTTTAAGCACCTCGAAAATGGCTCTCGGGTCGTTAAGAGGGAGCTCATCAAACTCACCGAGTCGCATGAGCAACTTAAAGCTTCATATTCAAAAGAGCTTGCCAAGTTGCCCTCACCTCTTGCTAATAATGACGATGCTTGTGCTACTAACTCTATTTCTTGTGAAGCATCTATTTTGAAGGAGAATGTTGAGCTAAAGGCTCAACTTGCGTTGCTAACTAGCAACTATGGGAAATTAGAAGAAAGTCATGTTAAGCTCTCGAGATTGCATGAGGATCTTCTGGTCTCCCATGGTAGGCTAAAGTTAGCTCATGAGGCCATCATGTCAAAGGTAACATCTAGTGGGCCTCGTGTGGACATTAGCACTATATCTACTCCAAATGTTATATTGCTATGTGCTAGTCCTTGTAATTCATCCTCTCATAACCATGATATATCTCGTGATGAATTACATTATGTGCCTTGTTGCTCTAACAATGTAGCATCTACTTCCTCTAATACTTTTGTTGAAACTAACCATGTAGAGGAAATCAAAGAGCTCAAGGCTCAAGTCACTTCTTTGAATAATGACTTGAAAAAGGGTCATCAAGGGAAGGCCCCACTCAACAAAATCTTGAGTGTGCAAAAATCCCCCAATGACAAGAGTGGGCTTGGATTCAACTCCAATGCCAAGAACAAGTCCACTATCAAGTTGAAGCACAAGGACAACAAGAAGAATGGCCAAGATCAAGTTAAGAATCCGGCCAACATTGTTTGCTTCAAGTGCAAGGAAGAAGGGCACCATGTTAGATCTTTCCCATTGAAGAAAAAGCCTCTTAGTGCGAAGCAACAAGGGAAGTGTGAGACCCTGGCGCATGGCTCAATAGGATTGATAGGAAACCCATACCAACAAGTTGCAACTTCTTTTCCGGAAGCTCATTCGAGAAGAACTCTAAGGTTAAGCGTGCTTGGCCTAGAGCAATTCTAGGATGGGTGACCGACCGGGAAGTGGGTACCGGGTGCGCATGAGTGAGGACAAAGTGCGCAGAAAAGACTAGTGTTGGTTTGTGTGGTTAGTCTAGAGATCCTATTGAGCTGCCAGAAGTGACAGCCGTCGGTCCGGAGTGACCGGGGGTGTTACAGGAAGCGTCCTCAAGCTCCACCTCAAGTCATCGACGGGCCTCTTCCTAAGAGGACTACTCGAGCTCTTCCTCGAGTCGTGGCTTCACCTAATAAGAAAGATGGCAAGAGAAGAACTTGCTACATATGTCGTGCAAAGGGGCACATTTCTCCCTCATGCACTATTGGTATCTCCTCATCCAACCCTATCATTATTGATGATGCTTATTCTCTTTGTAAGGATGAGGTTAGCAATGTGTTTGCCAAGTTTGTTGGTGCCCAATGTGGTGTCAAGAAAAGAGCCATTTGGGTTGCCAAGCCTATTGTGACTAACCTCTTAGGACCCAACTTGGTTGGGGACCAACAAGCCAAAACTTGATCATTAGGTGTTTTTGGAGGGCTTTGGAGACTTGGCTACCTCATGAAGAATTGAGGGATCTTCATTATTATATTTGTCAAGCCAAGTCATGTGGATTATATTGCTCCTATTATATTTCTAATGTTCCTCCTTGCGGTAACATATGCTTAACTCATTTCATTGAAAGTTACTCGCCCCCTTATGCTTGTGTTGGTTTTGTATCTTCCATGCTTTTGTACATGTTGTGCTTTCCACTTAATTATCTTGAGGTATCGAGCATATTTTTGTATGATTAGGTGGCACTCCATGTATGTGTGTTTCTTATGTTTGAGCCTTACTTGGTTATATTTGGTATCTTATTTGGCTCTTGTGAGATAGATTAATGGATTATCCTATTTTGGGGGAGTGTTATGCTTGGGCATTCCACAATCCTAAAAATGTGTGTACATGAGGAATACCACCTAGTATTTATATTGGATTATTGTCTAGTCTCTATGTGGTATAATTCTCATGAGAAATTTAAGTTTTATAATGTCCATTAATTATCTCTATTTGTATCTTTTTGCCTCGTGTTGATTTTATGGTAGTATCACATGATGGGGGATTCATATGCTTAGTGCATATTACAATCCTAGAAAATGTGAACATTCGAGGTTGTGTCACTTAGAATTGATATTGATAATTATCTAGCTCCTACGTGACACATTTTATCATACAAGTTCCAATTTGCTTGAATGCCTTTATTGCTCATATTTTGGATCTTGTATGTGAGAGTGTTTCTTGGTATGTGTTTCCTCATATTTAGATATCTATATCCTCATGGAAACCATTTTCTTCAAGTTACTCTAATCACTACTGATTGTGTGACTATTGGAAGCTATCAAGAATCTCTTTCCAAGCATCAAGCTTAATTCTTATATTTTGTTATATTCTTCTTGTTGTGACTATGATCTTGGATATCCATGCAAGCTACCTTGGGAAAATTATTCCCAATATTTCTTGTCCTTGGACAATGAGTACTAAATTATGGTAGAATTTATTGATCATATTCACTTTGGCATTTTCTTAATATTATTCTATCTTTGGCCAAGTAAATGTATTGTGTGCTCCCATGTATTCCTTACTACTTTTGGATCCTTTTATTTTTATTGGTATCCTCTTGTGTTTTATTTAATGTAGGTAGTAGTGATGATCTTATTTGTGTGCATTTTGCATTTAAAACCAAAAATTCTATATAATGTACTACTTATGGGTGAGCTCTTCTATATTATCTAGAACAATCCTTTTATGCTTCTTTGTTTGATCCATATTGAGTTTTATGTGCCTGGATGCTCAATCTTTTTGTTTTGGTATTTTGTGCCATCATGAAAAGCTTGGGGAGTTTGGTTTCTTGTTGGAACCTTGCTCTTTTTGGGAGTTGGTTTTGTCTCATTCCTTGTTTCATGTTTTGTCCAATTTTAGAATGAGATAAATCCTTGAGCATTTGTGTTTGCATATATCTTTTGCTATTTGGCTTTTGCCTAGTTCATTTGTTGAACTTGTGATCTTTCATGTGTTGAATTGGTTCTTTGATACAATTTGGACATCGTTTGTCATGTCACACTCTTGTGTGTGCAATCTCGATTTACTTGGTATTTTTGTTCAAATTGTATCTCCTTTTTGGTTCTTGAAAGCTTTATGCATGCATATTTACTATATGTTTATATTATGGCATGCTTGCTTTCTTTGATCCAATATTTAAGGGAAACTCCACCAATTCCCTTCGGCTAAGTTGTGTATGAAATTCAATTTCATATTAATATGCACATATTTATGTGGAGTCTCTCCTATGTATTGTAAGTTGCACTAACTACTTTGGACCCAATAAGGTTGGGGGCCATTTTGTACTTAAATGTGTTTTAGGTACATTGGAGATATATTAGATGCTTGTCTCTCAAATCTTGAAGAAGTGGTGCATTAATTAAAATTGGAGGCAAGCTATAGGATGATCAATGAATTCATATCCTCTACATCCTACCAATTATATCTCGGTAACAAGTATCTCTTTCTCATGCATATTTATCTTGCTTCCAACCTTTTGTAGGTTGCATCTTGGCATGAATTGTTGTAGTTGTATTTGTGTGGTTCTAGCCTTGGTTTTAAGAGAACTCTCTATTGTAAATGTGTATAAGTTGAGATGAGTGCATTTATTTGGGACTATACAAAATCATGCATATGATCCACCAATCCCAAATATGTCAATCTATCAACTTTATTGCCCATCCTTTCCTCAACTTCTATCATGTGCAATAGTGAGATTTTGCTAGTTTTAGTGATACTTGTTGCCTTTCTCCATATATTCCAACTTTCTCCTTTTTCCCTTGGTGATAGTTGTAATATATGTAGTGTGTTGGTGTTTGAAGTTCATTAATGTACAATAAGATATTTTTGAGCCTTTGGCCATGCTTTGAAGCAAAAACCTTATTGGTATATATTATGACTTCATTTTTGCTTTTCATATGCCTTCTTGTATATCTTCTTTATGTGTGCATATTTGTTTGTTGGCATATGTATCTGTGATGTTTTCCACTTATAGACATGTACACATATGAGAAGATAATTTTAGTTGATTTCTAATCCTTGGAGACCACATTTCTATTCCTTTTGATTCCTCAGTGGCTTCCAAATTTAATTTCCTATGAGTGTTAGTTCCTCTTGTTTGCATATTTGGGAACTCATATTTGTTCTCTCATGCCTTGCATTGTTAAATAAACTTGGATGAGTGAGGATTCCATGATTATGCACCTTGTTCCCAAATTCAATTATCATAATTGGTGCATTATCTTTGGGGAGCTCATCTAATTCATTTAATAATGCTCATTTGTCTTATTTCTCATTTATTGTGCCTTAAATTTTTATGGAGAAGTGAGGATTCCACATTTGTGCATTTTCGTATTGAAATACAACGATTCTAAAGTGTGCACAAATCTTGGGGAACTTCTCTATTTTATTTAAGCATTTATTTGATCTTTCATTTGATGTGTTTTAAATGCTTATGGGGGAGCGAGGATTCCATATTTTTGCAATTTGTATTGAAATGCAACTATTTTAAAGTTTGCACAAATCTTGGGGAGCTTCTAAATTTGTTATTGAAAACACTCATCTACTCATATCATAATATCTTGTTGTTTCCATTTGGACTCATTTATTGTTTTCAAATTGGTTTGTCGGATCTTGTGATTGCTTGCGTCATTTGTGATGCGTCGTTTTATTTTATTCCTTTGGCATTCTTTGGAGGAAATATTACTATATTTTCCTTCTAGAACTTGTCACCCATTTCGGCAATCGATGCCAATGGGGGAGAAGTTTTAGAGGGTTTAAGGGAAATGGTTTATGCTTTGAGTTTGTTTCTAAGCATTTGCCTTTCATGCTCTTGCATCTTTCTTGTTGCTTAGCATGTGGTATATATAGAGGAAACTCCACCAATAATAATGATTAGCAATATATGCAATGAAATTCAAGTTCATCACACATGCATAGATTGTGGGGGGAGTTTGCTCTATATAAGGTGGTGGTACCAATATAACATACTTATGTAGTATTTGATATTGGTGTTACCATTTTGTTCATTAAGATTCCTTATATAAACCCTCTTAAAAGGATTGTCATCAATTACCAAAATGGGGGAGATTGAAAGAACATGTGGGCCCCCATGTGTAGTTTTGGTAATTAATGACAATCTTTATGGACTAATGTGTGTATTAAGTTATACTTGTAGGATTTGTCCATTAGCATCGCTTGGAGCATGTGTTGGCTTCAAGGTCAATGAAATGAGAAGAATATGTGTTGTGCAAGCTCAAAATGCACCATCTATAGAAGATCTCATGTTTGATGCTTACAATTCTCGGTGATCATGGATCGATGATGAGGAATTAAGAAAGGCGTTACATCTTGAGAATGGCAAGATCGTCTACATCAAGCTCAAGTGGAATGCTCAAGGCAAAGGTATAATCTTGATAGATTTCCCTTTTGCCGGTCTCATGTTGTTAGTAGGAGACCGGGTTTAGGATAGATAGCCGTACTATCAAGAGGGGCTCTCAAATGAGTAACTCGTTCACTTTGTTCGGAGAGAGCTCAAACCTTTGCATATTTGCATCATCATATTTGGTTGTTATTTGGTCTTATCCATGTGAGGATATAGAGCTTGTGGTAATCTCCATAACAAGCTCTTGTTCATCAAAATTGGATCTTCCGTTTGTATCTTGTTGGGATTTTGATCTTGGCGGCTTTTCGGTTATCTCACATTATGATACATGATACATTCTCACTTGGTGATAACCAATATTTTCACCTTTCATAGGGTAGCTCATGTCGTCCTTTTTCCAATGCAATTGGAATCGGGTCGATCAGAGTTACCAATCAAAAGTTATAGAGGTTTGAATTTTGCTAGGTACAAAAAAGCGGTAGTACCGCATTTTAGTACCTAGCGCGCCAGTAGGTTTTGGCAAGTTGCCAAATGCCACTGCCCTCCTAGGTACCAAAATGCGGTAGTACCGCATTTTAGTACCTAGCACGGCAGAAGGTTTTTGACAAGTTTCCAAAAGCCACTATCGGGCTAGGTACCAAAAAGCGGTAGTACCGCATTTTAGTACCTAGCGCGGCAGAAGGTTTTTTACTTCGTCATTTGGATCTATCCTCCCTTGATGGACTATGATGTTTCTTTGCATGATCTTGTAGAGGTTGTTGTCCTCTTTGAAACGAGCCCAAGATCATCGAAATCGGAGTCCGGATGCAAAAGTTATGGTTGTTTTCGTTCTGTGATGACCGGTAGTACCGCATTTTGGTACCGGGGAGCGCAGAGAAAAATGTGTTTGGCGCCCCAGGAACCCTAGGAAATGTCCGGTAGTGCCGGGAAAGTCCGGTATTACCAGGAAAAAGTCCGGTAGTACCGGGAATCGCGTTTTTAGGCTGCAACGGTTGGATTTTGGAGGGACCTATATAAGAGGCCTTCTTCCCTAATGGTTCCTCAACCTATCTTGCAAGTTTTCTCCTCCATTGTTGACCTTTTTGAGCTTTCTTTCTCTCAGTCCCTCCGATGATTCTTGCATATTCTTGAGGGATTTGAAAGAGGAGATCTAGATCTACAATCCCACCAATCAATCTCTCCTCTAAGTGAGGGGAACATATTGGGATCTAGATCTTGGAGTCTTTTGTGGATTTCCTCCATTTTTATTCCTCTCTTATTCCCCCATAAGGTTTTGTAGCTTTGGTGGAATTTGGGAGAGAAGGATTTGAACACCTTTGTGGTGTTCTTGCCATTTGCATTTGGTGCATCGGTTTGTGTTCTCCTCGGAGGATTTGGTTTAAGTTACTCATTGGAGCTTGTCCCTCTTGGGTTCTTGGAACCCTAGACGGTTTTGTGGCCTTGGTGGCGTTTGTTGGGAGCCTCCAATCAAGTTGTGGAGAAGTGCCCCAACTTTGTGAGAGGTTCCAGTTGCCACCGACAAGTGCACCGATAGTGGAAGTATGGATCGATCCCGTTGGGGTGAGATTCATCGGAGAATAAGGGAGGCCTTTTGTGGCGTTGGTGGTTTGATACCACCCCCTCTCCAAACGAGACGTACTCCATGTTGGGAGGAACTCGGTAAAATATCGTTGTCCTCGCGTGCCTCGGTTATCTCTATACCCGAGCTCTTTACTTATGCACTTTACATTGTGATAGCCTTCGTGCTTGAAGTAATATATATCTTGCTATCACTTGGTTGCTTGTATTGCTTAGCATAAGTTGTTGGTGCACATAGGTGAACCTTAGTTGTTCTAGGTTGTGCTTAACAAAGTAAACACTAGTTGTATTCCGCCTTTGTTGAGCCACTCTAGGAAAAGTTTTAATCGCCTATTCAGCCCCCCTCTAGGCGACATCTGTATCCTTTCACCGGGGAGCAGTTGACTACACGTAGCAAACCGCCGGAGAGCAGGAAATAACGGCGGAGACCGGAACCCCTACCAGAACCGCCGGAGACAGAAAAATAGAGGATACAACACTGTAGGAAATAGGAAGGAAGAGGGGATTGCATGCAGGTAAAAAGGCATGGAGGCGAACTGGGAGTCTATTACCGACATCAACGCGCCACGCCGACAGACAGGAACAATGCCGCCGCCCGATTTATGAACTAAATCGCTAGTAAAATGCCCAAACAGGGATGACAATGAGATAGCGCAATACAAACAAAGTAAAATGGAGTCGACTGAAAGGAGGGTGTGAACCTCTACCGGATGCGCGTGAAACCGCCGGCCAGGAACAACGACGGCGCCCGAATCGCCACCAATCGCCGGAGAAACACAGGAAATCAGCGGGAGCGAGACAAAGAGGAAGAGGGGATAGTGGGGGCGAGTTTTTCGAAATGGTATGGAGGTGGAGGAGAAGGAGACGCCGGCGTGTGGGACCCTCAGGTGAATAGTTGTCGGGATCGGCTTTGGCACAATAAATTTTGCGACCAACTTTCGCATGCAATCTGCACCGTTGCTTCTCGATCGGACGGTGCGCGTCTGTCCGCCGAGATTGTCCTTTGTCAGACCTCCCTGAACATAGAAATCCCGTAATTTTATCCTTGTATGTCATTTAGTCCATATTTGTTGCTTCATATAACTTCATTATAGATTAATGAAACATGTTTAAATATGTGGTTGCTCAAAAAATTCTGAAGATTTTAGTTGCCAAAGATCGAAACTACAGATGGCACTCGCGGCTGTTGGGTGCGGGTGAAGCTTGACCAAACATGCATCCATAATCTTAGATCTTTCTTGTAACCCGCACCCACACCCGCACATGGTGACGAGGTTTCGACTCGTCAATGCCCATTGTTATGAGCTTGGGTTTTGGAGAAGATGGGGATGCTGGAGATCGCGGAACTGTTAACAGACAAGCAACCAGGGGGCATGAGATTTACCCAGGTTTAGGCCCCCGGAGGAAAAACCCTACTCCTGCTTGTCTGCTCTTGATTACGGCGGAACCGAAAGTTACAGGGGTGCGCAGATGCAATCTGGTGTGGAGGTGTGTTTGCGGTGGTATGAAAGGTGAGAGAGCCTCCTCGTCGTGCTCTCCTATCCTTTATATAGAGATAGGCAGGTCCCGGGCATAGATCGAGTCGGTTACATGTTTAGGGTTTGCCCCTTTGAATATTCTATCTGTTCTAGTCTTTCTCTCCAAGGATCCGAAGATGTCATGGGCTTGGGCCACCTGAAAATCTCCATGGGCCGCGTATGTTTTCGTGGGCCTTCCTTGGGCTCTACCAGGTATGCTGAAGTCGTATACCCGTAGGGTATAACCATGTCAGTAGCCCCCGAGTGTTCAGTCGAATCGTAGATTCGGCTGAGGACTCTTCAATCTTTCGGGTGCAGTTGTTTCTGTTCACCGGAGGATGATTTTTTAGTGTGTAGGAATTGTGGATGCGTGTGCCTGACTCTCGTGACGGATCAGGGCTAGTTAACTGTCTTAGAACAAAACAACACAATCTTCTTCAGATTCGAGTCCCTCGACTCGAACCCGAAACATATGCTGGTGTAATTCGACTCAGGCCGTTGAGGACTTACAGGAGTTGAATTCCAGTAAATTTCGAATGATGTACCCAACGCGACCGTCGGGATTTTTATCGCGCCTGTTGGCACGGTTTTTTACTAGCAGAGCACAGTCATGTGCGTTACCAGGCCATCAGATGGTATCTGTAGGTCTTATTTTTGTGTCGTAGACATAGCATCCGAAATTTTATCACTGCGGAGGTGTTTCAGGTGGCCAAGGAGGATGTTTCTCACTTAGCGTTAATTGGGGCAAAGTTGTCGAAAAGTTTTCTGCATTCTGATCCGAATGATCGCAGTCGAAGAGTTCATAGGGTGCGCGGCCAGCGCTCCCTATGAGAGTAGCCCCCGAGTGTCTGTTCGAGTCTTAGACTCGAGCAGAGACTTTAATTCAGCCGTTGTTTTCTTCAGGTCCGTAGGACACAATTTTTTCGAATGCTTGAATCAATCCTCCCTATGGGAGTAGTCCCTGAGTCCGTAGTGGAGTCATAGACTCGACGTAGGACTCGAAGAATAGTTCAACAGTGTAGTACCTAAGTCATGCTTCGGGTGCGCGGCCAGCGATCCTGATAGGAGTAGCCCCCGAGTAGTTGCTCGAATCATAGATTCGAGTGAGTACTTTAGCTGTTGAGCCGAAGATTTGTAACCTTTGCTAGTATAGCTTTGATGACATCAGTGCTGACGATCGGTGACCTCAAGTGTCTGCGGCGCCAAAAGTGACGTGAGTGGACGAACGTGGGTTCCACTTTCTGACTTGGAATTGACTGGTCACGCGCGACGTGGCGATAATTACGGTGTCTCCTCGGTTTTCGTACGTAGTGTACGACGTGCGAGCGACGGTTCGCTGATGTGCTTACACGTGTATGGTTGGATTTTGATGCTAGCTCTAGGGCTTCCCGATGAACGGTCCTTATTCATCGTCTTCGTCCTTATAATCTGTGGGGAAAAATTTGTTTGTTTTCACCGCAACCATTTGCTTTTTACTGCTTCCACCTTCTTGAGCTTTTATCGCCACACGCTGGAAGTTCTCCGATCATTTCCTTCCTCCTTTCTGCGCTCGCACCGCCGCCGTCGCCGTACTGCAATGGGTAAGTCAAAGAAGGCCTCCACCATGGCGGGCTCCAGCGCTGCTGCCGGTGGCAAGAAAAGCACCGCCGCCACTCGTGTCACCGATGGTGGGTGGCGGCGCTCGGAGACACGCGAGGGCGGCCTGCGCAAGTTGCGCGAGGCGGGTTTGATCTCGCAGGACAGGGACGCCGCCAGGGTTCCCGGCGATGAGGTAATTCCCCGTCCACCTGCTGGGTTTCGGGTGATGTTCATTGCTTTTGTTCATCGCGGCCTTTCGCTCCCAGTCCACGATTTTCTCCGTGGACTATTGTTTTTGTATGGCATCCAACTCCACCAACTTTCGCCAAATTCTCTTCTCCACATCGCCTATTTCATCACTTTCAGCGAGTGCTGGCTCGGTATCGAGCCGCACTTTGGTCTCTTCCGAAAGCTCTATTCCGTGAAGAGGCAATCTGGCTCCGACGGAGTTTATCCGATTGGTGGTTGTATCATTTCCCACATACGACGCCAATTGACGAGGTTTCGACTCGTCAATGCCCATTGTTATGAGCTTAGGTTTTGGAGAAGATGGGAATGCTGGAGATCGCGGAACGGTTAACAGACAAGCAACCAGGGGACACGAGATTTACCCAGATTCAGACCCCCGAGGGAAAACCCTACTCTTGCTTGTCTGCTCTTGATTACGGCGGAACCAAAAGTTACAGGGGTGCGCAGATGCAATCTGGCGTGGAGGTATGTATGCGATGGTATGAAAGGTGAGAGAGCCTCCTCGTCGTGTCCTTCTAGCCTTTATATACAAATAGGCAGGTCCCGGGCATAGATCGAGTCGGTTACAGGTTTAGGGTTTGCCCCTTTAAATATTTTATCTGTTTTAGTCTTGCTCTCCAAGGATCCGAAGATGTCATGGGCTTGAGCCACCCGAAAATCTCCATGGGCCGCGTATGTTTTCGTGGGCCTTCCTTGGGCTGAACCAGATATACTGAAGTCGTGTACCCGTAGGATATAACTATGTCACATGGGTATAGTTTTTGTCCCATACTTGCACCCATCGAGGGTAAAAAATCCGTGAGTAATACCCACCTATTAGTGGAGGGAGAAGGAGATTACAACAATAACAAGAATACTAGATTAACAGGATGGGAAATTAAGCGGTGGATAATAAAATTAATGTGATCTCAGAAATTACGAGATTTTCTAGGCAGCCGAGGGCAGTTTATTTTTAGTTTTGAGAATTTATTTTGGAAAAATGGTATAATACTAATTTCTCACATATCATGTACTCATATATGACGGTACATAGGTACGTGGGTGCGAGTTTTGTCTTACCATACTTATACCGCAATACCCAACTTATAAAAAAAATCCCTATTTATTTACCCACAGATAAAGATTTTGCATTATACACTTACTCTAATGGATAAAAATGCGTAGAATAAACTAGTAGCGGGTATCCATTGCCACATGTCGTAATGGAAACCCTCGCGCCGACAGGTGGTTGGCATACAAACCCACGGCCGGCGTACGGAGGCGTCTTCCTCGGCCCAGCCTTTACGCCCTCCGCGTGGGCACACGCGACACGGACCTACACCTACTGTCACTGGGCCCGGACGGAAGAACCGTTTATTGTTCCCGGGGTCATCGGCGACGCGGTTCCAGCGGGGGGGAACCTGGCACGGCCGTGGAGGTGTGGAGGCAAACCACCACCAAAACACCGGGAGGAACGAAGTCGCAGGCGGCCTCGTCAGACTCGTCAGAAAAAACAAAGGAAAAGGGGATACCAAGGCGTCTTAGCCCGTTCGTCGTCTCCGCCGCGACCCGTCCGGTCCGGCCGTCCTCCCCAACCCCCCCTCCATCTGCTGCGCCGCCCGCCCACGAATTCCGACCATGGAGGCCCTGTGGAAGCAGGCCTCCAGGATCAAGGAGCAGGTCGCGCGCCAGGTTAGCCCGTCTCTCCTGATCGCCTCTCACAAATTTATCGATCGATCTGGGTAGAGGGCCACGGACCGTGGTTGTTTGGTGATGATGTACCTGTAATTAGAAGGGGTCGTCTGACTCTTTTACCGGATTTGTGTGTAGTGCTGCAGAGGCAGACTGCTTGCGGAGTTATCTGTCTGCGGTTCTGAACCGTTTGGTCTTGGCAGGCTATATTGATGCTGGGGACTGGAGAAAATAGAGGGTTGTCCATTTACTGCGCTTGAGTTGTGATCCTGGTGATAGAGAGACAGAGCTGATCAAATTGTTAATGAAAAAAATGAGAGGCTGGGGATAAATAAGTAGGTTTCGGATCAAAGAATCATGCATGAATCATAATTACTACTCCCTCCGATCCATGATAAGTGTCACTCATCCATAATAAGTTGTACTAAAACAGCGACACTTATTATGGATCGGAGGGAGTAGTTGAAATAAAGAAACATAATATGTTTCAATTAATCAACCTGATTGCCTTGCATCTATCTTGCTTAAATGGAGGATGGTTGTATGAAATTGAAGAGTTACATTGAGCACTCAGGTTGAGGGTATTGTAGGGCTAGGAGGCTGCAGACACATACCATGGTTCTGTTTGCTTTCGAGATAACTATGCTGTTTGGGGTTGCAGGTGATGGTTTGGTGTTAAGATTCTAGACCTTTACAAAAAATACTCGTTTGTAGTAATTGTATGCATCGTTGTTCCGATGTATATTATATAAACATATCGATGGTTTGATGAAATTATGATAAGAACTACTAGCTGAGTAAGTTGGCCTCAGGTTCTGAGCTGAATCTATAATATGTAATACTGTAACTGCTCATGCTAGTATTTCTGCACTCATGCTTGCGCTTTGCCAACGAAATTCAACGACACCCATTTTTAAGTCTGCCTCGCACATTGCGAAACTGAATTACCTAGTTGTAACATGTACACTTCCTGCAAAAAAAGGAGAGCTACAGTATACTGAGTAGGGATTACTATGTTATAGCCGGCAATACTTGCTGCATGATGTGTACTTCAATAACATTGCTGTTTATTAAATATATATGTCCATGCTATGAAGTGGCGTCAATAAGTCAACATTTCAAACTTAGTATGAGTAAAGTAACATTGTAACTATCTGTACCATTGCAGGGGGTGTTTAAGCAGTTTGGAGCTGGTGCCTATGGAAATCCTGATAATCCATTTACAGACGAATCAGAAGTTAAACTACACCAGAGATTGGAAAAGCTTTATTTATCTACTCGTGCTGCCAAAGTATGAGTAACACAATTATATCATCTCTTTTCTTTCTACCTCGTTTCCTTTTGATTAAAACATTGGCATATTTTGCCAGCATTTTCAAAGGGACATTGTTCGGGGTGTGGAGGGGTACATAGTTACAGGATCTAAGCAAATGGAGATAGGTATGTTCCTCTAATTATTTTATCGGGAGTATTTTTGATTTTAGTATTACAAACGGTCTGCTATATTGGTAATTCCATATTTGCGTTAACGTATGCTGATTTGCTCTGCAATCTACATTTATAGGGAACAAATTGTCAGATGATAGCCAGAAGTGGTAATACTTTATCCAGAGCTGCTACATACTTTGGAAAGGCACGTTCACTCATAGAAAAGGAACGAGGCAACATGCTTAAAGCATTTGGTACACAGGTATGTTTTCCAACTGCTGGATGTGATTTTTACCTTGTGACACTTATGATCCACATGGCTGGTAAATTTCAATGCACCCAGTTTTTACTGTAAATTACTACCTCCTGTCCTTAAGGATTAGTCAAAAGTCAAATCTTACTAACTTTGACCAAATATTTAAGAAAAAATATCTACATCTATATAATTAAATGAACACATTAGTAAAATATACTTTATGGTGAATCTATTGATATTGATTCCTTATTGTAAATGTTCATATTTTTGTGTATAAACTTGGTCAAACTTAGAAAACGTTGACTTTTGACTAATCCTTAGGCGCCTTATATTTTGGAACGGAGGGAGTAACTCATATGCATAACTCCTAGAATTTGCTAGGACATGATATATGGTGGAAAATGCATAACTTCTGCAATCTCTAAGGATATTGGCTTCTTATAGATTGTATAATATTTGGAGTATAATTGGAAAGATTTACTTTTTATTTTCTTACATCCAAGTATGTAACCAGGGTGTATGTCTGATATAGTGTGTAATAAATTGTTAAATTCTAGGTGGCGGAGCCGCTACGGGCAATGGTAATGGGTGCCCCTCTGGAGGACGCTAGACATCTAGCCCAGAGATATGACAGAATGAGGCAAGAAGCTGATGCTCAGGTGAAAAAGCATTGCTCACATATAAGTATATCTTATGCAATGATGAAAATGTATTCTTAAGCAACAACATCAAAACCTTTTTTCTAAGCAAGTTGGGGTAAGCAAAATGTATTCTTGAGGTCAGAAATAATTCCATAATAATGCCCTTGTAGTTATTTTGGAAGTTCAGGACAACGCCCATTCAAGAGCTACATAAGCTATATGGTCCACGCCTCCATACTACTATATTGTGTTCAGTTTATGATTCTACTACCATGTCTTCATATACTACAATCTTATAGACACATAGGTTAGAAAAAAATATGTGTAGAGTAAAATGGCAAATAGTCTCCCTGAACTGGCTTACTTCCATATAAGTTTTCAGCAGCACATTTGTTAATTTTCTGTACAGGAACCATCACACTGTTTCGCCAGTTCATAGTGTTCAATGCCCGACTAAATATTTAGTGTCAGAAGTACTGATAAGCTGCTGTTGCATCGAAGAACTTTACATAGCATCTTATTACAATGTCTGACCATGTAATTTAATCTAGTCAGTCACATTGTTGACTTTCGGGATACATCGTTTCTTTAGTCCAAACAGCACTATTTATCTTGCTTACTTTTGCCATTCATAGGTTGTTGAAGTTTCAAGGCGTCAGAATAGAGTAAGAGAATCAGTTGGAAATGGTGAAGTGATATCAAAGTTGGAAGCAGCTGAGTATAAACTTGAAGAACTGAAGTCAAATATGGTGGGATTAGGAAAGGAAGCTGTTTCAGCAATGGCTGCTGTAGAGGGGCAGCAGCAAAGATTGACATTACAACGTCTCATTGCATTGGTAACCATCAACAGTAACAGTCGATGCAACATTTGTTGTGCACATCTCATCATAAAATTATGTGGTCGCTGACATTCTTGTTCTGGTCTAAAGGTTGAGGCGGAGAGAGCTTACCATCAGAGAGTCCTGGAGATCCTTGACCATTTGGAGGAAGAAGTATGAGATTCCAGCAATTTTTTACATTTGCTTAAAATTATATCTACTCTTTTAATTGGCACCTCCACCTTATGCAATGTGAAGCATACAAAAACAGTGCATGCATTAATTTAATAATTACATTTTGATTACTAGATGGTGTCTGAGCGCCAAAAAATCGAAGCACCTCCCACCCCTGCAGCAGAAAGTTATATGCCAATGCCACCCCCACCATCATATGATGAAGTTAATGACATGTTTGCGTCCACTTCTGCTGATCAGTCAGTAAACTCTGTCGATTTCTTCCTGGGAGAGGTGTGACATCTTTCCAGTATAAAGATATTATGCCAGACATACAACGAAGCTGGTCATATCTTGGAAGCTAAATAAATATGCTTTTTGTATTCCTTGTGATGCAGGCCCTCGATTCCTTCAAGGCGGAGAGTGAGTTTGAGCTTAACTTGTCAGTTGGCGACATCGTTATTGTCCGAAAGGTAATCCGTAGTATTTTTTTTTTGTATATCTGCTTTGTAAGCTTATCCAGAGTTAAGAATGCATCCCAGGCTTCTCTATTGAGTGGTCCTAGAAGCTATGCATACCATCATCTGGCTTCGGTTAATCTGACGCTGTCTTATCCGAACTCAGATATCAAGCAATGGTTGGGCGGAAGGCGAATGCAAGGGGAAAGCAGGATGGTTCCCGCATGCTTATGTCGAACGACGTGAGCGTGTTCTAGCGAGCAAAGTTCCGCATATTTTCTAGGGGGTTTTCAGCGCAAAGCAAACATAGGTATAGCAGTATAGGTGTTTGATTTTAGTAATTACACAGCCGTCTGTCTCAGTCTCACACCCCTCCCCTATTAGTAGCTCTCAAGTAAGTCAAATGTGTAGATTAGATTTTCGTCCTGTTAAGTCAGTTTGTGAAGATATTATAGTACAAAATTGTCAGGCATTCTTAAAACACCGAATTGGCCTTTGGCGGCTGAGCTTTGTATTGTTGTTTGAACCGATGAATTGCTCGATGATGCAGCTAATTACATCCTCTGCATAATGTATTTCCGTCCGCGCATGAGGTGCGTAAATGTACGGTGAGTCCATCGTAATCTGGCCGTGACCCCTCCATCAGTTGTGAGGAGATTTGGCTACCGGAGTTTGAAATGGACAACTGGAAATTGCTACGGTCATAAGTATATTATAGTCGTCGGTTCAAGGGGTCTTGAAAGTGAAGAAGATGTTGATTTGTTCTGGAGCAGGATGGCGTGGAAATCAAAGTTTGGTCCAGGCACATAAACATTGCCGTAAACGGAACGATGTTAATCCTGTAATCCTGTGAGACTAGACTGCAGTATCGATGCCGGCATCTAGTCGGGGGACGTCAACCACGCCCAGGTTAAGAGAACGATTCTATGCGCCATGCCTGCGTCCGAATCTGGCCCTACCTCCAGCCGGAAGATGTCTAAACTGCAGGCGCAAAGGAAAGAATCCAAAGATTTTTGTATGCCTTGCGTTTAAGCTTGGGGCTTTTTGAGAGCGCCAAGGTGAAGCAAAACGATTTTTACATCAGTGCGGTGAGGTCAACGTCCTGTTCTCCCATCTAAGAAAACGTCCTCGTCTCCTGGCCAGGACACGCATGGAACAAAGAGAAAAGGGGCACTTCAGCTAAATTGGTTGGGCTTGGGCCATAGAGTGGGCCAATTTAACGTAAGCAGAGAAAGAAGCAGATAGATTAACATAAAAAATAATGGGGTGTTGCGAGAATCGAACTCGCGACCTCTCGCACCCGAAGCGAGAATCATACCACTAGACCAAACACCCTGAATGCTTAGAAATGGACATACGTTTATTTACTCAAATAACGCGCCCTCTATGTACTACACACTGAGAACCTCAGATAGAACAACAGGAACAAATCCACTCGATATGTGTAGCACCGTTTCTTGAGCTCCCACAGTGTTTTATTGGATTCATGCCGCGCGATTCAGCTCCCATAGTCGGTCGTATCATCATGTTCTCCAAAACACGCTTTACCTCTCAAGTGTGGCCAAAAGGGTAAAACCAAATCTTTACCCCACCGCACAAAGCAACCACTCCGTGCCTAACTCTAACTGCCGATGTGTCATACTACAGGTAGCGCACGTGCGTTTAGGCAGAGTGATCTCACTTTTTGGTGAGCTACCGAATCAACCTCACTCAGGAATCCGTTGGAACAGAACATGCAACTCATTAACACTTCAATGGCGCGGGGAGCATAGCCGCCCTCCATCCCGCTCCTTGTCAGTCGTGGTGCAACATCGGCCGACTGCTCAACTACCCATCACGTTTGTGGAACCTAGGTAGACAGTACTCCCTCCGTCCCGGTTTATAAGACTGACGCGTATTTCTAGATTGATAAATTAACCAACTTAGCATGAGGTACATAAGATAAAAACTATATTATTAGAAACTTCAAATGTTATATTTTCTAATGATATAAACTTTATGTTATATAATTCATATTATATAGCTCATGCGAAAGACCTACGTATACGCGTAATTTTTATAAACTCGGATAGAGGGAGTATAATTTATGCATGTGTGCGTGAGTGCGTCTTCAAATATGAAAGGCCTTGTACATGATATCATGATCTTGTTAGAGCATCTTCACTCGCCTATCCAGGACATCGATCCGGACGCTAAAATTAGGTCCGGACGTCGAAAATCGGTCCAGTCGCGTACCCAGGGACCTGTTTTCGTCTAGATTTGGGCGTGTTTTGGTCTGGCCTACCAAGGCCGAACCCAGGTTCCCGGGTACTCCCTGGGGACGCCGGACGCCGAGAAAAAGGGTGTGGGCCAGCTCTATCGGCGAGACAGTCCCATTCTCACCCACTCCACTCGCGCAGATTGCGGCGAAGAGCTCACAGCGCCCCCTCTCGCCAAGACTTCGCCGGCGGAGCTCCCCCGCGCCGAAACATGCCCACGTATCTAGATACGCTCGCCGTAGCTGCCGCCCACCTCCACGCCTTCTCCGCTGCCGCTTTCGCCGACCGAGATTCACCGTAGCTCTGCTTCGTTGTGTGCTCCCACCACCACGCCCGCCAAGTGTTCGGCATTTGGCCGGATTCGGCCATGGACTCCGACGACGACGAGATACTTGCCATGGACTTCGACGAGGACGAGATACTCGCCATGGACTATGATGATGAGGAGATGCTCGCCGTACTCCTGGAGGAGGAGAGCGCCGAGGTCGCCGAAGGTGAAGAGCACTTGCAGATCCTCGCATCGCTCGCCCAGCTGTACATGCATATGGCGAAGCCGAAGCGCGGTGGTTTGGTGTCAGGTCGCCGGAAGTGCAAGGCGAGACAAAGGATAGAGGGCTACTGCATGTTGTACGCCGACTACTTCGCCGACCAGCCACTCCATGGAGAGGACGTGTTTCGCCGCCGTTTCAGGATGAGCCGGAAGCTCTTCCTCAAGATCGTGAATGCCATCCGGGAGTTCGATCCATATTTCGTTTGCAAGAAGAACTGCACCGGCTTGGTTGGGTTTTCCTCACTGCAGAAGTGCACCGTAGCGATGAGGTTTCTTGCATATGGAGCGCCGGTTGATGCTGCCGATGACTATCTCCGCATCGCCGAGTCCACCGCCATTGATTGCTTATACATGTTTTGCAGGGCAGTGATTGCAGTGTTCGGGGAAGAGTACTTGAGATCACCCACTGCTGAAGACACTGTTCGGATCCTCGCAGTCAATGAAAGTAGAGGATTTCCTGCTATGCTTGGAAGCATAGATTGCATGCATTAGGAGTGAAAGAACTGTCCATTTGCATGGCAAGAAATGTACAAATGCCACAAATAAGGATGCACTGTGATACTTGAGGCAGTTGCTACACATGATCTTTGGATCTGGCACTCATTCTTTGGCATGGCAGGATTGAACAACGACATCAACGTCCTCAACTCCTCAAATGTCTTTTCCAAGCTTATTGAGAGTCATGCTTCCCATGTGGAATTTGAGATCAGTGGATACCACTACAACAAGGGATACTATCTAGAAGATGGCATCCATCCAAGATGGCCAATATTTGTGAAGACTATCTCAAGCCCAATGCTCCCCAAGCATTCTCACCAGTGACGGAGCCAGCTCACTCCAGGAGCCCGGGCATGCAATGTCTGTTTGCAGTGCCGCCGGTAGGAATTTCCCTAGCTCAACCTGGCTGCTAATTCATGTATTAACCCCATCTCTTAATGGAGATGCTCCGACTGAGCCCGGGCAGCTGCCCGGGGTCGCCGGGAGCTGGCTCCGCCACTGATTCTCACTTTGCCAAGGAACATGAATCTTGCAGGAAGGACGTGGAGCGGGCATTCGGTGTGCTCCAGCAGAGGTTTGCAGTTGTCCGGTTCCCTACTATGACCTGGTCGAAAGTGTTGAAGTGTATAAGTGGATTGCACTAGCCCTTTTCATCAGTTCAGACTTTTGGTTGCGTTGGCTAATGCATGAAGCTTGACATGGTATCAGAGCTTAAGGTCTCGAGTTCGAGTCCTGGCTTTCGCAATTTATCCTAAAATTGTTGTAGATCCCTCTGTGTCCACGTATAGGCCTCTTGAGTCATACGTGAGTTTCGCGCGCCGTCGCTTTCTTCCGGTTGCACGTGCTGACTTCTCACCGTCACACGTGAGAGGGTGTGTTGAAGTGTATAAGTAAATTGCACTAGCCCTTTTCATCGGTTCGAATTTTTGGTTGCGTTGGCTAGTGCAGGAAGCTTGACAGAAAGATCAGATGTGGGAAGTGATGAACTATTGTGTGGCCTTGCACAACATGATTATTGAGGATGAGAGGAAGGATCCAGTGAGTTTGCTCGGGGAGAACGAGTCATACTACAGACAGGGTCCTCTTGCCGAGCCTGATCATCAGGTGCCTCCAACCTGGGCTGCATTCATCGCCATGCGTCAGGAGATCCGAGATCCGGCGGTGCATCAACAGCTGCAGGATAATCTTGTTGAGCACCTATGGATACGCAGGGGCAACACGACGTAGATGCCGAGCATGAACTGGCCGAACTTGGCCGAAATATGTTGTATTTTCACTGCAGGCCGAACTATATTTATATTTACGCCGAACTTTGGCCATAAATTGTTCTGTATGTCAAACTATTCCGAAATCTTGACGAATTTGAGCCAAATTTGAGCGAAAACGGACGACCCAAAAACTTGGGCTGGGTACACAAGTGGCAAACTGGGTATACCCAGGTCGAAAACTTGCTTCGTCTGGCCAAAGTTTGGTCCAGATTTCGGCTAGATACGCCCGACGCCCGACGAGTGGAGATGCCTTAATAAACCTGGTGGGTGATGAAGGTCTGACATGGTGCTAATTGGATTCAGATCAAAGTTATATGATCCGTACCGGTTTTAAAGAAACTGATGATGCGTATCGGCCCGGCCCAGCGTGTCTGCGTGCGCTCGCGCACAGGAACAAGGAGAGCGTGGTCAAAAGCGAGCGTCATCGGATTCGGACAGGACAAGCAGGACGAGACCAAACGGGAAAGAGAGCAGCCAAGGGTCCGGCCGGCGGCCACGCACCCGCCACAGCGACTCATCAGTCATCAGAGCGAGTGAGACCGAGCGCGCGCTACAGTGTGTGACACAAAGAAAAATACTATGTATTCGGCTACTGTGTGTGTGAGTGAGAGAGCGCGAGGATACTACAAAGAGCCGAATACAAAAGGAAAGCAGCGCGCAGGCCGTGCCCATCTTTCGGCCGCCATGATCTATCAACCATCATGCCTCTGCAGAGGCCTTCTAGCTCTTTACCAGTGCTGCAGTGTACGTATAGTTCAAGGGTGCTGCGCTGTGCTGCACAGAAAAGAAAAACAGCGCGCACGCCGCTCCAAATATACCTGGCCCGGCCGTGACTCTGTCGCTACTGACTCGCTAACCCGCCCTAATCATTGCTACTCATCCTTGTGTAATAACCAAGTGCCCCGCTTTAGCGTAGCACTTATCATTCCGATGCCCACACTGACAGGACTCGAGAGAGAGAGAGAGAGGCACTGATCTCTTTCTTGTTCCAGCCAGCACGCCTTGTGTGCCGCAAGCTTAGCCTGTCGCCTTCCTTCCTTTCCTGGGCTAGCCCATCATCATCAAACATGTACTATTTTTCTTGAGGCCTAGTACTGTGGCACGGAATCAGCGGCGAGAAAAGCCTCAAGACCCGCCGGTTTATTCCGTGCGTACACAGGGCAGGGCTGTAGTGCAATACTCCTACTAGAGCTAGCACTCACGTCACGGACACTGAAGTGGGCAGAGCCAGGCGTACGTGGACGTTCTTTTGACTTGTTGCAAGGAATCGCCGGTACGGGGCGCGCACATGGCGCTGCTCTCCGCCCAAACCATTTGCGACATAGCGTGTGTCGTGTCGTGTCGTGTGGAGAGCAAGGGCTCGAGCTGCTACATCGAGTACTAGGCCGACGACTCCTGTAGAGTAGTTGGAAGAACTCGCAAGAGCTGGATGTGCATAATGCGCCTGCTCTATCTCCATTCTGAGCACTCCGCGCCCGTGAAATGTGTACGGGGCACGCATTATTGAGCCTCCGTCCATGTGGCCAAGTAGTGGGCGCTGCAGCAGAACCAACAGTTGTGGGTCGCGCTCGCGCAACGATCGGGTTCAACTGCTACGCAACACTGAAGGCCAAAGCTCTTCCTGGCCCGTCTGGTGGGCTCGACGTTCCGTTCCTTTTTGTACTTTCGATTTCCGTTCCAGTCTACCCCAATACTAACATAAGATGACACTTGCATGGCCGAGACAGAGTTCTGAGAAGAAACTTGGATGGCCGAGATGAAAAGCTGGGGGGAACGGCCGTTCGTGAAATCTTTCCGCCACACGCATCATTGCTGGCTTCCCACTAAACAAATTAAAGAAACGCCTATGTCTTACAATCAGTGAAAGAATGGGGCGATAAGCTGCTCCGCAGGCGGTTTGAACATTAGCGCTGGAAAATTAGTAGTACTTCCTCCGTTTAGAAATATAAGATGTTTTAGATTTGTGAAGGAGATATATGACTCGCTGGCCGATAAAACAGAGTTCGTCGACCTAACTTTTTTTTGAGATACAGTTCGTCGACCTAACTTAACTTAGGCAGTGCCGGTCCTTGCATTGTGTTTAGTTCTGAAGTGGGGAGCGGCGTAAAAGAGACAAAGTTCAGCCACTCTGCAAGTAACTCGAATCTTTTTTCAGTTTCGATCAGCCTTGCTTAAAATACACTATACTGCTCCGTCTAGCTTGTCGATGTGTCACTTTATATAAAAAGAAGAAGTATATCCATCGATATGCCGGCATTGCACCAAAGAGTGCTACGTAGTCAAGAACGAACCGGACTTTTCTTCTTCGCGCACTGCTCCCGCTTTCTGTTTAACTAACGAACCCCGGATAAGATAACTTGGAAGTTTGCATATGATGAGTGTTATTCGACAATATTCTCCTGCAAGATTCACTTTGAGAGGCTCGCCTTCGCCTTTTCTCGTTTGGAAACCTCTATGTTCAAACTTTTTGCATGATTGGTCCGACAAAATCGTGTTTCTACGGAGTCAAATGCCAATTCAGCGTTAGAGTGTGAAACTTCTTGGACGCTTTGGGGTAACAGTCGTCATGTGGTGCAAGTACTCTCTTAAGATGTTTTAGATTTGTAAAAAAAGTATATATCTAGGCTTTTTTTAGTGTATAGTTTTGGAGTGAATCTACACATAAAAGAGGTCTAGATAAACCCCTCATAAAGCCAAAACATCTTATATTATAAAATAGAGGGAGTAATTGGCAATCCATGCACTCTTTCAATGAATGCGGAATCAGAGGAATCACGAGAGGGATCAATGTAGAAGGCTCTCGGGTACGACATAACCCTTTTTAATTGATTCAATCGAAAAAAGTAATACTAAAAATAAAAATATATATGGCATAAATCATACTATGTGTAGATAATATGTGCATGTTAAATCTCAACCTAAAAATAAAAGTATGTAACATACAAAAAATCACAAATTATACTGTTCATGGTATAAGGAATATACTGTCATATTGTTTCATTCAAATTTGTACAAGTAAGTGTCGATGTGACATGTGCTTGTGCACATTATTTCAATTTTTAAAAATATTAGGTTACATGGCAACCGTAGTATGTCCTCCTTTGTCATGTTAGTTTATCGAGAAATTTGAAAAAAGGATGCCCGCTTCTTCAGCAACCGACAAAAATCAAGATGCTCATGTTAGGGGCCTGTTGACTAGTGGAGGCTGCTTGGTTTAGTCCCACTTCGTCTACGGGAGGAGGCCACACCCAGCTTATAAGGGAGAAATTTCTTACTTTTTTCAGTCCGGGCTTTTGGGATGAAGTGTGCTCTCTTCTTATTGTTGGGTTATAAGCGCATAAATATCCAGAACGTGGGCTAAGTACTGGGCTAGCCAAGTGGACGCTAACATCTGGTATCAGAGCCAGCATCGCCATGCTTTTCTGAGGGGCTTCTCAGGGAGATGGGATGTTAGGGGCCTAGAGGAGGCCACACCTAGATTATAAGGGAGAGATTCTTTCTCTATCAGTTCGGGCTTTTAGGATGAAGTGGGATCTCTTCTTATTGTTGGGTTGTGAGCGTATGAACGTATAGAACGTGGGCTGAGTACCGGGCTAGCCAAGTGAACGCAGAGCCAGCACCGCCATGTTTTCCTGAGGGGCTTCTCAGGAAGATGGGATGTTAGGGGTCTGTTGACTAGTGGAGGCTGCTTGGTTTAGTCTCACCTCGTCTACGGGAGGAGGTCACACCCAGATTATAAGAGAGATTCATTCCTCCTATCAGTCCGGGCTTTTGGGATGGACTGAACTTTCTTCTTATTGTTGGGTTAGCCAAGTGGACGCTAACTTGCCGGGCCAAAAAAAAAATTAGAGTGCTACTATGCACACCACCGTATGCAATAGATTTTTATACGACATGCAGATTCAGGACGTCCATGTATTAGACTAAAACGGTAGCACACGGCAAGATCACTTGTCCTACACGCATCGGGCATAGAAGGTATAGTTTGCATATAGGTTCCGGAAACTTTGAGTAATGTAATGTTACGGGAGTAGGCTTGTGTTTTGGTCTTGAACTTTTTTACTAGATAAGATTGATTTGTAAGACCTTTAAAAAACCTCTTAATTAATGGAAATGATAAAACGTTTATCTTGTTCCAAAAAACATGCAAAGTGCACGGCACATTTTGCTTCCAGAAAGAGCGAAATTGAACTATGCTCTGTACAATAGAAAAATACAGAATCCAAGGTTCACCATTACTCGGCGGTTTCAGTACAGGCAGTCAGGCAGAGCTGCTCAATACGCGGCCGTACCCGTACCGCGCTACTCATTCATTCGGTTGAGTACGTAGCAAGGAGGGACGACCGACTTTTGCGTGAAGGGTTTGAATGCCCAGGACCGGACGCGCGCCGACGCTGTGGGCTCACGTGATCTACGGGAATTTATTATTCTTCTTCCTTAGAAAATTTTGCGAATCGATGACTGCTGGATTCGGTGCGCAGTGCGCCGCAGTTGCAGCAGCAATGATTCCTCGCAGCGCCGCCCGTGGCCTTATCCGCGCCGGCCGAGTGCGACTTCTCATGATCCGTCCAAACCAAACCTCCCTCGCAACGAAATTCCCGGGCACTTCCAGTTTAAACAATCCGAGACGCACCTTATAAAAAAAAAAACGAGCCGCGACTGGCCCCTTCTCGGTCTCTCCGCAACTACTCCTCTATCTGAAAATAGATGTCTTAGATTTTTTAAATTTTGGATGAATCTATATACTAAATAATATCTAGATTCATTCAAATTTATCAAAATTTGACACATCTATTTTGAGACGGAGGGAGTACTACATTTTGTTCGGTTATTTGGCCATTTGGATCTAAATAACCGGCACCGCGACACATGAAGCTGGAGAGATGTTTATCTTGGTCACGGGAATCTTCTGCGATGAACTACTTGACCTTTAACGCCACTTTGAGCTTGATTGGATCCTATCAGTTTGAGACTGAAATCAAAGAATTCATTTGTGATTTGAAAAATCAACATGTTTGGTTGCCACGGAATTGGTTACAGAATTTATTTGTATATTTTATGGTTTTCATTTCATTCCGAACCTTAATTCCTTTTGGTACCATGTCATTTGTGTTGAATTGCCACAATGATCAATGTGAAATGATATGATGGAAGCCAAACGAGCTCTAAGGGATTTTCAAAGAGATATTAGGGGATTAGAATCCTGAGACATTTGTCTTATGTCATCCGTTTGATTCATAAGATCGAAAATGTTGTACTCCCTCTGTCCTAAAATAGATATCTTAGATTTGTCAAAATTTGAATGAATTTAGACACTATTAGTATATAGGTTCATCTAGATTTTGATAAATCTAAGACATCTATTTTAGGACGGAGGGAGTATAAAAAATTCAAGGATTGCTTTACACTACATTTGCTATGAAATTTACCACGCACTCAAATCTCGAGGAACGCATCCCTTGTTTTCCTCCTCAAACAAACCAAATTCAAGTATGAAAAAAATGGACATGACATTGCAATCATTTTTTCCCTCTCACTCTGTTTATATAAACACGTGAATCAGATATGTGCATGAGATCCTCAAATTAAAACCTATAGAAGAAACGAACCGGACTTTCTAGCCTCGTTCCCACAGAAATGGGGCCTATTTACAGTGTAGGGTGCATATCGCATGGCCCTTGAAAATCAAATGCAGGTGAAATGATCGCTTAGGTCGGCTACAGTGTGTGAATAGATGACTACCAATTTTAACCTTTTGTTCAAATTTAGGTTTTGCATAAGTAGAATTCTCTATAGATGCAATGCAACTAAGTGAGCACCCCTAAATGGTAAGGAACAACAACAAGATACAAGTACGGTAAAGACAAGTAGTAAGGGTAACAAACTAGTAAACAGGAGAGGGGACGTGGAGATGTAATTCACGTAGTTCATTTTCAAATAAGTTATGTCTATGTTGAAAAGGTGTTGTAACCACGTAAGGTCACCCAAGCGCCATAAAGACCTAACCTTCTTCTTTGTTAGCTCACCCAAAAATGGGCTCACGATCCACTAACCAGTGGTCTTGAAGGTAGCAACCAAATTTTAACAACAAGATTGAGAGCCCACTCCACAACTCAATTGGAGGGCCCCAACGATGCCTTGGAGCTTTAGAAGATCAAATCCTAGCTCCAAAGGCACCCAGATACTCCTAGGGTTCCAAGAGTACAAGAGCAACAAATCCACAATGGATTCAAGGAGAAATACAAATTTCTTTGGTGAGAACATAGATCTAGGTCTCCTCCACCGAATCCTAGAAGGGCATCAAGATTGGTTGGCTAAGAAGAGCGATCCAAGGCTTCAAAGCTTGCATTACCGGAGGAGAGAGAGAGAGATCTTTACGAAGTAGCTCCTCCAAGATAGGTGGAGGGGTATTATAGCCCCTCCAGAAATATGACCGTTGTAGGTCACTGACACAGAAAATTCCGTCCATTGGGGGGGATTTTCGGCCCATCACGAAAGCTTCCAACATGCAAGAAATTTTTGGCCCCCATACTGACAGGAACACCATGTTTTCTTAGCAAAAAATCGACGTACTGGCAAGAGAGAGAGAGAGAGAGAATTTCCGAGCAAGCCAAAAAAAAATCAAGGGCAGAAATTCCGACGCTGAGGGGCAAAATATCCGCCACCCTGAATTTTTCATCAGCCTAGAAATTTCCCGCCAAACTTCTAGTCAAAATTTCGGGCCCCATACTAGTAGGAACAACACATTTCCTTAGTGAAACTTCAACACAGTGAAGAATGAGAGAATTTTTGGGGAAGGCGGAAATTCCCTAGGGGCGGACATTTCTAGCCCTGAGTGAGTGAAATATCCGGGGCCCAGGGGCAAATTTCAGCCAGCAAGATAATACTGATTTCTCACTCAAAGTTTTGCGTATCTATGTGATTTTATCTAATAAGAACAAGTATCCTGCAGATCGTATAGACACGTGAAACACTTGAGCACGTGATTAGATATCTCTTGTGTTGTAATCAAAGACTTGATGCATGTAAAATGCATACATGAACTTTGTAGTTTATTGTCACATATTTTAACATATTTGCATTATATTAGTACTTATTATTAATCTTCTTATTGATTTCGGGATTTTCTAAACAATACCCTCTCCTTTGGTTCTAACTCTGTTTGGCAGAAAAAATCTTCTTAGCATTTTTGATTTTACAGGGGCCACGGTACTCAAAAAATGGCAAGATCAGAGAGCACGCTTCGGAATTTTTGAGACGAATAGAATGAGATGAAGTGGCCACCAGGAGAGCAAGAGGTTGGAAACTAGATCCCATGGCATGGTATCCTACCTGGGCCATGCCACCACCCTTCATTTCCACCTCGTTGCTCAGATGAAGTTGATTCCACCGCCATTCTCTTCATCTTGACCTAAAACCTTCTACAAAAAAGTTCCCCGACGTGATCTCAGAATATACAGAGCCGAAGATCAAAAACACATGAACAAAGAGTCTGCAGGTCGTTGGCGGTGGAGATCATAGGGGGGCGCTACCGGAATCATCTTCGGTTGCCTCCACACCCCTCTAGCGTGGTTATCATCAACATCTACAGCAAGATCCTCCCATCCCCCTTGACGAACATGATGTGTGATGCAATCTATTATTTTCTCATGATCTATTGTGTTTCTGTATCTTTGTTTGAGTAGTGATTCTTTTATAGTAATTGTGAAATAGTTCGTTGTTGGTTGCATACAAGTTTATGTTATCTTCTATGATGGTCTGATGTGTTGGAGATATGCCCTAGAGGCAATAATAAATATAGTTATTATTATATCTTTGTGTTTATGATAAATGTTTACATTCATGCTATAATAGTATTAACAGGGAAACATTGATACTTGTGTGATTTGTAAACTTAATTTGAAGTCCCTAGTAAAGCCTCTATATAATACTAGTTTGTTGGTTAATAGATGATTGTGGTTTCCCTATCATGAACATTGAGATGTTATTAACAGCAAGATCATATCATTAGGAGAATGATATGATGGACATACTCCTATAGATAAGCGTAGCATAAAGATCAAGTCGTTTTAATAGTTCAATTGCTATATGCTTTCTGATACATAGTAATCTGATTCCTTCGACCATGAGATCATGCATATAACATTTACCGGATGGATGCTTTGATGACATCAAACACCACACCGTAACTGGGTGGCTATAAAGGTGGCATTGAGTGTTCGGAAAGTATTGGTTGAAACACATGGATCAAGAGTGGGATTTGTCCATCCATATGACGGATAGATATACTCTGGGCCCTCTCGATGAAATGTCATCCAATTAGCTTGCAAGCATGTGACTGGCTCACAAGGAATCACATATCACGGGAACGAGAAAAGAGTACTTATCGGTAACGAGGTTGAACTAGGTATGCAGAGATACCGACGATCATAACCTCGGATAAGTAAACTATCGTGAGACAAATGGAAATTGATATCGTATGTAAGTGGTTCATTCGATCACAAAGTAATCGTAGAAATATGTGGGAGCCATATGAATTTCCAGATTCCTCTATTGGTTATTGTTCGGAGAAGTGTCTCGATCATGTCCGCATAATTCACGAACCGTAGGGAGACACACTTAAGGATTCGACGTTGTTTTGAGTAGTTATGGAATGATGAGAAAGAGACCGAATGTTGTTCGAAGTCCCGGATGGGATCCGGAATATCACGAGGAGATCCGGAATGGTCCGGAGAATAAGATTCATATAAGGAAAGTCCCGTTTCGGAGTTGGGGAATGGTTCCGGTGTTTTCATCGGGAATGTTCTAGAAGGTTCCGGAATGTCCGGCACTCTGGAGGGGAAGGGTACATGAATGTGTTGTATCAAGTTGGTATGATTGCATCATGTACTAAGTGTCATCGCTGAACCAAATAGAGGATTAATTTAAATCCTAGTTTGAAAAGTCAAACAGCTAGTTTGAAAAGTCAAACGGCTAAATTTGGAAAGAGGAAAAGAGGAGGAGTGGGAAACCGAGTTGGGGAGGAGTTCCCTCCTCCAACCGCCGGCCCACCTCCAAGCCGAGTTGGGGAGGGACTCCTCTCCCTCCCCTTGGCCGGCCGGCCCCTCCACCTATATAAGGAGGGGCAGGGCTCCCTCCTAGAGACACACAAGATCCTCTCCTCCAAACCCTAGCACCAAGTTGCCGCCGCCTCCATAGCCGCCGCCGGCCCTAGGGCAAACCGCCACCGCCGCCTAGCTAAACCCTAGCCGCCGGCTTGCCCCCTCCTTGGTGTGTCTAAACCCTAGAACACTGAGGGACTCTCTCATACTCCACCATACTCGCTCCGGCTTAAGGCGAAGCCCTGCGAGATCTTCCCTCTACTTCCGGCACCACACCGTTGTGCTGCCGGAATCGCGAGGAGAGTGCTACAACCTCCGCTGCCTGCTGGAACAAGGGAGAGGAAGGTCTTCGTCGAGTATCGAACGTGTGACCGACTGCGGGAGCGCTGCCGGAACGCAGCGCCGGAAGGATCGTCTACACGATCTTGAGATCGGGAAGAGTACGACTACATCACCCACGAGAATCTGCTCTCGTTAAACACTTTGGAATCTTCGTGGGTGAGTTATTCCATCGACTCGTTGCTACAATCTAGTAGATAGATCTTGGCTTGTTTGTTTGTATGCGGTAGAAATTTTTTGTTTTCCATGCTACGAAACCCTACAGTGGTATCAGAGTCGTGTCTATATGTAGATCTGTTGCACGAGGAGAACACAATGGTCATTGTGGGCGTTGATGCTTTTATTGTCGATTGCTTCTTGTGTACTTTGCATCTTGCGGGATGTTGGGATGAAGCGGCCCGGGCTAACCTTACATGACATCGTTCATGAGACTTGCTCCACGCTTGACATGCAACTTGTATTGCATAAGTGGCTTTGCGGGTGCCTGTTTCTCCTAGCATAGTTAAGATCCAATTTACAACGGGTGATTAACAATACTAGTATCAATGTTGTGGTTCATGTTCGTAAGTTAGAACGACGCTTATTGAAAGCCCCAAACCACGTAAAACATGCAAAGAAAGTAGAGGCGTCTAACTTTGTTTTGCAGGGGTGTGCTGTGATGTGATATGGCCATGATTGTGATTATATTTGATGTATGCAATGTAACTAATTGTAAGTTGGCAACCGGCAGGAGCCATATGGTTGTCTTTAATTTCTGTTAAGACCCGCGTGTCTATTCAAAGTAGTTGTAATAGTTGAAGCCGGTGGACGACAACCATGGAGAAGCGTCATTGACCTTGATGCAATGCCGATGATGATGGAGATCATGTTCGTGCTAGAAGATGGAGATCGGAAGCACAAAGAAGAAAGGCCATATCATATCACATATTTTGAATTGCATGTGATGTTAATCCTTTATGCATCTTGTATTGCTTAGTAGACGACGGTAGCATTATAAGATGATCCCTCATGCACATGAATTTCAAGTCATAAAGTGTTCACCCTTAGTTAGCACCGTTGCTAAAGCTTGTTGTTTCGAAGCACCACGTGATGATAGGGTGTGTTAGATTCTGCAAGTGCATACAACGTGAGCAAGCCAGATTTGCTCATGCGGAAACTAAGGTTTGATCTTGACGAGCCTAGCATGTACAGACATGGTCTCGGAACACGGATCACCGAAAGGTAAAGCATGAATCATATAGTAGATATGATGAACATGTCGATTGTTCGCCATTGAAATTATATCAACTCTCGTGATGATCGGTGTTGATGTGGTGGATTTGGTTCGTGTGATCACTAAAACAATGTGAGGGATATTGTTTTGAGTGGGAGTTCACCTAGATTAAATTTATTAATTTGAACTCAATTTGTCATAAACTTAGTCTAAACTATTGCAAATATGTTGTAGATCAATGGCAGCCCCTACCATCAATTTTAATGTGTTCCTAGAGAAAGAAAAGTTGAAAAACAATGGAAGCAACTTCGCGGATTGGTTCCGCAATTTGAGGATTATCCTCACAGCTGGTAATTTGACCTATGTGCTGGATGCACCGCTGGGTGACCCACCTGCAGCTGATGCTGCCGATGAAGTAAAGAATGTTTACCTCACTCGGAAGACTCAGTACTCCACAGTTCAGTGTGCTATCTTGTATGGTTTAGAATCAGAGCTTCAGAAAAGGTTTGAGAATTCAGACCCATATGATATTGTCGAGGATCTCAAATTGATCTTTGAGACTCATGCGGCAATTGAAAGCTATGAGGCTTCTGAAAAGTTCTTTAACTGCAAGATGGAAGAGGGCAGCTCCGTCAGCGAGCATGTGCTTAAGATGTCTGGGCACGCAAACAAACTTCAAAGCTTGGGTATAGTGATTCCCAATGCTTTGGGGATTTACCGTGTTGTCCAATCACTACCACCAAGTTATAAGAACTTTGTGATGAACTACAACATGCAAAACATGAACAAGACGTTGCCAGAACTCTTTGCCATGTTGAAATCTGCAAAAGTGGAGATCAAGAAAGAGCACCAAGTGTTGTTGGTCAATAAGACCACCAAATTTAAGAAAGGCAAGTCTAAGCAGAAGGGACACTTCAAGAAGGGTGGTAAGAAAGTTACCACACCGACGAAGAAAACCAAGGCTGGACCTAAGCCTGATACTGAGTGCTTTTACTACAAGGGAGAAGGTCACTGGAAGCGGAATTGCCCAAAGTACTTGGCGGATTTGAAGAACGGCAACATCAAGAAGAAAGGTATATCTGATATACATGTTATTGATGTGTATCTCACTAGTACTCGTAGTAGTGCCTGGGTATTTGATACTAGTTCGGTTGCTCATATTTGTAACTCGAAACACGTGCTGCAGAATAAACGGAAGCTAGCGAAGAACGAGGTGACGATGCGCGTTGGAAACGGATCAAAGGTTGATGTGATCGCGGTCGGCACGCTACCCCTTCATCTACCATCGGGATTAGTTTTATACTTAAATAATTGTTATTTGGTGCCTGCGTTAAGCATGAACATTATATCGGGATCTTGTTTATTGCGAGACGGTTACTTGTTTAAGTCCAAGAATAATGGTTGTTCGATTTATATGAGTAATATGTTTTATGCACATGCACCTTTGATAGATGGTCTATTCTTATTGAATCTCGATAGTGGAAATACACATATTAATAACATTGAGGCTAAACGTTTGAAATCGAGCGATAACTCGACCTATATGTGGCACTGTCGTCTTGGTCACATTGGAGTGAAGTGTATGAAGAAACTCCATTCCGATGGACTTCTTGAATTACTTGATTTCGAATCACTTGATAGATGCGAAGCATGTCTGATGGGTAAAATGACTAAGACTCCATTTTCTGGTATGATGGAGCGAGCTACGGACTTGTTGGAAATCATACATACCGATGTGTGTGGTCCAATGAGTGTAGCACGCGTGGTGGTTATCGTTATGTTCTTACCTTCACGGATGACTTGAGTAGATATGGGTATATCTATTTCATGAAACATAAGTCCGAAACTTTCGAGAAGTTTAAGGAATTTCAAAGTGAGGTAGAGAATCAACGTAACAAGAAGATTAAATTTCTACGTTCTGATCGTGGAGGTGAATATCTAAGTTACGAGTTTGGCGAGCATTTGAAGAAATGCGGAATACTTTCGCAGTTGACACCGCCGGAAACACCACAGCGTAATGGTGTGTCCGAACGTCGTAATCGAACTCTCTTAGATATGGTTCGTTCTATGATGTCACTTACAGATTTACCGCTATCATTTTGGGGTTATGCATTAGAAACAGCCGCATTCACTTTAAATAGGGCACCGTCTAAATCCGTTGAAACGACACCGTATGAATTATGGTTTGGGAAGAAACCTAGATTGTCGTTCCTTAAAGTTTGGGGGTGCGAAGCCTATGTAAAGAAGTTACAGCCGGACAAGCTTGAACCCAAAGCGGAAAAATGCGTCTTCATAGGATACCCGAAGGAAACTATTGGGTATACCTTCTATCATAGATCCGAAGGCAAAATCTTCGTTGCCAAGAATGGATCCTTTCTAGAGAAGGAATTTCTCTCGAAAGAAGTGACTGGAAGGAAAGTAGAACTTGACGAGGTTGTTGAACCTTCTCTCGAAATTGCGAGTAGCGCAGCACCGGAAGAAGTTCTGTGGTGCCTGCACCAATAAGAGAGGAAGCTAATGATGATGATCATGAAACTTCGGTCGAAGTTGCTACAGAGCCTCGCAGGTCAACGAGAACTCGTACCACTCCAGATTGGTATGATCCTGTTATGAGTGTCATGTTGGTGGACAACACCGATGACCCTGAGACATATGAGGAAGCGATGATGAGCCCAGATTCCAATAAATGGCAAGAAGCCATGAAATCCGAGATTGGATCCATGTACAAAAACCAAGTATGGACTTTGGTGGACTTACCGGATGGCCGGAAGGCTGTCGAGAACAAATGGATCTTCAAGAAGAAAACAGATGCTGATGGTAATGTTACTGTCTATAAAGCTCGACTTGTCGCAAAAGGGTTTCGACAAATTCAAGGAGTTGACTACGATGAGACTTTCTCACCAGTAGCGAAGCTAAAGTCTATGAGGATTATGTTAGCAATCGCTGCATATTATGATTATGAGATATGGCAGATGGATGTCAAAACAGCATTCCTCAATGGAGACATTGATGAAGAGTTGTATATGATGCAACCCAAAGGTTTTGTCGATCCTAAAGATGCTAACAAGGTATGCAAACTTCAACGGTCCATCTATGGATTGAAGCAAGCATCCCGAAGTTGGAATCAACGTTTTGATAAGGTGATCAAAAGTTTTGGTTTTATACAAACTTATGGAGAAGCTTGTATTTACAAGAAAGTGAGTGGGAGCTCTGTAGCATTCTTAATACTATATGTGGATGACATATTATTGATTGGGAATGATGTAGACCTTCTTAATAGTGTCAAGGAATATTTGAATAATAGTTTTTCAATGAAGGATCTTGGCGAAGCAGCTTACATATTAGGCATAAAGATTTATAGAGATAGATCAAAACGCCAAATATCATTGTCACAAAGTACATATTTGGACAAAGGTCTAAAGAGGTTTGGAATGGAAGATAGCAAGAAAGGGTTCTTGCCCATGTTGCCCAATACGACCTTGAGTAAAACTCAAAGTCCGACATCAGCAGAAGATAGAGAAAGGATGAGTAAGACTCCCTATGCCTCAGCCGTAGGATCTCTAATGTATGCTATGCTATGTACTAGACCCGACATTGCATATGCTGTTAGTTTAACTAGCAGATATCAAAGTGATCCAGGAGTGGATCATTGGACAGCGGTCAAAAACATCCTTAAGTACTTGAGAAGAACTAAGGATATGGTTCTTTCTTATGGAGGTGATGAACAGCTCGTTGTTAATGGTTACACCGATGCTAGTTGGAACACCGATCCGGATGATTCTAAATCACAATCTGGATACGTATTTATTTTGAATGGTGCAGCAGTTAGCTGGAGGAGTGCAAAGCAAAGCGTTGTGGCGAGATCTTCAACTGAATCAGAATACATGGCTGCTTCGGAGGCTTCACAAGAAGCGATATGGATGAAAGAGTTCATTACAGAGCTAGGTGTGGTTCCTAGTGCGCTGGACCCAATGTCTATCTACTGTGATAACATGGGCGCCATAGCCAATGCGCAAGAACCAAGGTCACACAAGAAGCTGAAGCATATCAAGCTACGTTTTCACGCTATTCGAGAACATATCCAAGATGGGGATATAAAGATTTGCAAAGTACACACAGATCTGAATGTGGCGGATCTGTTGACTAAACCTCTCCCGAGGGCAAAACATGACCAGCACCAAACTGCCATGGGTGTTCGGTATATTACCATGCAATCTAGATTAGATGACTCTAGTGCAAGTGGGAGACTGTTGGAGATATGCCCTAGAGGCAATAATAAATGTAGTTATTATTATATCTTTGTGTTTATGATAAATGTTTACATTCATGCTATAATAGTATTAACAAGGAAACATTGATACTTGTGTGATTTGTAAACTTAATTTGAAGTCCCTAGTAAAGCCTCTATATAATACTAGCTTGTTGGTTAATAGATGATTGTGGTTTCCCTATCATGAACATTGAGATGTTATTAACAGCAAGATCATATCATTAGGAGAATGATATGATGGACATACTCCTATAGATAAGCGTAGCATAAAGATCAAGTCATTTTAATAGTTCAATTGCTATATGCTTTCTGATACATAGTAATCTGATTCCTTCGACCATGAGATCATGCATATCACATTTACCGGATGGATGCTTTGATGACATCAAACACCACACCGTAACTGGGTGGCTATAAAGGTGGCATTGAGTGTTCGGAAAGTATTGGTTGAAACACATGGATCAAGAGTGGGATTTGTCCATCCATATGACGGATAGATATACTCTGGGCCCTCTCGGTGAAATGTCATCCAATTAGCTTGCAAGCATGTGACTGGCTCACAAGGGATCACATATCACGGGAACAAGAAAAGAGTACTTATCGGTAACGAGGTTGAACTAGGTATGCAGAGATACCGACGATCATAACCTCGGATAAGTAAACTATCGTGAGACAAAGGGAAATTGATATCGTATGTAAGTGGTTCATTCGATCGCAAAGTAATCGTAGAAATATGTGGGAGCCATATGAATTTCCAGATTCCTCTATTGGTTATTGTTCGGAGAAGTGTCTCGATCATGTCCGCATCATTCACGAACCGTAGGGAGACACACTTAAGGATTCGACGTTGTTTTGAGTAGTTATGGAATGATGAGAAAGAGACCGAATGTTGTTCGGAGTCCTGGATGGGATCCGGGATATCACGAGGAGATCCGGAATGGTCCGGAGGATAAGATTCATATAAGGAAAGTCCCGTTTCGGAGTTGGGGAATGGTTCCGGTGTTTTCATCGGGAATGTTCTAGAAGGTTCCGGAATGTCCGGCACTCCGGAGGGGAAGGGTACATGAATGTGTTGTATCAAGTTGGTATGATTGCATATCGTACTAAGTGTCATCGCTGAACCAAATAGAGGATTAATTCAAATCCTAGTTTGAAAAGTCAAACAGCTAGTTTGAAAAGTCAAACGGCTAAATTTGGAAAGAGGAAAAGAGGAGGAGTGGGAAACCGAGTTGGGGAGGAGTTCCCTCCTCCAACCGCCGGCCCACCTCCAAGCCGAGTTGGGGAGGGACTCCTCTCCCTCCCCTTGGCCGGCCGTCCCCTCCACCTATATAAGGAGGGGCAGGGCTCCCTCCTAGAGACACACAAGATCCTCTCCTCCAAACCCTAGCACCAAGCTGCCGCCGCCTCCATAGCCGCCGCCGGCCCTAGGGCAAACCTTCGCCGCCTAGCTAAACCCTAGCCGCCGGCTTGCCCCCTCCTTGGTGTGTCTAAACCCTAGAACACCGAGGGACTCTCTCATACTCCACCATACTCGCTCCGGCTTAAGGCGAAGCCCTGCGAGATCTCCCCTCTACTTCCGGTACCACACCGTTGTGCTGCCGGAATCGCGAGGAGAGTGCTACAACCTCCGCTGCCTGCTGGAACAAGGGAGAGGAAGGTCTTCGTCGAGTACCGAACGTGTGACCGACTGCGGGAGCGCTGCCGGAACGCAGCGCCGGAAGGATCGTCTACGCGATCTTTAGATCGGGAAGAGTACGACTACATCACCCACGAGAATCCGCTCTCGTTAAACACTTTGGAATCTTCGAGGTTGAGTTATTCCATCGACTCGTTGCTACAATTTAGTAGATAGATCTTGGCTTGTTTGTTTGTATGCGGTAGAAATTTTTTGTTTTCCATGCTACGAAACCCTACATGATGTACCAATATATTAGTGCACCCATATGTTGAGGCATGCATAAGTTAGTCACTATTACATGTTGATAGGAGTAGGGATGGCCAGAGACACTTGATAGAAACAGTGTCCCAAGTCTTAATTCTTAAATATGCATACTATATTAATCCATGGTTAATTAACGGGGGTATAATTATAGAGACCTTGATACTTACAACAGTGGTTGGACTTTATGTGTTAATAACTCCATTACTTGCATGAAAATAGCCTTGAGATCAATCACTAGGGGTGTAATTGCACATTTACATGGTTACACCTATTTATGGCTCTTCTCTAGATGAAACAATAAAAATACTATCCATGTGTTTTACTAATTGTGACAACCAAAGGAATGAAATAACAACTTGCCTAAACATTTGCTCATTTGAGTTACTTACTTCTACTTTACTTGTTTTTACTTTTACTAGTTTTACTTTAATTGTAATAGTATACTTCCTTTTATAACTTTTACCACTTCACCGTTTTATAGTTAGAAGTAAAAAGTACCCTATACCTCTTGTTCATTACATTGCATAAAAGGTCATATAAGTGGGTTATAGAGCTTTAGAGGATAGATAGTTTACCTTCAACTACTCGTGGGTTCAACACTTAAATACATCGAATTGTGCTACAATGATTCCCTGCTCTTGGGGATTATCAACACCCAAAACCAATACACCGGGAAATGCTCTTTCAGTAGGCACATGATCACGAAGCGACGAGTACCAAACCCAATGGGGAACGACCTTGCTAGAAATGGTTGTGGAAATAGTTGGTTCTACCAAAGGTGAGGAACCTCGCGTGGCGGATTGTCACTAATGTCGTCGTCACCTAGCATAATATGAAGTAGCAAGGTAGTGCATCTACGGCCCTCTACCAAATATGCAGTATCGAGGACGAGGATATCGTTCGTGTGTTTTTTAGATGATCCCGTGCTTAGTTCATGGGAAGCCATGAAGGAAGTTTGGGACCTACCAGAGGATGATCATATTGGCAACACTTGCAAGGAGTGGTTGTTGCATATGCTACAAGACTTATCGATGGCCCTTATGTTCTGATTGTCATGTTTGTAGAATTAGGTGAGCCCTTATCCTGTGGCATTATAAAAGAAAAATATTACACATACCAGTTTACACTCATTTTTACGTTTGAGTCTAACCAAATAATATTATGTCTCACTAGGTTTTTTGGGTGGTCACTTGATTTGTTCTCGGTCAATTTTTTGGCTTAAACAAATATGGAGTGTTGTGCGAGAGATCTTTGTTATTTTGTGAGAGTGCCAATTTCTCAGATATGATTTAATCTTTTTAGTTCATAGATAAAGTCTGGTCGTTTTTATCATGGAAGATATGGCCCCAGTTTTGATACTTATGGTGTGAACTTCTCTACCTTCAAGTACTCATCTTCCTCACTTGTCAGCGCTCATGTTCACATGCATCGCACCAGGCTCCGAGCTAGTCTCCCTCGAGCTCATCAGCCTCGCCTCCCATTCGAGCCCTTTGATCACGGCCTCCTTCGAAACCCACCACACAATGTGGGTTGCGAGCCCAGCAACAATAGAGAGGTGATATCGGACTTTTTGTGCTCTATGATTTGAAATGGAGGATCCGGGGGCCACGTTATGGAGGAGGATCTGAGGATTTCGTGGAGATGGACTCAGCGAACACTCCGACTTTCTCCTTTCCTCGTCTCCAGAGGTCTGGCCACAACGTCCTACATCGGTGCTGCCATCCTCTGATAAGGTGTCCACCTAAAGTTATTCATCGCGACATGTGTGCCATCGCCAAAGGTCGTCACATAGAGCTCCTCCACCTTGGGCGTGCGAGTGAAGCTTCCATGCCTTATATAGGCGAATGGGCCGCGCCATTATACGGTTCTAAGAATTGTTTCACTATTTCTATGTTTTCAAAAAAATTATCTAAAAATAGTGTTGGTATTGCAAACTTAGCCAGAGACTTTGGCCACCAAAGGAACTCGCCTTCCCATTTTGGCGGCCGAGCTTGAAGGCTCGGAGCAGAGAAGTGGGAACAGGAGTCGACGGCACATGCAGCTGGGCGCCCTATCTTTATGTCACTTTGTCAGTCTCCGCTGCAGCTGCAGCGCTCGCTGTGGGCATGCCAATAGATGCGCGGCTCGGTCAAAAACGGGACAGCAGGCACAACTAAACGCAAAGAAAGCAAGCAACCCAAGCTGGAGCGGAACGAAATTAGAAGCGATTGCGTGCATGCTTAAGATAAACCGGACATGAGGTTAGTGTGGGGCGCGAGCCAAGTGGGAGCCACACGCGCGAGGGTAGAGGGTAGGGGGCGTGGTGCGGTGTGGCTGCCTGGCTAGCTGGGCGCCAGAGCCGGGTACTGCAGCGCAAAGCGAGGCAGCGGGCAGCGGGCAGCGGGCAGCAGCAAGCAATGGGAGGAGGGACGGGTCACGGTCACCACGTCAGTGCCCCATTACGGGGCCTCTTCTGGTTAGGTCGGAAATAAGTTGGAGCTGGTCCAATCGGACCGGCCGAGCGTGCCACCACTCAACGCTATCACGGACAGTGCGGTGCCTGCTACGTAGTACGCCGGAGAAACGGAGAAAAAATCTCACCCCTCCCTCCGTGGAAATTTCAAACCGGCTCCCGCGCCGGCTAATTTTTTTTTAAATAATACATTTTTTTATTCATTTTCACAAATAATACGCAAATTTGGCAAATTTTAAATCTGTCGGTCCGTCGTCCGTTCAACGGACGACAGAGCGCGTTCGTCGCTTGAGGGGACGACCAACATGTCGTCTTTTGTTGAAAAGACGACCAAGTTGTCTTCTTTTCTTCAAAAGACGACCAACGTGTCGGGTGGCAGGGGTCGGCCTCGTCGGCGGTTCAACGGACGACGCGCGCTGTCGGGGTGACAGGGGTCAGCCGTGTCGGCTGTTCAAGGGACGACGCCCGTTTCGTCCGTTGAAGGGACGACGCGCCCCAGCTATATTAGCTCGCCCGCCCGTGCCCGTCGTCTGCTTGCTCTCATTTCCAGCTCGCGCGTCTGCTAGCTCCTCTCTAGCTCTTCTTCCTCTCTCGCTTGCTCTCATTTTTTCAGTCGTTGCACCGATTTGTAGCCTAGATTTCTATCCAAACTCGCTGATCTGACACATTAGCAAGCTAGTAGAGTCCCGATCTACTAATGGAATAGCCTGGTGTAGTGATTTGAGGCGTTTTGGTGGAGGGATCTGGTGGTGTTCTTGTTGAGCAATGGCCATGGTGGAGGCTGGTGCTGGGACTTGAGGAAGGTGCATGGTGGAGGTGCTGATCCGTTGACCTGAGGCAGCTGCACGGCAGGACTTCGCACGCTTCAAGGGTAAACCCTAATTTCTTGCTTATTGCAGTCATGTGTGTATGTTCATAGGTAGCGTTTGATGGGATCTGTTAGATGCAAGATATTTGTAGAGTATTATGTGTCAATGTACCTGTTTTTGACTATTTTTGGTATTTTTTAGGTCGAAAATCATATCAAATAATGTAGTGTTTAGGTTCTTGTATGGTCCTGGTTCCGTCAGAATAAACCAGCACGGAGTTGATTTGAGCGAGTTTAGATTTATGGATGAAGTGCTTCAGAATCCTGCAACAGTGCCCGTTACTCAGTTGAAGGATTGGTTATGTGTTCGTTTAGGGCTCCCTCCTACCCATATTGTCGGTGCGCATGCTTTATGGACTAAGTCAAGGCAAACCCCTAATTTTTATTTAAGGCCAATAGAAGCGCAACAGAAATGGGTCAAATTTGTGCAAGCTTGCCAGAAAAGAGAAGTTAACCCCAGTCTCTTAGTGTTACCTGTGGTGAAAGAGGCTGGGTATGATCATGACCATAGTAGTCAGACCGGTCATGCTGGAGGTAGTTATGATCATGGCCAGAGTAGTCAGACCGGTCATGCTGGAGGTAGTTATGATCATGGCCAGAGTAGTCAGACCGGTCATGCTGGAGGTAGTTATGATCATAGCCAGAGTAGTCAGGGCCAAGAGGGTGGCGGCGGATATGAATCAGGTCACAGTAGCTATGCACACACCGGGGGTGATGGTTATGTATCAGAGGACGGTGGTGAAGGATTAGGGGAAGACATATTCAGTGGCGAAGCTGATGAGGACGAGATATATGATGGTTTGTTGCAATATCAAATGGAAGCCGAAGACTCAGAAGGCAACAGTGATACGGCTAATGATTCTGGCGAGTCTGATCAAGAAGAGATCGGCCAACCTATTCCGGCATCATGGAATAATGACAACACAGCAGCAATGACTGTGAACGATGGGCATGATTCGGCGTGGCATTATCACGCGAACAGCATCTCTCTGGGTGCATTATATCCTAGCAAGAGACATCTGCAGGAAGCAATTGTTGAGTGGTCAATGTCCATGCAACGGGTCATGAAAACGAAGGTGTCATCACAACAATATTTGACATTGGTTTGCGAGGAAGCTGGATGTCCTGCAAGGGTGCATGCCCATGTCCCTAGGTATGACACAAACTGGAAGGTCACCGATGTTGTGATGCACACATGCACACTTGAAAGTGTCCTTCAGGACCATCGTAACCTCACGTCAACCCTCCTGGCTAGACTGTTGTACACAGAGATAGTGGAGGGCAAAGCCATGGGGTGAAAGCTATCATTAACAAAGTTTCTGTCAGATTCCGCTACAATATTTCATACGGGAAGGCTTGGAGGACTAAGCAAAGGGCACTGGAGGCAAGGTTTGGTTCGTTTCGAGACGGGTATGACTGTGTTGTTAGGATGCTCCAGACACTGCAGGCTAGGAATCCAGGCACCTACGTGGACATCCAACACTTTACATTGCCACATGAACCTAATTTGAGGGTACTTCATCAAGTGTTCTTCTCATTTGCTATATGCATAGAAGCTTTCACTCACTGTCGATCAGTCATCTGTGTGGATGGTACATTTCTCACTGGCAAGTATAGGGGTCAGATATTGACTGCCATAGGCCAAGATGGAAACAATCAAGTGGTTCCACTTGCTTTTGCTTTCGTGGAGAGCGAGAACACCGAGAGTTGGGTATGGTTTTTCAGGCAGCTAAAGATAGCAATTGTGAGAGATACACTGAATGTATGCGTGCTTCATGATAGGCATCCAGGTATACTAAGCGCGATAAAGAAGCTCACACAGCCCACTCCTGATGAAGTAACTCCATGGCTGGACATGCAGAGTCGTTGGTGCATGCGGCATCTAGGGGCCAATTTTTTCTCACAGTTCAGGAACAAAGCTCTTATGAACCTATTCAAGAAGCTTTGCAAGCAGAACCAAGAGTGGAAGTATATCAAGTGTCGTGGCTATCTTGATGACTTCACTAAAAAACATGTGACTCAGAGGAGAGCAGCTAGAGCAGCAGCGGTCGCGGCTCATGCAGCGGCGTTAGCTGCACATGCAACAACAGGAGCAGCACCACCGGAGGAAGAACCCATTGCCCTTTGTGACTTGCCAGGATTTGACCAACCCGGTACTAGGAGAAGGCCTGGCAGAAGGATTAAAAATTTTCAGGAATGGATACAACACAAGCCTGTAGAGAGGTGGTCTCTGCTGCATGACACTCATGGTGCTAGGTTTGGCGTCATGACTACAAATCTGGCTAAAACTTACAACTTTGTCTTGAGAGGAAGTAGGGCTCTACCATTAACAGCCATTGTGGAGTGTATTTTCATCGGAACTCTGAAGTATTTCAGAGACAGACTCCAGATGGCTCAGATGCATATCATGAACAACCCAAACACGAGGTATTGTTCAAAGATCATGCATTACATGGATGCCAAGATGGAGAAGGCTCGGTCCATGCATGTCATCGCCATCGGTAATCAGGAAAGAAGGTTCGAGGTACGCCTCCCTTCCAACCGGATTGGAACAGGAGAAGAGGTAAAGACACAGGACGTGAGGATAGGCAACGAAGCCTGGCCAACATGTGAGTGCACGTGCAATAAACCCAAGCTGTTGCATCTGCCTTGCTCTCATGTACTAGCTGCATGCGGGCTGATGGGTATGGATGCGATCTCGTTTGTGTCTCCTTATTTCCTTAAGGACGCGGTGGTCAATACGTGGACAGGCGAGATGATGGGATATAGGGCATGGGGAAATTTCAATAAAGTAAATCCAGGTGAAAGGGTTTACATCCCAGATCCTGTACTGATGAGGACAGGAAGAGGAAGGCGACAATGTGTCCGCATCCGTAATGATATGGATGAATCTGAAGCCGGAGGCCCTACTAGGCAATGTTTTCTGTGTAATCAATTTGGTCATATAGACACCAGTTGCCACATCTTCGGGACTGGTGGAGCTGCTCCTCGTGGACGTGGCAGCCGAGGAAGAAGGGCGACAACTTGGGTTCCAGACTAGTCGCTTACAGTACGACTCGTCTTTGCTCACGTGCTTGGTGGATCGGTGGAGGCCCGAGACTCACACTTTCCATTTTCGATGGGGAGAGATGGCTCCTACCCTTCAGGACGTCTCGTACTTGCTGGGACTTCCGTTGGCTGGCGTGCCCATAGACATGGTCCAACGATTCTTTGGCATCCGTGATGGAGCTCTGGCCTTTGGCCATGACAATCATGGGCCAAAATTTGGATGGTTGGAGCAGTATCAGGTGTGTTTCATTTATTTGTTCTATTTTGTTGGAGAAGTATCATGTACTGAAAATTGTTCTATTTGCCAATGCAGATACAGAGGTTTGGGTTCCCGGCCACTCCGATGACTGCCCCAGAGATTACACGCAGCCTGGAGGCATACCTTATGTGGCTGCTCGGGAAGGTGATGTTCACTGAGAACCACGTGTCGACTATTAGTGCGCGATACATCCATTTTGCTAGAGGGATCGCGGAGGCGACGTGCCAGGAAGAATGCACACAGTGGAGTTGGGGTTCAGCTGTCTTAGCAGCTACGTACCGAGGTATGTGCAATGCTTGCCAGTTAACCAAGGACAGTTCTGCCTTGCTAGGATGCCCATTGTTGCTGCAACTATGGTCGTGGGAGAGGTTCCCTATCGGCCGTCTAGATGTAAGTGTCAACCAAATAGTCGGCAACCAGGAACATGAAACAATTGTCTACCACTCTGACCTGCTGTTCGACGAAGAGCAAATTGATTTGCCTACATTTGGCACTCACTGGACCCGTCGCAAGGTCAGTGTAATGTCTTAATAAATTGCACTTCTGGTACTACAATATGAAATTTACTAACAACTATTTTGTCATGCAGTGTCGTTTCGCGGGAGAGCAAGTCGTTAGATGCTATCCATCGTTCAGCGAGCAGTTCGACACACTGAAAGAGGATGTCGTGATTTGGGAGCCATACACCCTGCAGACACGACACGCACGATATCCCGGCGGGTTATCTATTATATGCACTAGAGATCGAGAGTACTGGCTGACTACATCGAAGATCATCTTTGATTGCCAAGTTGAGGAGATGTTTCAACAGAGGGTCATGCGACAGTTTGGTCTTTGCCAGATGGTAGATCCCCCGTGTTCGGATGTTCCCCTTCCAGATGTCGTGCACGCGTAAGTAAATATATGTACATAATAAATGTATCTTATACTTCATCTATGTTCTTTAATGATGGTCTAACAAATTCTAATGACAGGTACTCTCGGAAAAGTAGCAAGACCGCCAATCAATGGCTACAACGGGTGGGGATTTACGTCAACGAGTGGCAGAATGCACCAACACAAGTGTGGCACGCTGGCCCGTTTGATATGGAGCTATTCCACAGATACCTACAGAGGTACATGTCGATGACACGGCTACGTCCCATTCCACACGCACATGACGATGAGATATACCCTAGCCAGTCAACACTGGAGTCCAGACAGTCAGCGGTAAGTACTTTATTTAGAGCATAATCAACATGAGTGCCTATGTAGTGCATACCTAACTATGAGACAAATGCAGGCCGATATGACGTGGGAGCTACAGACTGAGGTGGCTCAGTACGGACGATCGCTTTCGAACGTTCCTCTTGTGCCCCGTCAGCAGGCTCAGTCCTTTGCCCGGCGGGTCGAGGAGAAGCTGCGGCGTATCTACGCGGCCATCACGTGCACCAGCGTCTCAGACGTCGTTCAACACCGAGAAGCACAATGCCCACCGCGTCACTCAGTGGAGGAGCGCGCCCCACGTCGATCCACGCAGCCGCGCCCACCGCGTCACTCGGTGGAGGAGCACGCCCCACGTCGATCCATGGAGCAGCCACCTTCTCCAGACCATGCTGGAGGCTCGGGATGGCACGAGGAGCATATTTCTCCACCACTCCGCCACGGGCCTCGTCCACGACTCTCACAGCAGGAGCCGCCGAGAGCACCACCTCCAGACCAGGCTGGAGGCTCGGGGTGGCAGCAACCACAGTTTACTTCTGACCCGTGGCAGCAATCGCAGTTTAATATCGACCAGTTGCAGCAGAACCAGATTACTTTCGAACAATGGCAGCATCAGCAGCCGATCCCCTACATGAACTTCGCTTATCGACCACAATCTCATCCTCATGGTAAGCGTGTCCCTTCCTACTATTGTTAGATGCAGTATGGCATTGTTCAGTACTTAATTTCTTGTACACTAGCAGGAGACTCCTTTACATGGGACACTACTGACGACCGTGATCAGCAGACATAGCACGAGCAGGTAGACTGGTTTGGCCAGTATCAGCCAGGTACTCCACCACCTATCCCCACACAAGATACACAGGATCAAGGTGAAGGGTCAACTGCACCTCGTCGTGATGTGATGCCACCCCACAGATATGGATGGAGTACACCGAGGCCTCCGCCACCTCGTCGTCGACACCAGTGATATCTACTTATGTATCAGTCATTTACCTATCTATGTATGAGACATCATTCTATTATTTCATGATTTTATTCGACAAACTACTCAACATAACTTGCAACATAGTTCAACATAACTTGCGGTACATAAATAAGAGTCCTATCTATCCCTAGCATGATGCCTTTCCCTTTCCCTTCGATGATGCCTCGCCCTTTCCCTTGGACGATCCCTCGCACTTGCTCTTCTTGGCCTGCGTTTTCTTCTTCTCCTGCCTCTTGTCCCACTCAGCTCTCGCCTTGCTTCCAACGGGTGGCGGCATGAAGATATCATCCTCATCTTCGCTCTCTTCTATCCAGGCCCTAGGTGCCACAACTTGCTCCGTCATGTCAGCTTGACTCTTCTTGGCCTGCTCTTTCTTCTTCTCCTGCCTCTTGTCCCACTCAGCTCTTGCCTTGCTTCCAACGGGTGGCGGCATGAAGATATCATCCTCATCTTCGCTATCTTCTATCCAGGACCAAGGTGCATTAGCCACCTCCATCATGCGAGCTTCACTCTTGAAGGTGAGCTTGTCCCACCTTGCCTTGATCCTGAGAAGCTCTGCTCGTACCTGACTTGGGGTCTTCAGTTTCCACCCTCTTCGATGAAGTGACTTACCAAGTATAACGAGAGCATCATGGTTCGATACCAACGTATCCCAGTCGGCTGGTTTATCGCCTATCTCAACAGTTCTGGCTATGAAGAAAAGCCCAATGGACATATCTACAGGTCAGGGAGACGCGTCGGTCATAGTGGAGAGGAGTGGAGGAAAATGCGAGAGCAAAAGGAGAGAGGGAAATGAGAGAGTAAGAGAAAGAGATGAACTGGGTTAAAGGATACATCCCGTTGCCCGGATTTATAGAGGCACCGAACCGAATAGGCGGGAAAAAGGGGCGGGAAGTCGTGGCGTGAAAAAGAGAGCGGGAAGTCGTGGCGGGAACAAAGGGCGGGGATTACTGGCGTGAAAATTTTGCGGGGAGTAACGGCGGGAAAAAATGGCGGGGAGTATCGGCGGGAAAAATCGGCGCGAAGGATTGCCGAGGAGCGGACGATTATTTAGCGAAGATTATTTAGCGGCGGGAGCACTGGGGCGTCGGCTGCTCAAAGGACGACAGATCATGTCGTCTCTTCAAGGGACGACGGACCTGTATCGTCTGCTCAAAGGACGAACTCATCTGTCGTCCGCGCAACCAACGAAGGAGCTCTGTCGTCCGTTGAACGGACGACGGACGGACAGAAATAAAAATTGTTAAATTTGCGTATTATTTATGAAAATGAATAAAAAAATGTATTATTTAAAAAAAATTAGCCCCGCGCCGTGCTGCAGGGGCACCCAGCGGCGTCGCAGGCACGAAGCATGGGGACACGGCGGTACTGAATCACGAGGGAGAAGCGTCCCAGTGGATGCAGCAGCTGCAGCGGCACAGCACCGAAGCTTTGTGGTGAGTAAATTAAAACCGAGCTCGCACGGAAGCCGATATGACAGGGCAGGCTCAGGTCCTAGTACTACACCGCTGCATGATTTCACAAACACGCACAGGTCCTAGTACTACACCGCTGCATGATTTCATTGCGAGAAAATTAGCAGGTCAAGGAACATCGCAGCTCCATTGCAAACAGGGTTGCTTGCAACGTTTTCCATCTATCTCTACCCCTCGCTATCTCCCAAAGCTCTCAACTGTCTGCTCCTAACCAAAGCACACACACCATACTGTTACAGGTGACAACATCATGTGTGATGATGTAACAGCCTAGGGTGCACGCAACAGGCACCCGTTCTCCCCCACGAAACGTTGCTCTCTTCTCACCTCCTGGAACGAAAGGAAGACCCGTTGCACCTCTTTTCCTTCGCCCCAAAGCGAAGGCTAATCCTCGGTTTCATCATCGATGTACGACCAAACATGCTGCTGCTGCTTACCACTTGAGTAGCACACGGAAAAACTCCTTGGGCAAAAGGTCGAAATAAAGTTCTGACTGAGCTGATGCTGCACTGCTGCAGCTGTAGCGGTACTACTACTTAGTACTCTACTAACGAACTAAAATGAAGGTGGTGGGAGTTGGAAGCAAAGCCGATTTCTTCCTAAACCTAACACGACCTAAAACCTCCTAGACTCTGATTTGATTAATCCGGCCGGGACTGCTACTAGCATGACTGACACTACTAGGAAGAGAAAATGGGGAAAGGAGTTCTGGTACGGTACGGTACAAGACTAATACGGCCGGGAAAATGTACAGCCACCGCGGCGGGGTGGCTAAGCTAGCTAGCTAGCTGGCTGAGCTAGAACGACGGCACGGCCGGCGCGGTAGCGATGGTGACGAGCGGCCCGTCCTCCTTCTTGCGCCTCATCTCGAGCACCTTGCGGTGGGAGTTGGAGTGGATGGTGCTCACGTACGTCGGGCTGCACGCGGGGCGGTACTCCGGGAGGAGCCGCCCGGACTTGTAGCGGACGCCGCAGGCGTTGCAGAGCGTCTTGGCTCCTTCTGGCCCCGCGCGCCACTGCGGGGTCTTCTGGACGCCGCAGTGGCTGCAGCGGCGGTCGCTTGGCGTGGGGGAGGACATGGCGGGGTGGGGAGGGAGGTGCTTCGGCTTGCGGCCCCGCTTCTTGGTCTTGGTCTTGCTGCTCTTGCCGTGCTTGGACTTCTTGGAGGGCGGGGTGAAGAGGTTGTACTCCTCCATGAGGATGTCCGAGGCGCCCAGCTGGTGCGAGTCCAGCAGGAAGTAGGGCGAGAAGGAGGCGGACGAGGAGCACGAGGAGGTGGTCGCGGTTGACGAGGAAGACGTGGAGTCTGGCGCGGGGCCCGAGAGCGACCACCCCGATGCCCGGGACCGCTTGCTGCGCTTCGCCTTGACCGGCACCAGCGCCTCCGTCGACAGCGCGCATATGGTCGGAGTCCGCAACGGGTCGGACGCCGCCGAAGGCAGAGCGCGGTACGCTCCGTCGTGCGGGCGCCGCTGCAGCAGCAGCAGCCGGTGCTGCTGCGGCGGGCGCGCTGCTAGCGACGCCATCATCGAGGCGGGAGGCGCCGGCTGCGGGGGCAGCTCGGAGAGCGAGTCGTCCATGATACGGGACACCCACTCCAGCTCCTCCTCGACGTCATGCGCCTGCGACGAAAATCACAGAGCACGCGCACATCAAAAATTAATTTCCCCAGAGCATACGACAAAAAGAAAGCATCGGGGAAGCCACGTATTTGGGCGAGAGAAGCGGTCAAAGGTGTGTTGAAAACCCTCACCGGCAGGTCAACTATCTCCGGCGCCGGAGGCGCGGGAGGCGCGAGCTCGAAGGACACGGCGGACTGCTGCGAGCCGTCGTTGGACTTGTCCTGTTTCGCGGCGGCGGCCGGCGGCTGCGTCTCCTCGTGTTCTTCGCCGCCGTCCTTGTCCGCGTCGCCCTCGCAGAACTCCTCGAGGTCCAGCAGGTCCTCTACGGAGAACCCGTCCTTGTCGGCGAAGCCCCATGCCGGCGGTGCTTCGGCGGCGGCGGCGACCTCCTCGGCCGACTCTTCCTGGCGGCTACTACCCTTGAGAGCGTCCATCCTCTCGTCCTTCACGGCCCAAACATACACGGACACAGCAAAATCATAAATTCCCCAATTCCAGAAAACCACGAACCACAGGATTTCAAGAACCGCTGGCTTTCTTCTCACGCAAAAAGAAATAAAGAAAAAAGAAAACTCAATGAAATAAAAGATTCTCTCTCGTTTCTTTCGTCTCCAGCCCCTTCCGTCCTTACCAGAGAGCTGTGGTGGTGCGCGTAGGACGGCATGGCTGGGGAGGAGGAGCGAAGGAGAGCGGAGGCTGTGGTGGTGATGGTGGTGGTGGCGGCGGCGGTGGTTTTAGCGTTGGAGGCGAAGAGGCTGAGGGAGGTCGAGGAAGGGGAGGCGGAGACGGATGGGATGGGAAGAGGGGAAGAAAGGATGAGCGTTTGGTGGAGCATTGAATGGCTGCCAAAGTCCGTGGGCACAACAAATGCACTGTTCCCTCACGCCCCCTCCCCTTTCTCGCATTTCACTCCTCCTCCCGCCCGCCCGCTTCCCTCTCCCCCAGTCCAAAATTTTCCGTTCCTTTTTCTTTCTTTGGCATTTGGCGCTTTCTCCCTTCCGTTTCCATCTTATTATTTTATAATTTATATGCGCCACTTCGTTATCCTGGTGGCATCGGTCGCCTCGCCTGCTAGAGACCCTGCCCAGGCCGGGCCTTCTTTTTTTTTAAAAAAAAAAGAAGAAAACGGAGCCAGGAAAGAAGGGCTAGACGAAATGGCCACTGGTAACAGCAGTCCTCCAGTGGGGGCGAGCGTTTGTTTGTTCTCGTTCGTGGTTTCTTTCCACCGTCCGCGTCGTGATTGTCGTGCGCCCGCGACGAGGGCGGGGGTGGTTTTCAAGTTTGTGGCCGGGCGGGGTTAAGGTTAAAGTGGGTGAGCGATTAGTGGCACGGAGGGGACACGTGGTGGGCCCGCGACGACTGATGCTTTGCTTTCCCTCCGTTTTGAGGGGGAAATCATAAATGGCGTCGTTTTTGAAATGCGGACAGGTTCGAGTCGGATTTGCGCAGGATGGGCGCCTTTGAATTCGCTCTTGCGCTGCGCACCGTTTTGCTGACGTCTCGAGCATTACTTTTCTGTTACTCTTTTCCTTTCAGCGAATTGTAATTTCATATTTGCTGATCGCACACTTAACGGACTAGCCATTAGCCAACAAGACTTCGGTCCTTCTCCAAGCATGTGCATTCTGGTTTTTTAAGGGAAATTATGTGCATTCTGGTGGTTAATAGAGTATTTCAATAACATATGTAGTAATAATTGCGTAATGATGACATTTTTGTACACTCTAACAAAATCCAATATCTATCAACCAGTAATGGTACAAAACAAAGATCCTACATGCCGTATGCTAACAACGTCGATGACTAAATGATAAAAGTTCTATAAGGGAAACAAAACGCATGTTTAAAGCGACATTTAAATGGTCGAGGCATTGTCGTAACGTCGATGCATCACGGGATTAACATTTTACAGAACGTGATGAGTGCAAATCCGTTACAGCCGCAGATACGCAAATATGTTTTCTAGCAATTAGTTGTACGGTAGTGCAATAAATATTGCTTACTCGCAGGAATACTACTACTTTAAGTGAGCCCACACAAAACTAAATTGGCCTCTGTCGTGGACACAAAATGAAGTCAAAATAAAGGTATTGATACTAGCAATAATCTAAAATAACCAAGACATGACGAAAAAATCAAGGTGTGTTCGCTTGTATTAAACAGGGACTGTAAACTACTTTGCATTACAAGATGTTTATATACTCCAACCAGTATCAAAACACTCTACCATCTCTTGAATTGAAACAAGCATCGACAAAGCATGTAAGAGGATGTATAATTTTGGGTGAGGTTGATGGTCTTTCGTGTGCATCCCTCGCTCGAGCAATCTACTACACCAACCACCACCTCTTAGCTCCCACAAATGATTTATGTGCTCAAAGATTTTATAGAGATCTATATGGGAAAAGATATAGACTCATGGAGCAGTACAAATTATCACCGGTTGATACAATATTAACGTAATTCTTCATTTTGAAGTTTAATATCCCATTTTTATAGATTTTTACTATTTTTATTCGTTGTTCTAAATTGATTTAACATCTCAAAGAATTTGGAAAACAAAGGGTAGAATTATAATTTGTGCATTCGCATCTCATGCATCTAAAAATGTGGGGAATCTTGAAATATTTTAGTTTCAAGAAGCAAAATGATTGAGATTTCTCTCATGTTGATGAAGTAGAGTTAGATCATAACAAGACTGCTACAAATTTCAACATGACCTTTGTACCATTTGAAAAAATTGTAAATTCAAACTTAAGTTAAAATTGGAATATTCACCATAATTACATATAAATTTTAGAAAAATATACCCAAGTGATCACTATGACATTCTTATTCATAGGAATATTTTTACAAGTGAATTGGAGACATAAAAATTACAAGAAGAAAAACTAATACGAACTAAGGAAAAAGTTATCTACACTATTATCTTCTTTTCTTCTTCTTCTTGATTCCTACAAAGTAACAAAGACACAAGGAATATTTTGGTTATGATAAAATGTTTCTGTTTTTAGGATTAAACTTATGAATTATAGGAAGTACTCCTAGAATTCAAAGGTTGGATTAAGTGAAGATATGTAAAAGACGACAATTTGATCTTATGCAATCTAGCAAATGCATATAAGGGACAAAGAAGCAAACAGAATAGTGCGATGAGCTAGATCATAAAAAAATTTAGGCAACATGAGGTAATAGGAAGCGGCAGGAGGCAACAAAACCAATCTAAATCAAAACACCATTAGGGAACAATAGATAACAAGTCACTGAATCCTAGTTTAACTCTTTATAGAAGGAATGCCCATGACTAAGACTTAAGTTTGAATTTACAATTATCATAAGCCATTAGGCATCATAATCAACAATCATAAGCAACAATCATAAGCCAAATTAAAATTATAGAAATCAAAAGCTATGAGATGAGATACTAGTCACATTTCATAGTTGCCATTGCTAAACTAAGCATCAGGACGAATGTACAATTCCAAACCGACATGCCAAATTAGGAAAATAGCCAAACAAAATTGGAGCCAACCAAAATGACCACTGAACCCATGAATATGGGTATAAATTCTAATATCATAGGGGGCTCTCATGCAACCAAGCAACACGTTAGGACATGCAAGTTATCCATGTGTCAACATGGCAAGGATTAACCAACACTATAAATAGGGTAAGCGCCTAGGAGAAGGATCACAACTCACCACAGAGCACAAATTTGCACACAAAACATTAAGCATCAATTACATAGTTAGAGAGAGATCTAGATATACGAGTGAAGCAACAAGGAGGATCAGGAGAACCATAAAAAGGAGGTTGTTCATCCTCTGGTAGGTTCTGGCAGGTTCAACGAGTTGACTACGATGATGGATGCTTAAGTCATTTCAGATCATGTTAGCCATAATGATGCTTAAGTTGGTTCGGATGTTAGCCATCGAAGCCTATTTCGGCTATGAGATATGGCAGATGGATGTCAAAATGGCTTAGCTTAATGGAAATTTAACTTAGTATGTGTATATGATATAGTCTATGGGTTTTGTCGATCCAGCTAAAACTGACAATGTATGCAAACTTTAAAAATCCATTTATGGATTGAAGCAAGCATCCCAGTGTAGGAATATTCGCTTTTATGAGGTACTCAAATCATTTGGCTTCATCGGAAGTAACAAGAATCATGTTTATACAAGAAGTTTAGTGGGATCTTAATAAAATTTTGAAATCTTACATGTGGATGACATATTTTTGATTGGAAATGATGTCATGATGTTGCAAAAAAAGGAATCATTAATAAATATTTTTAAATGAAGGACTTCGGTGAGATGACTTAGATACTGTGAATCAAGATCTAAAGAGAGATGGATTAAGGAAGCTCATCGGTTTGAGTCAGACTGCATATCTTGACAAGGTGATGCGTAACTGCAACATGGATTTGTGTAATAAGGGGTTATTACCGATGTCACATGGCATTAAGGTTAGCAATAATCAGTGTCCTCTGATGACTAATGCGCAAAGCTGGATGCGTTTGATTGTGTATGTTTCGACAGTCACATCGATCATGTATGCCATGATGTGTACTAGGTCAGATGTTTCCTATGCTCTAAGTGTAACGAGAAGATACTGATAAGTTGTAAGCGTATCTATAATTTTTGATGTTTCATGCTTGTTTTGTATCTACTTTGCTTTACTTTGTCTTTACTTTGAGGTGTATTTATATGTTTTATGGGACTAACCTATTAACAAGATGCCATAGTGCCAGTTGCATGTTTTCTTTTGTTTTTGGTTCCAGAAAAGGCAGAAAATGAATATTCTCGGAATTGGACGGGACAAAAGCCAAAGTCAATATTTTACCGTGGGGAACACGAAGCTAGAAGACGAGACGGAGGAGGACCTCGAGGGGTCCACACCTGACGAGGTTTAATCTCGTCAATGCCCATTGTTATGGACTTGGGTTTTGGAGAAGACGGGGATGCTGAAGATCGCGGAATGTTTAGCAAACAAGCAACACGGGGACACGAGGTTTACCCAGGTTCAGGCCCCCGGAGGGAAAACCCTACTCCTGCTTCTCTTCTCTTGATTACGGCGGAACCGAAGGTTACAGGGGTGCGCAGATGCAATCTGGCGTGGAGGTGTGTATGCGGTGGTATGAGGTGCCCTCCTCGTCGTGCCCTCCTAGCCTTTATATAGAGTCAGGCCGGTCCCAGGCACAGATCGAGTCGGTTACAGGTTTTAGGGTTTACCCCTTTGAATTTTCTATCTATTCTAGTCTTGCTCTCCAAGGATCCGAAGGCGTCATGGGCCCAGGCCACCCGAAAGTCTTCACGGGCCGGCGTATATTTGTCGTGGGCCTTCCTTGGGCTGGACTAGGTATGCTGAGGTCGTGTACCCGCAGGGTATAACCATGTTAGTAGCCCCCAAGTGTTCAATCGAATCGTAGATTCGGCTGAGGACTCTTCAATCCTTCGGGTGCAGCTATCTCTGACTTTCAAGAGAATGTGTAGGGATTGTTGATGTGTGTGCCTGACTCTCCCGACGGATCAGGGTCAGTTAACTATCTTAGGACAAAACAACACGATCTTCTTCAGATTCGAGTCCCTCGACTCGAACCCGGAACATATGCTGGCGTAATTCGACTCAGGACGCGGAGGACTTATAGGAGCGGAATTCCAGTGAATTTAAATGATGTACCCAACGCGTCCGTCGGGATTTTTCATAGCGCATGTTGGCACGGATTCTTACTAGCAGAGCGCAGTCATGTGCGTTACCAGGCCATCAGACGATATCTGTAGGTCTTATCTTTGTGTCGCAGACACAGCATCCGAATGTTTATCACCGCGAAGGTGCTTCGGGTGGCCCAGGAGGACGTTGCTCACTTAGCGTTAATTAGGGCAGAGTTGCCGAAAAGTTTTGCATGCTGATCTGAAGGATCGCAGTCAAACAATTCATAGGGTGCGCGACCAGCGCTCCCTATGGGAGTAGCCCCCGAGTGTCTGTTCGAGTCGTAGACTCGAGCAGAGACTTTAATTCAGCCATTATTCAGTTTCAGGTCCGAGGACACAAATTTTTCGAATGCTTGAATCCATCCTCCTTATGGGAGTAGCCCTCGAGTCCGTACTAGAGTCGTAGACTCGACGTAGGACTCGAAGAAATAATTCAGTGATGTAGTGTTTTGTTCATTTTTTGGGTGTGCGGCCAGCGCTCCTGATAGGAGTAGCCCCCGAGTAGTTAGTCGAATCGTAGATTCGAGTGAGTACTCTTAGTTGTGTAGCCAAAGAATTGTAATCGTTGCTAGTATAGCTTTTGATGACGTTAGGGCTGACGATCGGTGACCTCAAGCGTCTGCGGCGCCAGAGATGACGTGACCGGACGAACATGGGTCCCACCTTCTGACCTTGAGTTGACCGGTCACGCGCGGCGTGGAGATTATTAAGGCATCGCCTCGATTTCCGTGCGTAGTGGACGGCGTGTGAGTGACGATTCGCTGCGGTGTTGACACGTGGACGGCCAGATCTTGAAGTTGGCTCTAGGTCTTCCTGATGGACGGTCGTCGTGCATCGTATTCGTCCTTATAATCATTGGGGAAAAGTTAATTTGTTTTCACCGCAGCCATTCTTGTTTCACTGCTCCCATCTTCTCTGAGCTTTCTTGCTACGCGCTAGAATTTCCCCGAGCATTTCCTTCCTTGATCCTGCGTGCTCTCCGCCGACGCCGACGCACTGCGATGGGGAAGCCGAAAAGTCCTCCTCTGCAGTTGGTACAAGCGCTGTTTGTGGCAAGAAGGGTTTTGCCGCTGCCCGTGTCACCGACGGTGGCTGGCGGCGATCGGAGACGCGTGAGAGTGATCTCCGCAAGCTCCGTGAGCGGGCCTGATCCCGCAGGATAGGGAGGCCGTCAAACTCCCTGGCAACGAGGTAATTCCCCGTCCCCCCGCTGGGTTTCGGGTTATGTTCGTCACCTTTGTCCTTCGGGGCTTTTCCTTCCCGGTCCACGATTTCCTTCGTGGATTGCTTTTTATGTATGGTATCCAGCTGCATCATCTTTCTCCCAACTCTCTTCTTCATATTACTTGTTTCTTCACTTTCTCCGAGTGCTGGCTCGGTATCGAGCCGCACTTTGGCCTCTTCCGGAAACTTTATTCCGTGAAGAGGCAATCTGGTTCTGATGGTGTTTATCCCATTGGGGGTTGCATCATCTTCCTCAAATCCAATATTCTTTTCTACTCCTTTTCTATGTACGAGTCTGTCCAGTACTAGCGGAGGCGATGGTTTTACATCCGCGACTCCACGGTGGCTGGGCAAGATTTTGGGCTTGCTCCTTTTGACCCCTCCCAAAAAATCGAGCCAAAAAGGTCCTGGAAGAACCAGATCTTGGATGGCGAGGTGGCGGAGGTTGAGGGGCTCTATCGCCGGGTGGAGGATCTTCAACTGACTCCGGATAAGGAGGTGAACGGTGTGGACATCATCCGCACCTTTCTCAAATGTCGGGTGCAGCCGCTCCAGGCCAGGGCGCACCCGATGTTCCTTTATTCGGGTCGCCGTGATCCGACTAGAGTTTCGGTTGAGGAATTCTCGAAGGAAGATCTTGATGGGATCCTTCGCCCGCTGCTGAAGTACAAGGCTGGAGAGGATCTTCCGGGGAAGTCGCTCACTTCTCCGTTCTCCGCTTCTCATCCGGTTTCGCAGGTGTGGAGCTGGGATGTGCGCGTAGCGCTATTTTTCGACTGCGTTTGTCTTTCCACCTTTTGTACTGAAATTTTTGCTATCTTTTTGCGCAGGAATTCAAGGTGCCGGGCATGTCGCCTCCATTGCCTGAAGTATCCCCGGATGCTCCGGACAATGAGGTGGTGGACTCCATGTTTGAGCTTCCATCAGCGGGGTCGCTGGCGAGGTTAAATCTCATCAATGCCCATTGTTATGGACTTGGGTTTTGGAGAAGATGGGGATGCTGGAGATCGCGGAACGGTTAGCAAACAAGCAACACGGGACACGAGGTTTACCCAGGTTCAGGCCCCCGGAGGGAAAACCCTACTCCTGCTTGTCTGCTCTTGATTACGGCGGAACCAGTGATTACAGGGGTGCGCAGATGCGATCTTTGCGTGGAGGTATGTATGCGAAAGTATGAGAGAGAGATCTAGGTCGTGCCCTCCTATCCTTTATATAGACTCAGGCAGGTCCCGGGCATAGACCTAGTCGGTTACAGGTTCTAGGGTTTTACCCCTTTGAATTTCCTATCTACTCTAGTCTTGCTCTCCAAGGATCCGAAGGCGTCATGGGCCTTGGCCACCCGAAAATCTTCATGGGCCGGTGTATATTTGCCGTGGGCCTTCCTTGGGCTGGACCAGGTATGCTGAGATCATGTACCCGTAGGGTATAACCATGTCAGTAGCCCCCGAGTGATCAGTCGAATCGTAGATTCGACTGAGGACTCTTCAATCCTTTGGGTGCAACTATGTATTTCAAGAGTTCATGTGTAGGGATTGTTGATGCGTGTGCCTGACTCACGCGACGGATCAGAGCCAGTTAACTGTCTTAGGACGAAACAACACGATCTTCTTCAGGTTCGAGTCCCTCAACTCGAACCTGGAACATATGCTGGCGTAATTCGACTCAGGCCACGGAGGACTTACAGGAATGGAATTCCAGTGAATTTAATTGATGTACCCAACGCGTCCGTCGGGATTTTTCATCGTGCATGCTGGCACGGATTTTTACTAGAAGAGCGCAGTCGTGTGCGTTGCCAGGCCATCAGTTGATATCTGTAGGTCTTATATTTGTGTCGCAGACACAACATCCGAATGTTTATCACCGCGGAGGTGTTTCGGGTGGCCAAGGAGAACGTTGCTCACTTAGAGTTTAGTTGGGGCAGAGTTGCCGAAAAGTTTTTGCATGCTGATCCGAAGGATCGCAGTCGAAGAATTCATAGGGTGCGCGACCAGCGCTCCTTATGGGAGTAGCCCCCGAGTGTCTGTTCGAGTCGTAGACTCGAGTGGAGACTTTAATTCATACGTTGTTCAGTGTTAAGTCCGTAGGACACAAAAAAATTCGGATGCTTAAATCCATCCTCCCTATGGGAGTAGCCCCTGAGTCCGTAGTGGAGTCGTAGACTCGACGTAGGACTCGAAGAAATAGTTCGATGTTGTTCATCTTTCGGGTGCGCGACCAACGCTCCTAATAGGAGTAGCCCCCGAGTAATTAGTCGAATCGTAGATTCGAGTTAGTACTTTTAGCTTTGAAGCCAAAGAAATTGTGACTGTTGCTAGTGTGCTTTTGATGACGTCAGTGCTGACGATCGATGACTTCAAGCGTCTGCTGCGCCAGAAATGACTTGACTGAACGAATGTGGGTCCCACTTTCTGACCTTGAATTGACTGGTCACGCCCGGCGTGGAGATAATTACGGCTCGCCTCGATTTCCGCGCGTAGTGGACGGCGTGTTAGCGACGGTTCGTTGTGATGCTGACACGTGTATGACCAGATCTTGCCGTTGGCGTTAGGTCTTCTCGATGGACGGTTTCCGTGCATCGTCTTCGTCTTTATAATCATTGGGGAAAACTTTAGTTTGTTTTCACCGCAGCTATTCTCGTTTTTACTTCTTCCTTGTTCTCTGAGAGTTCTTGCTGCGCGCTGGAATATCCTTTCACATTTCCTTCTTCCATCCTGCGCTCTCGCCGCCGGCATCGCCGTACCGTGATGGGGAAGTCGAAGAAGTCTTCATCTGCGGTTGGTACCAGCGCTGCTGGAGGGAAGAAGAGTGCCGCCACTACCCGTGTCATCGACAGTGGCTGGCGGCGATCGGAGACGCGGGAGAGTGATCTCTGCAAGCTTCACGAGCGGGGTCTGATCCCACAGGATAGGGAGGCCGTCAAACTCCCAGGCAATGAGGTAATCCCCCGTCCCCCCGCTGGGTATCGGGTTATGTTCCTCGCCTTCGTTATTCGTGGATTTTCCTTGCCAGTCCACGACTTCCTTCGTAGACTACTCTTTCTTTACGGTATCCAACTGCATCATCTTTCCCCCAATTCTCTTCTTCACATTGCTTGTTTTATCACTTTCAGCGAGTGCTGGCTTGGTATCGAGCCGCACTTTGGCCTCTTCCGGAAACTCTATTCCGTGAAGAGGCAATCTGGTTCGGATGGTGTTTATCCCATTGGGGGTTGCATCATCTCCCTCAAACCCAATCTGCTTTTCTTTTCTTTTTCCATGTCCGAATCTGTCCAGTACTAGCGGAGGCGATGGTTTTATATTCGCGACTCCACAGTGGCTGGGCAGCATTTTGGTCTTGCTCCTTTCAACCGTTCCCAAATAATCGAGCCGAAGAGGTCCTAGAAAAACCAGATCTTGGATGGCGAGGTAGCGGAGATAGAGGCTCTCTATCGTCGAGTGGAGGATCCCCAGTTGATTCCGGAGAAGGAAGTGAACGGTGTGGATATCATCTGCACATTTCTTGAGCGTCGGGTGCAGCCCCTCCAGGCTAGGGTGCACCCGATGTTCCTGTATGCTGGGCGCCATGATCCGACGAGGGTTTCGGCTGAGAAATTCTCCGAGGGAGATCTCGACAGGGCCCTTCGTTCGCTGCTGAAGTTCAAGGCTGGAGAGGATATCCCGGGGAAGTCGCTGACTCCTCCGTTTTCTTCTACGCTTGTTGTTCCACAGGTGTAGATTCGTGCGTGTAGCGCTATTTTCGACTGCATTGTATTTCCCTTTGTTTGCTAACAAATTTTCTTCTCTTGTGCAGAGCTTCAAAGTGCCGGGCATGTCGCCTCCATTACCCGAAGTATTTCCGGATGCTCCAGATAATGATGTGGTGGATTCCATGTCCGAGCTGCCATCAACTAGGTTTCCGGCTGAAGAGGCCAACGAGTCGAACGAGGACCACACTCGCAAACGGTCACGGAGCTCCAGCGAGTCTTCGGATGCCTCGACTCCTCTGACTCCTAGGAACCCGCTGTGTCTTGAGCGTCACAGTGATGGGCATGGAGGCTCCTCCTCTCTGATTCCTGCCCTTCCCGTGCGGGCTGTAGCGCCGCACCCGCAAGGCGAAGCGGAAGAAGGAAGAAAAGAAGGAAGAGAAGAAGGAAGAGAAGAAAGAGGAGAAGAGAGTCCGAAGGACCCCTTCTGTCTTCAACCTGAGCGAGCTTGACTCGTAAGTTTCCTCTGCACTGCTTTTTCTTGCCTGTTTACTTTGTACTTGTGCTAATTTGTCCTTGTGCAGGCACTCTTCCAACGACTCCTCCAGCGATGGTGCTTGGGAGATGACAGGGGAGTCTAAAGTTGCGTCTCCTCCTCAGACGGTGGCTACCTCTGAAGGTGCTGCTCCGGGCCCTTCTCCGCAGGAGGTTCAGGTGGTTGTGCCTCAGAAGGCTGCGAGCGGACCTTCGGAGTCGCCATCGGATCATGTAAGTAGTTCTGTCTCCTGCCACGGGGGGAGCCCCCGAGCATCTGTAAAAGAGTTTTGTTGTTTGTTCTTCTTTCGAGTCTCGGGGGGAGCCCCCGAGCGTTTTCGTGTGTGTAGTTTGCTTCTGCTCTTTCTTTTGGGCGTAGCCCCCGAGTCCTTCTCTTGACTAGTAGGTCTTGTCCTTGCAGCCTTTTGTGCAGGATGCCAAACGACTGGCGCAGCAGCAGCTGGCACTGGAGGCCAACCTCAAACAGCTTCAAGGTACGTTTATGCCTTTAGTCTTTGCCTATTCTTGTATTCTTGTTCTGGTATCCGACGTTTTGCATTATGTGAATGCAGAGGAGCACAACACCTCCCTCCGTGAGATTGATGCTCTCAAAAAGAGCCTCGGTCAAGCGGAGAAGAAGGCCAAGGTCGCAGTGGATGCAAAAGGTCGCCTCGAGCTGGAGCTGGCTACTGCGGTCGAGGCTAAGGAGCGCCTGCAGCGGGAGGCCACGGACCGCGAGGAGCAGCTTGCCACCGCCACGGCCTCACGTGAGAGAGAGGTGTCCGGCAAACTTATGGCGGCTACCAAGGCTGTTTCGGGTGAGTATCTTCACCTTCGTCTTTTTTGGTTTTCTTGTCTTTCTTCTGCGGTGCTGTCGTTCATTCCTTGTCTTTATTGTCACATATGCCGCGGACATCGAGTTTGACCGCGGTGCTCTGGAGCACAGGAGTGCTCTGGATGATGCTACTGCAGCGGTCGAAGATCGCTGCAGCACCGTCGTTAACTCGCTTGCCAAGGCCAAGGAGGTCCTTGGGCGCTTCTATAAGGAGCTTGTCCCCAAGGGCGCGACCCTTGATGATGTTGATGCTCTGGCGGAGGCACTGTCAGCCGAAGCACCTGCGGCGTACAAGCACAAGCAGAAGGGCATCGGCGCATCCGTCGGGCTGGCGATGGCCTTGGCGGCTGGAGCGGAGCTGGACCTTCCCCAGATCACTTCCCGGATGCCGATGACTACGGATGGATCCGAGGTAGCCTTCGCTACCTATTCTGCTCGTTGTAAGCGTTATGGGCCAAAGCTGATTGCACGCTACGGCAGCAGGGGGAAGCCAAGGCGAGGCAATCCGGCTCCGAGGCTACTCAAGGTGCCGCGTCTTAGGCGATGTAGCTGTAGGATAGTTGTAGTCTCTTTTGTTGTAATTATTTTGATGAACAAATCCTTGTGCCACGTAGTGGCTTTTGATGCAATTAATGAATTTATTGAGTTATGTGCTCCTTCGTCTGCGTGTTCATTTCTTTGCCTTTCTGCTGATCTAGGGTCCTTCGGGTGCTGATCCCGTTGACACCTCGCCCGTAGCACGGCTGCGGCCATCCTTGGATGATTCGAGACCGTGTTCGTAGTCTCGAGAGAGAGTTGCTTGGGGTGCGTGTCTATACCGACGTTTGGAAGTCCAATACGGATCGCGGTGCTGCCAGAGAGGAGTATTTGATGGCGGAATTGATTCGATTGTCCGAGCAGCTTCAGTGTAAGTTTTTCGAGCTGTTGCCCATTTCTTCGGGTGCGCCTGCTGGCATTGCATCTTACTGTTGTGCAAGTATTGCACGTGCTAACCTTGCTCCAAGGGAAGAAAAGGAGCGTGTTGCTGTTTGGGTCAATTGTTTGACTCAGCAGGACATGGAAGCCGGTGGGTTCTTCTGGATGGATCATGACCATGCTATGGTCCTTGCGACGGTGCAAGATCGCGTTCACCAAGTATCGCGGGTGCTTCGTCAGGTGCAGACTTCGCTCGCGTCGGTTCTGCATGTTATGTTTCCGCTGGATGCCGCGCCAACAACCCTTGCTGGTCTTCTGTCGAAGTTTCGGAATGTGAATCATGTCAAGGAATTGGTGCGGCACCAGCTCGTCGCAGGAGTGAAGGCTGCGTTGTCCCTTGTGAGGCTGCATCGCCCTGATGTAGGTCTGTCCGCTGTAGCGGCTGGGCCACCCCTCGACCAGATGGTGGTGTGTGGGATATGCGTCCGCATTACGCGGCTGTAAGGCAGTATGCCGAAGAGATTGTATATCTATTTGAGCAGCGCGCTCAGGTTTTTCTTCAGAATAGGTAGTACCTGTAAAAGAGATAGATGTAAAATTTGTATATATTTGACTGGGCGTGCTTTGTCCTTTGTTATAAAGGTATGGTTGTTGTTTGAGCACGTAGTGCTTTGTTTGCATACGTGTCCTTTTCGTTAGCCTGACGTGGTCAGCTACTCAGGTGTACACGTGTTGTCCTCAGTCGATGAAATCGTGAGGTGGGGGGAGCCTCCGAGTGCGTTTGTAGCATGAAGTAAAGGTGCGAATAGCAAAACGAAATTTTGGAGCGAGACACTTAGCTTTATTTATATCGTAATGGAGGAAGTACATTGTTCGACTGAGTAGCCTTGGCTGAATAGCCTTATTGAAAGTAAAGGGGTAGGTAGTTAGGGGTAGAATCATTGCAGCTGTGCAACGTTCCATGGGTTGGAGTATGCGACTCCAGACTCCACGTGCTTGAGGCGATAGGCGCCACCTGGGATGACTTTCGTGACGATGTAGGTTCCTTCCCATGGTGACTCGAATTTCTTCGGTCGCTCTTGCTTGAGTCGCAAGACGAGGTCTCCTTCGACGAAGGACCTTGGGCGCAGCCGTCGGCTGTGGTAGTTGCGGAGACTCTGCTGGTACACCGCTGATCGAGCTGCTGCTATGTCTCGTGCCTCGTCGAGTGTGTCGACGGCATCTTCGAGTGCAGCCGTGGATTCGGCTTCGCTGTAAGCGACGACCCGGGGGGCCTGGTGGCGTACTTCGGCTGGTCGCACGGCTTCGGCTCCATGCACCATGAAGAACGGCGTGTAGCTGGGGGAGCTGTTTGGCGTGGTACGCAAGCTCCATAGGACGGAGGGTAGCTCTTTCGTCCATGCTCCGGCGAGTCGCTCGAGTGGGCTCATGAGGCGCTTCTTGATGCCAGCGCCGATTAGGCCGTTGGCCTTTTCCACCTGCCCGTTCATGTGCGGGTGTGCCACCGAGGCGTATGTGATGTTGATTCCGAGGCCTTCGCAGAAGTCTTAGAATTCTTTGGAGATGAAGTTCGATCCATTGTCGGTGATGATGCTATGCGGTACGCCGAACCTATAGACAATGGATTCAAAGAACTTGACGGCAGTCTTTCCCTTTTGGTTAGTGACCGGCATGGCCTCGATCCACTTGGTGAATTTGTCGACTGCGACCAGGAGGTAGACGTGCCCCCCTTTCGAGGACCTTGGCAGTTTGCCGATCATGTCGAGGCCCCATTGAGCAAAGGGCCAGGCTAGAGGTATGGGCCTGAGCTCTGACCCGGGTGCGTGTGGTTTGTCGGCGAACCTTTGGCACCCCTTGCATCTTCGGAAGATGTCCTTTGCGTCGCTCATGGCCGTTGGCCAGTAGAATCCAGCTCGTAGAGCTTTGGCGACAAGGGAGCGGCTGCCTGCGTGATGGCCGCAGATGCCCTCGTGGATGTCTTGGAGGATGGTTTTCCCGTCACTGATGGTGACGCACCTTTGTAGTACACCCGTGATACTGCGCTTGTACAACTCGCCATTGATGATGGTGAAAGCTTTTGACCGGCGAGATATGCGCCGGGCATCCGTCGGGCTGTCAGGCAGTTCTCCGTCTATCAAGAACTGGAGGTACGGTCACGTCCAAGTTTCTTCGACTGCCATTACCTGCATCAGGTTGACCATAGCAACCTCTGTGTCCAGTTTTTCGGGTCCTTCATGACCTTCGGGTAGCGAGGCCCTCGAGTGTTCTGCTTCTTCGGGTGATCCCTTGGGGAATTTCCGCTTGATGGATGGCACGCAGATCTGTTCCAGGAACACACCTGGTGGTACCCTTGCGCAGGTGGAGCCGATGTTGGCGAGTCTGTCGGCCTCCTCGTTGCTTTCTCTTCCAACGTGTCAAAGCTCGCAGCCGTCGAATTCTCCTTCGAGTGCGTTGTAGAGTGCGCGGTACGCAATCATGTTTTCGGCGTGTGTGTCACACTCATTCATCGTCTGTTGGACGACGAGGTCGGAGTCACCATAGATGACCAGGCGCGTTGCGCCGCAGATCTTTGCCATCCTCATGCCGTGGATGAGGGCTTCGTATTCGGCCTCATTGTTGGAAGCTCGGAATTTCATCCGAAGGACGTACTTCATCTTGTCGCCCTGCGGGGAGGTCAGTATGACCCCGACTCCTGCTCCAGCTTCACGCTTGGAGCCGTCAAAGTGCATCGTCCATGACTGCGACATGTCTAGAGTGTTTGGAAGCTGCAGCTCCATCCAGTGTACAAGGAAGTCCGGGAGGACCTGAGACTTGATTGCGAGTCGCTTCTCATAGACGATGTCTAGGGGTGACAGTTCGATTCCCCACAGGGCCACGTGTCCTGTGGCCTCTGGGTTATTCAGGATGCTGTTCAGGGGTGCCTCATTGACGACCATCACCTGGTGCTCCTGGAAGTAATGGCTCAACCGACGAGCCATCATGAACACGCCGTAGGCGTGTTTTTGGTAGTGAGGGTACCTCTGTTTTGTTGGCGTCAATACCTCGCTGAGGTAGTAAATTGGGCGTTGGACCCCATGGGTCTTGCCTTCTTCGGGTCGTTCGACCACTAGCACGGTGCTGACCACCTAGTGTGTGGCTGCTATGTACAGCAGCAGAGGCTCGCGCTCCTTTGGCGTGACCAAAACGGGCGAGGTGGAGAGCAGTCGCTTGAGACTTTCGAATGCGTCGTCCGCTTCGGGTGTCCACTCGAATTTATCTGCCTTGCGTAGCAGCTGGTAGAATGGCAGGGATTTCTCGCCCATGCAGCTGATGAACCTGCTCAATGCCGCTAGTCGCCCTGCGAGCTGCTGGACACCCTTGAGATTCTTTGGCTTCTCCATTGCCATGATGGCCCGAATTTTCTTCGGGTTCGTCTCGATCCCTCGCTGGGAGATGAAGTAGCCAAGGATCTGTCCTGATGGGACGCCGAAGGCACACTTTTTGGGATTGAGCTTGATCCTGTAGCGGTCGAGATTATCAAACGTCTCGTGGAGATCGTCGATGAGCGTTCTCGCCTCCCTAGTTTTGATGACTATGTCGTCGACATAGACTTGGACGTTGCGACCGATCTGGTTCTTCAGGCATGCCTGCATGCATCGCTGGTACGTGGCACCTGCGTTCTTTAGCCCGAAGGGCATTGTGTTGTAGCAGAATACTCCGAACGGTGTGATAAACGATGTTTTCTCTTGATCTTTGACCTGGAGTCGAATCTGGTTGCAGCCTGAGTAGGCGTCGAGGAAGGAGAGTTTCTCGCATCCCGCAGTCGAATCGATGATCTAATCGATCCGAGGAAGAGGGAAGTGGTCCTTTGGACAGTGCTTGTTCAGCGACGTGAAATCCATGCACATCCGCAGGATGTCCGTGTCCTTCTTGGGGACCATCACTGTATTTGCGAGCCACTCGCTTTCTTTGATCTCTCTGATGAAGTCTGCATCGAGTAGTCTGTTGATTTCCATCCTGATGGCTTTGGCCCGTGGCTCGGACAGTCTCCGGATGGACTGCTTGATGGGCTTGGTGTCTGGAAAGACGTTGAGTGCGTGCTCGGCGAATTCCCTGGGAACTCCTGGCATGTCCGCAGGACACCAAGCGAAGATTTCCCAGCGCTCATGGAGGAATTCGACGAGCGCGCTTTCCTATGCGGGGTTGAGGTCGTTGGCGATCAACGCCGTGTTGGAGGCATCCGTCGGGTGGACCTGCACCTTCTTTGTGTTGACAGTGGAGTCGAAGGACATGTCAGGTGCCTTTGTCGTGCGACTGGGGGTGCCCCATTGTCCGTCACCTCGCGGAGCCTTACGAGCTCATCCTGCATGCCGAATGACTGGGAGATTCTGTTGAAGTCCCTGTCGCATTGGTCCGATCGGGTGAAGCTCCCGTGGACTGTGATGACGCCCCTAGGTCCTGGCATCTTGAGTAGCAGGTATGCGTAATGTGGGACATCTAAGAACCTTGCGAATGCTACACGCCCGAGGATGGCGTGGTATTGTGATGGCCAGTCCACCACTTCGAATTCGAGCCGCTCGAGTCGGAAGTTGTCCGGCTTGCCGAAGATGACGTCGAGCCATATTTTTCCCAGGGGGAATATGCCCTTTCCTGGGACGATGCCGTGGAACATTGTGTTTGACTGTTCCAGGCTGCACTACGGGATCCACATTGCTGCTAGAGTACTTGCGAACATCAGGTTGATGCCGCTACCACCGTCCATGAAGATGCGGCTCATCTCGAAACCTCCGATCTGCGCCTCCTGCACCAAGGCAGCATGACCTGGGCGAGGGATCTGGCAAGGGTGATCCGAACGATTGAACGTGATGCAGGACTCCGATCCGCTGAGGTACTCAGGGATGGTGGGTGGAGTTGTCACGACCAGGGTGATCTAACGGGTGATTTTCTTCTGCACCCTATTCGTGGGGCGCCCCTTCTGGATCATCGGTGCTCCTTTCGACGGGGGATACCCGTTTCCAGCGTTGTTCTGTGCTAGTGCGACTGGTTGGTTCGGGCCTCCTACAGGTGGCGGTGGAGGATATCCATGCGCTATCTCACCTGGTGCGGGTGCGTTCCCGAATCTAGGAAGTGGATGGTGCATGGACCCGAAAGTTTTTCGTATGCTGAGGGTCCGTTATCGCGATTGCGGCGCTGCCACGACTGTGCTGGGCGTCCTCCATCGCGGAAGTTTCCTCCGCGGTATCCTCCGCTGTTGCAGTTGGTGTCGTTGCGGCGATCGGCGTAGCCGGCCGCGACCATGTCGGGTCCATCGCGATCATCATAGACGCGCAATCTCCTCTTGTTACGACGCTCTCGTCGTCGGCCGTAGTCGTCCTCTTCCTCCGAGTGCGCCCGGTGGACGGAATCTTCGCCGTCAGCCCACCTGTTGGCGATGTCCATGAGGTGGTCGAGTGTCTTGGGCTTGACGCGCGCAAATTCCTCCTTGAAGTCCTAGAGCTTGACGCCGTCCTTGAAGGTGTCGATGGCCCTCTCTTCGGAGATGTGCGCTGCGGAGTTCTTGGTGTTGGACCAGCGTAGTATGTACGAGCGAATGGATTCGCCCGTTCGTTGAGTGTAGGCCCGCAACTCCTCGATTGAGGCGGGTCTCTTGCTGGTACCTTTGAAGTTTCGGATGAAGCTGTAAGCTAGCTCCTCCCAACTTCGGGTGGACCCTGAAGATAGGCTGCTAAGACAGATCCGGGCTACGCCTGTCAGCTGCAGCTGAAGGCATTGCATGGCGGTTTCCTTGTTTCCGCCGTGCAATTTGACGGATGACAGGTGGCCGCTGAGCCACGCCTTTGGTTCTTGTGTGCCGTCGAACTTCGGAGTATCCAAAGGAAGCTTGAAATTTCGCGGCATCTTTGTTCGTCGAACAGATATGCTAAAGCATCGGGCTCCGCAGAGTTCTCCTTCGTCTTCGTCCATCTCGGATTCAGACGAGCATGCGCGCTTGGCTCGCGCTTTGTCGATTTTGCGTTGTGTGAGCGCGTCTCTGGCATCATAATCGCGGTTGCGATGGCTTGAACTCTTGTGCCTTCGAGGGAGGTCATGGTCCTCTTCTTCGGAAGAAGGGGTGGGGCTGCGGTCGAACCTGACAGGAGCTTTCTTCTTCAACTCCGTAGGAGCTTCCTGGTGGAGCGCGGCTCCGACGAGTCCGAGTCCGGTAAGTGCGGACTTGTGCATGGCTCTTTTCGGGTCCCCCTCCGGAGGTGGGTGGGACGCGAGGTACGCAGTGGCTACCATGATCGCAGCCTGCGGCGTTTTCGGGATGACGTTGCCGTCGGCATCCATCTCCATGAAGGATGCGTGGAGGGTTCGTGTCACCTCATGGTGCTCCTTGGGATCCATGTTCTCCATCCGAGAGCGGTGCTTGTTGCCTTGGTTGCCGTTCGTGCTGGAGCCGATGCCCATGGCGGAGAGCGCAGCTCGTCGCGTGCTGGACTCTGAGGCTGCTTGCTTGCGTTTGTCAAGCACCTCTTGCATCTTGACCTGCTTCTTGTGCTCCTCGATCAGGAGCAAGTGGTATGCCATGAGTAGGTCCCGTGAGGTGTCTGCAGGCAGGACCGTGCTGCCTGCCACAGCGGCGCGTGCCTGGGCCCATCCTTCTTTGTTAAGGCGGATGACGTGGTCGGTGTTATCCCCTTCGGGTGGGGGGGACTGGCTTCTTCTGTTCCCGCTGTTTGTGTCATGCGGGTTAGGTGGCAGGTTGGGCGCTTGCTGATCCGCGTCGCTCTGGATGACTACGACGCATTGGTAGCGCTCGTAGATTGGTCCGCTGCTGCCGCAGCTTTCGGATCCGGAACCGTAGGTCCCTTCATCCGATGGCGGATCGCACAGATCGGAGTTGCAGTTGCTGCTGTCGTAGGACTCATCTGTTGATGATGATGTGCATAGCACAGGGTGTGGGGCCCATGAAGCGGGCCTGATTGATGGTAGGGGCACCTGCTCAGGGAGGCGGAGGGTGCCAGCTTGCCCCACCTGGAAGCAGAAGCTCCCGAACAGGATCTCGAGTCCGTCGCCTACGGGCTAGAAGTCCTTCATGGTGGCCGGTGAGTGGGCGGTGAAGTCGAAAGTGCCGAAGAGGAGGTGACTCTCCGTCGCCGCGGAGTTGTAGATCGCTCGGGTTGGGACCGTCACGATCGCACAATCAGCGTCCCTAGTTCCCACAAACGGCGCCAATTGACGAGGTTTAATCTCATCAATGCCCATTGTTATGGACTTGGGTTTTGGAGAAGATGGGGATGCTGGAGATCGCGGAACAGTTAGCAAACAAGTAACACGGGACACGAGGTTTACCTAGGTTCCGGCCCCCGGAGGGAAAACCCTACTCCTGCTTGTCTGCTCTTGATTACGGCGGAACCGGTGATTACAGGGGTGCGCAGATGCGATCTGGCGTGGAGGTGTGTATGCAAAAGTATGAGAGAGATCTAGGTTGTGCCCTCCTAGCCTTTATATAGACTCAGGAAGGTCCCGGGCACAAACCTAGTCGGTTACAGGTTCTAGGGTTTTACCCCTTTGAATTTCCTATCTACTCTAGTCTTGCTCTCCAAGGATCCGAAGGCGTCATGGGCCTTGGCCACCCGAAAATCTTCATGGGCTGGCGTATATTTGCCATGGGCCTTCCTTTGGCTGGACCACGTATGCTGAGATCATGTACCCATAGGGTATAACCATGTCAGTCGCTGGCCGAAGAGGCCGTCGAGTCGAGCAAGGATCACACTCGCAAGCGAACACGGAGCTCTAGGGAATCGTCGGATGCTTTGACTCCTCCGACTCCTAGGAATCCGCTAGGCCTTGAGTGTCACAGCGGGGACCATGGGGGCTCTTACTCTCCGATTCCTGTCGTTCCCGTGTGGGATGTGGCACCGCACCCGCCAGCGAAGTGGAAGAAGGAAGATAAGAAGGAAGAGAAGAAAGAGGAGAAGAAGGGCAGGAAAACCCCGCCTGTCTTCGACTTGAGGGAGCTCAACTCGTAAGTGCGCTTCGGTTGCTTGTTGCTTTCTCTTGTCTGTTTGCTTTATACTTAGCTTGTCTTTTTATTTTGCAGCCATTCTTCCGACAGCTCCTCTAGCGATGGTGCTCGGGAGATGTTGGGGGAGTCAAAGGTTGTTCCTCCTCCTCCTCAGACGGTGGACACCTCTGAGGGCGCTGCTCCGAACCCTTCTCCGCAGGAGGATTGGGTGGTTATCCCTCAGAAGACTGTGAGCGGACCTTCGGAGTCGTCGTCTAACCACGTAAGTGTTTTTGTGCCGCAGGGGGAGCCCTCGAGCTTTTTCGGATGGTTTGTTGATCATTGTTTCTTTGTGCCTCGGGGGGGGGGGGCGTATTTTGGGTGATCTGCTGCTCATACTTTTTTTTGCTTGTTGTCTCGGGGGAGCCCTCGAGTATCTGTAGGAAGATCTGCTGATCATTTTTCTTTGATTCTCGGGGGGAGCCCCCGAGCATTTTTCGTATGTTTAACTTGCTTTGTTTGTTCTTTGGGCGTAGCCCCCGAGTCATTCTTTTGACGAGTAGTTCCTTTTGCAGCCTTTTGTGCAAGGCGCCAACCAGCTGGTGTAGCAGCACCTGACATTGGAGGCCAGCTTCAAACAGCTTCAAGGTGCGTACATGTGTTGATCTTTAGCTTCCTCTTGCATTTCTTGTCCTGCGATCTCATAAGTTTTCTACTGATTACAGAGGACAGCAATAACACTCTTCATGAGCTTGATGCTCTCAAAAAGAGTCTCAGGCAAGCGGAGAAAAAGGCCGAGGACGCCGTTGCTGCGAAACGGGGCCTCGAGTAGGAGCTGGCCAACGCAGCTGCGGCCAAGGAGCGCCTGCAGCAGGAAGCGACGGACCGCGAGGAGCAGCTCGCCACCGCCACGGCTTCGCGTGAGAGAGAGGTAGCCGGCAAGCTGATGGCGACTGCTAAGGCGGTTTCGGGTGAGTTTCTCCGTCTTCCCCTTTTCGGCTTCCTTGTCTTTCTTTGCAGTGCTTTTATTCATGCTGCTTCCTTTGTTTCTTTAGATGCCGCGGACATCGAGTTTGATCGTGGTGCTCTGGAGCACGGAAGTGCTTTGGATGATGCTGCGGCGGCGGTCAAAGACCGCTGCAGTACCGTTGTCAGCTCGCTTGCCAAGGCCAAGGAGGTCCTCGGGTGCTTCTACAAGGAGCTCGTCCCCAAGGGCGTGGCCCTCGAGGTTGTCAATGCCTTGGCAGATGCGCTGTCAGCCGAAGCGCCTGCGGCGTACAAGCGCAAGCAGAAAGGCATTGGCGCGTCCGTCAGGTTGGCAATGGCCTTGGCGTCTGGAGCGGAGCTGGATCTTCCTCAGGTCACCTCCCGGATGCCGACGGCTGCTGACAGATCCGAGGTAGCCTTCGCCATCTATGCTGCTCGCTGTAAACGTTATGGGCCGAAGTTGATTGATCTGCTGGCCAAGTACGCGCTGAGGCAGCAGGGGAAGCCCAAGGCGAGGTAGTCCGGCTCCGAGGCTACTCAGGATGGAGCTTCGTAGGCTTTGTAGTTGTAGAATAGTTTTAGTTTCTTTTGTTGTAATTATTTCGATGAACGATCCTTGTGCCACGTAGTGGCTTTTGTTGCACATAATGAATTTCTGAGTTCTGTGCTCCTTCGTCTGCTTGTTTCATATCCTTGTCTTCTGTTACTCTAGGGTCCTTCGGGTGATGATCCCATTGACACTTCGTCTGCGCCGCAGCTGCGGCCATCCCTGGATGGTGCATCGCAGCTTGTGTTTCTTCAAGACCGCATTCGTGGCCTCAAGAAAGAATTGCTTGGGGTACGTGGCCACGCCGATGTTTGGAAATCCAAAGGGGATCGAGGCGCTGCCAGAGAGGAGTACCTGATGGCGGAGTTGCTTCGTTTGTCCGAACAACTTCAGTGTGAGTTTTTCGAGCCGTTGCCCATTACTTCGGATGCGCCTGTTGGCCTTTCATCTTACTCTTTGCGAGTATTGCAGGTGCTAACATTGCTCCAAGGGAGGAGAAGGAGCGTGTTGCTGTTCAGATCAACTGCTTGACTCAGCAGGACATGGAGGCCGGCGGGTTCTTCTGGATGGACCGTGATCGTGCCATGGTCCTTGCGACGGTGCAGGATCGTGTCCACCAGGTATCGCGGGTGCTTCGTCAGGTGAAGTCTTCGCTGGCGTCGGTTCTGCATGTAATGTTTCTGCTGGATGATGCGCCGTCGACTCTCTCTGGCCTGCTGTCGAAGTTTCGGAATGTGCATCATGTCAGGGAACTGGTGCGGCATCAGCTCGCCGTGGGGGTGAAGGCCGCGCTCTCCCTTGTGCGGTTACATCGTCCTGATTTAGATCTATCTGTTGTAGTGGTTGGGCCGCCTCTTCAGCCAGATGGTGGCGAGTGGTATATGCGTCCGCATTATGCGGATATGCATCCGCATTATGCGGCTGTAAGCCAGTCGGCCAGATGGTGGCGACTAGGCGTGTTCTGCCCTTTGTTGTAAAGGTTTAGTTGTTGTTTAGCACGTAGTGCTTTGTTTGTATACGTGACCTTTTCGTTAGCCTAACGTGGTCAGCTACTCAGGTGTACACGCGTTATCCTCAGTCGACGAAGTCGTGAGGTGGAGGGAGCCCCCGAGTGTGTTGTAGCATGGAGTAAAATGTGAACAATAAACAAAAATTTGGGGCGAGACACTTAGCTTTATTCATATCGTAATGCAGGAGGTACATTGTTTGGCTGAGTAGCCTTATTGAAAGTAAAAGAGGGAGGTAGCTAGAGGTAGAATCGTCGCAGCTGTGCAACGTTCCATGGGTTGGAGTATGCGACTCCAGACTCCGCATGCTTGAGGCGATAGGCGCCACCTGGGATGACTTCAATGATGATGTAGGGTCCTTCCCATGGTGACTCGAATTTCTTCGGTCGTTCTTGCTTGAGTCGCAAGACTAGGTCTCCTTCGACGAAGGACCTTGGGCGCAGCCGTCGGCTGTGGTAGTTGTGGAGACTCTGTTGGTACACTGTTGATCGAGTTGCTGCTATGTCACGCGCCTCATCGAGGGTGTCAACGGCATCTTCAAGTGCGGCCGTTGATTCGGCTTCGCTGTAGGCGACGACTCGTGGGGCCTTGTGGCGCACCTCTGCTGGTAGCACGGCTTCGGCTCCGTGCACCATGAAGAAAGGCGTGTAGCCAGTTGAGCTGTTTGGCGTCGTGCGCAGGCTCCACAGGACAAAGGGAAGCTCTTGTGTCCAGGCTCTGGCGAGCCACTCGAGTGGACTCATTAGGCGCTTCTTTATGCCAACGCCGACGAGGCCGTTGGCCTTCTCGATCTGTTCGTTCGTTTGCGGGTGCGCCACGGAGGCGTATGTGATGTTGATTCCGAGGTCTTCGCAGAAGTCCTAGAATTCTTTGGAGATGAAGTTCGACCCATTGTCGGTGATGATGCTATGTGGCACGCCGAACCTCTAGACAATGGATTCGAAGAACTTGACGGCAGTTTTGCCCTTTTGGTTAGTGACGGGCATGGCCTCAATCCACTTGGTGAATTTGTCGACTGCGACCAGGAGGTAGACGTGACCTCCTTTCGAGGACCTTGGCAGTTTGCCGATCATGTCGAGGCCCCACTGGGCAAAGGGCCAGGCCAGAGGTATGGGTCTGAGTTCTGATCCGGGTGCGTGTGGTTTGTCGGTGAACCTTTGGCACCCGTTGCATCTCCGGACAATGTCCTTGGCGTCGTTCATGGCCGTTGGCCTGTAGAATCCAGCTCGTAGAGCTTTGGCAACGAGGGAGCGGTTGCCCGCATGATGGCCGCAGATGCCCTCGTGGATGTCTTGGAGTATGGTTTTGCCATCACCGATGGTGACGCACCTTTGGAGTACACCAAAAATGTTGCGCTTGTACAGCTCGCCATTGATGATGGTGAAGGCCTTGGACCGGCGAGATATGCGGCGGGCATCTGTCGGGCTATCAGATACCTTAGGTATGGCCGCGTCCAAGTTTCTTTGACTGCCATGACCTACATCAGGTTGACCACAGCGACCTCTGTGTCGAGCTTTTCGGGTCCTTCCTGTCCTTCGGGTAGCGCAGCCCCCAAGTGTTCTGCTTCTTCGAGTGATCCCTTTGGGAATTTCCGTTTGATGGATGGCACGCAGATCTGTTCGAGGAACACACCTAGTGGAACCCGTGCGCAGGTGGAGCCGATGTTGGCGAGTCTATCGGCCTCTTCGTTGCTTTCTCTCCCAATGTGCCTAAGCTTGCAGTTGTCAAAGCCTCCTTCGAGTGCGTTGTAGAGTGCGCGGTACACGATCAAGTTGGCAGCGTGCGCGTCGCGCTCGTTCATCGTCTGCTGGACGACGAGGTTGGAGTCACCGTAGATGACGAGGCGTGTTGCACCGCGGATCTTGGCCATCCGCATTCCGTGGATGAGGGCCTCGTATTCAGCCTCGTTGTTGGAGGCTCGAAACTTCATCCGGAGGACGTACTTCATCTTGTCGCCCTGAGGGGAGGTTAGTATGACTCCGGCTCCTGCTCCGGCTTTGCGCTTGGAGCCGTGGAAGTGCATTGTCCATGACTACGTCATGTCAGGGGTGTCTGGCAGCTGCAGCTCCATCCAGTGTACGAGGAAGTCCAGGAGGACTTGAGATTTGATCGTGTGGCGCTTCTCATAGACGATGTCTAGAGGTGACAGTTCGATGACCCATAGGGCCACGCGTCCTATGGCCTCTGGATTGTTCAGGATGCTGTTCAAGGGTGCCTTGTTGACGACCATCACCTGGTGCTCCTGGAAGTAGTGGCTCAGCCGACGAGCCGTCATGAACACGCCGTAGGCGAGTTTCTGGTAGTGAGGGTACCTCTGCTTTGTCGGCGTCAATACCTCGCTGAGGTAGTAGATTGGGCGTTGGACCTCATGGGTCTTGCCCTCTTCGGGTCGCTCGACCACCAGTACGGTGCTTACCACCTGGTGTGTGGCTGCTATGTACAACAGCAAAGGCTCGCGTTCCTTTGGCGTGACCAGGACCGGCGAGGTAGAGAGCAGCCGCTTTAGATATTCGAATGCATCATCCGCCTCCGGCGTCCACTCGAATTTGTCTGCTTTGTGTAGCAGCTGGTAGAACGGCAGAGCCTTTTCGCCCCTGTGGCTGATGAACCTGCTCAATGCCACAATTCACCCGGCAAGCTGCTGGACCCCCTTGAGGTTCTTTGGTTTTTCCATGGCCATTATGGCCCGAATTTTCTTCGGGTTCGCCTCGATCCCTCGCTAGGAGATGAAGTAGCCGAGCAGCTGGCCAGATGGGACGCCGAAGGCACACTTTTCAGGGTTGAGCTTGATCTTGTAGCGGTCAAGATTATCGAACGTCTCGCGGAGATCGTCGATGAGCGTTCTTGCCTCCCTTGTTTTGATGACTATGTCGTCGACATAGACTTGTATATTGCGGCTGATATGGTCCTTTAGGCATGCCTGCATGCACCGTTGGTATGTGGAGCCCGCGTTCTTCAGCCCGAAGGGCATTGTGTTGTAGCAGAACACTTCGAACGGCGTGATGAACGCCGTTTTCTCCTGATCTTCAACTTTTAGTTGAATCTGGTTGTACCCTGAGTAGGCGTCGAGGAAGGAGAGTTTCTCGCATCCTGCAGTCGAATCGATGATCTGGTCGATCCGAGGGAGAGGGAAGTGATCCTTCAGGCAGTGCTTGTTCACCGACGTGAAGTCCACGCACATCTGCAGGATGTCCGTGTCCTTTTTGGGGACCATCACGGTATTGGCGAGCCACTCGCTCTCCTTGATCTCCCTAATGAAGTTTGCGACAAGTAGTCTGTTGACTTCGACTCCTATGGCTTCGGCCCGAGGTTCGGACAGTCGTCAGATGGACTGCTTGACGGGCTTGGCGTCTGGAAAGACGTTGAGTGCGTGCTCGGCGAATTCCCTGGGAACTCCTGGCATGTCCGCAGGACACCAGGCGAAGATTTCCCAGCGCTCACGGAGGAATTCGACGAGTGAGCTTTCCTATGCGGGGTTGAGGTCGTTGGAGATCAGCGCCGTCTTGGAGGCATCCATCGGGCAGACTTGCACCTTCTTTGTGTTGACGGTGGAGTCGAAAGACATGTCTGGTGTGTTCTGTTTTGCGTCTGGGGGTGCAACGTTGTCCGTCACCTCACAGAGCCTTACGAGCTCCTCCTGCATGCCGAATGACTGGGAGATTCTGTTGAAGTCCCTGTCGCAGTGGCCCGATCGGGTGAATCTCCCGTGGACCGTGATGATGCCCCTAGGTCCTGGAATCTTGAGTAGCAGGTACGCGTAGTGTGGTACTGCCAGGAATCGTGCGAATGCCACGCGCCCGAGGATGGCATGGTATCGGAAGTTATCTGGTTTGCCGAAGATGACATCGAGCCATATTTTTCCCAGGGGGAATATTCCCTTTCCTGGGATGATGCCATGGAACGTTGTGTCTGACTGTTCTAGGCTTCACAGATCCGCATTGCTGCTAGGGTGTTGGCGAACATCAGGTTGATGCCGCTGCCGTCGTCCATGAAGACGCGGCTCATATCGAACCCTCCGATCTGCGCCTCAAGCACCAGGGCAGCTTGAACTGGGCGAGGGACCTGGCAAGGGTGATCCGAACGGCTGAACGTGATTCAAGATTCCGATCCGCTGAGGTACTCGGGGATGGCGGGTGGTGCTGTCACAGCCAGGTTGATTTGACGGGTGATTTTCTTCTTCACCCTGTTTGTTGGGCGCCCTTTTTGGATCATCAGCGCTCCTTTCGGCAGGGGATACCCGTGCCCACCGTTATTCTGCGCAAGTGCGACTGGGTGGTTCGGGCCTCCCGTAGGTGGTGGTGGATGAGCTCCATGTGCGATCTCGCCTGGTGCGGGTGCATTCCCGTATCCAGGGTTAGGGGCTTGCTTCCTCATCTGGGTCATGCTCTCGCTGAGTTTCTAGAACTCGCGACAGTCCTTGAGCATGTGGCTTGCCTTCTTCTTACCATCCTGCTTGTCGATGTAGAAGTGGATGGTGCATGGACCTGGCAGTTTTTCATATGCTGAGGGTCCATCATCGCAGCTGCGACGCTGCCACGACTGCGCTGGGCGTCCTCCGTCGCGGAAGTTGCTTCCGCGGTATCCGCCTCTGTTGCGGTTGCCATCGCTGCGGCGGTCGGCGTAGCCAGCCGCGACCATGTCGGGTCCATCGCGATCGTCGTAGACGCGTGATCTTCTCTCGCTATGGCGTTCACGTCGCCAGCCGTAGTCGTCTTCTTCCTCCGAGTACGCTCGGTGGACGGAGTCCTCGCCATCATCCCACCTGTTGGCGATGTCCATGAGGTGGTCAAGTGTCTTGGGTTTGACGCGCCCAAGTTCTTCTTTGAAGTCTTGGCGCTTGACGCCGTCCTTGAAGGCGTCGATAGCCCTCTCCTCAGAGATGTGCGCCGCGAAGTTCTTGGTGTTGGACCGACGCAGTATGTACGAGCGAATGGATTCACCCGTTCGTTGAGTGCAGGCCCGCAGCTCCTCGATCGAGGCAGGTCTCTTGCTGGTGCCCTTGAAGTTTTGGACGAAACTGAAGGGTTTCGCGACATAGTAAATCAAAAAAATTCTACGGATGTGAACGGGAAAAGCCAAGATCTAATCTAGGAGATGCAAACAACGAGGGGGGATGGATGAGATCTTCATACCCTTGAAGAAATCGCACAGCGGAACGTTCGACGGAACGTGGTTGATGTAGTCGTACTAGCCTTCTCCTCCTCGCTATCCGATCCGATCCAACACCGCAAGTGGCGATGCCTCCGAGAGATGCACACGTATGGCACCTCGACGTATCCTCCTTCCTCGGTACAGCAAGTGGGGTGGAGAGATAGATTGGATCTACAACACGACGGCGTGGTGCAAAGGTGGAGACTGGAGAGTTTCTGCAGCAGGGCTTCGCCTACGCGCAGTCGGGAGAGAGAGGGAGAGGAGGGCAGCAGCTAGGCGGCTAGGGCTTTTGGAGGTGTGGGGGGAGGGTGTTCCCCTGCCCTCTTTATATTGAGGGCTGTCCGGATGCCCCTTGCCCCCTCCTCCAAGCCTAGGGCAGGCGGCCATATGGGAGGAGTGGGGGCAAGTCCCCCCCTTCTAGAAGCTCTCCCTAGGGTTTCCCCTAGGGCTTGGCCGGCTGGGCCTATGGGGCCTTGTGCCCCTGGCCCAATGCAGCCAGGGCACTCCCTCGTAGGCCCACGCCACCTCCCGACAAATGGGGCCACGTTGGTCCCACTCCAGAAGCTTCTAGAACCTTCCGGTACAATACCGGACAATTCGAAACAATTCCGAAATCCAAAAACTGCTTTCGCTTATATGAATCTTATTCTCCAGACCATTCCGGAACCTCTCGTGATGTCATGGATCTCATCCGACACTCTGAACAAAAACTCATAAACCAATTATCCATTCTATCCTAGCGTCGAGACACGTTAAGTGTGTGACCCTATGGGTTCGAGAATATGTAGACATGATCTTCTGTCAATAATCAACAGCGGGGTCTGGAAACCCATATTGAATCCCACATACTCATCGATCATCATATCGGATGCACCACGATGCCAGGATTCAATCAATCCCATATATATATTCCCTTCGTCGCGCGATATTTTACTTGCCCGAGATTCGATCGTCGGTATCGGCATACCTAGTTCAATCTCGTTCACAGCAAGTACTTTACTCGTTCCGTAATCCGATATCACTTTGTGATTAACTCCTTAACCACGTGCTTGCAAGCGGTGTTGATATCGATTACCGAGTGGGCCCGAAGTATATCTCTCCGACTTGGGAGGGACAAATCCCATCTCGATACATACAACCCAACAGGTACTTTTCGATCACCTGAGAGACACCCTTTATGATCACCCTCTCATAGGATGACGTTTGATGACCTCAAAGCTTTCTTCCGATACCAGGGAGTTGCATTATCTCATTGTATAAGGAATACAATATTTGACATAGGAAAAGCTTCGCAAAGATGAACACGATGACACGATCTAATTGCTCTACTTAATTTGGGTATGTCCATCATATCATTCTCCCAATGACATGACCTCATTATTAATCGACAACTCATGTCTATGGTTAGGAAACCTTAACCATCATTAATCAATGAGCTAGTCCATAGAGGCGTACCAGGGACACGGTGTTGTTCATAAAGCACACAAGTATCAAAGTTTCCGCTTAATACAATTCAAGCATGGAATATAAACTTTATCATGAACAAGAATTATAATAATAACATCTTTATTATTGCCTCTAGGGCATAATTCCAACAGTCTCCCACTTGCACTAGAGTCAATAATCTAGTTTACATCTGGCAACAATCTAACACCCATGGCACTAAGGTGCTGATCATGTTTTGCTCGTGGAAGAGGTTTAGTCAACGGATTTGCGACATTCAGATCTGTATGTACTTTGCTAATCTTCAGATCTCCATCTGTTATATAATCTCGGATTATATGAAACTTGCGGTTGATATGCTTGGTCTTTGGATGATATCTTGGTTCCTTAGCCAGTGCTATGGCGCCAGTGTTGTCACACAATATCTCCAGTGGGTCCAAGGCACTTGGAACCACACCAAGCTTGTCGTGGTGGTGGCACGGCAGATGCCATGGGTAGGCTAAAGTATGGGGCCAATAGATGCTAGAGGGATCTGGGAAGGGAAGATGTAGTTAATTCTACACACAAATGACTAACATAATTGGTATTGTCTTTAACTCGGACGATGGCATATGTATCTTGCTGGAATATCTCGGGCAACCATTACATTTTTCTACCAATTCTTTGGCCTCTTTCAACACCGTTGGCCAATAAAATCCATGCCTGAATGCTTTGGCCACTAAAGCTCTGGACGAGGCGTGATGCCCGCATTCTCCCTGATGTATATCTAGGAGGATTTCATGGCCTTCCGCCGAGTCAACACATCTTTGCAGCACGCTTGTGACGCTTCTTTTATATAGCTCATTGTTTATGATTGTATAAGATTTTGCTCTTCTCACTGTCTGTCTAGCCAGTACCTCATTACTCGGCAAAGTCGCATCGTTAAGGAAGGAAAATATGGGTTGCGCCCATGTTGGCATGATTTTCCCTGGTATAATTCCACTATCTATTTCCATATTTTCCGCCAACATAACAACCTCGGATTTTTCCATATCCATTCGTGCGACGGCCGGGTTCATTTTTGGAAACTCCGGGTTATATTTTTTGTCAATTTCCATCGGCGTACTATCTTCTCTTGATTTTGCCGGGATAAAGATGGATTCAGACTCTGGTGATGGTGCTATTGATGGTTTTCTCAGGTGCAATAGGGCGATACCCGAGGGAATTGATTGCCTGGTTGATCCGAGTTTTGACAACATGTCCGCAGCGTCATTTTCTGCCCGAGGTATATGATGAAATTCACATCCATCGAAGTATCCACTGAGTTTTTGCACATGGAATCAATATAAGGCCATATTTGCATCTAGCGCGTCCTAATTGCCTGATACTTGCTGTACTACTAGATCTAAATCCCCGTAGCATAGGATCCGACGTATGCCAATCTCTTTTGCCACTTTTAACCCATGGACGAGTGCTTCGTACTCGGCTACATTGTTTGATGCGGCAAAATGTATTTGCAGCACATATTTCAGCTGATCTCTTTTTGGCGAGGTTAACATTATCCCTGCCCCCAAGCCATTCCTCGGCTTGGAGCCGTCAAAATGCATTGTCCAATAATTCGGATCTGGTAATGGCGGCTCATATTGTACCTCAGCCCAATCCACAAAGAAGTCAGCCACCGCCTGAGATTTGATTGCATCTCGCCTATCGAATTGCGGAGCATAAGGTGACAATTTAATTGCCCATTTTGCTATTCCGCAGCTTGCGTCTTTGTTGCTCAATATGTCGGTTATGGGCGCTTCACAGATCACCTTGATCGGGTGTTCTTCGAAGTAATGTTTGAGTTTCTTCGCCGACATGTATACTCCATATGCCATCTTCTGATAATGTGGGTAGTTTTGTTTCGAAGCTGATAGTACCTCGCTTAGGTAATATACCGGCCTCTGTACTGATTTATTATCTTCTATTCGTTCCACAACGATCACCGCACTTACCACTCTGTTTGTGGCGGCTATGTAAAGTAACATAGGCTCTTTTGACAATGGAGAAGACAGGATTGGTGCTGTGACCAACATCTTTTGTAGTTCATGAAACGCATTATCTGCTTGTGGTGTCCAAATGAATTTATCAGATTTTTTCATCAGTTGATACATTGGTAATGCCTTCTCTCCCAGCCGACATACAAATTGGCTAAGCGAGGCCAGGCAACCCGTGAACTTCTGTACGTCATTTAGACATCTCGGCAATTCCATCCTTTCTACCTCTCTTATCTTTGTGGGATATGCCTCTATACCTCCACTGGATACGAGAAAACCGAGTAGTTTCCCAGCTGGTACACCGAAGGTAAATTTCTCCGGGTTAAGCTTCATTCGAAACCTTCTCAAGTTCGCGAATGTCTGCCGAATATCCTCCAGTAGCGTTTTGCTCTCTTTGGTTTTGATAACCACATCGTCTACATATACTTGTACATTTTTCCCTATCTGGTCATGTAGACATGTTTGCATACATCTCTGGTACGTCGCCCCTGCGTTACGTAGGCCGAATGGCATGGTGCGATAGCAATAAGCCCCGTACGGGGTAATAAACACAGTCTTTATTTGATCAACCGGATTTAACGGTATCTGGTGGAAACCAGAATACGCGTCTACAAATGATAACAGCTCACAACCAGCGGTCGAATCAATGACTTGGTCTATCCTAGGTAAGGGAAAAGGATCTTTGGGACACGCCTTGTTCAGGTTCGTGTAATCAATACACATTCGCCATACGATGGCTACATTTGGATCATCCTTTTTCTTTCCTACTAACACCGGGTTTGATAGCCAATCCGGATAAAGCACTTCCATGATGAACCCGGCCGCAAGGAGCCGAGCTATCTCATCCCCTATTATTTTTCTCCTGTCTTCGGCGAAGCGGCGGAGAGGTTGCTTCACCGGCCTTGCTTCTGGCCTTATATTCAGAGAGTGCTCAGCCAACTCCCTCGTCACACCTTGCAGGTCTTGAGTTAACCATGCAAAGATATCCCGATTCTCACGGAGGAAGTTGGTGAGCTCGCCTTCCTATTTGGCATCTAGGACGGCTCCAATGGTGACGGTGCGCTCTAGGAACTGCTCATCTATCTGGACCTTTTTTGTTTCTTTAGTCGGCTGGAACGAGACACTTCCATGTGGGTCGGCCAATGCCGGCATATTCAGTTGTGTCGACTAAGCGAGGGCCGCTACCTCCTGAATCCTTCTTTTTTCTCTTGCGATTACCAATGACTCGGCCAGGTTTGATCCGGCCGAAGCACATTCCATTGACTTCCTGTAATCTCCTGCTACAGTTATCACCCCTTGCTGTCCGGGTAGCTTCATTTTTAAGTAAGTGATGTGGCAGCTGCTCATGAATTTGGCCAATGCTGGCCGCCCGAGTAAAGCATGATAGCAACTTTCTAAATCCACCACCTCAAACTCCAAATTTTCCGCTCTGCAGTTATCCCTTGTGCCGAATAACACATCTACTCGAACCTTCCCAATGGGTTCGCATGAAAGTCTCGACACTATTCCATGGAACGTGGTTCTCGTGGATTGCAGCATATTCTGCGATATTCCGAGCTTATGCATTGTATCTTTGTACATGATATTGATACTGCTCCCATTGTTAATGAGTACTTTTGAGAATTTCGCATTAATGCCGGGCCCGACAAATGTCGGATGTAGTACGAGTGCATACGACCCCGGATTCGACATTATTTTGGGATGATCCTTTATACTCCAAGTTACTTCTTGATCTGACCAAGACACATATCTTGGTACTGCCGGCATAACCGCATTCACTTCCATATGCCGGCGCTGTACACTTTGCCTGTCTTGTTGTTCTGTTGTGAACACGCAATATGATTGATGATGCTCCCTGTAATCATTGCGTCCATTATATCCAGGGTTAGTCCTTTCAACCTGACCCTGATTTATCACTTGATGCACTGCATCTCTCCGGTCCGAGTTATCATACCTCGGGGGAGGAGGGGTAACATTAACTGCTGTGCACTCGCCCCAGTCAATTGCAGCAGCTGCTGCTGATGTGCCTGATGGGAAGGTGCTTGCATACCCGCCGGGTTCCCCATTGCGTTTTTCATCCAGGCGCATTGCCGGGTTGTATGATTAGCCGACTTGGCTGGGTTTGGAGTGTGAAACTTACATGTTTGATCCAACATGGATTCAAACGTGTACTTCGGCCTCTCCTGCCATTGCTTCTTCTATTCTGGTGTCCACTGTCTCTTCCCTTCATTCCTTGTTGTCTATTGTTGAGGACCATTCTTCTGCCACTGACTGTTTCCGTGACTCGGCAGATCTTGCACTACCGCTGCCACCTGATTAGAGGCATATCTGTAATCCGGTCTTTCCTCTCTTCTTCTACCTCTGAACTAGTTGCGCCTCGATGATCCGGACACATCTCTTGCATATTGATCTTGATGCTCCCGATGGTCCGCTGACATCAACTCTGGTTGCGTCGGATCTCCCAATGCATACGAATCCGCTATCCTGATGGTTTTTGCCAAAGTGGTTGGCATATCTCTTTGCAGTCGCTGCCACAAGACACTGGCATAACGGCATCCTTGAGCGAACCAAGCTATCGCTTGTGATTCTATAACTCCCTCGCATGAATTCTTGAGGTTACACCACCGAGTCAAGAATTCTCTATCTGTCTCATTCGGCCTTTGCTTGCACATTGCAAGCTGCTGTGGCCTGTTTGGTATCTTGTAAGTGCTGGTAAAGTTGCTGACAAACATCTCTTCAAAATCTAGCCAGCAATTGATACTGCCCGCTGGCAGATTATTCAGCCATACTCTGGCCGGTCCTTCCAGCATTTGCAGGACATATCTTACTACCCATCGCAAGTTTCCGCCAGCTATTTTTACTCCAGTGGCATAGTCAATTAACCAATCTTGTGGTTTGGTGCTCCCATTGTATGTTTTCGTGCCCCTTGCCAACTGAAAATTTGGCACAGGCGGCTCGCCCATGATCCGGGGTCCTAAACATGCCGGACCCGGCGGACCTTGCTCCTCTAACAACTCGGACCGATATAACCTGTCCAGTTTTAGTCTTGCATCATTTGATGGCAGGTTTCTGTACACTACTCTCTCCTGCATTCCATAATGGTCATTTCCACCATGCCCTGCATACTCCATATCTGAATAACCATCATTGTACCTCTCATTTGCCTGATTATGGCGAGCTGGTCTCACTTCTCTTTCCTGCCAAGGTTCATATCTCGGCTGAGGATTGGGCGGCGGATCCCTCCTTCCTTCTGCCTGGATATTGTTCTCATGATTTCCTCTTCCGAGGTCTCCATTACCTCGGCTTCCGTTGCCCTTGTTGGCACGGCCGGGGTTTCTTTCGCCACTGTTACCTCGGCTTCCATTGCCTTTGTTCTCATTGATCTTTTCAGCTACCGCCGGATCATACGGTACAATTTACTTGTTTCTTTTTCCTAAAGTTACTGCTCTATCTTTTCGCGCATTGTTTCCGGGTGAAGATGCTGCTGCCACAGATAGGGCGGGTGCTGCACCCGCCGGGTCTTGCCGGGTCTAGCCTAAGCATTTCTTCATTCTGCTGGTTCGCAATGCGCAGCAGCTCATTCACTCTTTCTTGCTGTTTCTGCCAGGCTTCACCGGTCAGTCCTTCTAACTCTAGTGCAGCGGCATTTGCCGCCCTTAGGTTTTTTGCCGGGGTGCTATACCTCGGCAAGCCTAGATCGACTGAATCTGCTTTATGAGTCTCATGCTCTTTATTGATATCATCCATGAGGTTTTTCCCTCTCAATCTTAATTCATCGACCCGCTCGGGGGTGACATCTAGCTTATTTGCCTTAGCATATTCTCGCAGGGTCCTGTTTAAGGATTCCCGCAATGCCGACACCTTTTTTGCATCTACCGGCACCTTTTGCCTGGTTTCTTCTAACTCTGCCTGAGCATTAGCCGGATCGAGTATCGGCGCCACAGGCGTAGTCAGATTATCTATAGTTGCCTGAAGAATATTTTCTGGTCTTTCTAGAGGTGGCCATCTTACCCTTGGTGCCTTCGGGGTTGTATCCTGCACCTCGGCTGGCTTGGCTGCCGAAGGATCTACTTCGGTGGGCTGCGGAGCTACCTGCTTCATGGTTACCTATACTCCCGTCGTCGAATCCTTGCTTGATCCGGCGCCTGCTGCTCCCGCCTGCACCCCGGCTGCGACCATCACCTCGACGCTGCTGACGGGGCGTTCTCCACATGGACCGTTCGTGGCGCTGAGGGGGGCTCCCCTGCAACAATAACTTGGTGAGGATAAACGTAGGGGGTGTCGACGCCGACGTAGATCTGGTGCATGCCCAAGTTGATGAAGACGTCGTTGCGTGGAGGAGTTTTTCTCCTGAAGCTGCCTGCATTATCGCTGACATAGTAACAGAGATCAAATCTCCGAACTAAACCAGAGACAACGCGCTCGCCAGTGTGGATGAAGTTTCCCATCCGGATCTTGACTCCAGCTAGCACCGCTGCTGGCCCCACGATGGGCGCCAACTGTCGTGGTGGTGGCACGGCAGATGCCATGGGTAGGCTAAAGTATGGGGCCAATGGATGCTAGAGGGATATGGGGAGGGAAGATGTAGTTAATTCTACACACAAATGACTAACATATAGATCTTTATTTCTCCTCTCTTGGGCTACAAGTGCTCCTTGAGCTGTATGCAGGAAAAGAAGATGAACTTTTACCAGCCTAACGGTATAGAATGAGTCGGTCCCCTTCTCAGGATCCAAGCCTCTCCTTATAAAGGGGTGCCTTGGCTCCTCTAGGGCTGACGTGGCAAGCATATTCGAAGAATATGCTTGTCCCAATATAGTAACTCGGCGGCTTCCTTTCCGTGTCCCCCTTCTAATGACGGCAAAGTTCAAGAGAACCCCGCCTGCACGCCTCGGGATCCAGGACTGTCACCTCCGTGACCTCCTTTTGCCCTTCTGCTGCTCTGCGCCTTGTCCTTTGCGCTTGGCTCTGTTCAGATTCTTCCTAGCCTGTGACTAGAGTTTGACTATAGGCACCTCCTTCTCCTGCAAGCTTCATGTCATTTGGCCCCGTCTCGCTTAACTCGGCTTGGCCTTCACCTGCATTTAGGTTATTCGGACTTACCTGGCCGACTTAACTCGTACGTCGGCCGGGTAACGTACAACTCCTCCCATAAGTGTCATGGTCGTGCTTATCTCGGCCGTCCTTTAGATGATTCGGCCGATATAAACAGTAACTCGGCATAGGACAGGGGGAACTCCTTTTGTCTTCCCCCGTCCTGACCCTATCCGGGGTCACGTCCCCAACAAAGCTCAGTGATGAAGTTCCTGATCCAAACTCCTTCACTTGACGCTTCTCCCGCAACCATGTATTCTGCTTCTACTGTAGATCCCGCTATCACGCTTTGCTTGCAGCTTCTCCAGCTCACAGCTCCTCCATTCAAAATATAAACGTATCCTGTCTGAGATTTAGAATCATCCTTGTCGGTGTCGAAACTAGCATCGACGTAACCTTTTACGACGAGCTATTCATCACCTCCATAGACTAAGAATATTTCTTTAGTCCTATTTAGATAATTTAGGATGTTTTTTATGGCTGTCCAGTGTTCCACTCCTAGATCACTTTGGTATCTGCTCGTCAAACTAAGAGCAACACATCCGGTCTAGTACACAGCATGGCATACATGATAGAACCTATGGCCGAGGCATAAGGCACTTTGCTCATAGATTCTCTATCGTTCACCGTAGCTGGATACTGAGCCCTGCTCAATATCTTACCTGACAACATAGGCACTGAACTTTTCTTTGCCTTATCCATTCTGAACCTTTTTAGAACTTTGCCTAGGTATGTACTTTGGCTTAAAGCTATTAGGCGTCTTTGTCTATCTCTATAGATTTTGATGCCTAATATATAAGCAGCTTCTCCTAGGTCTTTCATTGAAAAACATTTGTTCAAATAACCCTTCACATCGTTAAGCATATCAATGTCATTTCCAATAATCAATATGTCATCCACTGTTAGGGTAGTAGATGAACCACCACCAGTTGAGATAGATCCTTTTAAGATACCTACAAGTATTATTGATCGTGTTATGGATAATTATTATTTAGGGGATGGAACTGTCCACCCTGGTGATCACTTGCTTTTTATATATGAATTATGCGGATTGTTGAAGTGTGCAGGTATCACAACTGAATAGGTGAACAAGAAGTTACTCTCTATATCCTTGAAAGGAAGAGCTGAAGAATGGTATAAGCTGGTGAAGAATGGACAATCCATGGAATGAGAGGAAATAGTGCCTCTCTTTTATTCTAAATTCTATCCTCCAGTGAAATTCATAAGGATAGGAACCTAATATATAACTTTTCGCCTCGTGATGGAGAGATTATAGCTCAAGCTTGGGGGAGTGAAGTTACTAATGCTTAAATGTCCTATTCATGAACTCCCTAACAATATTATTATCAATAACTTCTATGATAGGCTTTCTCTTCATGATAAATATTTACTAGATGCTTCCTGTGCTGGATCATTCACACGTATGAAGGAAGAAGCTAAATGGGATCTCCTAGACCGTATTCAAGAGAACACTGAAGCATGGGAGAATGACAAAGGAAGAAATTCAGGGAAATTATGCATGAAATTGGTCCCTGTGAGCTTGAGGAAATTGATGTGGATATTCACCTTGCTAATAAGGAAACCATTTTCCCTATTGGTATTGTAATAGATGTGGAGGTTTTTTGCGGTAAGATTAAGTATCCTGCTGATTTTCTAGTACTTAATTCAGCAGCTAGCAAAACTTGTCCTATTATCTTTGGTAGACCTTTCTTGAACACTTGTGGAGGTATTATAGATTGTAAAAAGGAGAAAGTTTTAACTAAGTTTGATGGATATTCTTATGAGTTTAACTTTTCCAAATTTGCTAAATCTCCTTGTGAAAATAGCTTGCCTAATGAAGATTTCAGGATGGAACAACTTGCTTCTATTGATCCAGTTTATGACCTTGGACCTCCTTTTGATGACTGTAAGTATGCTTATTCTGATGATAAAGTTGTTTCCTTTGATAGTTATATTGTCAACTTTATTCAAGGTGCTACTGAAAGTTATTATGAGAGAGGGAAACATGGTTTTATGCATCTCAATAATGTTAAGTTTACCTGTTTTATGTTGAAAGCTTTGAAGTTGCACTTGTTTTGTCTTCCTATGCTATTGGATTTTTGTTTCAACAATTTGTTTTCTCATGGTACCCCCATGCATAGGAAGTGGGTTAGACTCAAATGTTTTAGTTATTTGCTTCTTGATGCTCTCTTTCTCTTCAGATATTTATCTCCTATGTGAGCATCTTTGAAACTATCAAGCCTAACTTAAAGGCATTAAAAAAGTACTTCTTCGGAGATAACCCACTAGTTTTGTCGAGTCTTGGAAGTTATTACCTTAGTAATAACCGCTCCTTGTCCTTTCTGTTTTGGTTTTTGTGTCAAGATTAACTACTTTTGAGAAGTAGAGGAGTTGTGAAAAGTGGCTGTCGTGGGACAAATTTTAGTGCTGCATTGTAAATATTCGTGAAGGATCTCAGTACTTCGGATGGAGCTGTATTTTTTTGTGCTTGTTCTCCAAGTTGTTACCCAACTTTCATTAGTTTTGCATTTTTTTATTTGAGCAACACAAGGTTTTCGAAAAGATCAATCTTTACCTGCTGGTATGTTTTGACAAATTTCTGCCATCATTTGCATTGGCCTCTTATATTGATTCCCTTCCAGATTCTTTTTGGGGCTTCAGGAAAGGAGTTGCTATAGTAGCTTTTGTTTTGATGGGTTTCAGTTGAAGTGTGAACCGAAAGGCTTATTGTTTTTTATACACTAATGTTGCCAATGAGGTTTGTGTAAGGCCTTGCATGAAAGAAATTTTCACGAGATGGAGAAAAGGAATCTGCAGAGTTCGTCTTTGAATAGGTAAAAGTGGTGAAAATAGAAGGTTCGTGAAAACCTTATTGTTTTATATTTTTGATGTTTTTATTACATACGGAAGGTTACGAGACGAAACAGAGGAGAAAGGGAGGCCAGGGTGGCCACACCCACCCTAGGCACGGGCCACAGTGGCCGTGCCTACAGGGGGTGTGAGCCCCCTGAGCTTCGTCTCTGACTTGTTTTCTCACCAGTACCTTCCTTATGCATTGAAACTTCATAATATATACCCCCGAGGTTCGTATATCGTGTTCTCGTCGTGTTTTCGTTTTGACCTATTTCTGTCAGGAAATCTTCTCAAAGTTTAGAGCACCATGGTCTCTGCCAACGACAAAGGCAAGAAGCCCAAGGAAGATGATCCTCACAACTCCAAGGAGGAGGAGATCTTGGTTGGGGATGAAGAAGACATGGAGGAGGACGATCATCCAGACACCCGCGCTACCATCGCAAGCATTGGAGTGGTGGCAAACCCTACTAAGCTTAAGAGGACAACACGGATGTCTACAGGAGGGAAAACCCCACGTCTTGTCTTCAATCCACGGTCACCTCTTATACATGAGCAACAGTACCAATAGGTGCCCAAAGGGAACTTGCCCTTTGTTTGCGATCTATCTCGTTCTAACCATGTAGGGAAGGAACACACTAAGAAGGAAGAGTGGGGAAAAAATAACAAGGACTGGGATTCTCGGTCCGATATGATCATGAACCGCATTGAGCAAAATTCGGAGTTGATCCGTACTCTGACCTTCGAGATTGAGGATTTGAGGAAACTGATTGAAGAGCTTATCAAGAGAACACCACCGCTACCGAAGGAGTAATTCATCATCAGGTTTGGCATCCCCTTGGCTTGTTCCAAGCTTGGGGGAGTGCCGAGGTATCACATCATTATCTTTTATCTTTTACCTTTTTAGTAGAGCTATATCTTTGGTAGAGAAGTTATCTTATAGGTTGGTTTGCATGTGGAAGTATCTCTCCTTTAGTTGGTTATCGATGTATCCCTTGGTGTGAGTGCCTTTATGGAATATTAATGAGAAGCTTCATCTTTTACTTTTTGCACTTCTTATTTTAGTTTGCAATCTCTATTATACGATTGATCTTGTTGATCAGTATTGGTATCACTTTGGGAGCATCAAGTAGATCTAAATTGGTTTTGGCAAACCAAGATCTAGTCAGTAGCAACACTTTTTGAGGCTTGAAAGGAAAAGAGAAAAAGCTTACAGGTATTTTGTATCTTTTATTTTCTTTCTTGACTGGCCCATAAGCTTAGTATTCTTTATTTAAGATCTTTTGTGTCTTCAAGGAAGATTGCATGTTTGGCTTTATTACTTGTATGTTTGCTTGTTTCCTTCAACTCTCTTGCTTGCTACCCAGCCTTGCTAGCCAAAAACCTGTTTTGAGAAGGACTACTTCTCATGCATCCAATCCCTTTTAACCAAAACCCGTGCCATCTGTGTCCACCATATCTACCTATTAGCATTATTGCTATTCCAAGCAAATTATCAAGCTTCATCTATCTTTCGAATTAAAAATTATTTTGTTATGTGAAAACTAGCCAGTAAAGCTCTCACGAACTTGATGGCACACCTTATTTTCTTGCCCTAATAAATTTGAACCATTGTGTCATCGAAGTTGTATATGCTTGCATCTATACGTTGGGATTAGCAAAACCGTGCTGTCACGAGGAACGCTTTCAACACTTATGGATACATATCCAGTTGATATCATGCTCTTTTGTTTGCGGATGTTGTCGGTGTGAAATAAAAGGGGATCTTGTAAGTCCATGGAGTTATGTATGTGTGTTAGAGAAACGCCTAGGACTTTAGCCTAAGCCATGCCTAATCATGGTGGAAACTTGCAGCATAACCATAATGAGCAATCTGTGAAGCATCCTCAATAAAAACCTATGCAAATAGCAAATAAAAATATCGCTGAGATGCTCACTGTCTACTTGCCTTGTCATTTTGATTATGGGATAGCTCCTGTATCATGTGCAAGGGGTACCCCATTGGCGGTTCTTTATGATACACATGTACTTACAATGACAAGAACTTACCGGTAACTAAAGTTGAGTAGCATGAGGAGCGACCCTCATACTCAAGGGACATGAGATTGTCAGCTTATATTTCGTCAAGCATATACTCCATCTTTGTTCACTTTAACCTTAATCACCTCAATATGCTTATGATAGGGGCAATGAGGGCTCAAAGCTAGTAAATACCATAATCTTTTGGAAGCTCTTCATGACTTGAAATCCCTGCTTCCCTCTATGAGGGGCTTTCTCCTATTTCTAAGTTGAGTCAGTAAACCTACTTCCTCTCTATCTCCATCAAGCATTTGAGTTGTTGTGTTCCAAGCATTCATATGATGATTTATTCAATCATGTTCTTTATCTTCCTTGTTTGCACAAGACTCTTATCTATTGAGTATTACTTTGAAAGCCTTCATTGTGAAAAACCTTTTATGTTTGAGCAAAAGAGTACTCCTATTGTAAAACTTCTAAAAAAGCTTTTTGTAAAACTGTTTGCCAGCTGTTCTCTGACCAAGGAAAAAGTTTGCCAATTCCAATTATGATTTATCTTTATGCATATTGTGACTCCTCTACTTGTTGCAAGCTAAGTTATATAATGGTGAGTTGCTTTCTTCTATGAGTTGTGTAATGGTAAGTGTGATGCTTCTTGTCCGTATTCTTTTATCGACACTTCATTCCATAAACCTGTGGACATGTTTACTAAGCTCAGTTTTCGCTTGGAGACAAGCGAAGGTCTAAGCTTGGGGGGTGATACATACAATTTGCATCACCATTCTATATCATAATTTGCCTCTATTCATTGATATTTCTTATTAAGAGGTGTTACTTATGCCTTTTCATCTATTTTTGCATGTTGGATGGTTCTTGGAGGATGAACTACCGGAGTCGGGTTTCTGATGGAAAAAGAGGTGTTTTGATGCAATTTCGCGAAGATCAGAAAAATACCAGAAAAACTACGAAAAATCATATTTTCCTAGAAGACGAAGAATGCCAGAAGGGGAGGCGGAGATGGGCCACATGGGGCCCACACCCCCAGGCGCCGGCCACCCCTAGGTCGCACCTACAGGGGGTGTGGCCCACCTGTCCCACCTCTGGCTCCGCCCTCTCGCCTATATCTTCTCCTCGAAACCCTAATACACAAGGGGCAACCACAGAAAGATTCTGCCGCCTCTGCGGGGCGGAAAACACCGATAGAGAAAGAGCTCTTCGGCAGACTGAGTTCTACCGGGGAAATTCCTTCCCGGAGAGGGGAGATCATCGCCATCAACACCATCATCAAGCTAGACTTCATGAGGATCATCATCATCCACACCATCATCTCCACTAGCACCATCATCATCACTCCATCCCGCTGTAACAATTGTGTTGAATACTTGCATAGTTCTTAGGGGAAACTTTCCCGGTGTTGATTACTATTGTAGTTGATGCTTGTGAGTGGAACCATTGGATTATTGTTTATGTTCAGATTGTTATCCATCACCATATCATCTTCGATCTTAATCCATATGATGTCTTATGAGTAGTTCGTTTAGTTCTTGAGGACATGGGAGAAGTCATGTTGTTAGTAGTGGATTTGTGTTGAGATATTATTCAATGGCTTAGTATTTAAGTTGTGGTGCTATTCTTCTAGTGGTGTCATGTGAACATCGACTACATGATACTTCACCATTTATGGGCCTAGGGGAATGCATTGTGTATTTGGCTACTAATTGTGGGGTTGCCGGAGTGACAGAAACCTAAAACCCCGTTAGGACACCATTGCACAAGGGAGTGTAGGATCTCAGAGTTTAAGGCTATGGTTAGGTTTATATCTTAATTTCTTTCCTGTAGTTGCGGATGCTTGCAGGGGGTTAATCACAAGTATGTCTTAGTCCAATTAAGGTCGGTACATTAGCACAGGTTCACCCACACAACACTTACAAAACCAAAGAAGACTACTCAGCTATATGAAGCGAAAGCACTTGATAGAATTCCCATGTGTCCCCGAGAACGTTTGGTCCTTATAAGTATTTCCACCGGCATGTCCTTTGATATGAAAGGATTGGGCCACTTGCTGCAATTGTTCGTTGTCTTTATTACTTGCACTTTATTTCTTTGCTTTATCAGAAAACCCCTAAAAATCCGTTTGCTAAGTATTTACAAATATTTCCTGCTCCATACCACTAGTCAACACCTTCTGCTCCTCGTTGGGATCGACATCCCTATTTATCGAAAGTACTATGATACACCCCCTATACTTGTGGGTCATCAGTGACATAAATATCTAAGGCTGTAGATGTGCTATTGCTACTAGGGAGAAAACAATGATCCTTTGTTCATGGAACAATTGTATTGTTTACTTTACACACTTTGCTTAAAGCAATAATCTGTTGATTGCAACTTAATATTGGAGGGGAGTCGTATGATAACCTGAAGGTGGATTACTAGTCATAGATGCAGTTGGATGGCAGTCTATGTATATTGTTGTAATGCCCAATCGAATCTCATAGGATCATGGATGTCTAGTATTGCATTATTATGCCTTGGTCAGTCATGTCAATTGTCCTGCTGTAATTTGTTTACCCAGCATGTTATGATATCTATCTTAAGGAGAACACCTCTAGTGAACTATGGACCCCGGTCCAATCTTTGCCATTGATACATATTCCAATGTTACTGTTTACTATCTACAAGCCACCATTACTTTCCACACCATACGGTTAATCCTTTGTTTTTAGCAAACCGGTGACATTGACAACCTCACTGTTTGTTGGGGCAAAGTCTTGAGTTTGTGGTGTGCAGGTTTCCAAGTTACTAGCAACACCTTTGAGTCGTTTCCTTACTCCTACTGGTTCGATAACCTTGGTTTCTTACTAAGGGAAAAACTTGCTGCTGTACTCATCATACCTTCCTCTTGGGGTTTCCCAACGAAGCTCTATAGTGATCTGAGCCACATCAGATACCAGGTCGATCCTGATCAGATCCACTTGACAACAATCAAGAATATCCTGAAGTACTTGAGATGAGGGTGAACTCGGTGTAAAGGGTTACACATATGCAAATTTCCAAATTGACTCTAATGATTCTCGCTCGCAATCTGGGTACTTGCTCATTATGAACAGAGGTGCGCTGAGTAAGAGGAGTTCCAAGAAAGATACAGTTGTCGATTCTATAATAGAAGGTGAGTATATTGTGGCCTTGGAGGCTATGAATGAAGATGTTTTGATCAGGAACTCCTGGATGGATCTTGGTGTGATTCAGGGCAAATCCAAGCATATGGATGTTTACTATGACAACAATGGTGCTATTGTACAAGTTAAGAAACCAAGGCAATACAAAAACAAAGCACATACTTAGAAAGTACCAACTTTTTCACTAGTTTGTCGAATGGGCTTATATTAAGTTATGCAAGGTACACATGAATGCAAACATTACACATTCGTTGACAAATCCGTTGTCACATGCTAAGCATGAGGCACACACAACAGCAATGCGCATGAGATGCTTGGATATGTCATATCCGAGTGACAACTCTGGTGCAAGTGGAAGACTATTGGGAATATGCTCTAGAGACAACCAATGGGGTTGATGTATTTCCTGATGTATTGGGAAGACTATTGCTAAGCATGAGGCACACACAACAGCAATGCGCATGAGATGCTTGGGTATGTCATATCCGAGTGACGACTCTGGTGCAAGTGGAAGACTATTGGGAATATGCTCTAGAGACAACCAATGGCGTAGCATAAAGATCAAGTCATTTCAATAGTTTGTTTGCTATAAGCTTTCTGATACATAGTAACCTAATTCCTTCGACCATGAGATCATGCTAATCACCATCACCTGAAGGATGCTTTGATGACATCAAACACCACACCATAATTGGGTGGCTATAAAGGTGGAATTGAGTGTTCGGAAAGTATGTGTTGAGGCACATGGATCAAGGGTGGGATTTGTCCATCCATATGACGGATAGATAATACTCTGGGCCCTCTCGGTGGAATGTCATCCAATTAGCTTGCAAGCATGTGACTGGATCACAAGGGATCACATATCACGGGAACGAGAAAAGAGTACTTATAGGTAACGAGGCTGAACTAGGTATGCAGAGATACCGACGATCAAACCTCGGATAAGTAAACTATCGCGAGACAAAGGGAAACTGGTATCGTATGTAAGTGGTTCATTCAATCGCAAAATAATCGTAGAAATATGTGGGAGCCATATGAATTTCCAGATTCCTCTATTGGTTATTGATCAGAGAAGTGTCTCAGTCATGTCCGCATAATTCACGAACCGTAGGGAGACACACTTAAGGATTCGATGTTGTTTAGTAGATACGGAATGTAAGTAGGGAGACCGAATGTTGTTCGGAGTCTCGAATGGGATCCGAGATATCACGAGGAGATCCGAAATGGTCCGGAGAATAAGATTCATATAAGGAAAGTCCGATTCCGGAGTTCGGGAATGATTCCGATGTTTTCATCGGAGAGGTTCTAAAAGTGTCTAGAAGTTTCACCGGACCGGAAGGGGAATGGTTCATGAATGTGTCATGGTTAAGTGGAATGATTGGATCATGTCCTAGGTCACTTGGTTGGGCATTTGCGAGAGAGAAATAAAGCTCTAAATTAAAGTCAAAAGGGAGGTTTGAAAAGTCAAACTGGAACCATAGTTTCCTAGTGGAAGAAGGAAAGAGTCCTTCCTTCTCTCCAACTTGGGTTTGGGGAAGGATTAAAAACTCCCCTCTCCCAAGCTGCCCTCCCTCTCATAAATAGAGGGGAGGGGCTGCCCCAAAGCACCACAACCAGCCCTCCCCACCTTGTGCCGTCGACGCAAGCCGCCGCCGCCAGCAGCCTCCGCCGGCTCGTCGTTGTTGCCCTAGCCGCCGCCGACTCCACCTCCTCCTCTCCGGCCCTCTAAACCTAGATCGTCGGAAACCCTAGATCCACCATAACTCGCACCGGCTTAGGCGATGCCCTGCGGGATCTTCCCTCTACTTCCGACACCACACCGTCGTGCTGCCGGAATTGCGAGGGGAGAACTACAACCTCCGCTGCCTGCTGGAACAAGGGAGAGGAAGGTCTTCATCGAGTACCGAACGTTTGACCAACTATGGAAGCGCTGCCGGAACGTAGCGCCAGAAGGATTGTCTACGCGATCTTGAGATCGGCAAGTGTACGACTACATCATCCACGAGAATCTGCTCTCGTTAACCACTTTGGAATCTTCGAGGGTGAGTACTCTAATCGACTCGTTGCTACAATCTAGAAGATAGATCTTGGCTTGTTTGTGTGCATGCGGTAGAATTTTTTGTTTTCCATGCTATGAACCCCTACACGGGATGGCTGTGAATCAATCTTTGTGACGTGGATAACCAAGATAGGATTTTCTCCTCCATAATGGAGATATATTCTCTGGGACCTCTCATGTAATATGATTCAAAAGCATGGTCATACGCGACTTATGCATGTAAAATGCATACATAAACTTTGTAGTCTATTGTCACATATCCCATCATATTCCAAGATATTATCATGTTATTATGTTATAAACATGTATTGCATTGATTTATGAGGATTTACCAATGACCAGCTTTATTTGGTTTATAACATTGTAGGGCAGAAAACCCTGTTTTTCATTTTTTTTTTATGTTTTATGGACCTATACGGAGTCAAATTATACTAGGATTTTTCCTGATGAATATTTATTAAAGTGGACTAGATTGGGAGTCTGGAGCAACAAAATAGAGCTACGGGGGCTAGGATGGGCTAGGTGGCGCGGGGCCCACCCGAGGTCACGCCACCAGGTCCATCTGGCGCCCTGAGCATCCATAACCGTCCGTCTTCATCTCAGAGTCCTAGACTCTGAGTCTTGACTTAAAAACGGCTATAAATACAGCCCTCGAGGCATTCTGAAAACAGAGGCGGCCAAGACACATAAACCACGAAACAGAGCCAGAGAACCAACAAAGATTGGAGAGCAAACATTGTTGAAAGCAATCTCTGGTTGCATCTCCACCCTCTCCAACATCACCACCAGTGCCTCCATGATGAGAAGGGAGTAGTCCACCTCTAGACTACATGTTTATGGGAGTAGCTTGATCTCTCTCTCTCTCTCTCTCGTGCCATCATTGTATTAGATCCATGTGAGCTTCATAACATGATCATGGACATCTATGTGTAATTTCTATGTGGTGGATCTTGATCTTATGATATGATATTTGAGATTGCAATTGTTATTCTTAGTTTGATGTATGAGTAGATGCATATTACTATATCGTTATTCATTACTTGTCTTAATCATACTTGTATGCGATAACGTGTATGAGAGAACGTGTGCATTAGATGGAGTAACATAGTAGTGGTAATTGGGTAGTGACAGTAAATCTGAGATCCACTAAGATTTTTACCTTTCTTTTGTTACCTCACTAGGAAGAAAGTAGATGCATGTGCTACAACCATCTAGTGACAACAATATATGATTCTTGTTTTTTCAAGGTAGCATGTTTGATATGTAAACATCATATGAAAGTGCCTAAAGTTATACTCTTATAATTAAATCTAGATATCATGGAATTTTCCCTATTTACATGAGTATACGTAAGGTGTGTTGCATCATCTTTAAATTAGGGTGTGGCGCCTATATAAATGTGAATCGAACACTAAAAATTTCCAATCACATATTTATCATTTTATGTCCACCATAATATTGAGAGAGTAGACAGGTGAAACTATATATGATCCCCAATCCAATCCATTTTTAATAATAAGAAACACCTTTTACTTGCCCTTACTTGCCTTTACAATTTTTTCGTAATTAAATAAGAAAATACAAAACATTTATTTCTTGCAAATCATACTACCCCCCCCCCCAAATATCTTTACTTTAATTGGTTTTTGTTTTCCTTGTTTATTTTTGATTGCTTACCATAATTAGATTTACTTTCCTTATTTGTTTTTACTTTTCTAGTTTAGTTATTTCTACTTTTATTTTACTTACACTAAACCTTGTGTTTGACAACCACACGGTTGAGTTGCGAACACAAGGCATTTGTTTTTGCTTCATAAATTACTTGAAGAGGATAAGGAGAAGACCTACGAGTAGATTCCTGAGAGTTCTATATAAACCCCAAGTCACCCTTGTGGGGAAAAGATGATTGCTACATCATTCTGCACTTGGAGTCCCAACGAGTTGACACACATGGAGATTGGCGTCATCAGCGACTCGGTTAAGTGTTAACCGAGGAGTTGGACTAAGAGTTAGTCCTAGAATTCCATATCACAGAACTATAAAAGAGTCGAGCTAGTAAAGGGATGAGAAACACTCACATATAGCTTTTGATAAGGTATATCGCGAGGCAAAAGGACTTGGAGGAAAGTCACTATGAGATGGTTCTTCTAGGAACCTCTACCGACTGGTGTGTTAGGAGTAAGACTCCAACTATGCATAAGTGTCGTCAACTTATAGGGTCACACAGTTAAAAGAAAGAAGGTATGTGGATTAAATCCATATGGACTTCTTGGTGTAGTTTATATGGGCCTCAGGCGTTGCACCCACCAAGGAGGCATATATAAGTGGAATAGAAGAGAATGGTTCCCAGACCTAGTCTTCACTCTTTCCCATATCGGGAAAAAGCGGATGTAGCAGTCCCTTACTTTCATGTGTGGATACCGGTAAAGGTGTTGCACGTGATGCTGGACCCAAAGGTGTTCATAGAGGATCCGTTGATGTTATTAGAGGGTTCAGACTACACTAGCCCAACGCTATATCAAGTTCCACCTCTTCGGGTCTAGTGGTAAATCCATGGCCTATCTATTCGGATAGTTCTTGGGTGCTCCGGGTAGAAAAGTTTTCGTTCATCCTTACATGGCCCGACACGTAGAATCTTAATAATTAAGTTGTTGAACTATCATCATACCAAGTCTAGTAATGCCAGTAGAATTAAGACTAGAAAATTGAAGATTTGAGTTGCCTATGAATCCTCATTGGACCAAGGAGGACTCCTGACTTATAATAATAAGTATGTGGCATATTGGACCCATAATGTGGTTGTTACTCTTGGAGATATAATATTTATGAAATCTACAACATGAAGTGGTATGTTGGGCCAGCGAAATTTCTATATACTAAATAGTATATAAATTCATTTAAATTTTGGTAAATTTGAGACATCTATTTTGAAACGAATGAAGTATTATTTTTTAAGCCTTCTAGGTGACGTGAAAAATAGAAATTGTAGGCGCTTCACTGACAAGGGGTACGAATGTGCGATGCCACCTATTGGTGCATGTAACGTGCTGGCCAACTAGTGGCGAAATATCAAGCAAATCCGTCACTGGCTACCACACACGAGGATGACACAAGCTGCACGAGAGGCCTCTTGTGGGCGGGGGTGTCGATGAACTTACTCTCACACTGGCTAATCCGTGTCCTGCATCGACAAGTTTCCCCACCAAAAGTAGGTGTCTCTTGCCGTAACTCGACATCATGTTTTTGCAGGCATGGTTATTTGTCAGCCGCATGGACAACATGACTATGTTGCGAGCAGATCTCTTCCGGTGAGTGAGCTATGGATTAAGTCGGATTTTTATATCCCATGGCATATCGACTAGGTGACCCAAACGGTCTGATAATGTCCTAATCAGTCCGCGCGGACAGCTAGGCCAAAATGCGGCGTCCCAACGGGATGACCCATCCAGACCGATCAAGCAGGACCGGCCCATCCATGCATTCAATTTGTGTCACAGATGTTTCTGGCCCGACAGAGACGGACCGGTTGTTATAGCAGAATGGCCTAGTTGGCAATCATGCAAAGGGCGTCCTTCTCTCTCTCTCTCAAGTCAGCAGACTGGTCCAATAACAAAATAGGCCAATTTGGGTTTTCGTGTTATGCGCATCTGCGGAACAGGCCGGACCACGATCTAAATATTGCTCGAGATACGACCCAAACGGATAAGAACAGACAGTTTGAGTCCGTAAGATGGGTCAGCCCGATGGAGATGTCCTCATGTCCATGGCATGTTCGTGTCCATCTAGACTGCATCGTCATCTTCAGCAAGTGGACAAGACAACACAAGAGCACTACAATTGGATTTTTTTTTTCGAGTAATGGATGTCGAGCCCATGATGAAAAATCCTAGGGCTTACCTTTGTTGGTTGTATCTTGTAATGACCGTGTTTATATTTGTTTCCTTGTTGAAGGCATTGCGAGAATTTTTCTAACTTTCTCTCCGGGGTGAAAACCCATGATTTGACCGTAAGTGGTTGGATTCGACGACGACACTTGCAGTTTATGTGTTGTGAATGACGGTGGATACTTGCAGTTGCGTGCCCGTGATAGCTTCAGCATGACTGTTATTTGTCATGCTTTTTTATTTTACCTCTTATTTTCTTTTACATGCATTCTCAATGTCTCGATTTTTTTACATGGCGTTGTTGGAGGGACATGGTGTACTTGATATTAGCTTGGCATGAATACAATACCCTTTAACAGAAAAAAAAAGTTCATCAACTCATAGTGTTGTACTTATTTGTATGGAAGCATTGCCCATGGGAGCAGTGGCGGAGCTAGCCAAGAATACCAGGGGAGGGGGTGGTGGGGGGGGGGGCAAAACAAAATTATGGATGTTTGGATGGACAAATGATACTACTTTTTCTTTTCTAGGTCCCCTAAAAAAATTTCCTTCAATGATTTTTAAAAACCTGGGTGGGGGCGGGGGGGGGGGGGGGGGGCGGTGGTCCCCTAACATGCATGTAGCTCCGCCGGTGCATGGGAGTGCACGTAGTGCTAGTGAGAGACACATATTGCTCAAGGTTTGGAAGTTCTTTTTTTTTCAGCGATGTTTGAGACACTTTGTTGAAGTTTCGGTCCATATTTAGTGGCAATTTCCACTGTCTTCCTAGAATTTCTTGATATTCGATTTTGTACATAGGAATATGACTTAATTTTCGCATTTTCGATCCGCGCCCCTAGAAAGTCCAAAGAAACACATTGACGAAACAAAGTCCAAAAAAACACATTGACCAAACAAATTCAAAACTTCACGTAATTCAACCGGCGGGCTGCTAAGCGTTAAGGTGGCACTCAAGTGGCTTCACCGGACGCGTGTATGCATCTTGATGCTGTCGCCAAAATTGACCCATCCTGCTGCTGTAGTCCTGTAGATGATGAACTTACTGAAATGGCCTCGTGAAAAAAATCAGTGTGTCTCGGGCTCTCGGCTGGTCCGTCGTCCGGTGCCGCGGCTTGATTCGACACCGCCAACGAGGGAAAAAGCCTAATACCGTGGTTCCCGCGGTAGGGGTAGTTTCGGTATTCGATTACCTTGCTTGGAGGCACAGCCTCTTTTCTCCGGTAGTACTACCAGCGTGAACGGCCAGCCCAGCGCTCTGATATTCGAGGCTCGTCGCGTCACGTAAACTGGTACACACGTAACGCATCTTGGGTGTCAGTCCAACGCAAAGGGCCCACCTGTCATCGACGATTGCTTTTCTCGGCACGATTCCCGGAAAGGTCACAGGCTGCCGAGTCGTCATCCAAGCTGGCGGTTGAATCGACGCGTCATGCCGGGGACGTGTTGGCTAGCCCTGAATGGGCAGAGAGCGCCCCAGGTTCAATACTTGGACGGCTGTTTAAAGAGGAGCTGACGGCTGCACTCCACGTTTCTCTTTAATCTTCGGGCTGGCCAGCGTCTATGGGCTGTAGACCGTGGACATGGTTAACCTTGTCACTTTGTCAGGTTCCCGTCGACGCAGGGTAAAAATATGAAACGTCTCACGGAGAGGCGTACGACTGCATTCACTGCGCCGGTTCGTCCATTCCTACTTGCAATGTACGTCGACCTAGATTCTTCTGTCGAGGTTGCTGATCACCGTTTTACTTCTTCTCAGACTTTGGATATTACTTGTTCCCTTGCCTACTTGAGATCAACGTATGGGCAGCTAAATGCAGAGGAGCCGTGGCAATATCAAAAACATTTTTCATAGAGCTCGCTCTGACTATATTAATATTCAGATGGGGGATAAACCCCTAGACAACATTACCATCCACTGTGTTTGTGCATAAACGGTTTCAACTTAAGCTGCTCAGAGAAATAAACAATAGTCCTAGGATCCAGTTATTTCTTTGTTACTATCTCATTTTATTATTTCAGTTGTATGATAAAAAAGTCTACAATGTACGTTCCTGGAATGACTTTGTATGCTCACTACTTCCTCCGTTCCGGATTATAGGGCTAATACGTATTTTAAAAAAATAGTTTGACTATAAATTTGGTCAACAATATATGAATCATATGTCACAAAATTGTACCATTGAAAGCGTATTTTAAATATGAATCTAATGTTATAATTCATGTTAAATATAGTTTGTATTTTATTGGCTAAATTTATGGTCAAACTATTTTCTCGAACTACGTACGTATTTATCTTATAAACCGGAATGAAGATAGTAACTTATATCGAGTTATATTTTATTTTCTTGTCATCGGATAAAAATACTAGGATATCATTGTTAGTTGCTTACAATTCAAATGAAAGAAAGAGTGTAATGTTTCCCTCTCGATAAAAAATAGACATAGGGACCAATTCTAAGGTATGATACTTGCGTTAAGGCGGTGACCAAAAAAAAGTGGGCAAGACAGGCGGGGTGGAACGGACAAATAAGGGGAGGGAGTAAAACATTCTGGTCAGAATGGTGCGAGCGGATTTTTAATCCAAACTCAGTGGAGTTTTAATACAAATTTTTCGTTCTGTCTCTAGACTTTTCGCTTCATCTCCCCGTGTAGCCTGTACGCCTATCCCTCTGGGTGATTATATAAGAGAGACCGCTCCTATCTGCACGAAACACATACCATCACACAGCGCCTCCAATTCCAAAGCTTGTGCGATCTTCAAGTCTTTTTCATCCTGCTTGCGGCGTGCACCGCGAGTCGGGACAATAGGACTCCGGAACCCTGCCTCCTGCGATCCTGTATGGGATATAGACGATAAGGTTTTTGGGAGCGTTGTCGCATGACTACCGTCTTCATCACGGACTCCTTCAGGATGTCGACGACTACTTCCCGGATGACACGACTTCTTCCCAATGTCGACCACCACTTCAACGACATGACTGACACCACCACCACCACCAATGCGAGCGTGGGGTTCCTCTTCTACACCGCATGTGTTCTTGATTCATGTTCTTCAGATTATACTCCTACTACTGCAATTTATGCCTCATATTCTATGTGTAGCAATATGTTTAGACTTGATGTTTACAATCAATATGTTAGATTGCGTGATTACGTTTATTGCTATATTATTAGCCATGCTTTATCTATTGTTTTTATGGATTAAATTATATGATAACTTGTTCATATTTCGAAACGATTGTGCTCGACCACTCCTTTTTCTTAATCATGTAAATAATATATTAACATAGACCAGTTGGTCAAGGACCGGTCATAACAACCAAAATACTCCATGACAATGAACACAATAGTATTGCTAGTATTTGCACGGAAAATGTTCGATCATTTATATGTGGTTTACATTGAACACTACTATACCCCTGAAAAGAAGAACGTTATACTAGGCCGAAAGATTATACACCCTGGCAATGAACATGGCAATATTGCTAGTATTTGCACGGAGAATGCTCGGTCATTTATATGTGATTTACATTGAACACTACTTATAACGAGAGCGGAGAGGGGAGGGGCCGCCCGGCGGTGGGTGTCAACATAGACCAGTTGGTGAAGGACCTGTCATAACAACTAAAATATACCCTAACAATGAACACGACAGTATTGCTAGTATTTTACACGGAAAATGCTCGATCATTTATATGTGATTTACTACATTGAACACTACTATAATCCGGAAAAGAAGAAGATCGATACTAGGCCGAAAGAGTGTCGTACTCCACACTCGCATGGCCAGTAAGGTCAATTCTTTTTTCTTTTTTAAGAAAAGCCGGTAAGGTCAATTAGTTTTCGATGGAGCACCACCCCTCCCGTCGTTTGCATTAACCCTATCGTGCATCTCCCCAAAGCATGAATGGCCCATTGGTGCCGCTCGCTACTCTTCTGATAGTGATATATACGTCGACAGATGCCAACTGGTAACAGAATGGCCTTCGACCTTCTCGTCTCGGCTTGCCAACGAAACAGTTCCGGAAAGAGCGGGCTTGAGCTGCCGCGTTGTGCCACCATTTTCGACCGGGCAAGAGACTGCCACGCGCGCCCGGAGTCACGGAAAGGCGCGTGGGGTGGTCTTGAGTGCCTTTGGCCCCATCTTACTCCAATGGTGCATGGATCGCAAAATTGGGCGAGAATGGAAAGGAAAGGTAGCTGTGCTTTGGAAGAGAAAGGATGCTAATCCTGATAAGGTTTGGCATACGAACTCGCCAAAGGTGCGAACCACCCTTTTCCGTCGACGACGGATATGACCAAAGCTTTCTTTTACAGCGACGCACTGGTCTGCAACCCGATCGATGGAGGAGCTAGCGAAAGCCACAGCACGAGGCATGCATGGGAATGATCGAGCAAAACGCTGCCGACCAAGGCAGCTGACAGACAGACTTGGTAAAAATGACTATAAACATGCATGAGCGTGACCATGAGGCATGGGAGCAATTTGAATTCGTCAAGACAGCTGCACTGATTCTCGAGAGACCACCAGTTTCCAAAGCGCTTCTCAGGACGACGGAGGGTTCAAAGAGACGACGAGAGGACGAGGGCACGTCGTTGGTTGACTGAGGTGCTAGGTCCCAGCTGGGCTCGAATCAAACGGACCGATTGATGGAGGCTCCCACCATGTGAGGCATGAGTGTATGTATTATACTGTTTAAAAATTTGAAAGCGAAGGGAAGGGGCTGTGCATTGCATCGATCCTTGATGGGCCTCGAGTTGATAGATACGTTCCCTCCCTCCAGAGTTCAGAGTTCAGACCCTTGCCGCGCAGGGCAACGATCTTTATGGATTCCAAGGCGTGCATGGACACGTACGGTTGTCGCCCCGGTGGCCGGTACCATGCATGCATGCACGCAGCCGACGTCGCCACATGCACGCCGTACGCGTGAGAGCCCTACCACTTGACATGACCCTCGTCCGTCGCCGTGCGCTTCGCGTGCAGTGCACCTCCGTGACGGTGGTGTTTCTCTGCTCTCAGGGGCCTGCTTGTCAGCGACGTCTCGGCCCAGAGATATTCGTCTCTTTTACGCGATAACCCCCGCGTGTCCGTAGCTTGCAAGCGATGCCCTCCGAGACCGAGAACCAGCTAAGCTGGCGATATGCTACTGATATTTTTCGGGCCTTCTTCCTTTTTGACGTCGAATCCTGTGATGAGTGACCGTGAGACGCACCAGCCGGGCCACTGGGCGCCAAGTGGACGCATACATATCCGTCTACGTGCGCCCGTCCTTTTCCACTGTGCGCTAGGATTGACGACGTGGCGCGGCTAGCTCTCTGTGCCGTCGCTCTGTGTCGTCGACAATGGAGGACTTTGCCGCTTTGGTATTGCCAGTTGCAGCATAATCCATGCGTGCCAAACACAAACTTTGGTGTCACGACTTATGATTAGTGCCAAATGAACCGGTACCTATCTTGATCGGCCTTCTCGTGCAGTGGTTGATCCTATGATGCAGCAGCTCGTTTAATTACTCGGACGGCATGCATGGACTAGACGCTGCCGTTTTCGCTTGGTAGCCTTCGGATGACATAGAAATTACAGGGCAGTTCCTTCGAGTTCATAGGGGTTTCAACTAAAATTTGAACACTCGCCGAATTTACTGAGTATATACTAGTTCGTGGTAGATGCGGCGATTTTTTTTTAATAATACATTTTTTAAAATCAATTCGAGAAGTATTGCATGAAATTAAGGATTTCGATATCTAGCACATCGTCGCGGCTTGAGCCAAGCCGACTGCGCTTCAATCGGCCTGGGTCGCACCGACTGTCCAGTCGACGGGCCGATAGCACACAATCGACAAAGCAAGCCGATTACTCCAATCAGTCAGGGTCAAGCCGATTGAAAAAACAATTGGTTTCGGGCCAAGCCTATTAAAAAAGAACATGCATTCAGTGTGTGCCCAGCCGATTGTGGCTTAATCGGTTTGGCCCTAGCCAAGTGGCGTAGTAGACTCAGCCAAAACCGATGATGTGTTATATATCGAAATTGTTAAATTTATGCAATACTTTTCAAAATAATTAAAAAATATATATTATTAAAAAAATATCGCGTAGATGCGCGTATGGACTACTGACTTTGCATGTCACTATGTCGGGCGTCACGTACGTTGCGTTACGCACTGGTGACCAGCAGGAAGCACGCCGTGTTTCAAGCAATTAATAGTTTACTGACTTGAGGCTAGCATGCAGAGGACATCTACGTACTGTCCGAGACCGAGAGGTCGGTCAGCCGGTCAGAGTGGGAAGCTCTGAGCTGGGCGCCGCTGCTGTTTTCAAATCTGAACTCTCCCATCCCAGGTACGTACTGGATTATCATGTGAGAAGTGTAACTATAACCTGTTAACCTGTCCAGTTAAGTCTGAAACCCCGATATCAGTTGCAGGCACAGCTAGCGGTAAACCGAAGCTCCCTTGTCGGAAACTAACTCATGTGTGGCAATATCAGCACTAGACTTCCTGTCCCTCGGTTGCTGCATCGTAGAAAAGGCCATAGCAGATATGCGACGGGTCATGGGATGGGACGGTGCGCAAGGGATCGATCGAGGAGGAAGAGAACATGAGTGTTCGCATGCATTGCACCTGTGCCAACCAGGTCACCACTCGAGACCCCAACTGCAACAACAGCACCTAGAAAACCGCTCGGCCTTTTTTCAACTTTTCCCCGCGTCGCCTTTTGGTTTTGCAGGACACATCACCCGCCCTCTCCTATGGCTAGTGCCAAGTGGTGATAGATAGACACTCCGTGGTAGTAGTTCACAGCTCTTTTTACACCGGTGCGGTGGGGTGCGGTGCGGATCGGATCGCAGGGGAGTTAATGGGCGATCGGTGCCATCGGAATCCTGCAACTCAGCCTTGCCGTTTACAGCAAGCAAAGAGGCCGTATATATGCCAAAGTTTCAACCTATACCTCTAGCTTTTGACATTTAAGCGCATAGCATCACGATGTATGTTGCCTATCAGAATCGCTAAAGCTTGAAGAAAAGAACAACTAAACCAGAGTCATCCATTCTTCAGGCCTACTGCCGCGGGTTTCCACCCACGACGGCTGTAGATATAGTACACTCAAATCTGGTGATCTGGTCCCTGGTCGAATTTGGTTTCGCGCCTCCGGTTTCTGTAACCCGCGAGGCCAATAGTGAGTACTACTTGTAAACAAGATCAGCTAGGAGTAGGACTACTGCTTTTATACTAAGGTAGTGCTTGTTAATCAACCAAACGGTCATACTCATAAATCTTGGTTAGAGTACATCGGGGCCATGACATGAGTGGTACTACAAGTACAGAACCATCCTCTTCTGTCCCAAAACCAATAGAGAGGCAGTGAATTATATCGGTTCAGTACAGCTAGTGCACACAACATTGGTTATTTGGCTCACTTCACTTTTTTCGGAATCATTTGGGTCATTCCACATGGGCCTCAGGTCTGGGAGAACCCATCGTAAGTTCTTAACAGACCACGCAATTGCCCCTGCCGCGAGGGGCTCCTAAGTGGGCCGACATTCAGGGCGGCTCATCAACGCTCACTTTTCACATGTAATTCAAAATTATATATGTACTTTTACAAACCTATTTACTACTAAAATGATATGTGTGGCGTACAAATTATAAATATTTACAAATGTATAAATGTATATATATAAGTAAATATGTGTTACAAAAATTGTCTCTATAAACAATAAAAAGTATCATACAAATAAGAAAAGATGCTCATAGTATAGAAGGCATACATTTTTTGTGAGTATTTCCAAAAATATGTATCCGTGCAATAAATGTCGCTGATTTAGTATATGGATCATAAGGAGTAGGTATTTTCAAGAAAGGGAAATGAAACGTACGAAAAGAAAAGTAAAGAAGAAAAGGACAAAAGAAAAGGTGAAACACAAAAGACAACCAAAGAAGAAAACAAGTGAAAAAAATCAAATGAAAGAAGGGAAACAAGACAAAAAAAAACCCAAAATGGAACCAAACTGTAACAAAAAAACGAAAAAACACATGAACGCATGAAACACGGGTTCACTATTTGGACCAAGCGTTTGCACTCATGCACGACTCAATTTCTAACCTTTTGTCCATGGTACACGAGGTGTATGATAACACATAAATTATATGAGTGACCTTCAATTATACATTTAAGAAGGGCGCTTAGCACCATGTCATCAAAAAACCAAAAAGGTGGCGTGATATCCTCCTCGCATTTCTTTTGGGACACCGTCCTCGTGTTTCTCCTCAGATCCATATACCGTCTTCATCTTGAGAAAGAGAGAGAACACACAAGAACTCGTCTAATTGGAGTGTCCCTTGTCGTCATAATTTTCTAATCTTGTTTTTGCATTTTTGCAGGCTTTGGGTTCTATGATGCATACTTGCAATGATTTTCCTCGATGATTTGCTATGCCAAGCGGGGATTTGTTGCATATGAAAAAATTAATCTGATGCCTAGATGTGTCAGAAATATGGAAACCTATTTTCATGCATTTTTCTGATTGACCATGAGAACAGAACCTTGAGGCGGGCCATCGATGTTAAAATATGAGATGAACATTTTATGTGAGATTCTTATGTTGTAACTCTTCAAAATATGAGCAATTTACCACATGATTTAATATATAAAAACAATAGATAATACATGACTACAAGCATAGTGATAAAACTATCCATGGAATCTAACAAATAGAATGTAAATAGCATGTATGAACATATTGATAGAAGAAGAAACACTACCTAAACAAGATGAAATAAGATCACATATGGTGTAGAAGAGAAACCGCCGGTATTGACGTTGGTGTTGGCGTTGGTATTAGCCATGTCGCCGAAGAGGTTGTTGACATTGAGAAGTAGTCGTCGTTGTCCGGACAACGTCCATGATGAAGTCAATAGTAACGCGTTAGCGCTCCCGAAAAACCTTATCATCCTTCTCTCGTACAAGATCCAAAGGAGCAGGATTTCGAAGGCCAATTGTCCTGACCCCTGGTGCGCATCGCATACCATAGTTCCCACTACTGTCCTCATAGGATACTTATCAAAAGGTCAATTTTGTACTGGATCGGGGCACCCTATTATTAAATCCATTTGTATAGATTTATCAGATTGGGATATTCTTGATCTATTTGGTCACATATGTAGAAATCTTTTTAGTTATCATAGTGGATCTTTGAAAAAACATACTTTGTACCGACTAAAGTATATAAGAATTTCATGTGCTAGAATTTTAGCTTGTAAACATAAAAGCACGATACAAACTTTCATGCATCGGTTGGGTTTGGCATTTTTAGAATAATTTCTTACCAAAAAAGTTAGTTTCTTCTTTGATGTTCACCAATAGAAGTCTTTTTTTTTCTTTCCATGGGACGCAAAGTGAGCCTATTTGGTATTTGATATTATACGTTAACAACCAGGTGAAGGCTCTTTTAATTATTAGACAAAACTATTAAATAGAAAAAGTGGTATATAAATGATCAAGATACTATTTGCATTTAGGCAAATCAACTTAAAAATTTAAGAATTAAAAAGTTCCCATTCTCAACTAGGAGAGGAAAGGAATAACTATTTATTATGGTATGGTTTCATTAAAATAATATGTCATAAGAGACAGCCAAATCCCACTAAAGACTAAGAAAGAATACTTGTAGAGAAGAGATGTATGCCAAGTCGATTGGTCCAATCGTACGCCATACTTGGTTTCTATCTATTTTGGGCAGATGTTAGAATCTACTGATTGATGAAAGGATTGTTATCTTACATACAAAAGAAAGAACCCCGCCAAACCAAAACAAAGTATGGTATTCCTCACTAGCCGTTGCTTTCCTTTCTAAAAAACATTTTAAGTTTCTTATGATATAATTAAGTGTATATCTATTATAAAGAATATTGACTATTGTATTTCTTAGTTTGCCAAAAGATATTTTATAGAATACTAAAGTATTTTATCACAACAAATTGATAAGAAAATAAGAAAGATGCAAAATAGGACAACTAATTAAAATGATTTGTTTTTTCTGTTTCCATCCTCATGGCCTTTCTATCCTTCTAATCCAATTTAAAATTGGATTCAGAAGAAGAGGACTAGAATTTACTTTCCGCATACATACTCCTCTAGAAGAGCATACAATAATGCATGGTAAAGACGGAAATATAGAATATAGTATATTAAATCAAAATCAAGAGGCAAATTCTCTTACCTAATCGCCCTAGGGCCCCGAAAACTCAGGACCGGCCTGCGTGCAGGTCTCTTCTTTTTATGCTTGTACAAGTGGTAGATGAGTCTTTTCTATAAGTATGTCCAATTCTCACTCAACTAGAAACATGAAACTAAACTTTTGTGTGACCTCTTGCCATGCATAAATAAGGCAATTGGGTCTATGATATTTCTGTTGGAATTATGCCCTAGAGGCAATAATAAAGATGTTATTATTATAATTCTTGTTCATGATAATGTTTATATTCCATGCTAGAATTGTATTAAGCGGAAACTTTAATACTTGTGTGGTTTGTGAACAACACCGTGTCCCTAGTACGCCTCTATGGACTAGCTCATTGATCAATGATGGTTAAGGTTTCCTAACCATAGACATGAGTTGTCAATTGATAATGAGATCATATCATTGGGTGAATGATATGGTGGACAGACCCAAACTAAGCGAAGCAATTAGATCGTGTCATCGTGTTCGTCTTTGCGAAGCTTTTTCTTATGTCAAATATTGTATTCCTTAGACCATGAGATAATACAACTCCCTGGTATCGGAAGAAAGCTTTGAGGTCATCAAACGTAATCCTATGAGAGGGTGATCATAAAGGTGTCTCTCAGGTGATCGGAAAGTATCTGTTGGGTTGTATGTATCGAGATGGGATTTGTCCCTCCCAAGTCGGAGAGATATACTTCGGGCCCACTCGGGTAATCGATATCAACACCGCTTGAAAGCATGTGGTTAAGGAGTTAATCACAAAGTGATATCGGATTACGGAACGAGTAAAGTACTTGCTGTGAACGAGATTGAACTAGGTATGACGGTACCGACGATCGAATCTCGGGCAAGTAAAATATCGCGAGACGAAGGGAATATATATATATGGGATTGATTGAATCCTGGCATCGTGGTTCATCCGATATGATCATCGATGAATGTGTGGGAGTCAATATGGGTTTCCAGACCCCGCTGTTGATTATTGATAGAAGATCATGTCTGCATATTCTCGAACCCGCAGGGTCACACACTTAACGTGTCTCGACGCTAGGATAGATTGGATAATTGGTTTATGAGTTTTTGTTCGGAGTCTCGGATGGGATCCGGGACATCACGAGAGGTTCCGAAGTGGTCCGGAGAATAAGATTCATATAAGGCAGTGCAGTTTTTGGAGTTCGGAATTGTTCCGGGTTAATCGGTATTGTACCGGAAGCTTCTAGAACCTTCCGGAAGGGGACCAACGTGGCCCCACCTTCCGGGAGGGGGCATGGGCCTATGAGGGAGTGCCCTGGCCGCATTGGGCCAGGGGCACAAGGTCCCATAGGGCCCAGCCGGACAAGAGAGGTTTAAACTCGAGATAGACCTTCTAGAAGGGGGGTTTCCTTGCCCCCCACTCCTTATCCTTTGGGGCCGCCGGTTTGGGCTTGGGGGAGGGGCTAGGGCTGCGCCCCCCTCTATATAAAGAGGGGTGGGGGCGCACCAACCCCCCACACCTTCCCCTCCAACCCTAGCCGCCCTGCTGCCTTCCTCTCTCCCTCCCGACTGTTTGTAGGCGAAGCCCTGCCGCAGAAATTCTCCACCATATACACCACGCCGTTGTGTTGTAGATCCAATCCATCTCTCCACCATACTTGCTGGTCCGAGGAAGGAGGAGACGTCGAGGTGCTGCACGTGTGCATCTCACGGAGGCACCGCCACTTGTGGTGCTAGATCGGATCGGATCGCGAGGAGGAGAAGCGAGTACGACTACATCACCCACGTTCCGACGAACGTTCCGCTGTGCGAATCTTCAAGGGTATGAAGATCTAATCCAATCTCTCTCGTTGTTTGCATCTCCTAGATTAGATCTTGGCTTCCCTCTGTTCGTATTCGTAGAATTTTTTGATTTACTATGCCGCGAAACCCTTCAGTGGTATCAGAGCTAGATCTATGTGTAGATGTGTTTCACGAGTAGAACGCAACATGGTTGTTGCGGGCGTTGATGTTTTCTGTTGCAAGCCTCTTGTTTGTGTTCTTCTTATGACGCGGGATAGTGAGATTGAAGCGGTCCAGGCCAACCTTACGCGACGTCGTTCGCGAGACCGGCTCCGCACTTGACGTGTGGCTTGTTCCACACATGCGGCTGGTGGATGTCAGTTTCTCTCACTATAGTTGTCATGGGATTAACACCGGAGTTTGGCAACAATAATATCACCGTTGTGGCTTTCCGTAGGTAAGAATCGTTCTTAGCATCTACTCCCATAAGCCACGTAAAACATGCAACAACAAAGTAGAGGCGTCTAACTTGTTTTTGCAGGGAGTGTTTTCTGTGATATGGTATGGCCCAAGATGTGATGTGTATAATGTATGCGATGATCATGTTTTGTAATATTTCACGACTTGCATGTCGATGAGTACACAACCGACAGGAGCCATATGGTTGTCTTTATAATTGTGTATGACCTGTGTGTCAACTTCTTATGCGCCATGTAATAGTTTCACTTTATCGCTAAGTAGTTAGCAATAGTTGTAGTTGCTATTCGTGGTGGAGGCAATCATGGTGGAGTGATGGAGATCATGCCGGAACACACAAGATGGAGATCATTGCGCGAAGATTGGCTATACCATGTCACATTAAAGTTATATGCATGTGATGTTTATCCTTTTATGTATCTTATCATGCTTAGATCGCGACGGTAGCATTATAAGATGATTCCTCACTTAAAGATCAAGATAAAAACAGGGTTCTCCCCGAGTATGCACCATTGCGAAAGTTCGTCGTGTCCAAGCATCACGTGATGATCGGGTGCTATAGACTCTACGCTCACATACAACGGGTGCAAGCCAGTTTTGCACACGCAGAAATACTTGGGTCTAACTTGACGAGCCTAGCATGTACAGACATGGCCTCGGAACACATGAACCGAAAGGTTAAGCATGAGTCATATGAATGATATGATCGACACTTCGTTGTCCACCATTGAAACCACATCTCTTCTCGTGATGATCGGATTAGGTGTGGTGAATTTGGATCATGTTCACTAAACAACTTGAGGGATGTTGAATTTAGTGGGAGTTCATCTAGTAATTTGATTAAGTTGAACTATTTATCATGAACATAGTCTAAATTGTACTTGCAAATACTGTAGATCACATGGCCAAGTCCAACTTCAACTTCAACGTTTTTGCTGAGAAAGAAAAGCTTAGAAACAATGGGTCTAACTTCACCAATTGGTTCTGCAATCTAAGAATCATTCTCTCTGGCGGTCAAAAGGACTATGTCCTTGGGAAAGCGTTAGGTGACCCCCTGCTGCAACTGCGTCGGCTGATGAGAAAGCTGTCTATCAATCGCGCAAAGATGATTATGGTGTGATTAAGAGCACCATGTTGTTTGCTATGGAACCGGAACTTCAAAATCGTTTTGAAGACTATCCCGGGCCCTTTGAGATTCTCGAGGAGCTGAAAACCATGTTTTAGACTCAGGCCCGTTCTGAGAGATATGAGATCTCTGAGAAGTTCTTTAACTGCAAGATGGAGGAAGGGAGTTCCGTTAGTGAGGACGCCATTAAGATGACGGGCTACACTCAACGCCTTGAGCAACTGGAATGCACGATTCCAGAGGAGCTCAAGATTGACAGGGTTCTGCAATCACTCCCTCCCAGCTACAAAAGTTTTGTAGTGACTCATAATCAGATTGGTTCCACTGATACAATCACCGAGATCTTCGCAAAGCTGAAGGCCGCGGAAGTGGACATCAAAAAGGATAATCATGTGTTGATGGTCAACAAGCCCACCTTCAAGAAAGGTAAGGGAGCAAATAAGCCCTTCAAGAAGGGCGGCGGCAAGCGCACTGCCCCTGCTGAGATGAAGCTCAAGTCTGGTCCTAAGCCGGACACTGAGTGCTTCTATTGCAAGGACAAGGGTCACTGGAAGCGCAACTGTCCGAAGTACTTAGCGGACAAGAAGGCTGGCACCATCAAAGGTATATTTGATATACATGTTATTGATGTTTTCCTTACTAGCCCTCGTTGTAGTGCCTGGGTATTTGATACCGGTTCAGTTGCTAATATTTGTAACTCGAAACAGGAGCTACGGAATAGACGACGGCTTGCGAGGAATGAGGTGACGATGCGCGTTGGCAACAGATCAAGAGTTGATGTGATGGCCGTCGGCACGCTCTCCTCAGTTTTACCTTCGGGATTAGTTTTAAACCTTAATAAGTGTTATTATGTGCCTGCGTTGAGCATGAACATTATTTCTGGATCTTGTTTATTGCAAGACGGTTATTCATTTAAATCGGAGAATAATGGTTGTTCTATTTATATGAGTAACATCTTTTATGGTCATGCACCTATTGTGAATGGTTTATTTCTTCTAAATCTCGAAAGGGATGAAACACACATCCATAACATTGAGGCTAAGAGATGCAAAGTAGATAGTGATAATACTACTTATTTGTGGCACTGTCGTCTAGGTCATATTGGTGTAAAGCGCATGAAGAAACTCCATTCTGATGGACTTTTGGAGTCTCTTAATTTTGAATCATTTGACACATGCGAACCATGCCTCATGGGCAAGATGATCAAAACACCGTTCTCCGGTATGATGGAGCGAGCAACGGACTTGTTAGAAATCATACATACCGATGTATGCGGACCGATGAGTGTTTCGACGCGCGGTGGATATCGCTATTTTCTCACTTTTACCGATGACTTAAGTAGATATGGGTATATCTATTTAATGAAACATAAATCTGAAACATTTGAAAAGTTCAAGGAATTTCAGAATGAAGTGGAGAACCATCGTAACATAAAGATCAAGTTTCTACGATCCGATCGTGGGGGCGAATATTTAAGTTATGATTTTCTCACGCATCTTAAAGCAAGCGGAATTGTTTCACAACTCACGCCACCCGGAACACCACAGCGCAATGGTGTGTCTGAACGCCGGAACCGAACCCTATTAGATATGGTCCGATCGATGATGTCTCTTACTGATTTGCCGTTATCATTTTGGGGTTATGCATTAGAAACCGCTGCATTCACTTTAAATAGGGCTCCATCTAAATCCGTTGAGACAACACCGTATGAACTGTGGTTTGGTGCTAAACCTAAGTTGTCGTTTCTTAAAGTTTGGGGATGCGAAGCTTACGTCAAGATGCCGGACAAGCTCGAACCCAAAGCGGAGAAATGCGTCTTCATAGGATACCCTAAGGAAACTATTGGGTATACCTTCTATCACAGAACCGAAGGCAAAGTGTTTGTCACAAAGAACGGTTCATTTCTTGAGAAGGAGTTTCTCTCGAAAGAAGTGAGTGGGAGGAAAGTAGAGCTAGACGAGGTTATTGAACCTTCTCTTGAGTTGGAGAGTAGCGCATCACCTGAAATTGTTCCAGTGCCGCCTGCACCAACAATGGAGGAAGCTAATGACAAGGATCATGAAGCTTTGGACGATGCTGCTACTGAACGTCGCAGGTCGACAAGGTCGCGTGCCCCTCCTGAGTGGTACGGCAACCCTGTCTTGACTGTCTTGCTAGTAGAAGACAGTGAACCTACGAGCTATGAGGAAGCGATGATGAGCCTAGACTCTGAGAAATGGCTAGAAGCCATGAAATCCGAACTAGGATCCATGAGCAAAAACCAAGTATGGACTTTGGTGGACACTCCTAGCGACCGTAAGGCCGTTGAGTGCAAATGGATCTTCAAGAAGAAAACGGAAGCGGATGGTAATGTTACTGTCTATGAAGCACGGCTTGTCGCGAAAGGTTTTCGACAAGTTCAAGGTGTTGACTACGATGAGACTTTCTCTCCCGTAGCGATGTTTAAGTCCATTCGGATTTTATTAGCAATTGCTGCGTTTCATGATTATGAAATATGGCAGATGGATGTCAAGACTGCTTTCCTCAATGGCAACATTGATGAAGAGTTGTATATGATGCAACCCGAAGGTTTTGTCGATCCTAAGGATGCTGATAAAGTATGCAAACTTCAGCGTTCCATTTATGGACTGAAGCAAGCATCTCGGAGTTGGAACCTTCGTTTTTATCAAGTGATCAAGAGCTTTGGATTTGTTCCAAATTGCTACGAAGCTTGTATCTACAAGAAAGTGAGTGGGAGCTTGGTGACGTTTCTGGTACTATATGTGGATGACAAATTGATTATTGGAAATGACATCAACATGCTTAGCAATGTGAAGAGTTATTTGAACAAGTGTTTTTCAATGAAAGACCTAGGTGAAGCTGCTTATATATTGGGCATCAAGATCTATAGAGATAGACAAAGATGCCTAATAGCTTTAAGCCAGAGTACATACCTAGACAAAGTTCTGAAAAGGTTCAGAATGGATAAGGCAAAGAAAGGTTCAGTGCCTATGTTGTCAGGTAAGATATTGAGCAAGGCTCAGTGTCCAGCTACGGTAAATGATAGGGAAGCTATGAGCAAAGTGCCTTATGCCTCGGCCATAGGTTCTATCATGTATGCCATGCTGTGTACTAGACCGGATGTGTCCAATGCTCTTAGTTTGACGAGCAGATATCAAAGTGATCCAGGAGTGGAACACTGGACAGCCGTGAAGAACATCCTGAAGTACCTAAATAGGACTAAAGAAATGTTCTTAGTCTATGGGGGTGATGAACAGCTCGTCGTAAAAGGTTACGTCGACGCTAGTTTCGACACCGACAAGGATGATTCTAAATCTCAGACAGGATACGTGTATATTTTGAATGGAGGAGCTGTGAGCTGAAGAAGCTGCAAGCAAAGCGTGATCGCTGGATCTACAGTAGAAGCAGAATACATGGCTGCTGCAGAAGCGTCAAGTGAAGGAGTTTGGATCAGAAACTTCATCACTGAGCTTGGCGTGGTTCCAAGTGCATTGGACCCACTAGAGATATTGTGTGACAACACTGGCGCCATAGCACTCGCTAAGGAACCAAGATATCATCCAAAGACCAAGCATATCAACCGCAAGTTTCATATAATCCGAGATTATATAGCAGATGGAGATCTGAAGATTAGCAAAGTACATACAGATCTGAATGTCGTAGATCCGTTGACTAAACCTCTTCCGCGTGCAAAACATGATCAGCACCTCAATGCCATGGGTGTGAGATTGTTGCCAAATGTAAACTAGATTATTGACTCTAGTGCAAGTGGGAGACTGTTGGAATTATGCCCTAAAGGTAATAATAAAGATGTTATTATTATAATTCTTGTTCATGATAATGTTTATATTCCATGCTAGAATTGTATTAAGAAGAAACTTTAATACTTGTGTGGTTTGTGAACAACACCGTGTCCCTAGTACGCCTCTATGGACTAGCTCATTGATCAATGATGGTTAAGGTTTCCTAACCATAGACATGAGTTGTCAATTGATAATGAGATCATATCATTGGGTGAATGATATGATGGACAGACCCAAACTGAGCGAAGCAATTAGATCGTGTCATCGTGTTCGTCTTTGCGAAGCTTTTTCTTATGTCAAATATTGTATTCCTTAGACCATGAGATAATACAACTCCCTGGTATCGGAAGAAAGCTTTGAGGTCATCAAACGTCATCCTATGAGAGGGTGATCATAAAGGTGTCTCTCAGGTGATCGGAAAGTATCTGTTGGGTTGTATGTATCGAGATGGGATTTGTCCCTCCCAAGTCGGAGAGATATACTTCGGGCCCACTCGGTAATAGATATCAACACCGCTTGCAAGCATGTGGTTAAGAAGTTAATCACAAAGTGATATCGGATTACGGAACAAGTAAAGTACTTGCTGTGAACGAGATTGAACTAGGTATGACGGTACCGACGATCGAATCTCGGGCAAGTAAAATATCGCGAGACGAAGGGAATATATATATGGGATTGATTGAATCCTGGCATCGTGGTTCATCCGATATGATCATCGATGAATGTGTGGGAGTCAATATGGGTTTCCAGACCCCGCTGTTGATTATTGATAGAAGATCATGTCTGCATATTCTCGAACCCGCAGGGTCACACACTTAACGTGTCTCGACGCTAGGATAGATTGGATAATTGGTTTATGAGTTTTTTTTCGGAGTCTCGGATGGGATCCGGGACATCACGAGAGGTTCCGGAGTGGTCCGGAGAATAAGATTCATATAAGGCAGTGCAGTTTTTGGAGTTCGGAATTGTTCCGGGTTAATCGGTATTGTACCGGAAGCTTCTAGAACCTTCCAGAAGGGGACCAACGTGGCCCCACCTTCCGGGAGGGGGCATGGGCCTATGAGGGAGTGCCCTGGCCGCATTGGGCCAGGGGCACAAGGCCCCATAGGGCCCAGCCGGCCAAGAGAGCTTTAAACTCGAGATAGACCTTCTAGAAGGGGGGGTTTCCTTGCCCCCACTCCTTATCCTTTGGGTCCGCCGGTTTGGGCTTAGAGGAGGGGCTAGGGCTGCGCCCCCCCTCTATATAAAGAGGGGTGGGGGCGCACCAACCCCCCACACCTTCCCCTCCAACCCTAGCCGCCCTGCTGCCTTCCTCTCTCCCTCCCGACTGTTTGTAGGCGAAGCCCTGCTGCAGAAATTCTCCACCATATACACCACGCCGTCGTGTTGTAGATCCAATCCATCTCTCCACCATACTTGCTGGTCCGAGGAAGGAGGAGACGTCGAGGTGCTGCACGTGTGCATCTCACGGAGGCACCGCCACTTGTGGTGCTAGATCGGATCGGATCGCGAGGAGGAGAAGCGAGTACGACTACATCAGCCACGTTCCGACGAACGTTCCGCTGTGCGAATCTTCAAGGGTATGAAGATCTAATCCAATCTCTCTCGTTGTTTGCATCTCCTAGATTAGATCTTGGCTTCCCTCTGTTTGCATCCGTAGAATTTTTTTGATTTACTATGCCACGAAACCCTTCAATTTCAACAACAATTACAATGGACTAAATGAGATTTAACCATATTAGATATAATTCCAACAACAACTATCCGTAATACTCCCTCCTTTCAAATTACATGATGTTTTAGTTTTTTTCTCCTGAAATACATGTTTCTAGATGTTTTTAGCGTGTAGGTTTGGAGAAAAATGAGCTACACGCTAAAAGACGTCTAGGTACTTACATAAAAAAGGCTAAAACGTTTTATATTTAAACCGAGCGGGTAGAATCTAAAATTTAGTTGTACATGACAAAAGGCGAGGTGGTTGATGAGGAGCTCATCTCTAGCAAAAAATTAGACAATCAAATTGGCATCTCTCAGAGCATCTACAATTGTTGGACGTTCCCAGGATAAAATCCGGAGCTAAAAATTATCGGATGGATGTAACTTTTGCGGTGACCCAGCATACCACTGCATGATGTAGTACACTATAGTCGTTGACATAACACCAATGAAACACCGTTCACTAGTATTACATCCCTCAGAGTGGTACAACAGAAACACAGCAGGTCCAAGACATGACTATAGGTTACAAATCGACTCTTTACATAAGATCCATAGAAAACTCTAGGTTAAAGAGAGAAAGAAAATTCTTACAAAGAAGAATCAGAAATAAACAACTCAAAAACTATTATACTATTAAGACTAGTATTTTAACTAATGCTCTCGCATTGTTGCTATTGCAATGCACTTCAGAAATAGGTTCTATGGCTAGAGATTATATTCCTATCTAATCGGTAACTTCGTCTTCACTTGAGTTTATATGTGGACTTTCTTGACTTCATTGCAGAGCTTTAGCTTTTGATGATAATTCTTGGAGCATGACTTGATGTAGACGTCGTCTTAATGGCTTCAGAATCTACAAGGGTTAAGAAGATACGTTGAGTACAAGCGTACTCAGCAAGTTTACTAGAAAAGGAGTGTTTGATGCACTATAACTACAGCCATAGACCATAGGACGTAGGCAATGCAGGTTTTCGTAAACATTTCTTCAAAGGTTGCTTTTATTCTAAAAAAAACTATGTCCGTCAGTCTTCACGGGTTTACCGAAACTTTCATGGAGTTCCTTTCCCGCCGCGTTCGCAGCTCCTTCCCGAAACAGGGAGTAACAAGTTACAGTTCTTACACTCTGCAGAGGTGCGTCACTTTATCCATGAGAGATCAAATCCTTGTTGCATAACCGGGCGATCTTTCCCGTCCACACTTCCTATGGTGTGGGGCCCAGTAGATGATCCAAGCCAATCGCTGCCCCCTTCACGACCTCGCATGCCTCCTTGGTGTACACCATACCCACATATTGAATTACGGCAATGGTTTGTACAGACCGATGTCAGAACTATCGTGGGACGTTGAAGGTTTCCACCCATATGCTGCATATCCTCTACGAATTACCAATTAATATGCACGCTACGAGTGATAACAGCCACGACCTGCACATTCGGCTACATGCGAGAGGAAGAAGATACGGCTGACTTCTCCGTCCTATTCCAAATCTCATGGTTAACGCGTGATATACGGCGCAAGAATCACTGGCGACATTGGTTGTTAAGTCCTAGATAATATGTTCCTTTACCACCGAAACTTTCGTAGTATGTTATTACCTCATGGTAAATAACCTATAATCATATTATTTTGAAAATAGTGTTTTCTGACCTTTTTCAAATGCAGGTGATGACAACACTGGATTTGCAAAATACTTTACAGAAAATAATCAAAGGACACGAGCAAGTGTGAACTTGCCTTTTGTGATTGCAAGATTATGCACTCACAATCTTCGAGACAATAGAAGATCCAATATCTGAAATCAGCATCATTGGTCCGGTAAGGACTAATGTTTAAAGAAGCAAAATGATGTTATGCATAAGTAATGATATGCATTTTGTAAAATTCCCAAAGTGAATCTCCAATGCTTTGAGTGAAGTGAATTTAGGTGATTCTTTTAAGAGTTAGTTTATCTTCAAATTTTACTTTATAAGTAATGACATTTATAAGGAACTTAAGTGATAATAATTCTAGATATACAGGTAAAGTATAAATTAATGTGATTATGTTTAATTGTCATTTGGTGACTAAGATAAGAGTCCTTGGTTTTAGTGGTTAAGAGTTGAAGAATTTATTATGAGATTATTCTTTGAAGTGGCAAAAAGAATAACATTTGAAGAAAAGATTTCCTCCTTAAGGTTTAAACACCCCTCATAGCTTTTAGAACATGATTGATAGAATGTGATTGATGTTGTTTATGCTTGCTTGAATAGTCTGAACTTGAGATGCTTTATGTCTTAATTGAAATAGACTAAAGTTAACTATAAAAACATGAGTGGTGTATTAGACCTGTTGTTTATAAGCTTTGAGACTAAAGTTAACTTTAAATAGTAAGTAAGCTTAAGATTTAATATATTTTAATTATTCTTAAGTTTTAGATTTATGATAGATATAACTTAGGTGTGGAATTATTCACTTTATATTTTAGTGAATGCTTATAAAGTTATTTTGAAGGTTGTGGTTTTAAACCTTTATTTAAAGTTTCAAAATATATTATAAAGTTAATAATTTACACTTAAGTTGTATTATAATCTTAGTTCTGGTTTAGAATTTTAGTAATTTGATTTTTTAGGGTATTAATATTTCTGAAGAAATATAATTATTTCTTAAGAAATGTTCTTAAAGAATTTTCAAAAATATATATTGGATGAGGATTTATTATTTTAAAATATTAAAAACTTTTCTACTAATATATTTAGTATTTTTATAGTGTAATAGATTTATTCAAGACTTTGAAAATGATTTTTATTTTATTTGTAAGTATTAATTTTATATTTATAAAATTCCATAAAGGATTTAATGTATTTAAATATTTACTTCAAATTTTATTTATAAAAAAGTTGAGTTAGTATTTTTTATATAATAGTGGATTTATTTTTATACACCAAAATTGATTTTTATTTATTTTTAGGATTTTTCCTTATTTTATGAGATTTCACTTAGTATGTAATGGTGTTACTATTTATCTGCATTTTATTTATATTACAAAGTAAGATTATAATTTTTTCTATGTATATATTATTTTTATGGTCATTTTGATATATCATATGTATTTTTGGGATGTTTCTATATTTTTATAGGGTATAAATTAGGTTCAGGGTTAGTTTGGTCATTTAGTGATTTAGTAAGTATTTTATTTTCTTATTTTTCCTTTGGAACCGGGCCAGGCTTACCAATGGGCCCATTTGGACCCAACTTGGTCCAACTGGATCAGGGTCAAACCCCACCCGGCCTAGTCATCCCACCACTCTCTCTCACATCTCCCATTCTCGTTTCTTTCCCCTCCTGGTTGCTGGCGGCGCCGACGCCGTTGCCCGCCCGATTCCGGCAAGATAGGTCATTATGGTCGCCGCTGATGGTCACTGGGCTTTGCCTCTCTCAGGCCGACCTGGATATCCAATTGGATTTGTTCCTAAGGCCCTCTCGAGCTCGCCCCTTCCATCTTTTGTGCGTCTAGGGTTTTGGTATCTTGGTTTCGTCGAGCTCCAGTGATAGTTTTGATGTTGTTCTGGTGGTGGATTGAGGTTGGTGAAGATGGGGTGTGTTCTTGGGTTGGTGTAGCTTGGCGCAGATCACAGGTTGCAGCTCGGCGCAGGCTCAGGTATTGCATGTGCCGCTGTGCCGCGGTCGTTGCTACTACGACCACCCCGCCGGTCTGCTTCCTCTTCAAACTCCAGCGAGGACCACGGGTAAGTGGGGAATCTTCTTTTCTTTTCCTCACTTGATTCCTTTCTAGATTTCTTTCTGTGATGATGAAATCATCCTAAGTAGCATTGATGCTCTGTCCTAGGCGTGATAAGAATCTGATTTTTTTTTTGAATTGTTCTCTGCTAAGTAGCAGATGGATCAAATACATGTGACTGTGCAATCTATCATCTTAATGATCTATTAGGTGGAGGATATTATGTTGATGAATTGGATTGGTTAGCTTGTGGTTATTGTTATGCTCTGATCTAAAGTCTAGTGCAAGTACCTTGTTTTCACAGTACCACTATTCTGTAATTGTTACTTGTATAGCTACCTTTGGTTGTTACTTTGATCAGAAAATTAATGGTTTTGCTAAAAGAATGTGGTTGAATTGGGAGCTGGTTAATATGATAATATTCTTGGCTTTGAGATATTGGCCCTTTGGTTAAATAATGATCTGGAGTCTGTATTGGACTAAACTTAGCTATCTATGTTGATAGATAGTGATAAAATGATTCCTGATTATGTAATTAGGAAAATGATTACTAGCTATTTGAGGTATATTAGTGGCTTCTCATGACTTAGTTATATTTGTGGTGCCTCCGAATAGGAGTGTGCACAATATAACTTAGGTAAGATGATTAGCTCCTTAAATAATTGAAGAGATTCATATGGAATTAATGCTTATGATGCTGGTCTGAAGCAGCTGTGAAATGAGGACCAATTTACTTGGAATTTAAAGTTGAAAGGCTAACTTAATTACTGTTATTATGATATAGTGCATCATTGGATGATCTCTAACCATGATCAGCTAATGTTAAACTCACCTTGCTTGCTGGATATTTGAGAAAGAATTTAGTTCCTGTGCATAGGAACACAGAATGATTATGCATAATTGATTCCTGGATTATCTTGTGGGAAGATGATAGGATCTTGTTGTGTTTGGATAACTTGTGAGCTAGTTAATATGTAAGGATCATTCTGGTGACTTTAGTTGTCATTGGGCTGCTACTGTGGTGCCTCCAACCTTGGAGAGTGCACAATAGTAGCCCATGTAGCATGACTTGCTACAGAGAATAACTACAGTGGTGTAGTTGATGTTGATATAAACAAGAGAGAAACTTAGCTTGTGATGCAAAAGGCTGAAGCTAATTTGGTGGCTAAAATGCAGATTCTTTCTATTGCATTGATCTTAGCTCTAGGATGATACTGGAGTAGCACTTCTACCTAGTCTGAGAGCCTCTCTCTCCAACCTCATGCTCTAAATTAGTTATTGCTTGCTTATAAAAACTATCCCGTGATGATCTGGTACTCCACTTGAGTACAGATCTGAGGATTTTCTATCACCCCGTCCATTTTCTAGGATGCAAAAGTAAGAGCAGATATAAAGGCATGATCTTAGATGGATAACCTGTGGTTCTGAAGCTATGGTTGCTCTTGGGAAACTTGTTCTACTGATGTTGTTGATGTCCTAGTAAGCTTGTGATTCAACTGTTGATACATCCCCCTTCTCTTAGTTCCTTACTTGATCTATTGGATTTGCTATGGTTTTTCTTCTGGTATACTTGCCCCTCCTAGCTCTTGGATGGCTCTAGGGAGCAACTAGAATTAGAGATGTGGTGAGATGGTGGAATAATCTATGTGGTTATTATCCAGTGGGTGGCTCTGATGATAGATAAGTATGTGTTCTTGATTTGCTCAGAGAAGTGTTCTTGATACACTTTACTATAGGGAGAGAGAGGTGTAGTTTCGGCTGTGAAAGAACATTTCATAATCCCTAGTGTTTTGTGTGTTAGATAACAATATCAAGGATTATTTAACGTGTGTTGAAGTGCTGCAGATTTGTACATTAAGAAGGGAAGGAAACTGCTTTCTGGGGGCGGATAATCCGCCCCTCCCAAGGGCGGATAATCCGCCCCATCCCTCCTTCAAGAGTGCGCGACCCCCAGAGAGGGGGCAGAGTTTGTGGCCGGATTTTCCGGCCCAGCCGGATTGCCGCCCCTTGGGGGCGGACTATCCGCCCCCTCGAGGAATTCCTACAAGTCAAGCTGCATCGCTCTCTGTATGGGGGCGGAGTTTCCGTCGGACTTTCCAGTCCTTGGGCGGACTTTCTCCCAATGGCGGATAGTTCGCCCCTGGCGAGGGCGGATAATCCGCCCTCTCTGGAAATTTCTCCAAGTCAAGGTTGCGTCGCTCTCTGTATAGGGGGCGGAGTTTTCCCCGGAGTTTTTGTCCTGGGGGGCGAATTTTCTCCCCAGGGCGGATAGTCCGCCCCAAAGGGGGGCGGATAATCCGCCCCCAAATTTCTCCAACGGCTTGTTCTGGGCAGGGGGTATTTAAGCATGTCTTCCCCCTCTGTCCAGAACTCTTGATTCACACGAAAAAGAACAGACCTGATCTGCAATCTTCATCCAAGAGAACTCCACCTAGATACACCCAAAGGCTCCGTCCATTGGGGAATCAAAGGAGGAGGACTCGATCTTCATCAACTACAATCAAGCGCTTCATCTTCTCTCCATTCATTTGGAGAACCACCGATCTAGTATTTCTTGCAAATACCTAGATCCTTGTTTTTGTTTATATTGATAAACCTTGTTCTTGTGGCAGCTTGTTGTCCTCTCGGGAGCCCCCAATTCGGTTGTGGGTGTGTGCCCCGATAGTGTTGTAAAAGGCACCGGTTCCCGCCTCGAGGGGATCCAATAGTGGAGAAGGTGGATCAGGCCTCTCGTGGCGAGATCCATCGGAAATAGGGTGAGGCCTATTGTGGCGTGGTGGTCTTAGAACCACCCACCCCTCCAACGCAGATGTACTTCCCTTAACAAGGAAGGAACTGCGATAAAACAAATCCCTGTGTCTCCGCGTGCTCCACTACGGTTCCTTCGATCCTCTCTTTACGTGCTTAATAGTTAGGGTTGCATATAGGTAAATTCTCGTAATTGCATATATAGAGAATTTACTTTGTGTCAAGCCTAAAATTGAAAAAGTATTAAAAATTGGTTAGCACCTATTCACCCCCCCTCTAGGTGCCCATACGATCCATTTCAGGCTGGAATGGTTTGATATGTGAGAACAGCCCCTGGAAGTTCCCTTCTGCTACTTTTGTACTATTATTCTACTTACTGTGGTAGTGACAACACATGCCATGCATGTGTTGTGTGAGATACTTGCCTACTTCATCCATCATGTGGATCATATCAAGTACACTAGATCTTTTGCTGGAATTACTGCTTTTCCTTTTACCGGTTACTAGTTTGGTGAAACTTGCCCCATGCCTGTGATGCATAGACTGAGGCCCTTTTTGGAATAAGAACAGATTGCACACTTTGGCCCCTTTTTTATCAGTTACTCAATGATGAGTTTTGCAATGCACTTCATTGCCTAATCTGAGAGTAGCATAACCCCACATAATCTCTGTTTTCCATTTCTGGAACTTTGTTTTCTTTTGAGTTATTTTGCAGGTACAAAAGGATAAGCAGAAAAGGAAGTTCAAGAAATAATATAGGAAAATACTTTAGGTTTTTGTTATCAATCAATGTAATTTTCTTTTCTGTTTGAATATTGTAAAGACATTGTATTATTGTACTTTATTTAATAAAATTACTTGTTTTCCTTTTCTTTTATGGTTCATTTGCAAATACAATGTAATATTGTATAATATTAATAAAGTTAAACTTTCTTTCTACTTGTAATCTAAATTCTTGTAATATTTATATCTTGTTTAAAAAAATGAATTCCATTCTTATTGTTGTTGTAATTCTTTTTCCTTTTGTATTTAAATTTCAATTATCTTTTCTAATTGGATATCTGTAACTATTGTATCTTATTTATAAATAAGAGTTCATCTCTTATTTCCTAATACAATTCAATGTCCATAACTATATTATTTCAAATCCTTTTTGTATTCAAATTTATTACTTAAATATTCAAATTTTGAATTGTCTTCCCCTCCAACACAAAAGTATAGTAGAGGTCATGTCGAAATCCATCGCACCTGTCCTGATGTTTCCATCAGAACAAGAGACACCTCGATTCCTCAATAGCTTCTTTTGTTTTGCACGAAAATTCCCCGGATTTTCTGATGCATGAATGCAATGCACACACCTGCGTCGTCTATAATTCTAGGTGTTAATCCTGGGATGTTACAGACTCTCCCCCTTAAAACAAACTTCGTCCTCGAAGTTCGTAAACTCTCACGTTTTGGAGTAAAGAATTGACTTGTATTGGGTATTGTATTTCTCCACTTCATGGTAACCTCAAATGGAAGTAATGGTAGTATTCCATATCCAGATCCTTCTCTTGAATTCTCATCATACTCAACAATCTTTAACTTGTTGTCTACAATACTCCAAAGTTCCTTTTTTCTATCCACCTTTAAGGATAGTTCCTTATTATAAACACCTTAATCTGGGTTTCTTCTTTTAGTTCCTTAACCTAATTATGTATCCTAATCCAACTCCTTTTATATAATCATCAAACTTTCTTACTATACTATGTAAGGTCTAGGAAGTCTCACTAAATCAAGTTTTAATTTAGTCAATAGTGGAGGTCAAAAGATTAAATTTTTGCACTATCATTTATGATTTATAGTGGTGGTCCTTCCGAAGGTTGGATTTGAACTCATTTAGTCCATACCCATTGGAATTTCTTGTTCCTCCATACTTGTCCAATTGGATGTGCTTTGTTCCTACTTAATGATAGCTTAAGAGTTCTTTAGAATAAGTTTGGTAGGACTATTCCATTTGATTACTTCAAGCTTTTTCCTTATCAAGATTTAGAAACTCTTTTGTTATTTCCTTAAGTACTTCTTCAACTTCCATTTAATAGTTGTCTTCAGGTTTGAGTACTACTACCTTGACATAAACTTCGATCTTTCATCCAGACATACTTCCAAAAATACTTCAATAATAATGTCTCCTTTTAACCTTATGAAAATAAGGCTTAAGTTGTCATAGGTTAGTATTTCTTCTCCAATATTTACTTGAAATTCAGGTAACAGTACTTCCGTTTACTGTTTACTCTCCCCCTTAGGGTTTACTAATAGACTTCAAACTGTCTATATAGTATTTATTGGCTTTATAACTAGAATGTAGGGATTTGTCTAGCTTATTCTCTACCTAGTTAGGGTCTCATGAAAGATTGTACGGTGTATCCACACATTGGTGGATCTCTGAAGTGAATCTTTCAGCATTAATTGTCTTACTTACTATTTGGACATTTTCGCTTTGATAGGTCAATTTTCGCGAAGAGTCTCGAAAGACGGTCGTTATAATATTTATACTTCTTGAAGTCTTACTTAGATTAGGCCAAGTTTTATGCTCTTTATGCAACTTTTAAGATGATCTGGTTAACTATGTCAACCAACACCAGCTACGGACAAGATACCAACTGTGGATCAAATACCAGCTGCGAATCATCCTAGGTTGTAGGTACGGCTTCCAACATCCTTATGGCACTCTCTCGGAATTTTCAGAGCTTGAATACCATTTTGGTTCCAAGTCTTCTTCTTTGTACTAATTCATGATGCTTCCATGAGCTAGGTATTACTACTCCATCAACTTATTAGTAACACCACCTTCTTTGGGTGAACTTAAAGTTTATTACTCCTTGTTGCTCCATGTATTTCCTACACTAATCTTCCTTCTAGGTGCTGATTACTAATAATCTGAATTTAGTTCAACCTTCAAATTATGTTGATACTCCTTACACTTGGCTTCATTCTTCATGTAAGTCTTCATCTTGGTCTTTGGAAATCGTCACTCCCTTACACGAATTCGCTTATTCTATCTAGGTCTATAACATCAAGTAATAACTGGATGTTGCAACATGCATTTGCACACCGAGTCAAACTTCATGTACAGATCTAGTCAATCAATAAGATCCAAGAAAAACAAATAAATTCAAATGTGGTACATATAACACACAATATTCTAAGCCCAAAATATAATAGTTGAGTATATTATCTCTAGAATTCAGGCGTAGTTATGTAGTATATGACACCTCCTCATATAGGTTTACATTGTGATACTTAGCACATAGAGTCAAACCATACTTTGTCTCAATATTTACCCTAATTGCTTAAGTGCAACAGGATAATCTTAAGCAAAGTGGTCTCAATTTGGTTTTGGCTAATATAACCAACCTATCATTTATTAGTAGCTAACCTCACATGGTCACTTCAAATGATATTCAGAATCTATTTGTTAACTTAAACCAAAGATTATTAGAAATTTTCAGCACCTAAAACTTCTATCATAGATCTATGATGGTATTTTCATACTTCTACTCTAAGATAATTCACTAAGTACTTGTCATACTTACACTTACATCATGGTTCAGGGCTAATCACACCATGATCTTGTTATATTTTACCTATTTATCATGATTCAAAAGCTAATCTAACCATGATGACTTTGTTTCACATTACTCTATCATCAAATCCTAACATAATTTCACTTCACCACGTAGAATTTTCAAGTGAATCCCACATGATTAATACTCATTACATCAACATTTATCCTGATGATATTCATCATGTTGTCTTTTGTTTAACAACTAACAATAAAATTCCACTGTGCTACTTGAATTCTAGAGTTAGGCTACACCATCAAGACTACTTCCATATGATGTCTTACACTTTCCTAAGGTAACTTGGTGGTTTATGTTTCCTTCGGAAGATACTAAAGAGCACTATACTTGAAAAAGATAAAATAATTACTCCTAAGAAAGAATGACTTAAGCATTTGACTTAGGTGTGACAAGGTTATCCTCAAGTGGATACTCATCACAAGTCATATGAATATTTGGTTAAGATAAGATGGCTCTTATAGTCACTATCCAACATACAGATCTTCCTAAAAGGGTTTTAATCCAAAGGTCAAAGCATATGCTCTGATACCAACTGCGGTGACCTAGCATACCACTTCATGATGTAGTACACTATAGTCGTTGACATAACACCAATGAAACAATGTTCACTAGTATTACATACCTCAGAGTGGTACAACAGAAACACAACAGGTCCAAGACATGACTATAGGTTACAACTCGACTCTTTACATAAGATCCATAGAAAACTCTAGGTTAAAGAGAGAGAAAGAAAATTCTTACAAAGAAGAATCAGAAATAAACAACTCAAAAACTATTATACTATTAAGACTAGTATTTTAACTAATGGTCTGGCATTGCTGCTATTGCAATACACTTCAGAAATAGGTTCTATGGCTAGAGATTATATTCCTATCTAATCGGTAACTTCGTCTTCACTTGAGTTTATATGTGGACTTTCTTGACTTCATTGTAGAGTTTAGCTTTTGATGATAATTCTTGGAGCATGACTTGATGTAGACGTCGTCTTAATGGCTTCAGAATCTACAAGGGTTAAGAAGATATGTTGAGTACAAGTGTACTCAGCAAGTTTACTAGAAAAGGAGTGTTTGATGCACTATAACTACAGCCACAAACCATAGGTCATAGGCAATGCAGGTTTTCGTAAACATTTCTTCAAAGGTTGCTTTTATTCTAAAAAAAACTATGTCCGTCAGTCTTCACGGGTTTATCAGAACTTTTATGGAGTTCCTTTCCCCCCGCGTTCGCAGCTCCTTCCCGGAACAGGGAGTAACAAGTTACAGTTCTTACACTCTGCAGAGGTGTGTCACTTTACCCGTGAGAGATCAAATCCTTGTTGCACAACCGGGCGATCTTTCCCGTCCACACTTCCTATGGTGTGGGGCCCAGTAGATGATCCAAGCCAATCACTGCCCCCTTCGCGACCTCGCATGCCTCCTTGGTGTACACCATACCCACATATTGAATTACAACAATGGTTTGTACGGACCGTTAGATGCCAGAACTATCGTGGGACATTGAGGGTTCCCACCCATATGTTGCATATCCTCTACGAATTACCAATTAATATGCACGCTACGAGTGATAACAACCACGACCTGCACATTCGGCTACATGCGAAAGGAAGAAGATACGGCTGACTTCTCCGTCCCATTCCAAATCTCATGGTTAACGCGTGATATACGGCGCAAGAATCACTGGCGACATTGGTTGTTAAGTCCTAGATAATATGTTCCTTTACCACTGGAACTTTCGTAGTAGGTTATTACCTCATGGTAAATAACCTATAATCATATTATTTTGAAAATAGTGTTTTCTAACCTTTTTCAAATGCAGGTGATGACAACACTGGATTTGCAAAATACTTTACAGAAAATAATCAAAGGACACGAGCAAGTGTGAACTTGCCTTTTGTGATTGCAAGATTATGCACTCACAGTCTTCGAGACAATACAAGATCCAATATCTGAAATCAGCATCATTGGTCCGGTAAGGACTAATGTTTAAAGAAGCAAAATACTGTTATGCATAAGTAATGATATGCATTTTGTAAAATTCCCAAAGTGAATCTCCAATGCTTTGAGTGAAGTGAATTTAGGTGATTCTTTTAAGAGTTAGTTTATCTTCAAATTTTACTTTATAAGTAATGACATTTATAAGGAACTTAAGTGATAATAATTCTAGATATACAGGTAAAGTATAAATTAATGTGATTATGTTTAATTGTCATTTGGTGACTAAGATAAGATTCCTTGGTTTTAGTGGTTAAGAGTTGAAGAATTTATTATGAGATTATTCTTTAAAGTGGCAAAAAGAATAACATTTGAAGAAAAGATTTCCTCCTTAAGGTTTAAACACCCCTGATAGCTTTTAGAACATGATTGATAGAATGTGATTGATGTTGTTTATGCTTGCTTGAATAGTCTGAACTTGAGATGCTTTATGTCTTAATTGAAATAGACTAAAGTTAACTATAAAAACACGAGTGGTGTATTAGACCTGTTGTTTATAAGCTTTGAGACTAAAGTTAACTTTAAAAGGGTAAGTAAGTTTAAGATGTAATATATTTTAATTATTCTTAAGTTTTAGATTTATGATAGATATAACTTAGGTGTGGAATTATTCACTTTATATTTTAGTGAATGCTTATAAAGTTATTTTGAAGGTTGTGGTTTTAAACCTTTATTTAAAGTTTCAAAATATATTATAAAACTAATAATTTACACTTAAGTTGTATTATAAATCTTAGTTCTGGTTTAGAATTTTAGTAATTTGATTTTTTAGGGTATTAATATTTCTGAAGAAATATAATTATTTCTTAAGAAATGTTCTTAAAGAATTTTCAAAAATATATATTGGATAAGGATTTATTATTTTAAAATATTAAATTTTCTACTAATATATTTAGTATTTTTATAGTGTAATAGATTTATTCAAGACTTTGAAAATGATTTTTATTTTATTTTTAAGTATTATTTTTATATTTATAAAATTCCATAAAGGATTTAATGTATTTAAATATTTACTTCAAATTTTATTTATAAAAAAGTTGAGTTAGTATTTTTATATAATAGTGGATTTGTTTTTATACATCAAAAATGATTTTTATTTATTTTTACGATTTTTCCTTATTTCATGAGATTTCACTTAGTATGTAATGGTGTTACTATTTATCTGCATTTTATTTATATTACAAAGTAAGATTATAATTTTTTCTATGTATATATTATTCTTGTGCTCATTTTGATATATCATATGTATTTTTGGGATGTTTCTATATTTTTATAGGGTATAAATTAGGTTTAGGGTTAGTTTGGTCATTTAGTGATTTAGTAAGTATTTTATTTTCTTATTTTTCCTTTGGAACCGGGTCAGGCTTACCGATGGGCCCATTTGGATCCAACTTGGCCCAACTGGATCAGGGTCAAACCCCACCCCGGCCTAGTCATCCCACCACTCTCTCACATCTCTCATTCTCGTTTCTTTCCCCTCCTGGTTGCTGGCGGCGCCGACGCCGTCTCCCGCTCGATTCCGGCGAGATAGGTCATTATGGTCGCCGCTAATGGTTGTCGGGGCTTTGTCTCTCTCAGGCCGACTTGGCTCTCCAATTGGATTTGTTCCTAAGGGCCTCTCGAGCTCGCCCCTTCCATCTTCTGTGCATCTAGGGTTTCGGTATCCTGGTTTCGTCGAGCTCCAGTGATAGTTTGATGTTGTTCTGGTGGTGGATTGAGGTTGGTGAAGATGGGGTGTGTTCTTGGGTTGGTGTAGCTTGGCGCAGGTCGCAGGTTGCAGCTCGGCGCAGGCTCAGGTATTGCCTGTGCCGTTGTGTCGCGGTCGTTGCTACTACGACCACCCCGTCGGTCTGCTTCCTCTTCAAACTCCAGCGAGGACCACGGGTAAGTGGGGAATCTTCTTTTCTTTTCCTCACTTGATTCCTTTCTAGATTTCTTTCTGTGATGATGAAATCATCCTAAGTAGCATTGATGCTTTGTCCTAGGCGTGATAAGAATCTGATTTTTTTGAATTGTTCTCTGCTAAGTAGCAGATGGATCAAATACATGTGACTGTGCAATCTATCATCTTAATGATCTATTAGGTGGAGGATATTATGTTGATGAATTGGATTGGTTAGCTTGTGGTTATTGTTACCCTCTGATCTAAAGTCTGGTGCAAGCATCTTGCTTTCACAGTACCACTATTCTGTAATTGTTATTTGTATAGCTACCTTTGGCTGTTACTTTGATCAAAAAATTAATGGTTTTGCTAAAAGAATGTGGTTGAATTGGGAGCTGGTTAATATGATAATATTCTTGGCTTTGAGATATTGGCCCTTTGGTTAAATAATGATCTGGAGTCTGTATTGGACTAAACTTAGCTATCTATGTTGACAGATAGTGATAAAATGATTCCTGATTATGTAATTAGGAAAATGATTACTAGCTATTTGAGGTATATTAGTGGCTTCTCATGACTTAGTTATATTTGTGGTGCCTCCGAATAGGAGTGTGCACTATATAACTTAGGTAAGATGATTAGCTCCTTAAATAATTGAAGAGATTCATATGGAATTAATGCTTATGATGCTGGTCTGAAGCAGCTGTGAAATGAGGACCAATTTACTTGGAATTTAAAGTTGAAAGGCTAACTTAATTACTGTTATTATGATATAGTGCATCATTGGATGATCTCTAACCATGATCAGCTAATGTTAAACTCACCTTACTTGCTGGATATTTGAGAAAGAATTTAGTTCCTGTGCATAGGAACACAAAATGATTATGCATAATTGATTCCTGGATTAGCTTTTGGGAAGATGATAGGATCTTGTTGTGTTTGGATAACTTGTGAGCTAGTTAATATGTAAGGATCATTCTGGTGACTTTAGTTGTCATTGGGCTGCTACTGTGGTGCCTCCAACCTTGGAGAGTGCACAATAGTAGCCCATGTAGCATGACTTGCTACAGAGAATAACTACAGTGGTGTAGTTGATGTTGATATAAACAAGAGAGAAACTTAGCTTGTGATGCAAAAGGCTGAAGCTAATTTGGTGGCTAAAATGCAGATTCTTTCTATTACATTGATCTTAGCTCTAGGATGATACTGGAGTAGCACTTCTACCCAGTATGAGAACTCTCTCTCTCCAACCTCATGCTCTAAATAATATGATAAGAACAAATACTAAAAGTTGTCTTGATATACTGATAGAAATGGATAAGTGCTTAATTTCTTGGCTCAGCCCATGATGCATAGGCTGAGGCATTGATGATGCTTGGATAAATTAGTTATTGCTTGCTTATAAAAACTATCTAGTGATGACCTAGTACTCCACTTGAGTACAGATCTGAGGATTTTCTATCACCCCGTCCATTTTCTAGGATGCAAAAGTAAGAGCAGATATAAAGGCATGATCTTAGATGGATAACCTGTGGTTCTAAAGCTATGGTTGCTCTTGGGAAACTTGTTCTACTGATGTTGTTGATGTCCTGGTAAGCTTGTGATTCAACTTCTGATACACCCCCTTCTCTTAGTTCCTGACTTGATCTATTGGATTTGCTATGGTTTTTCTTCTGGTATACTTGCCCCTCCTAGCTCTTGGATGGCTCCAAGGAGCAACCAGAATTAGAGATGTGGTGAGATGGTGGAATAATATGTGTGGTTATTATCCAGTGGGTGGCTTTGATGATAGATAAGTATGTGTTCTTGACTTGCTCAACGAAGTGTTCTTGATACACTTTACTACAGGAAGAGAGAGGTGTAGTTTCGGCTGGAATGGTTTGATATGTGAGAACAGCCTCTGGAAGTTCCCTTCTGCTACTTTTGTACTGTTATTCTACTTACTGTGGTAGTGACAACACATGCCATGCATGTGTTGTGTGAGCTACTTGCCTACTTCATCCATCATGTGGATCAGATCAAGTACAATAGATCTTTTGCTGAAATTACTGCTTTTCCTTTTACCTGTTACTAGTTTGGTGAAACTTGCCCCATGCCTGTGATGCATAGACTGAGGCCCTTTTTGGAATAAGAACAGATTGCACACTTTGGCCCCCTTTTTTATCAGTTACTCAATGATGAGTTTTGCAATGCACTTCATTGCCTAATCTGAGAGTAGCATAACCCACATAATCTATTTTTTCCATTTCTGGAACTTTGTTTTCTTTTGAGTTATTTTGCAGGTACAGAAGGATAAGCAGAAAAGGAAGTTCAAGAAATAATATAGGAAAATGCTTTAGGTTTTTTTATCAATCAATGTAATTTTATTTTCTGTTTGAATATTGTAAAGACATTGTATTATTGTACTTTATTTAATAAAATTACTTGTTTTCCTTTTCTTTTATGGTTCATTTGCAAAGACAATGTAATATTGTATAATATTAATAAAGTTAAACTTTCTTTCTACTTGTAATCTAAATTCTTGTAATATTTATATCTTGTTTTTTTAAAAATGAATTCCATTCTTATTGTTGTTATAATTCTTTTTCCTTTTATATTTAAATTTCAATTATCTTTTCTAATTGGATATCTGTAACTATTGTATCTTATTTATAAATAAGAGTTCATCTCTTATTTACTAATACAATTCAATTTCCATAACTATTTTATTTCAAATCCTTTTTGTATTCAAATTTATTACTTAAGTATTCAAATTTTGAATTGTCTTCCCCTCCAACACAAAAGTATAGTAGAGGTCATGTGAAAATCCATCGCACGTGTCCTCATGTTTCCATCAGAACAAGAGATACCTCGATTCCTCTATAGCTTTTTTTGTTTTGCGCGAAAATTCCCTGGATTTTCTAATGCATGAATGCAATGCACACACCTACGTCCTCTATAATTCTAGGTGCTAATCCTGGGATGTTACAACTTTCGATTTGTAAATGGACTCGTGTTCCCAGGTGACGTCCCCAGATATGCGATTTTGGCAAATTTAACGATATTTCACCATAATTTGGCTCAAATTCACATAAATATAATTTTATTCACATAGTTTGGCCTAAAAATGATCCATGATGGTAAGATTGGCGACGATTCACCGCGGCCAAGCCTGTGCCGAGCTCCGCCGGTCAGGCCCAAGCGCCGCCGCTCAGCCGGCCAATCCCATGCCGAGCTCCACTGACTAGGCCTCCCGCGCACCGCTCAGCCGACCAAGCCAACACCAAGCTCCGCCGATCAGGTCCGCGTGTGGGGACGGGAGAGAGAAAGTGGGAATGTGGGAGGAGAGATAATACTTTCCTCACTGGCGCATGGGCCACACGGCAAACGATTCCCAGCGCGTTGGGTTCGGTTAAAAAAGCATAAATTCGAACAAATCGATGTCTTGGAAACTCGAGTGGAGTGAAACTCGTCCATTCGAATGTAAAAATCACAGAGAAATGATCTCGTGAAAAGCTAGTGGAGATACTCTTAAAAGTTAGAAATAAATAAAAAATCTCAAACATCAAAGGCTATCATTTCAGTTTTGATGAGCTGGCTCGGTTCTTTTAGCAATGCTTCCTCCGCTTCATATTAATGTTCTTAGCTTTATTTAGATTTATACATACTACTCCCTCCGTTTGGAATTATAAGTCCCGCGCGGATAACTAGGTTGCCAATTTGAACAACAAAATATAAATAATATAGCATAAAAGTTATACCATTAGAAACTTTAAAGGTTATATTTTCTAATGATATAATTTTTATGATATATAAGTTATATTTTATTGGTCAAATTAACAACCTAGGTATACGCGCGGGACCTATAATTCCGGAAGTAGTATCTAGACTAGATGCACTGTTAAACAAATTTGGTGATATACGTATTTTAATCGAAAAGAATTCATATGTGCATAAAGATGAGGAATCGCGACATATTCCATGAGCCGACAGGCGACAGGAGCTAGCCGCTTCGCACAGTCGCGTCGAGCCCAAAGCCCCAAACCCCTCTGCCGCAATGCCCTCCCTCCCCTCCCCCTTCGCCGCTGGCGACTGCCCCGCCGCCGATAAGTTCGACCCCGACTACCTCTACTTCCTCCGCCACCTTCGCCCCGACGGCAACTCCTATGTCCTCGAGCTCCCGCCCGGCGGGGCCTCCGCTGCCTCCGTCATCAAGTACGAGCCCCCCATCGCCAACTCCGACGGCGAATGCGTCTCCGACCCCTCCCCGGGCCGCGGCAGCAACAACACCCGGTCAGAAGTGAGGGACTCGTCCGCTGAGGTGCCCCCCTCGTGGATCGATTCCCTCGTCGACATCGACGAGGATTACCGCGTTTTCCTGCAGCACACGCGCGTGGTGAACAACCGCTTGAGGCTCGAGATCGGGGGCCTAGTCGTGAACTACGAGCCGGACCCGGATGCGGCGCAATCTGAAGGTAGCAGCGGAGTCGAGGAGCAATCGGAGAAAGAGGCGGCCGTTGCTTCGTCCGGGGAGCAGGAGAAGGGGGGCGAATCAGGGGAGCCGGTGGTAATTATTCCGCGGCAGTATGCGTGCGATTGGCGTGCGGATCCAACGCCTGAACAAAGGGTGGAGAGTCAGCAAGCTACGGGGCACCAGGATGCTGAGCCTCGAGTTGCCTCGGTGAGAATGTGCTTCGCTCTCTGATACCTGTTACTGTTACATTTTCGTACTGTTCGCTTATAGAACTGATCAGCCTGTATATGATTGCATCTGATTTATGCTTGCCTCTAGAACTCATCAGCTTGTAGTTAAGCGATCAGTGCCAGTACCGTACATAGGACTATTGTCAAATTAACAATTGCACCTACGCTAGTGAGGACTGAAGCTAATTTGTTCTGTAACAGGTGCATTTTCCCATCAAATTTCCAAATTCCCATATATTTGGGCTCTCACAGTATGCTTGAAAAATTATAGAATGACAGTTATCCTGAAGAAGTGAATCAATCTTTATTTCCAAGGAAGTGGACACATTCATGTCTTTGGACATCACGCCATCCCAATTGGGCATTTGTGATTAAACATAGCTCCCCCACTTTGCCCTTTTTGCTGATTCTTCGTTGCCAATCACTTAATATAGGCAAAGCAACATAATGAGGTAGCCATTAACTCTTTCTACTTCTGCAACTCACTATGAGTATGAGTGATGATAAGCTACTCTTTTGGAATTTAGACCTTTCCAATTTATATTAACCACTACGAACTTCATTATAAGATTATAAAGATTTAAGCAAAGGTGTACATCACTTCATGTACGATGGGCTGTCTTTTTTCTCTCTGTAAAGCAACTACTACGTGTGATTTACTTCTCTTCTTGCTTCCTACGAATTTGTAGTCGCGTAGATCACAAGGTGTTATATGGCCTCCACATATCAACCTGAGGCCAGATTCAGACTTCAAGCGAAGATTGATGGATGCTCTTCGGAAGCCATTTAGCCGGAAAGAGTACCTTGAGCTGTTTGACATGGCTGCTACCCGTAGGCCTTTAGTGAAGTTGCGACAGGTGCGCAATGATGCAAAATTCTACCCTACTGATGAGATGGGCAATTCGTATTTTGACCATTACCCAGGTATGTTCCTGTATCATGTATATACACTTTATCTGATAAGTACCGTGTTCTTTGTCTCATCTGTTTGTTCTGCTTTTTGCCCTGCCCCCTTCAGAAATTTGTTTCTTATTGTTATTGTAACTGGTCAAGCAATTCTACGAACTGTATTTTTTGCACTTCATGAACAGCTCTGTCTTCAGATTAGCGACACGCTGCTGTATTGTTTTAACAATCATCATAACATGAGTTAACCTGGAGCGTTAGAATTCCACTGCAGTATATGCTATACATCATTTTAAATGTATTTGTGCAGTACTCTATACTTTTGATGGGCATCTCAGCTAGCAATCAATCATTTGAACATATTGTTTTCTTGATTGTAATACCATTGATTTGCTGTAGTCAGTTACTCACTCTAGAATCTGTTAGTACACAATATTAAGTAATTTTATTTTGCTTGAGAAGCTTTATTTCCCTCTGACAAGACACTAAGGACATCCACATTGTAGAGGCTGAGCTGCCTGTAAGATGGGCTCCGCAGTCTCCATGCTCAGTCTTCAAATTTAGCACAAAATTGTGCAATGGATAGCGTTTCCTATTGCCTTGAAGGTAGACCTCACAAAAAATAAACTAGTCCAATGTCTCAACTGCTTGCTCTCTGCTCATGTGAACACCCAATCTAATATTCGTGAGTTGTTTACTCGGTAGAGGCTGCCTCCAAGGCTAGAGGTGATGCTAACGTTCTTACATTAGAGGCAGAGGCTGCCTCTAGGAGGAGAGAGAGTGCTTAGAGGCAGTAAAAACCATACACTGCGGATGCTCTAAGTGATCCTTGGTATTGCAGTTGACTTGTATAGTATAAACCAGTAGCAAAGCACATTTCTTATTTTTCCTCGAGAATACTAGAAAATATTGATCACGGAGGTTAATTAATGTAAATCACTTTGTATTGTTTGATCAAGAATGCTGTTTTCCTTCAACGGTTCTGAGTTGTTGTGTTTGTAGTACTAATTAACACCTTTGTTTATTTTAATTCAGATTTTGTCGAACAAGTTAGAAGCACTAGCTATTCCAATGGTTTAGCTCTGATGCGTGGATTTTTCTTCTGGTTGCAGGTATCCTTTCGTACTATTTTTTTCTGATAATAATAATGTAGGCACTAATTGTGTTCATGTCTGTAATGTTCGTGTCTCCATATATAAACCCTAAATCGAAAGATCCAAACCCTAAAACCTTCTAGGTCCTCTCCAATGAACTATTTTTTTACTTACTCCAGTAAGTTGGTCACAGCTGGAGCACATGTTTTTCTGTTGGCAGAGTTAAAAGGAGACATGCTATAGATAGACTAGTTTACCATGCAGGTCAATATTATCCATTTAAAGACCATTTTAGGTGGGCCTATTATCAATCATACAGTAATAAAATCAGTTGCTTGCAGCATTAGTACCTTGGTAGCATGAAGATATTTGCAAACTGTGAAGTTTACACTGCTCTTTTGCAGAATAGTGCACACGATGATCAATTCATGCCATGGATAGACGATCTGAAAGAGGTTATTCCATTGATGGACTGAGATTACTCGTATCCATAATTCACTTGTCATCTCTTTATAGATATAATTCTTTAAAGGTGACAAACTGCTCTCATTAGGGAATATTTGCCAATAAGTACTTGAACACTCTGCTCGTGTCATTCACTTTCTTTTGGGAGAATAAATGTATGTATTGCTCAACCAGTGAAAGGGGAAATCATTCCCTGTGAAATTGCACATTCTAGTTTACACCTGGGATCTACTTATGAATTTAAAACTGGACTTCTCATGTTAAAATTGAGCACTCTGAACCTCGTGTTCTACTTGATGTTCTCCATGAAAAAGATACAATACAAATAAACTTGGTCTAACTAAAATTAAGTATGTACTCTGACAGCGCAGAGCCCCTGTATAACAACACAAATAAACTTGGTCTATTCCTGCTGCACTCTTGGTGAAAAACAGCTGAACCAGACTTGCCGCCCAAAGGAGCAGCGGACCAAGATGTGATATAACCGTGTCCTCTGCCATGTAGGCAAACATAGCAAGGCGCCGTGGCACCATGGCGCATCCGCCTATCAGAAGTCCATAATCTGTATTGAAGGGCCGGCCAGATGAATACTTTGCACTGCAGCTCCATACTTGTGCGAGGGCTTTGTAGACAGAGTTTGTTGAATACTCTCTTGATCGAGACGAAGGCCATAATAACTGATCCTCAATAAAAGGACTGCGCTCTACTGCAATCTACTAGGGCAATCAAGATAGATGCAGGTATTGGTTATTTGATTGCAAACTGCTATAGTAACCTCTTTCATTGGAATGACGAGGTTACTTAGCACTCATCACACAACCTAGAAAGTAATTCACATAATCAATTCATCATAAGAGGTTAGTAGTAAGTCAACGCATACACCGTTTCACGTTCCTCTCGCGAGCGGGCGGCGGTGGCTGCGAAAAAGCCCTCCCGATCTCATCCGGCCAGGGCGTTGGCCTTGGTCCCTCTAGTAGTTAGGGTTAGGTTTTGTCTTCTTTGGTGCGTCGTTGATGTGGTGGGAGCGGCGCACATGGTAATAAATCTGCCTCAACTCTACTCTCACACCTCCGACGACCTTCGGGGCGGCGGCGGCTGCGAAAAAGTCCTCCCGATCTCATCCGGACAGGGCGTTGGCCTTGGTCCCTCCTCCCTCCGCCTGCCGCTCCGGCGGCGACAGGAGGGAGGGGGCCTCGTTCCTCCGTTCCGGTCTAGTAGTTAAGGTTAGGTTTTGTCTTCTTTGGTGCGTCGTTGAGGTGGTGGGAGCGGCACCCATGGGAATAAATATGCCTCAACTCTACTCCCACACCGGCGACGACCTTCGGGGCGGCGTCTCGGAGTTGATGGCAAGGTGTGATGATCGGTACTTCAGATCGACAACTTGGTCTTCTCGCCGTTCTTCAGATCTGGCGAGAACAGTTTCTCGGTGTGTCGCCGATGTTTGTTGTTATCCGCGACGGTGCTGGCGGCCAGGGCGAGGTGGTTCTTCTGGAACGAGGATGTTGGTCCGGAGGTGGTGGATTTGCCGTTCTTCTCCGACTTCATCAATGGGAGGCGGCGGATCTTGGTCCAAGACAGCACGGGATGTCCCCCGGTCGACGTGCCACAGCGACATGTGCCTCGTTGTGTGCAGCAGGCCTGTTCATCGACTCACAAAGCCTCGTTGGCGATGGTGCGATTTTGGATCTTGCAATGGTGGAGTTTCGAGGTCTCTTCCAGCGTCCGCCTTGGCGGCGCTGGTGTTGGGCGGCGGCCGCTGGCTATGGTAATTGCGGGAAATTTTAGAGATCGTTTTGTATTTCTTGATTTCTTAGGATTTTATCTGTAGTTTCCACCAATCTGTTTATTCCGATCTGTCTTTTTGTTTTGACGTATGTTGCGTCATGTAATTTGATTTTCTATTAATGAAATATTTTGAATGCCAGATTTGGCAATGGTTTGGCAACAATATTACTGCCGCACAGCCAGCAAACACACCATTTGAAATCCGATACATAACTCTCTTCGGTTTAGAAGACGGTATTTCCACCAATGAACCACTCCTCTCGGGCACATAACCACAACTCTGTGGAGAAACACCAAAAGGTGGATCAAGACGATAGGGAGAACTATTGCGCGAAACCTTCGGAACTGCAAGGGATTTATAGCTACAACTGGAGTCTTTAAGTGCCAACCAATTGGATCTGGTAACTCCGGAACCACTTCACTAGTCTGGGCAGGTTGTTCTTCCTCTAGGAATATTTCCTTTCCTCGACATCATGGAATGAACTAACTCACGTGTGTTGCTCTAAAAAAAAAAGAGGTTAGTAGTAGCGGCAACACCTTCTGAACTAACAATTACCTGTTGGAGTAATGCATCACAAGTTCTTTAGCAGAGGTTTAATATATACCACCTCTCAAACTCCCACAATATATTAATATATTACATACCATGGATCAACTTTCACCAGCAACTTAGCTAATGGAGAAAAATCAAACCACCTCCCAAAATATACATGACCTCAAACAACAAATCATGATCATCATCAACAACAGATGAATAAAAAATTAGTAGCACCAATCACACTGCCGACATAGCTAGATCCTAAGCCAGACCCTCATGTCAACCACTGACATCTTAGCATAGGCTTTACCTCTTATGTCTTTTTGGCAAGGTAGTCGATAGCCTGCCTTTGATCACCGGCTACAGATCCCAAAGCTAGCATTTATCAACAAATCTAGGCGTGAATATGGTCTTTATCTGAGCATACTTCGTTATGGCCTTGTTCCTAAACTCAACATGTTTCAGGAAGGCATTTTGCGATTGAGATAACAGTGGGTTAGTGCAAAACTACAAACAAGTAAAACTTATAAGTATTATGTCAACGACTTACCTATTACAACATGCGGTGGTGTGCTGAAGATTTTGTAACAATCCTATGAGAAATAAACACTTTTTGAATGATGCTTCTGTGAAGCCCGCGCGACATGACAAACCAAAAGGATCGTCTATGCACAATTGATTAGAATGTGTCACCGATTCTACAAAATACATATTTTTTTTAAAAAAATCAAACTACGTAAAGTTTGATCAAATTTTAAGATTAAATCATTAACATGCATAATAAAAAATCAATATCATTAATTACATCGTGAAATGTATTTTTATGATATATGTAGTATTAAAGTTGTTTATATTTTTCTCTAAAAGTCTAGTCAAAGTTTGTATAGTTTGAATTTTCAAAAACTATATAAATAAAGGGAGTACTGGAATTAAGTTTATGGTTACACCAGCGTAGTGGCAGAGCTAGGGGGACCAGCAAAGGCCTTGGCCCCCTATTGCGTGCTATAGCAAGATAAAACGTTGCGGTTTAAGACTGATTTAAGTGAGGTTTCAGAGTAAATTTGCTTAGTTTCCCTCTTATAATTGAGAATTAGCACACTCGTCCCCCTTAAGCTATGATCCTGCCTTCGCCACTGCACTAGCGGAGTAAGTGTAGTAAGTGCATTCTATTTCATAATATTTAGCGGAATGCATTGTTTTTCTCGGAAAATGCATATTATTTCAGCAAATCTAGCTCAATCTTTCCACACCAAATTTAGCACACCTCGCAGCATATCTTCTATGTTCTCAAAAATAAAAGTAGGCTTATCTTTTTTGAATGGCAATTAATACTCCAATAAAAGTAGGCATATCTTTTTTGAATGATAATTAATACTCCATTTTTCTAAAACGTGCGAGAGTACTATTCCCTCAGTTTGGAAATATAAGATATTTTTGGTTAGTGAAGCAAATATATGTAAACATGTTTTAGTGTGTAGGTTCAAATAAATCTAAATATTAAAAGGTGTCTAGATACATTTCTTTAATAAACTTAAAATATTTTACTGTATATTTTTAAACGGAGGGGTAGATGTATGCAATGAATGGTTGGTGGGGGAGCACCGGAGCATTAGATACCTTCCATTTTTGTGAAAAGTCTGTTGTCAAGACCAGCCACCGTTGGATGGTTCCGGAAGCCGAACGTTCCCATCTGCAGCGTCCATTCGACCCTCCCCTGTGGCGTCTCTTCGCACTCGCAGAGTATGTCAGAGGCTAGCCTAGCCTCCAATTATTCGCTTTCGCCCGCTCCCGTAATTTGGACGAGCTGTCTCTTCCCATTCGCCTTCCAACCCAGACGCAAAAACCCCCAACCATGCCGCACCCACGCCCTCGCACCGCCTTCCCCACCGCCGCCGCCGTCGCTGCCCAGGGTCTCACCGTCGATCAGGTAGACCCCGACCACCTCAGCTTCCTGCAGCTCGTTCGCCCCGACGGCAATTCCTACGCCGTCGAGCTCCCTGCCCGCGGCGCGTCCCCTCCCGTCACCGTCAGGTACGAATCGGGGACGGCTGCCGCCAATGGAGAAGCCCAAATCGTCCCCGCCCCCTCCCCGGCCCCGCCAGGAAGCGACCGCGTGGTGGAGAAGGAGATCCCGCCCGCGGACGCCCTCCAGTGGTACGAGACCGCGACCATGGACGAGGATTACCGCAAGTTCTGGAGGCAAACGCGCATAGAGAATGGCTTGCTGGTGCTCCAGGTAGGAGAAGACAAGGTCCTACGCTACACGGTGGACGCTGAGCCTGTTCGACTCAGTGACATAGCTGATGGGGCACAGAAGAAGGGTGGGGAGGAAGTGGCCGCCGTTGCTGCTTTGGGGGAGGATGGCGACGGAGTTGGGGAGGAAAAGAAGAAGGTGGAGGCGATCAGGACGGATGTACCTGTGCTGGAGCCTCGTGTGCGCGATTCCCCTGCGCGTTGGCAAAAAATGGTAAGATCGCTTCATTTTCCCCTCTTCAGTTAAATGATGTCGCGTCTCTAAAACAGAGCATGCATAGGTTGTACCTGGGCAGAAGGTGGAACAGGGCCAGGAGGAGAAGGGTGAAGTGAAATGTGGTGCTGAGAAGATCAAGGTGGTGAAGGGAGAAGATAAGATGTTGAACGAGCTGTCTGTGGGAACACTGAATACTGTGAACACAGAGACAAACTTTAGTACTGGACATGATTCTAAGGCTCACATTGCTTCGGTGAGAATCTCCTATACCTGTTACTTTTCCCCCAGTCTGCACTCTTTGGTTAACAGATTATAAGGAACAAACATACGTTTTCAGCAGTGAGAAATGCATTTTCTACAGTTTATACTTGTGGTTGTCGTAAGTATGCTACATAAGTCTACCAATATGCTAGTATGTCTTGTACCAATGTGCCTGCCGGATGTAGATGATCCGTGCAACATGTCTGAAAACTACAATAATACTAATTTCGAGTCACATTTGTTCTGAATAAATGGATTTTGGTGTGCACTTGTTAAAGAGCAGGAGCGTTCATTGATTTTTGGCATCATCCAGTTTGAGCCAGTATGATCAACATTAGTCCCTCACACTTGCCTTTTTTTATCAGTTGTTAATTTAATTTACTTGCTAATTCTTCACAATGAAATGTATGTTGATTCAGCTTATCTTCTGATTGAAATGCCATGATATTGAGAAAATCAAGGTGATATAATGCCTTGCGAGGGGGTTATGTGTACCGAAATAGCATTTGTTTGTATGTACTCCCTCCGTTCCGAAATGTAAGCCTTTTTAGTAGTTCAATTTGTACGGGTAGAAATGCATACATTTAGGGACAGAGGTAGTAGTATTTTGCTAGTCATCAAAGGGGTAGGGGATATGTTCATTTTACCTGATACATGGTACTCTACTTCCAGATTAACTTTACAACATATTTCATACACACATCTCTTCAAATTTTGAACATACTTCTTTTCCTCCAACTTAGTGTAAAGTAATATTTAGGAGCATGTAATCTGTATCTCAGCAATTAGTCTGGTAGTTACTGGTACGAATTTTAACATATATAAACACCTATGTAGTTCAATAAGTAGCTGAGTTATGGTTAGAGCTGTACTCAAGATGAGAGATGCATTCCAAAATGAAACTAAAAGATTTTCTTGGCCAAATATCACTCAACTCTCTTTGTTTTTTCTTTGTTGCTTCGGCTTCTTATTTTCTCTTGCATAATGTATACACATTAACACATTACAACCATTTCTTGAGTAGTTTTTTTGAAAGGAGTATTTTGGCATCAATGATCTGTTCAATATTGTTTTGGCTTTCTGCCTTTAGGGTAATCACGACCGGTATAGCATGCAAGAGCATCTGTGCTAATTTGGATGGAACAATTTTCATCCAGAGCACAACTGAGGAGATCTCCGCATGAAAAAGTTCACTGCAGTAACAAAAAGTGCAGCGCAAACCACAGTAAAAACACATTGAAAACATTTTTTCAAAATCATTTTGAAAACATTTTTTTTCAAATTAGGTAAAAAACAAAGTTTTTCTTTGGTTTTGAAAAAATTAACTTTGTTATTGAAAAGCAAAGTTTTTACAAAATTAACATTATTATTGAAAAACAAAGTTTTTGACCTAAGCGCAGTAAAAACAATGTTTTCCTGCCTAGACTATAAAATATGTGAATAAGAGTTTCCGCAAACATAAACGGTAATTTTAACAAGGCATTTGGCAAGTTTAATCACCGGAAGGGTATTTAAAAACAATCTAGGAAAGAAGGCATGGCTGAATAGTGGCACAATGATACCTTTTTCATATTAAAATATGTTTTAACTATGATTTTGAGTGTTAGTCATGAACCTAAGTGATGACAACCATTTGTTAATATTGGAAGCTTCCTTTAGCTGCTCACCTTCAACACTAGATGTTGTTTTCTTGTTGCAAGTGCATCTATTGGGATTGGGACTTCACTATGCACAATAAGTTGTGAGGCACGGCAGGTTATTGACCTACCTTTCAGACCCATCAAGATCAAATAGATTCAGCCTTTGCAAACCTTAAGATACATATGGAATCCTTCTCCCACCTACTCTCAATAGGTGCCTATTAGAAAATGGAAACTAGGTCAAAAGATGTGATAATTGGAATGAATTTAGCTAAAAACAAAGGCCTACGAAAAATCTTATGATTTTATATGCGGGCTGAGAAAATTTAATTTTAAAAAAACTCTAAAAGGGCAACCAAGCGCAAAACTTCCCAAGTGCAACCAAGCCCAAGGAAACCTGCACTCCAAATTTCATCATCTTTTTCTGTGCACTGATCCAAAAGGGGATCTAGCCTGGTAAACATATTGAATTCATGGTGATTTTCTTCTTTTAGCACACTTTGCCTAGAACAATAAAATAAGTACCCCCTCCATTTCAAAATATAAGATGTTTTAGCTTTGTGAAGCAAATGTATCTAGACTACGTTTAGTGTGTAGGTTCACTCAGGTTTGAAGTGAATCTACACACTAAAAGATGTCTAGATACATTTTCTTCACAAACCTAAAACATCTTATATTTTGAAATGGAGGGAGTAGAATTTGTGAGACAAATCAAAAAGTAGTTCTATAATTTTATGTCTTATGGAATTCTAAAACATGTGATGTGTCTATTTCTGACCAATCCGCATTTTTATAACATTGTTGTGTGTTTTCCTTTTTCTTCTTTCAAAGTTTCAATTGATGAATTAACACGTGATCCTGCTTTTTGTCGCACTTCCAGCCTGAAAACAGAAAGCCACAACTTCGAAGATCTCCTCGACTTGTGCTCCGTTTGCCTGAAAATGGTCAGAAGTAGACTTTATAGTAACGTCTACTTTGGGAGAATAGAAACATATTGCTTTATTTCAGAATATTTTACTTTATCTTGTTTGAAATTCTTGGGATACATACCATGGATTTGCTGGTTCTCTAATTTTACAATCACCTAGTCGAACTATCTAGCAGCTATTGCATATGCTACTTTTGTGTGTTGCCTTTTATTTTATTAAATTACCAATACCATCCAGTTTCATCCAATGTATGTGCAAAAAGAGAAACAATACCGTTGTAGTTTTGGATGTATCTGTGTGTGGACCTGTTGCTCTGTGGCTCTGATCTTTGCTTGGTACAATTGAGATTGGCATAATTGACTTGATTTTTCTGTTTTCTTATCTTTTTTGCTATACCTGATAAGTTGATAGCCCCTGCATGCTATGCATTGTTTGATTTTGATAATCGGACACAAAAACAGGCTAATCCTAGTTGGCAGGATTCTTTTCACCCCCTCCATTGGGAAATGTTGGGTTTAGTTTGACCGTAGTTTGAGCTTTGACTACAAATTTTTTCTAAAATAATTTTTTAGTAGTTAAGAAGTTACAGTCATAAGAAATTAATTTTGTGTATCATTACAATATGAACAATTTTTTGTAACATAATCACAATGTTATAAGTAGACCATCATGAAGTAGGGGTTATAATTTGCGCCATGTGGATTACCCTATTGAAAACTTGACTTTGGAGGCTATATTTGTAAAGGAAAAAGTTATGCCCAAATATGTATAATTTAATGGTAAAACCACGGTAACATTCAAAAATCTATATAACTTATATTTTTAATCCCTAGAGGTAAACATCACGACACTGCGAGTGGCCTTCCTCGCATCTAGGGCCTCTATGATTCATATGATTCCGAAAAACGCAGGAATCAGAAAAAAACCTGGAAACTAGTTGTCACGGCAGTAAAAAAAGGGCGTATCCAGTGCTGAAAGCTCCCACACATTGTGGGGTATTTCTAGTCAGTCTCACTGCAGTCCTTCAGAAAAATTTCCTTTGCTTTTCAATCCTACAAACAAACAAGTTATATAGGAAATTTGGCAAGAGGAATATATTCATATGGAACTCCTTGAATCAAAGAGGTTAACCTGCCGCAAAACCATCACTAGTGTAAAGTATCTGATTTCTTTGCCTAAGAACCATACGATCCGTTGGCAAGATTGTACCAAACAGCTTATACATATGGTACAGTAGGCCATCAACTTACACGCGCGCAATTGCAACTTGCAACCAAGGCCTTCATAGAAGGAAGTGTCTTGTTATGTACTTCCAAGTTCCAACACGGACACACACGCAATTGCAACTTGCAACCAAGCCCTTCATAGAATGGATACAAGGGGTGCCTTATGTGTGGTGCCTGTGCTCATTAACTGCAAGGAGGGTAGGGTCCAATCAGGAAACACAGTTATGGGGTCATCATGAGCGGAGGTTACGTGTAGCTCTCCAAGTAGGACTTTGTTCTGTACTTTGAAAACAAATAAGGATGTTGTTTAGTTTGAAGCAAAAGATTGTTAAATCTGGTCCCAACATTTAGCAGAATTAGTTACTCCCTCCATTCACTAATGTAAGACATTCTAGCCTTTTTCTAGAACACATGTATGTAGGCGTGTTTTAATGTGTACGTTCCGTTCACTCATTTTGGAATGTATCTAGTCCACTTTGGAATATCTAAAAGGTCTTACATTAGTGAACGGAGGGAGTAGTATTTAACATGTGCCATATTTTGTACAGTTTTGCTCATGATCTCATGCAATTCATTGTTCTTACCTTTCTTTTTTAGTGAAACAATTCTATACTGTTTTCATTGCCATATTTTGGATATACGGATGTTGGCATAAATAGGCTGGGAAAAAGCGGAGCAACTTGAGTGGCTGCTTGAGAAATGCTAATTTGGCAATTTAGGGCTTAGTTACCAAGTTTGATAGAAACACACCCTAAATCCATACCGCAATGCACCATAGCAGAACAGTGGCGTAGCCAGAAGCATCTCAAAGCCTGGGTAAACACTAAATCGATGTGCTTTAGAAGCCCTTTTTTCTAGACAAATCGCTATAGAAAATCATATGACGTGCAGCAATTGTGCTTCCGACAAGCCCGGCGGCTGCCTGAGCTGGAGGGATGGTAGAACCACCCCTAAGCAGAAGGAACATATTAATATTAAGCGCATGAAATAATTGACTGTATAATCCTCATTTTATTTTGATTCATTAAAATCCACCCAAACAGTTGGACTTCCGTAAGGCATCGCTCGGGGGTACAAGATAGTTGGTCCACCCTAGAGGCGTAAAACATAGCCCCTTATCAGGTATTCATTTTTGTGACACTTAAGTATGCTTATATGTGTAATGTCCACTAAAAGTAGTCCTGTGAGTGCACTATGTGACTTGAAAACCTGCAGCCGGTATGGCGGCGACTCGACTTTAACACATTGGCCTCCACCCAAGCTGGTAGTCCTTGGACCTGCTTGGGTGCACATTCCTTAATTACTGAGTGCTAGAGTTCTGACCCAATTAGGAATGTATAAAATTGAAATGTCACTCTTAGAAATGTCTCTTGGAGGATTAGATTTTGATCCATTCCTTATGTGGTATCATAGGTGCCCACCAATCCACCATTGCCTTGCTGCCAAGTTATCTTTTTGCCATTCTCCATAAAGAGTTCAAGGCCATGGCTCTAATCATTCTGGTGTGACAACAAAAGGATAGTTTCTGTTAGATTCGAGAAAATCAGGATACATCATGACATAACTTCAGTTCAACGATGCTCGTATTTATGAGCATATGCGTATAAAAACAGGAGAGTTATCTGTTTAATATGGAAATTTAGACAAATACTGCTACCAGATACGTGCAACATTTCTCTCATGTTAGGCCTCAGCATAAGTTTAGGTAGCATAGCCACGTGGATTTTGGGAGCGGAAAAAAGGAACGACATATTTTACAATGGTATGAGCACACTAACAGTAAGATCAAGATCAACAAAATAAAAGGAAAATTCTCCATGCTTACCATATTATGCATATCGGATTTGCTCAATTAGTTGTTTCTATAGACCATCATTTGTATCTGTAGTTTGAATAAGTTACCAAATGTGCCGTCATTCTTAAGAGTCGAACTATTTTTTTTAAAGAAATCAGTCCACGTAAATCACATTCTTTTGCATTGTGTTTCTTATTGTGCATAATATTTTGAGAAGAATAAATCCTAACCACTATACTTGGGTTGAATCTTACATGATTCATTTCTCAAAAGCATCTAGGATTCGGTTAAAAATCTTTAGGTTTAAAGTTATCATTCAAATATTTTGTTATATTTGTAATTATTATTGTATTTGAGATTTTTTTTTAAATCCTATTCGCTTTCAATCTCACCAGCTGTTATACATAATGATCAAACAATTATTCTACATACTCCTGAATCATCATTCATTACAAATTTGTTTCACAGGGATTTTATGGTGTTGTATGGCCTACACATATTATGGAGAGGCCAGCATCATCCTTCAAGAAAAAGTTGCTGCGTGATCTCAGAAGACCATGTTGCCTGGAAGAATATGAGCGACTGCTTCGTGAAGCTAGTGACCGCCTTCCGGCAACGAAGAGAAGGCAGACACGCAGAGGCGTGAAGTACTACAACTCTTCACATGAAACGAATAAATCATATTTTGATTCTCACCCAGGTATGCTTGCTTTACTTGTACTCATTTACTTTGTCCTTTGATCAATTGGTCTTTTGTAATGACTTTCCTTCTTGTTTTATTTGTAGAAATATATTTCTGATAATTATCTGGCTAAAGTAATTTTTATGCATAACATGTATGTGATATTGTGATCAGAATTGTTTTCCCATTCTTAATGAAGAGTTTGTCTTGTTATTTATGAAACACTTTGTAGTTGTCTTTGTTCGCAATTGTCATTTCCCTTTTGAAACTTTGCAAGCCAGCTTTGTGCTTTTTTTTCGTGGTATATTTATAGGCTTGTTAAATTAGTACTCCCTCCGTCCAGAAATAAGCGACTTGGGTTTGTCTAGATTTGTATGTATCTAGACATGTTTTAGTATATAGATACACGCGAATCTAGACAAACCGAAGTAAGTTATTTTAGGATGAAGGGAGTATATGCCAAAAGTAGTTTATTGATGGGATCCGTTGAATCTTTCTAGTGTAGTGGTGGATATACGCTTTCTCTGGATACACTTGAATCCGCTGTAAGCTTAGCAGGACTGCAAGAGAAAAAGCATTGTGTCCCTTGTAGGCTTAGCATGACTTCAAAAGATACATCGGTTAGTGGGGCAGCTCGTGGCATGCCAGCCGGTCAGAGGTCAAACCGCGGTTCTGGCAGGCGTGGAAGTGAACCTTGTGTGGTGCCCAAGTGTGCCAGGTGAACCGCCACAGCGGGCCAGCAGGGACATCTCGGGATTGTACAAAGTAGCAAGATTTGGACGAGTAGTTGCCATTTTCATAAAAAAAATTGTGGGGGACGTTTCCATAATTGTGTTCTATAAATTGTCCTGTAATGCTTTTATCTTCTCCGAGAAAAGACAAATGCGTGCATTTCGATGCATTAATAGAATTGAAGTGTCTATACAAGCCTTAGAGAGGCGACAGCCTAGCCATGCAAGGAAACACTGTTACATTAATGTTATAGTTGACACCATCTGAAGCCGAGCTGCCCAGGCACGCATACGACCTTTCCTCAGACATGATAGTTGAGACAGGGTGCTTAATTTCTGGCCTCTCTGCCTGTATGACGCACACATTCAGCTGCGAGCTTGATCAGCAAAGGAGACCCCCTTTCGCTGAGCTGAAGGCTGAAATAGTTAGTTGTGGAGTACTGATAATGAACGGGCTGTGTTGGCTCAACAATTGAGTAGCTTAACTTTCAGCACATGTCCAAAAGTTATTGATATGATGGGATTGCCAAAATAAAATGCCCAGCAGATTGTTTGCTGTAATAGATGAGTTTGTTTTGCTTGAGAAGTTATCTTTCCCGAATAAGAAGAGAAAGTAGTTGCCAATCATATTGATATCTGATTTGAAATAATTCTGTTTGTGTCGGATTAAGAAAACTTCTTATTTTCTCTAACATGTGTACTTACATGTTGAGTACTCATTAAATGTTTTTTTCATATTTAACTCCAGATCTTGAGAAACAAGTACGAAGCACCAGCTATCCCAATCAGTTAGCTCTGTTGCGTGGATTTTTCTTCTGGTTGAAGGTAACCTTATCACATTTATTTGTATTTTTTATAACTTTTTTTTGCAGATTAAGTGCATAGTGTCCTGCTTCTAACAATCATGGCTCCATTTTTTTGTTAAAGAACTCAATATATTCATTTTGTATTTTTTTTGTTCATCGAGGCAGCCCAATATTGAGCTGTTAAAGCTCACACTGGTTATGGTACCAATCATAGTTAATTAGTTTCTTTGCATCATTCATTTCCGTATCTTCTTACTGGCATGGAGTTTGCAAAGTAGTAGCAGCTACCGTGCAACAGCAAGAGTTTTTGTTGCTAATTCTGAATGTTTATTGGTGCAAACCTATAACGGGGTAACTAACGTGATGAGAAGGGCCAGAGCAGTACAGCATGGTAAATGAGTGGGGGGACTTAGGAGGAGGAAACCATGGGTTGGAAGGAAGAACCTTGGGGAGACACTAGATTGATTCCTTCAGATTGCCTAATTGTTAATAGCACGTGGAAGCTCCTTATATACTCCAGATGGACTTTCCTAATAAATACTTACTCCCTTACAACAGTATATTTCCGTTATTTGGTTAGTTTAGGCCGATGCTCCCCCCTAAACCGTGTCCCTAACAATTTTCTCCCTTCGTTTGCAGAATGTCACGGATGAGGACCAATTCAGGCCATGGAGAGATGACTTCAGACAGTACTCAATTATTCCTCGTGAATGAGATTACCCACAGAACAACAGAAGGCGGTCCTTTCTCGATCAGAGAAACTGAGGTTTTCCACTGCCCAATCCAGGTTTCGTCTCAACTTCGGCACTTAGTCTTTTGTCCCATTTTGTGACATTAGTATTAGAAAGCCTCAGTTCCCCCTTTCGAATTAGTTTGGTCTGCAGTCTGCTGTTATATTGGTCGCTATCCTTATTTTATCAGCAAAACTCGGAGAACCGAAAATACGAGAAACTAGTTATATATGGAAGGTTTATGGACTACAGGATGTTGTCAACAGAAAATGTACTATTGTTTGTGTATCTGCAACTGCAGTCTTAACTTTTGGAATGCTCTGTTTCGTGCTTCCTTCCTGTGGAAGAGCAACTGTGTACAACTTCTCAGCTTTTGAATGGGGGTAACCATTCTCTACGGCTGTTACATACATACATACATCTATTTTACATCTGGGATCTGGCTGGTGTTGAATTTGATGCGGGGTTTGCCCATGCTGAAATTGAGCACTCTGGACCTCATGTTGTACTTGATGTCCCCGTCGTAGAGCAGCTTGCGGATGTAGTGCTCGAGATCAGAGCCGATCAAGCGAAGCGTGTACTCGGACAGTGGAGCTCCCTGGGTAACAGCACAAATCAATTCAGGTCAGTCCTACACTCGTGCTCTCTCAGTTTTACATCAACACAAGCATATGACTATTCCCAGCAATTGCTGCTACGATGCTATAGAATTTTGCTAGTGCATGAATCTGGTTTCAGAAAACGTCCTAAATGTAGCAGAAAGCAGAAAAACATGGGAAATTTTCATTTCTGTCATGTGCTTTGGTACAGTAGTTTTATTTACCTCGTAGTGGTCGACAAGGTCCTGGAACTCGTTGTAGACCATCTGGCAGGTCTCATCGGTCCAGACGAACTCCTGGGTGGGGTCGAGCATGAGCGTGAGCTTGTCCGTCTGCGTCTGGTCGAAGGCGTTGGTCTCCGGGTCGATGTACGCCGCGTAGATGCGCACGTGCCGCGTCGTGCAGCTCAGCCACTGGCTGCCGTACTCCCGCCCCATGTTCTTGCTCTCCGCCAGCGGCTGCCGTGGCAGCGACTGCGCATTTCCCTTCGCCGGCGCCGCCTGCTCCTCCTGCTGCGGCGGCGGCACGTCCGCCGCTGCGGGTTCCTCCTCCTTCACTTGCTGCTCCTGCTGCTGGGCTCGCACCGGCAGGAACCTGACGCTACGTGCGAGTTTCAAGCTCGGTGACCGGCTCTGGAGCAGCGCGAACTTCGCCGCCGGGGAGAGGAACGACGAGGCCGCCGCGGTTGCCATGAATGATGTGGTGTGGTGGTCTGCTCTCCCTGCCTGTTGCGGGCGCTCCCTCTGTTTTTTGCTTGGCTGGACAGTGTCAGTGAGTGATCTTCTCGTTTCGATGTCTGGCTGTGTTTGCAGCTGCAGCGCGCGCCGTGCACCTGTCAGTCAGCATGTAGCTCCTGTGGATAAGGGCTATTTCCCGGCTTTGTTTGCCATGGGCTGAGAAGGCTAGTTGCTTCTGCATTGGGCCTACGGTAACGAATATGTTGGGCCTGCTGGGCTCACAAGTATATATGGCTTGAGTAAATTGGCACGATTGCGTTGCAGCACAAGGCACGCGTTTCCATGTCACACGGATAGCTGTCCTAAAAAAAAAAGGGTCACACGGATAACGCCATAGTAAACCCAACCCATGAACCCAACGTTACGTGAGAGAACTGTAATGTGCCTTTTAAACTACACATGTGAGCTGATGATGAGTGACGTTGTAACTTCGCATGTGCGTCCATGCTAAAAAAGAAGAAGCAACGCCACCTTTTTCTTTGGCTCGGCCAAAGGAGCGGATATGCAACGTAGTGAGGGCGAAGCAAAGGCGGTGACTTTAGCTTAATTAGCCGCGGCAGATCCAGGCCTGTTTGCTACGACTAGCTTTAAATAAGTAGTGATTCTGGACAGTGCGAGCTTTACAGCATAATCCTCTCGTGTATAGTATGTCAACAGCACGAATAAAATGTCGTAGCATTTCAGACACACATGCATGATTTTCTTTATGTATGCAATAAATCCCCATTGGTCACAACAAATGGTTGAGAAAAAATCATTGCACGTATGCAACATGGAACAGGCGTGGACCTAGGACAAAGTTGACCCGTCTGTTCTTGGTTTTAAATTGGGGTGTCATGCACTACACATGCTTTAGTGTTTGCTAATGGAAATATTCCTTTACCCGGTGTCGTGTGACACATGCAACCTATGCCTAAGTACGCCCCTGACTTGGAACAAACTTATGCAGCAAATAGAGAAAACATTAACAGCATGAATGCAACATTTGCATGAGATATTTGCGACAAGACGTGCACAAAGTTTGCAACATATATGAATGTAGTGTATACAACACCGTAAAATTACAAATCACCCAACTTCATTTTATAGCACCGTCTTCATAGGATCAGGCTTGTCGGCGATGAATCTAACTCGCTGGAGTCCCCTTGTAGCAGGATCCGGCCATCCCTTGTCCATTCCTTGCATCCGGTATCTCTCGGGGCTTGGTGGTGTTAAACCTAACTCCATCACCCACCCATCGCAAGATGACTACATCCATCAATCTGGGCACGAGGATGGATGCCCCGAAGGGAGGAGAAGGAGGAGGGGGGAAGGGAAGAGGGGGCGAGAACGGGTGGTGCTCCGGTGGAGGAAGATTTGAGGACAGAGTGAGAGAGACATGAACGTGGCATGAGTCTTTTTTTTTCCTCTCGGGAGGAGAACAACCGCTTTATCTATGTAATTAGTCGATTGAATCAATTGAATCTTCACATTTTATTTCCTTGCCTTGGCCCTAAATCCAGATCGGACGGAGTGCATTTGAAACTACACTGTCTGAGCGACAACTCGAGCACTCCTCAGTAACAATTCGCAAGTTACGACATGTAAAATAGCGTGTACATTATATATGTAGGGTCTGGTTATATGTTTACACATTTCCATCATACAAATAGAACAAATTAACTTAGTCAGTTTTTGATCACCTGTGAATAAACCTAATCGTTGTTACGCACATAACACAAATTAGTTTTCGTGTCCAGCAACGCACGACCCAGCCGCGATCATCTGCACTGGCCGGCTGGCTCCTTGGCGAGGCAAGGCGAGGCTGCCGCAGCAAGGGGCACCACGGGGAGGTTCTCGCAGTTGCAGATCTCGATCATGTTGCCATCGGGGTCGTGGAAGAAGAGCTGCTCCACCGTCGTCTCTCCGTCCCACACCCTCGTCGTGACCAGCTCCAGGTTCATGTCGCGGAGCCTCGCCTTCATCAGCGCCATGTCCGAGCACTGCATGACAAGTTAGATACAGATCAACACGTCGATCGGTGTACTTCCTCTGTTTCAAAATATAAGATGTTTTAGATTTGTGAAGAAAGTGTATCTAGACTTCTTTTAATACGTAGATTTACTCCAAACACGAGTAAACCTATATACTAAAAGTAGTATAGATACATTTGCTTTACAAAGCTAAAACATCTTATATTTTGAAGCGGAGGGAGTACATGAGAAGGGAAGTCTGCAATCTGCAACTCTGTCGACTTGAACTGCACTGACCTGGAATGATATGTGGTTGCCCTTCGGGTCGATCGTCGCCGGCAGCCTAACCGGCGGCACGCCGCAGTCGGAGTTCCGTTGCAGCAAATGTATGCCCATGTCGTATTTATGCATCCTGCGATCAACGGGTAACATTCCACATTAGCAATGCAGAGTTATTTTGCTCATGCGTTGCCCTACCCTTTTGCGCGACCCGGTGCTTACCATGCTCCCCTGAAGTCGAGGGACGCCGGCCGTCGGACCAGCTCGAAGCCGAGCACGCGCCGGTAGAAGTCGACGGAGGCTTCGAGGGACGCGCAGGAGAAGGAGACGTGGTTCAGGCGGACGAGCGGCAGGGCGGATTCAGCCCCACACTGCTGATCCTGATCACGGAGGCCCATGTATGTGTAATGGACGAACGACTTGTGTTTAGATCGCAATATTAGAATGAATGGATCGATGTTTATGGTCAAGACATATATATAGACACACGTTGACATGAGAAGTTGCTTAACGCAAACTCGGGATCAGGAACTTCAGGGAGAGACTTTTGGGGAGACTTGACCTTGAGGATGGATCCATCTCAATCTCCTTACTCGGTGTCGACCTGTTGCCGCGCTGGGTATCTTAGACAGGAATCCACGGTACTGACAAGATCAATACTCAGCTTCTCGACCGGCACTGTTGGTCTACAGCGGAGCGGACAGGTATCTTGCTTGTGGTATTCTCCTAGCAAAGTAGGAACGGCGATTTTTAGAGCAAACACGCTTTTATATTTTAAGATTATTTTAGCAGGATCGAGGCCATAAGCTCTGTTTTATACTTTATCACCGACATGAGAAACAATTCGATTGCATATCAGGACACGGACATAATAGGGTTGCAGATTTGTTAGCTGCGAACGATATGGTGGGGGTGCCAGCAATGTTTTGGTTGTATATATTCTTTGTGTTGTATATTCTACTGTAAGGCATATATATCTGGTAATCGAGAATCTCACGGTCAACTCGGTGCAAGTGGCCGATTATTAACACAAAAACTAAGAGAGAATGCGGGCACATCACCTTAGTTTTGGAACATACATTCCGTGTTTTGCTAACGTGTACGTTTACATTTTAAGATTTTAGTACTACGTTGTTTTTAATGCTGCATTTTTCTACAGTAGTTAGTTATACTTCACCGTGTATTTCTACCGTATTGTTTATGCCGCATCATGTGCTTCAGCTGCTTTATTTGTACTGCTTTGCATTCATACTGCATTTTTCTTTTCTTTCTTTCAAAAAAATTATACTTCATCGTTTGTGCATCTTGTGCTTCAGCCGCTTTATTTTGCGCAGGAGCGCTGTTTAACAGGAAGTCAAGCCCTAAAACATCAGCTGCTAGCTAAGTAGAAAGTCTCGTAACATTTCATCCCTACGTAGGCATATGCAAATCCAGTTGTTGAAAGAGATAGTACGGCGTACGTATGTGGAAAGCGAGCACAGATATCTGTCCACATGATGGACACGGTATCAGAAAATATGCGCTCTAGTAGAGCTGCTGCCATTTGTCTTTGTACCATACCGTTTCAATTGCCGGCTGGACAACGGACGAATCTCCGACGATTGGTCTTGTGATTGCGATTCCCAGATGTGCTAACATGCCATGTTAGCCTCTAAGAGTATTTAGACCTAAAGTGATGCAATAGGTTGGGGCGCGCATGTGGTCTGTGGATATACCGATATACTCAGCACATTGCAGATATCATTGGTCGTTCATTGCCAATCATTTGTTTCTTCTAGTAGCAAATTTGCTTTCACCATATTGGGATATTTAGACCACATTTTGTTCATGGCTAACTTTGCCACAACCAAGTCTGGGCATACTATGGCCACTAGAACAACCGTGCCAAAGTAAGGGCCCAAAAAGGATTGAACCATGGTTCTCCCATTTGCATCAGCGCCAAGTTGGGGAAGTGGGCGACACCGAAGATTGGTGCTCTGATTTGGACGGGTTCGGATCCTCTTAAAACGACATGATCTGCTTGAAGTTGGTTGGAAAGAAACATCGACGAGTAATCGACGAGATTTGGCACATCTTGGGCGCACACCGGGCATCCAGAACCGAGTGGAGCATCATGTGCCAAGGTTCTTCTTCGAACACCACAGGTTCAACCTCCCGAAGGATGGGTTCCACTAGAGTAGCGCGGGTGTCAGCGGGGTGATGCATGTCGCCTACCTTTCTACAGAGTTGGTGGTACTTGCTTTTGGCGAGCAAAGCTCAATTTGACATATTGTTCATGATGTTTCTTGGGAGGGGCTATCTCGCTTCTTTTAGCTTTCCATGAAGATAGTTGGATTTTCCACAGGTGGTGTTGCTATTGCCATTGTGGAGGCAACTAGATAGTAGGTGAAAATGTATTAATATCAAATGGACTAATGGTTTTATTGAGTTATATATGAGGGGATTTTCCATAGGAAGTTCATGAACACCTCTCAGATCGCTTGTTCGCTTCTGTCGATAAAGCATCATAAGCTGCTTTCCATGCAAATGTTTTCACTTTTGGAGGCACTCCCGCCTTCTGGATCCTCTGTCAGCATTCATCACGCCCATCATGGAGAATGCTCGAAGTTGTGAAATTACATTGAAGAAGGCTCAACGCAAATGTATATGCACTTCAAACCGAAAACTCGCCCGATTTCTCTAACTGCCATGCAAGAACATCTGTATTTAACCTCCTCGAAGGTTTTATGTTTAAATGAGAGGGCAACAAGGAGGTATCGGTGCTCACGCGGGCATTAAGAGGACAACAACGCTACACGAAGTTGTCGAGATGTGAATGAAGCAGACAAAAATGCGAGGCTTATGGAAGCTATAAATGGGATGAGTCAGAGGCTCTCCTAACTTGGAAAAGATGGCAACTGATGTCGCAAGGTGAAGCTCGTGGACATTGCACAATTGTGTATGAGGTAAATGATATATTTTTGAATTGGCATGTACTCCCTTCGTTTCAAAATATAAGATGTTTTAGATTTGTGAAGAAAATGAATCTAGACTTGTTTTAGTATGTAGGTTCACTCAACTTTAGGATGAATCTACATACTAAAAGAAGTCTAGATTCATTTTCTTCACAAATCTAAAACATCTTATATTTTAAAACGGAGGAAGTATATTCCGCCAAGTCGTAGTTCAGTAGAGGAATGACTATTAGGGAATGCATAGTGGTTCGTAGGACAATTTTATCTTATGTTTTGGTGGGTCCAATCCAATTAAATTTTTAGGAGAACCTGCCCAAGATTAATGACATACAAACCGGCTGTAGTGTAGGAATGTGACTGTTAGAGTACGTGTATGTACACAACTAGAGATAGACTAGGACTTTAGAGATCATCTTCTATTTCAAGTCATAGGCTTCTCGTCCTCCAAGTTTGTACGTATATATATACTTCTCATGAGGGTCAAATCAATACATCAAAATATTAATGATCCAATATTTTCTACATGGTATCAGAGCGGTTAGCCTCACGGCGCCGATCCTAGTTTCTTCCACCACTTTCGCAACGCGCCGCCCCCGGGGAGATTACTCCTCGGGGGCGCAGCACCCGATCTAGATCAAAGATCTGATCGGTTCTTTAGCTTAGATTAGATCCAAATTTTCGAGATTCACAGTTTTAGATTAGATTCAATTAGCCTAAAAAAAATTAGCCTCAAAATAAATCCCTAGATTAGATTACAATCCTTCGGTGGTGCAAGTGCAAGATCCGGCGGAGAAGATGCGCTTCAGCCTTGAGCTACGCGTGACACGGGCGTGTGCACGACGTTGCCCAGGCAGCCGAACGCGTCATCAGCTGCATCCACTCGCACCGGCCACGCACTCGCGAGATACGCACGACGGCATGCGGCCGCTTCGATCGCAGTCCACATGAAAGCAAGCCTCTTCAAGTGCATGTGCTGGACTCCAAGTACTAGAAGACAATCAAGGTATATATACACGCACTAGAAGATCTCAGGTACCAACTGCCAGCTACGACAAGGAGCCGGTCCGTCCAGGAGCAAATCTGCATCAACTCCGAGCGCGAGGACACCAAATAAATCGACGATCATGACGCCACTGGCTCGCAGCGTGGGACAGCGACTCCAGCATACGCGCTCGGACACGATCCACATCAAGCCGAGTACATCGACTACACCACGCTCGTCTATATCGAGCCGCCAAGATCTACACTGCATCGAGCCGAACTACAACGACCCGAACATCTACATCAAGCTGTACGACTACGTCAGGATACCAGCCAAGATCTTCGTCGAGCACATCCACGGGGAAGCGACATCGACATCATCCACACGCCAAGCCGGTGTGGAACACTATTGCGCCGACTTCTCCGACATCAAGGCTTCGACATCATCATCGCCACAAGGGACGCCTTCGAGCGACGATCATCGCCGACACGCCTACTTCATCATCGCCGACACATCATCGCCAAGGTCTACATCAACGTGGTCTTCATCAACATCTTCGTCGACACATCGCCGCCGCCGCTATACCCGTCCACATGATGGACATACAACTACAACGCCCTCTGACAGTACAACTGCAAGGCACGACGACGGCATCGCCGCGTCCACGACCCCGACGACTGCAACAATAAACCGACATCACAATTGTGACGCCCCTACGACCGCACATATGGTTCTGGCAAAACCTTGTGTGCTTGGTGGGTTCCTCCGGTCCTGGCAAAACCGGTGGTCTCACTTATGACCGCGTCCAAGAGACGCCCCGACGGTACCTCTACAAGGTGCAAAACGTCCACAACTGCAGCTTCGTCAATAACAACAAAAAAACGCGCAATTTTTTGTGCCTCCGGCGATGGCGGCCACACCACTACGACGACTACGACATCGACCACACCTACATCGACCACGGCTACATCACGATCGGCTACCTCGACATCGACATCAAGAACAACGTCTACAGCAACTCAAGAACTCCAGTCAACAGCGTCTGCGTCGTCACTTGCGTCCACGTCACTCCCGCTGTGACTGCGGGAGGGAAGAGAGACACTAGAAGGGGACGCAGTCACCGCCCCTAGGTGCCAGCCATGATCATGTCCACGCAGTTGATGATGATAAGGAGGTAAAGACGACGGAAGCACAAGACTTCAAATCCAGTCGCAAGCGTTCGTTTCACTCCCGCTCCAACTGAGGGGGATGTTAGAGTACGTGTACGTACACAACGAGAGATAAACTAGGACTTTAGAGATCATCTTCTATTAGGCTTCTTGTCCTCCAATATTTTCTACAGTGATTTGGACCCTTGGTGGAACAGTAGTACAACTCCTGTGCGGCGCTTTCGATTCTTTCCCCAAAAAAAAAAAAATCGCTTTCGATTCGTGGACGTACATGTACGGACTGCAGCCGACTCGACCTACCAGACCTAAAACTGACGGGCTGTTCTTCGCACATCCTTTGGAGGTTACACAAAACACACGCAAGTGGACCACAGCGGTTCACCTAAAAAAATTCTGTCACATGGTTTACAGCCAAAGTACACGCCCAGATGGACCCCGGCCTAAAATTAAAGTCTAGCGAATCCTTTTGCTTCAAGGTAAGTTTTGGGAATCCTTGATCCGTGAAGAATTGCATCAAGTGCAAGCTTCTAAACCACCCCTTCGTTTCTTTGGGAATTGACAAAGAAGCCCACGTATTTTCTTCTCATATTAAGAAGAGAAGATAGTCCATAGATTTTTTTTTTTGCAGGTAAGTTCATAGATTTACCTTGATCGTGTTCGACTAAATTCTCATGTTAGTCTAAGCCTGTGGAAGAAGACATACGTAATCACTAATCAGGCAGCAAGGTGATGCACACAGTTGTCTAGAGGGCTTCTATTGGCCGTTGTTTTTGGTGCTTAGAGCATCTTCACTGGCGTTCTCAGGACGCCGCCGAAATTAGGTCCGGACGCCGAAAATTGGTTCGGTCGCGTTTTTAAGAACCTCTTTTCGTCTGGATTCGGGTGAACTTTGGTCCAGACTTCCCAGTCAATTCCTAGGATCCCGGGAACGCCGGACAAAGCGAAAACGGGCGTGGGCCAGCTCTGTCGGCGAGAGAAGGCCGAACTCCCGCCCTTTTCTTGCTCCCCTCCCGCCTTTCTTCCCTATTCCTCCCACTCCCGCCACTTTGACGAGCTCCCGCCTGCCATGCCGTCTAAGAGTTTCGTCAAACCCAGATCAAAACTCGACGAGGTTTCGGTGGAGAAGAAGGCGAGGAAGCCGAGAGCGCCAGCAACGAAGCTAGAGGGCATGTCCAGCGCCGAGTGGGCGGCCACTACGCAAAGGACGAAGATCAAGTCGGACAAACGGAAGGACGGAGAGGAGAGGGCGAAGCTTAGGCAAGAACAAGAGCAGGCGACGGCGGCGGAAGAGCAGGCGGCGATGAGGGCGAATCAGGCGAAACAGGCGGCGGCGTCGCACGGCGATGATGGCGACGCCGTATCCCCCCACTCGGGAAGCCAGGCATGCGTCGACTCGCCGACCGAATTATCGCCGATCTCGTCGGCCGGTTTCCAGGAGAGCCAGGCGAACGCTCGGCAGAGGTACTCCTCGTCCCCCGAGTTCGATGGTGGGTTCAACCCGAACGTGGTCTTCCCCTGCCCCGCGCCTCGCCCTCCTTCGGCCTTCAACGTCGACATCAACATCCCCTACTCCACCTCTCTGGCGTACGCAGGCCCTTCGACGGCGATGTGCTGCGACCCACTGCCTTTCGGCGGAAGCTCGTTGCAAGCAACCTATGGCGAGGCCGACGCGCGCAACATGTTTGGCGGAATACCGGCCGGCCGACATGTCGACCGAGACATACATGGAGGACATGATCGCCCAAGGCTCGGCCGCCAACCCCTCCTTCTTCATGCAAAAACAGTCCCTGGCCGATGACGAACACGGCATCGAGTCTCAGGATTTCGCCGACCTCGACGCCGAGGAGACGCAGGCCGAACCGACGCAGGCCGAGGACGCCGAGGATGATGTCGTGCTTCTGGCAAAGGGCAAGAAGAAGCCGGGCACGTCGGCGTCGGAAGCGCGGATGAAGTGGACGGTGCCCGAGGACCTCTGTCTCGCCGAAGCTTGGAAAACGGTGAGTATGGATCCCATCACCGGTGCCAACCAAAACTCCGACAACTATTGGAAGCGCGTGAAGCTAGCATTCGATGAGTGTAGCCTTTGTGACCCGAAGTATAGCAACATTCATATGGAGCGAGGGGAGAAGGCCATGACCAACCATTGGTGGCTCATCTAGCATGCGTGTAGCAAGTGGCACAACTGCGTGGAAGAGGTGGAGCGCACACAAGTCAGCGGGGAAAACATGGACAACAAGGTATTCGCGAACACTAGCCGAAGTTATGACAAGCTCAAGCATATCTTGACACACTTTGTCTTCTATTTTGCAGCTTCTTCGTACTGGGAGGACATGAAGGCGGAGTTCAAGTTCCACCATGTGTTCCACGAGATCGAGCACTGCGAAAAATGGCGGGACACTCGCCTGAGCCTCGCCAAGACCAAGGACGGCGTGTACAACCCGAAGGTCCCTTCCCCTGCTGCCGGCAAAGGAAGGCCGGAGATCGGATAGAAGAAGGCGAAGATGCTCAAAACCGCCGGACCTCCCGTCGAGCGTCTCCATGCTTCAATCGAGAAGTGCATCGTCGACACGAGGGCGCACACCGAGAAGAGCAATGAGAGGTGGGCGCAGCTGATCGAGACCCAAGGGCGAAATATGGACCTCCTCAAGACTAACTACGCCACCAAGAAGAGGAACACGGATCTCCAGTTCCTGATGGACGGCGAGGACACGTCGACGATGAGTTCGCCGATCAAGGCTGGTACATGGCGCGCCGCAATGCCATCCTCCAGGAGGACAACGCCGAGATCACGCTTGCCCCTGCGCCGAACGCCCCTGCTACGTCGAGCTCCGCTTCCACCTCCTCCAACCAGTCGGCCGAGACGCCCGACCCTGCCGCAGGAGCCCATCCCCATCGACGACTGATGGCCGAGCCTTTTTACCCTGTTCTGTAATAATTTGTCGCCGGACTTGTTGATCGTAATTCTGTCGAACACCTTTTGGCCGAGCTCTCGCCGGCAGGAACGATAAAAATCCGAACATGTCGTCGTTTTCTCTTCGCCTGGAAACTTGGCCTTGGTAACGACTAGTCCCAAGCCGAAAACAAGTTTCGTCCGGCCAAAAAAAGTCCGAATTTCGGACTAGAAACGCCTAACGAGTACCCCCGATTCTCCAGATTGAAGTCTCTGCTGAAGAATTCAAAGGCTTTCGTGTTGATGCTGGGATACAAAATCTACGCTCTGGTATTGTCGGGGGGTTAACCTCGGGTAGGTCAGAGACGGGGAAAGACAGAGGTACTGTCCCCGTCTGGTTTCCGAGCTACGGCCTAGGTCGGCCGAATCATGGATATGTCGGCCGATGAACGGAGGCAAGAAGCCCATGTATAGGTATCAGGTAGTTACCCGGCCGAGTTAATGAGAAAATCGGCCGGGTTACCCAAATGATCTTCATGCAGGTAAGGAACGAGCCGAGTAACACAAGGTAAGGCCGAGTGATACGAAGCTTGCTGGAGAAGGAGAGGCCCAGGGTCAAAGTATAGCTGCAGGCTAGAAGGAATCAGGACAGGGCCAAGCACAAGAGACAAGGATGCACGGCGTCAGAGGGGCAGAAGAAGGTCACGAAGGTGACAGTCCTGAAGCCCGAGGCACGCAGGAGGGGGGCCACTAGAGCCTTGCCGTCATTAGAAGGGCGACAGGGAAAGGAGGCCGCCGAACTACTATTTTGGGACAAGCATATTCCACGAATATGCTTGCCTCGTCAGCCCTAAGGGCACCCAAGGCACCCCTTTATAAGGGGAGGTTTGGACCCTGAGGAAGGGAGGAGACGGGAGAGCACCGTTAGGCTGGGGAGATTCACATTGTCCCCCTGTAAACAACTCAAGGAGCACTTGTAACCCATCAAGAGAGAAATAAAGTTCATCACTTTGGCAGCTTGAGTGTAAAGACAGTTGCATCTTCCCTCCCCAGATCCCACTAGCATCCATTGGCCCCATACTTTAGCCTACCCATGGCATCTGCCGTGCCACCACCACGACAGTTGGCGCCCACCGTGGGGCCAGCAGTGATGCTAGCTGGAGTCGTGATCCGGACGGGAAACTTCATCAACACCGGCGAGCGCGTTGTTTCTGGCTTGGTCCAGAGATTTGGTCTCTGCGACTATGTCAGAGACAATGCAGGGAGCTTCAGGGGGAAAACCCCCCCGCGCAACGGGATCTTCATCGGCCTGGGCGAGCACAGGGTCTACGTCGGCGTCGACGTCACCGACATTTATCCTCACCAAGTTGTTGTTGCAGGGGAACCACCTCGAAGCGCGGCGAGCAGTCCATCAGGGGAGCATCGGGCGGGCAGCGTCGAGGTGATGGTCGCAGCAGGGACTCAAGCGGGAGCAGCATTAGCCGGGTCAAGCAGAGAACCCGCCGCAGGCGCACAGGGTCCGCCTAAGCAGATCACACTGCAAACCACCGAGGTAACTCCGCCAGTGACAAACCCGGCAGAGCTGCATGACACCACTCCAAAGGCACCAAGAGTAAGAGGACCACCTCTGGAGAGACCAGAGAACATTCTTCAGGCAACTATAGAGAACTTAACCACACCAGTAGCGCCGATACTTGATCCGGCAAATGCGCAGGCAGAGTTAGAGGAAACCAGGCAAAAGGTGCTGGTAGAGGCCAAAAAAGTATCAGCCCTGCGGGAATCCTTGAACAGGACCCTGAGAGAATATGCAAAAGCTAATAAGCTTGATATCGCACCCGAGCGGGTGGACGAACTAAGATTAAGAGGTAAGAACCTCATGAATGATATTAACAAAGAGCATGAAGCTCACAGAGCCGAATCAGGCGATTTGGGTTTGCCGAGGTACAGTACCCCGGCGAAAAACCTGAGAGCGGCAAATGCCGCAGCATTGGAATTAGAGGGATTAACAGGGGAAGCTCGGCAGAAACAACAAGAAAGAGTGAATGAGCTGGTGCGCATCGCGAACCAGCAAAATGAGGAAATGCTCAGAGCCAACCCGGCAAGACCAGGGGCCTCACAGATGGTTCATTCGGCAGGGGCAGCACCTGCTTTATCTGCGGCAGCGGCGTCTTCACCTGGAAACAACGCTAGAAAAGAAAAAGCAGTAACCTCAGGGAAGAGGAACAAACAAATTGTTCCATATGACCCGACAATAGCTGGAAAGGCAAATGAGAACATAGGCAATGCAAGCCGAGGTAATAGTGGGGAGAGAAACCACGGCCGCATGGAAAAGGACGACGGCGGCCGAGGTAATGGAGAGCACGGCAGGAAAGAACCTGCAAGAGACAATCATGAAAACCAAACCCCGGCCGAGGTAAGAAGAGAAGTGCCGCTCAACCCACAACCAAGACATGAGCCCCGGCAGGAAAGAGAAGTGAGGCCAGCTCGCTACAATCAGATGAATGAAAGGTATAATGATGGATATTCCGAGGTAGAATACGCAAACCAGGGTGGAAACAATCACTATGGGATGCAGGATAGAATCCTGTACAGAGATTTGCCAGCAAATGATGCAAGAGTAAAGTTGGATCGGCTATACCGGTCCGAGCTATTGGAAGAGCAAGGTCCACCAGGTCCGGCATGTTTTGGACCAAGGATCATGGGCGAACCACCAGTGCCGAATTTTCAGTTGGCAAGAGGCACAAAAACGTACAATGGAAGTACCAAACCACAAGACTGGTTGAGTGATTATGCCACCGCTGTGAAGATAGCAGGTGGCAATCTGAGATGGGCTGTGCGGTATGTCCCACAGATGTTGGAAGGACCAGCCAGGGTATGGTTGAATAATCAACCAGCTGGCAGTATCAACTGCTGGTTGGATTTCGAAGAGATGTTCGTTAGCAACTTTACCAGCACATACAAGAGACCGAATAGACCACAGCAAGTAGCCATGTGCAAGCAGAGGCCGAATGAAACAGATAGAGAGTTTTTAACTCGATGGTGTAACCTGAGAAACTCATGTGAGGGAGTTATCGAATCGCAAGCGATCGCTTGGTTCGCGCAAGGCTGCCGTTATGGCAGCGTACTGTGGCAACGCCTGCAGAGAGATATGCCGACCACACTGGCAGAAACTATCAGAATAGCGGACTCCTATGCATTAGGTGACCCAACCCAACCGGAGTTAATGTCGGCAGATCATCATGAGCAACAAAACCAGTACACGAGAGAATTGGCCGGGTCATCTAGGCGTGATTTCAGAGGAAGAAGAAGAGAAGAGAGGCCGGATTATAGATATAATTCAGCCCAGGTGGCGGCTGTAGCACAAGATCAGCCGAGTCATGGAGCAACTCAACGACAGAAAAATGGACCTCAACAGTGGACATCAAAGAATGAGGGAAAGAGGCAATGGACCCCAGAGCAAAATAAGCAATGGCAAGAGAGGCCGAAGTATACGTTCGAATCCATGTTAGATCAGCCGTGCAAATTTCACACATCAAACCCATCTAGACCGGCCAATCATACTACCCGGCAATGCGCCTGGATGAAAAATGCGATGGGGAACCCGGCAGGAGTTCAGGTTTCCCATCAGGTGCAACAGCAGCATCAACCACAATTAACTGGAGCAAATGCACAGCAACTGATGCTACCGTCCCCTCCACCGAGGTACGATAACTCGGATCGAAGGGATGCAGTGCATCAAGTAATGAACCAGGGGCAGGACGGAAGGATAAATCCGGCGAATGCTGGACGTAATGATTACAGGGAACATCACCAGTCTTATTGTGTGTTCACGACGGAACAGCAGGACAAGCAGAGTGTGCAGCGCCGGCATATGGAAGTGAATGCAGTTGTACCGGCAGTGCCAAGATACCAGCCATGGTCTGATCAGGAGATGACCTGGAGCATGAAAGACCACCCCAGAATAATGCCAAGTCCAGGATCATATGCACTCGTGTTGGATCCAACGTTTGTAGGACCAAGCATCAATGTGAAATTCTCAAAAGTACTCATCGATAATGGAAGCAGTATCAACATCATGTACAAAGATACCATGCACAAGCTCGGAATATCACAGAATATGCTGCAGTCCACAAGGACAACTTTCCATGGGATAGTGCCAGGGCTTTCATGTGAGCCCATCGGTAAAGTCCGAGTGGACGTGTTATTCGGTACAAGAGATAACTGCAGAGCAGAAAATTTAGAATTTGAGGTGGTCGATCTGGAAAGTTGTTATCATGCTCTAGTCGGACGGCCCGCACTGGCCAAATTCATGAGCAGCTGTCATATAGGTTATCTAAAGATGAAGTTACCCGGACCACAAGGGGTGATAACAGTTGCAGGGGATTACAAGAAGTCAATGGAGTGTGCTTCGGCCGGGTCAAATTTGGCCGAGTCATTGGTTATAGCAAGAGAAAAGAAAAGGATTCAGGAGGTAGCAGCCCTCGCTCAGTCAGCACAGTTAAGCATGCCGGCACTGGCCAACCCTCATGGCAGTGTTTCTTTTCAGCCGACCAAAGAGACGAAGAAATTTCAGATTGATGAGCAGTTCCCAGAGCGCACTATTACTATTGGTGCAGGCCTTGACGCTAAATAGGAAGGCGAGCTCACCAACTTCCTCCGTGAGAATCGGGACATATTTGCATGGTCAACTCAAGATCTGCGAGGTGTGCCGAGGGAGTTGGCTGAGCACTCTTTAAACGTCAGGCCAGGAGCAAGGCCGGTGAAGCAACCTCTCCGCCGCTTCGCCGAAGACAGGAGAAAAGTAATAGGGGATGAAATAGCTCGGCTTCTCGCAGCCGGGTTCATCATGGAGGTGCTGTATCCGGATTGGTTATCAAATCCGGTACTAGTAGAAAAGAAAAAAGATGACCCCAATGTAGCTATTGTGTGGCGAATGTGTATCGACTACACTAACCTGAACAAGGCATGTCCGAAAGATCCTTTTCCTTTGCCTAGAATAGACCAAGTCATTGACTCGACCGCTGGCTGTGAGCTGTTATCATTTGTAGACGCGTATTCTGGTTTCCACCAGATACCGTTAAATCCGGCCGATCAAATAAAGACTGCATTTATTACCCCGTATGGGGCTTATTGTTATCGCACAATGCCATTCGGCCTGCGAAATGCAGGAGCAACGTATCAAAGGTGCATGCAAAAGTGCCTACATGATCAGATAGGAAAAAATGTACAAGTATATGTGGATGACGTAGTCATCAAAACTAAGGAGAGCAAAACCTTGCTAGAAGATATACGGCAAACTTTCGCGAACCTGAGAAGGTTCCGAATGAAACTTAATCCAGAGAAGTGCACATTTGGCGTGCCGGCAGGAAAATTACTCGGTTTCCTTGTGTCCAGCCGAGGTATCGAGGCTAGTCCAACGAAGATAAGAGCAATAGAAAGAATGGAATTGCCGAGATGCTTGAACGATGTACAAAAATTCACGGGCTGCCTGGCCTCGCTTAGTCGATTTGTATGTCGGCTAGGAGAAAAGGCACTGCCACTTTATCAGCTGATGAGAAAGTCGGACAAATTCAGCTGGACTCCCCAGGCGGACCTTGCATTTCATGAGTTGAAAAATATGCTAGTTACGGCACCCATTTTAGCTTCTCCATTATCGAAAGAACCTATGCTACTCTATGTAGCGGCTACCAATCGAGTAGTTAGTACTGTGGTTGTAGTGGAACGACTTGAAGAGGGTAAGACAGTTCAGAGGCCAGTATATTATCTAAGTGAAGTATTATCCACTTCAAAGCAGAATTATCCGCACTATCAGAAGATGGCTTATGGAGTATATATGTCGGCAAAAAAGCTTAAGCATTACTTTGAAGAGCACCCCATCAAAGTAATCTGTGAGGCACCCATAGCCGACATATTGAACAACAAAGATGCAAGTGGCCGAATAGCAAAATGGGCAATCGAGTTATCACCGTATGCTCCACAATTTGATAGGAGAGATGCGATCAAATCTCAGGCTGTCGCCGACTTTCTCGTAGACTGGGCCGAGGTGCAATATGAGCCACCACTGCCAGATCCAAATTACTGGACAATGCATTTTGATGGTTCCAAACTAAGGAACGGTTTGGGAGCAGGAATAGTGCTAACCTCGCCTAAAAAAGATCAGTTGAAATATGTACTGCAAATACATTTTGCCGCATCCAACAATGTAGCTGAATATGAAGCACTAGTTCATGGATTGAAAGTGGCGAAAGAAATTGGTATACGCCGAATCCTATGCTACGGTGACTCGGATCTAGTAGTACAGCAAGTATCGGGCAGTTGGGACGCATTAGATGCTAATATGGCTTTATACAGATTCCATGTGCAAAAGATAAGTGGATATTTTGAAGGATGTGAATTCCACCACATACCACGAGCAGAAAATGACGCTGCTGACACATTGTCAAAATTAGGATCAACCCGGCAATCAATTCCGCCAGGTATTGCCCTGGAGCACCTCAGGAAACCATCAATAAACCCATCACCAGAGTCCGAATCAATCTTTATCCCAGCAAGTTCTGCAGAGAATCATACGCCAATGGAGGTAGATCCGCAGAAAGATTCGGAATCCCTAAAGAGAGGGACAGCCGAGGTAATAGCAATCATGGAGAGAGCCGAGGTATATACGTCGGCAGAAAACATGGAGATAGACAGTGAGATCACTGCAGAAAGAGTAACGCCGATATGGGCGCAACCCATATTTTCGTACCTAAAAGACGCGGTATTGCCGAGTAATGAAATATTAGCCAGACAAACCATCAGAAGAGCAAAAGCCTATACAATCATAAACAATGAGTTATATAAGAGAAGCGTAACAAACATATTGCAGAAGTGCGTGAGTTCCACAGAAGGTCAGGAAATCCTTCTGGACATACACCAAGGAGAATGTGGGCACCATGCCTCATCTCGCGCTTTAGTAGCCAAGGCTTTCAGGCATGGATTTTACTGGCCAACGGCGTTAAAAGAGGCAGAAGAATTAGTTAAGAAGTGCAATGGGTGTCAGAGATATGCAACCAGAATACATATGCCGTCGGCCGAATTAAAAACAATACCCATCACTTGGCCATTTTCTGTATGGGGTTTAGACATGGTGGGACCTTTCAAGCCGGCGAGAGGAGGAATTACCCACATCTTGGTTATGGTAGACAAGTTCACAAAGTGGATTGAAGTAAAACCAATCAAAAAGTGTGATGGGCACACAGCAGTGAAATTTCTCAAGGATATCATCTTGAGATACGGATACCCACATAGCATTATTACGGATAATGGCACGAACTTTGCAGAAGGAGCCTTCGCCAGATTTTGCCAAGAGAAACACATAAGACTAGATGTTGCATCGGTGGCCCACCCAGCATCCAATGGGCAAGTTGAAAGATCTAATGGACTGGTGTTATCAGGAATAAAACCACGACTTGTTGAACCTTTGCAACGGTCGGCAGGATGTTGGATCGAAGAAATCCCAGCCGTGTTATGGAGCCTCCGGACTACTCCGAATAGATCAACAGGTTACACTCCATTCTTTCTGGTATACGGGGCAGAGGCCGTACTCCCATCCGACATAATCTATGACTCGCCAAGGGTTGCTCAGTACACAACCTCAGAAACAAATGAAATAGCTCGGCAAGATGCCGTAGACCTGTTGGAAGAAGCCAGGGAGTTGACATTATCACGATCGGCCATTTATCAACAGAACTTACGGCGATATCACAGCAAGAAAGTGAATCCAAGAGTATTCAAAGAAGGAGATTTAGTCCTCCGGCTGGTGCAGCGCACGGCCGGCATGCACAAATTATCACCCCCATGGGAAGGACCATTTATCGTGAGCAAAGCATTGCACAACGATGCATATTATCTGATCGATGCTCAATCCCCTGGAGAGAACAAGGCAGACAAAGCTGGTGAAGAAACGAAGCGCCCCTGGAATGTGGCTTTACTTCGGCCATTTTACTCATAGCGTTCTATATCAAGGTCAAAATCCAATAATGTATTTGCATCTCGGCACCCAGAGCAGTGACTCGGGGACTGCCATAGGATATATTTATGTCATATCATGTACTTCAAACCTCGGCACCCAGAGCAGTTACTCGGGGACTACAATATGTTATGTTATTTCATGTTAGATGTTTAAACCTCGGTACCCAGAGCAGTTACTCGGGGACTGCCGTATGTAATGATTATTTCGTATTATATGTTTGAACCTCGACACGCAGAGCAATGACTCGGGGACTGCCATATGGTATATTTATCTATTTCACGTTACATACTTGAACATTGGCGATCAGAGCAGTGACTCGGGGACTGCCGTATGTTGTGTTCCTTTCATGTTACGAATATGTACCTCGGTGCCAAAAGCATGGACTCAGGGACTATCATATGATATGTCAAATGCGTATTGACATTTAAACCTCGGCATCTAAAGCAACGATTCGGGGACTACCGTATGATACCTCAAACCTATGCTAAACGCAATCATATCAGTTTTATACCACCTCCGAAACGTGATTTATATAAGGAAGTTCCGGACAGTAAACGACGATCCAGCGATTGTTGCTTGCTCCCACAACGGAGTAGTTAACTTATATTCAAAACAGGTCAATAGCGTAGATATTCAGCGCTAATGCCTGGATAAGATCATCAAAATAACGGCAAAGTTGAGCCCTAAAAGATGAAGAAATTACGAGCCAGCAAGGCAAGAATTCGGACGAGCATCCACTTAACAGAGAGTCTCAACAACACATAGCAAAAGAAGTTCGAATCATACGAGTTGACAAATTTTTCGTCTACATTATATGCCCGGCATACCAGGGATCGCAAATAACCTAGGCGTTGTTCGTTGGAGGGGCAGCTCCTTGCTCAGGTGCGGGGCACTCCGAAGTAGGAGGAACTTCGACTGAGGTCGCCTCGCCCTCCGCCGACCCAGGTGCAACTTCGGCGGTATCACGGGGTTGTTCAGGAGCGTCAATACGTGCGGTAGAATGCCCGGTGCCTTTGGAGGAGGACCGCGCATCACCGTTGCTATCCGAGCTTGAGCTGGAGCTATCGGATGTGGCCGAATCATCTTCACCTTCCCCGTGCTCAGCTGAATCATCACCCGAAGCACCTTCAGCCGCGACCTCCTGATCCGGATCGGGGAGAAAACTCGGCCCTTCATTCCAAGTGTGCACGTAGGCGTACTCGATGAGCTGGAAAGCCCGAGCTTGCCGAAGAGCGACAAAGGTGGGATCTTCAACCCAGCGGGAGCCAGTGCGCAGATTCCTCAGAATGTCAAGAGAGATGTCTTCATACCATGACATGATTACAGTAAGGGCCATGTCGGCACCAGCACGCGCAGCAGATTCTCTCCAAAGACTCAACTGTCTCTCAGATGCCATCAGCCTTGTCACCAATAACTTGACTTCATTGATATCAGGAGTCCCTGAGGTATTCGGCCAGAGTACATGATAAGCTCGGATAGCGGCCTGCACCAAGTCCCGGCCCATAATTTTCATCGGACCAACTGCAGCACCAACAGCAACCAAGAAATCCTCCATCGAATATTCAAAGTCAATAACAGGTTCACCTCGACGAGCGCGAGCTGCAAGAACAGCTTTAGAACTCACGGGTTTGGCCTCGGGGAAGTGATCTGCGCAAAACATGGACGTGTCAAAGGATAGCAGCGACGACAAAGCAAAAATATAGTTCGGCCAGGCCAACTAACTTACGATGAATGTAGCTCATCATTATCTGAAGGTCTTTGGCCCAAGCAGCTTTACTCTTCTCAAAACGAGCAATTTCCTCGCTCAAACCGCGAGTTTTAAGTTCGGCAGCTTTGAGGAGTTCTTTGTTCTTCTGTAAATCCAAAGTCAGCCGATTCTTTTCCTCGGCAAATTCTTGGTCGATCTTTTCTAGCTCGGACTTCTGAGAGAGCTTGAGTGCATTCACCTCGGATCTCAGGCGAGCTATCTCATCATCTTTTTCTTGTAGTTGCGCCGAATGAACTGCGCTTTGTTCTAAAAAATGAAGCATCACGTCAGGCATGGGTACGCAATCTTGTTGCGACACTGCAAAGTCTTGCAACTCGGCTTTACCACAGCCCAACGCAATAAGGAAACTTAGCATAGATACTAAAAGGAGAAGGAGTAAAGTAGAAAGGAAACTAACCTTCCAAGGTCTTGATCTTCTTTTCAAGGCGGATATTGAGGTTATTGATATTACCTATTCAACAAGAAGTAAGCCGGCATTCCGCGGACGAGTATATGAGAAAGATGGAAATAAGGAAAACGAACTATCGACTTACCGGCCTTCTTTGCCACGGGCAGAACTTTCTCGTACTTCTCTTCCAGCTTGCGGTGCGAAAAAAGCAACCTCTGGAACTCGGCGGTCCGTCGGTCATGTGCAACCTGAGCAATGGAGCAAAATGATAAAACAACAAGTAGAAGCTAAGTTAGATCCGAATCAAGCAAAGCTCACTTCGGCTCTAGGTGGCTGGATATTCAAAGCTATACCAGATCCGAATCAAGCAAAGCTTAATTCGGCTCTAGGTGGTTGGATATTAAAAGCTAAACTAGATCCGAATCAAGCAAAGCTCACTTCGGCTCTAGGTGGCTGGATATTCAAAGCTAAACTAGATCCGAATCAAGCAAAGCTCACTTCGGCTCTAGGTGGCTGGATATTCAAAGCTATACCAGATCCAAATCAAGCAAAGCTTAATTCGGCTATAGGTGGCTGGATATTCAAAGCTATACCAGATCCGAATCAAGCAAAGCTTAATTCGGCTATAGGTGGCTAGATATTAAAAGCTATACCAGATCCAAATCAAGCAAAGCTTAATTCGGCTCTAGGTGGCTGGATATTAAAAGCTAAACTAGATCCGAATCAAGCAGAGCTCACTTCGGCTCTAGGTGGCTGGATATTAAAAGCTAAACTAGATCCGAATCAAGCAAAGCTCACTTCGGCTCTAGGTGGCTGGATATTCAAAGCTATACTAGATCCAAGTCAAGAAGGACTAGACTCAGATCTAGGTGGCTAGATCTTCAAAGTTAAACTAGATCCGAATCAAGCAAAGCTTAATTCGGCTATATGTGGCTGGATATTCAAAGCTATGCCAGATCCGAGTCAAGAAAGGCTTAACTCCGCTCTAGGTGGATGGATATTCAAAGCTACACCAAGTCCGAATAAACTATGAACTAGATGGCCGGACTAACAAACCTTAGAAATAAAATTAAGTCAAACTTCCAAGCATACAACAAGTTATTTCCTTGCAAGTTTCGGGGACTAGAGAATATGGTAACATATGGAGAATAATTTAAGACTCAGAGATAAAATAATTACCGCATTCATCTTGTTGGTATCAATGATAAACTGGGCAGCATGGTCAAAACGGCCGCTGATGTCAGAAAGCTGGAAAGGTTGGTTGGCTGGATTACCCTCAAATTGATCAGCAGCATTCCAGTTATTGGCATACTCAACTAGCGCTCCAAGGCTGTTCCCGCTAGCTGTCCGAGTTAAAACTTTACCCCGGGCAGGCGGTCCGACCACGGCAGTCGCAGGGCTCTTATGAAGAGCAAGCTGGCTGCCGGTGGCCGAGGTAACAGTGACTTTGGCAGATGCAGCTCCCTTACGCAGCGTGTCTGCAATACTCGGCTGAGAAGAGCCGACAAGACCTTTCTGAGAAGAAGTCTTGACGGCAATAACACGTTTCTCCTTAGAAGAGGCGTCAGCAGGAAGTTGCGCCTCCGAAGTGGGGACGGAGTCCTTAGGACCAGCGGAGGATAAGCTCGCAGAGGGCGCCGGGGCAACGACCTTTTCGGCCAAGGTCGGGACGACCGTAGAAACTGCCGGAGTAGATGGAGGCTCAATGGTAACGCTGGGGCCCATAGAGGGGACAGCTGGCTCAACGAAAACATTGGGGGGCCGGATCGGATCCAGATCAATGGAAGAGGTCTCAGGAGCATCACGACGAACAGGCGACGTATTTGGAGCGGGGGGAGAAGCAGGACGAATAGGACTAGGAATTCGGGTGTCATCAGCGGGAGGAGGAGATGGCGGCCGAATCGGACGGCTGGTCATACTAGGACCGCCGGGTTTAACAGACAGAGGAGCGCTGCAAAAATAAGAAAGAAGATTCGTCGGTGTGGGAGACAGAAAGAGAGAAACAAGAAATATAGGCAAAAGAACTTACCCAGCAACCCCGGGCATAGTCTTGCGCCTGGGAGGATTCGGAGCGGATTTCTTTATTCGCTTCTTAGGAACCGCCTCCGAGGCACTAGCAGGAGCCCCGCGCTTCCCCGAGGTAACGGGAGGCCGGGAAGCAATAGGTTCGGCGTCGTGAACCTGACCGGCCGGATTAGCTGGGAAAGTACAAGCCGGAAATGCATAAGAAATAGGCATGGCGGCAACTACCTCAAGAATTTGGACCTCGCCCGAATCACCTTCCTCCTCTTGCGCTGAAGTTTTGCCGCGAGCTCGAGCCGGAGCAGGATCCGACTTAGGGACGAACTCCTCGGAGTCCGGCTCGCCATTATCCGGGGTACTCCTGTCTGCGGGCCAAGGGAGCTGCAGAACTTCGGCGTCCTCATTCTTCTGCTCTGCGAACCTCTGCAGGACAAGGAGAAAGAAAATCATGTAAACCAGTCTCTAGGAACTGAGGAAAAATAGAGTAATGGAGATTAGGCATACCTCGGGAGGCGGACGGTCGCGGGTGAATGGTTTTAACCCCCAAGACCAATCCTCAGGCATCTCAGTCTTGAAGATAGCTCGGACGCGCTTATGAATAAGGTAATTGTCCAACTCCACGGTCGAGACTCGGTTAGGGTCAAGAGGACCACTCATGTAGCATAGCTTGTGGGTCCGCTGCTGGAAGGGGCAGATCCGGCTACTAATAAAAGTTGCCATCAGGTCTTCGCCGCACAACCCGGCCCGGATCAACTCTTTTAGCCGAATCTCGAAGGCCTCGGCCAGGGCATGAGTTTTCCTCGGATTATAGAGCCAGTTCACTTTGGAAGGTGGGCCAATTGAGAATGGAGGGAGCCGAATCTTGTCTTCCGCCCCTCTGTTCTTGACATAGAAGAATGATTTGTGCCATTTCTTGCATGACTCCAACCCAGTGACACGGGGGAACACGGATTTCCTCCGAGGTGTAATAGACGCCGCCCCACATTGGGTGAGCAACTTCTCGGAAGGATGCAGAGATTTGTCGGGAACGACGTTGGAGCGGATCTGGAAGAACTTCGACCAGACATGCACTGACGGCCACAGGCCGAAGTAACCCTCCGAAGCGGAGATGAAAGCAGAAAGAGAAGCTATGGCGTTCGCAGGAAGGTGGTGCGGCTGAAGGCCGAAGTAATCAAGGAATTCTCTAGCGAAATCGCTGAGAGGGAGACCGAAGCCGCGGGCGAAGTGAGACATGAAGACCACATACTCGCCCTCTCTGATAACTGGAGAAGATTCGCTGCCGGGTAAACGGCAGGAAACCTCGGCAGGAATCCGTCGAGTTCGGATGAGCCATTCAATCTCACGGCGCGTGACTGAAGAGCCTTGCCACGATCCACGCTCGGGCCCAGAGCCAGCGTCATCGTCCTCAACAAGAGCACCGCTAAACGAACTAGACATGGGTGCGCCGGAGAGATCGCCGGAGGAAAAACTGGCGGCGGAGGGGAGCTTAGAGCTACAAGGCCCCGTCGGAACTTAGCACGAAAACAATGGCGAGAAGAGGAGGAACCGCCGCCTGAGCACGAAAACGGAGCGGATCGATCTAGGGCAAGATCAGGGCAAGATGGTCAGAAAGAACTCACCGGCGGCAGAGCCACAGCCGTAGAGCGCGGGCGAACGACGCGGCGGAATCCTCACCGGCGGAGGCTCTGGCGGATGAACGGCGGCGGGGCGGCAAGAGAACACGCAGGCGAAGGGAAGAAGGAGAGCGGACGCGAGCGATAAGGGGAAAGATGAACCTTGCGGGCGCGTTTCCCCTCTTTATAGTCAAGCCACGAACAGGGAGGGAGATCGTGGGTGTGGCAGTTACCCGTGTAGATCGTGGGAACAGCACGAACGCACGACGGTAAGTGGAGCCACACCAACGGCCACAGACAAAGAAAAGTGGATACGATCCCGAGGGGAGCGGCACACGAGGCGTCGCGGCGGCGGCGCAGCAGGAACAGGGTTCACTGTAGCTTGTCAGTAAGCACTGTAGAAGGACCTAAAAACTAGAAAAGAAATGATGGGGTCATACGTAGGACGTGGCGTACGATGGAAGGAACGAGGAAACCTCGGACGAGGCCATAGCTCGGAAACAAGACTTAAGAAAGTAATGAAGCTGATATAACCCGGCCAAAGCTATTGACAGGGCCACACCAGCTTCGGGGACTAATGTCGGGGGGTTAACCTCGGGTAGGTCAGAGACGGGGAAAGACAGAGGTACTGTCCCCGTCTGGTTTCCGAGCTACGGCCTAGGTCGGCCGAATCATGGATATGTCGGCCGATGAACGGAGGCAAGAAGCCCATGTATAGGTATCAGGTAGTTACCCGGCCGAGTTAATGAGAAAATCGGCCGGGTTACCCAAATGATCTTCATGCAGGTAAGGAACGAGCCGAGTAACACAAGGTAAGGCCGAGTGATACGAAGCTTGCTGGAGAAGGAGAGGCCCAGGGTCAAAGTATAGCTGCAGGCTAGAAGGAATCAGGACAGGGCCAAGCACAAGAGACAAGGATGCACGACGTCAGAGGGGCAGAAGAAGGTCACGAAGGTGACAGTCCTGAAGCCCGAGGCACGCAGGAGGGGGGCCACTAGAGCCTTGCCGTCATTAGAAGGGCGACAGGGAAAGGAGGCCGCCGAACTACTATTTTGGGACAAGCATATTCCACGAATATGCTTGCCTCGTCAGCCCTAAGGGCACCCAAGGCACCCCTTTATAAGGGGAGGTTTGGACCCTGAGGAAGGGAGGAGACGGGAGAGCACCGTTAGGCTGGGGAGATTCACATTGTCCCCCTGTAAACAGCTCAAGGAGCACTTGTAACCCATCAAGAGAGAAATAAAGTTCATCACTTTGGCAGCTTGAGTGTAAAGACAGTTGCATCTTTCCTCCCCAGATCCCACTAGCATCCATTGGCCCCATACTTTAGCCTACCCATGGTATCTGCCGTGCCACCACCACGACAGGTATTGACGAGCAGCTTATGGCTTCAATATACCGGAAAAACAAAAATCCACGTACAGCTTGCAGACGAGCTTTTTTTTTTCTCCTTCGGTATATTGAAAGTTTTATCACCCACTTGCGCAATGTTGTTTTGTCTAGCACACACTACCGTGTTACAAAATTGCGTGACCGGGTCTATGGAACATCATCATCATATATCCTCATCCAAGAGGTTGGCCAGCGATCTTTGTCCCTGTCATTCGGTAAAAGACAGGAGGAGACATCCACACATCGCATCATTCATATTAAATCATGGATGAAACACGGATGTCAACGTTGTCTGAAATGGTACAAAGACTGTTCTATATTTTTAGTTGCATGCGCAAATTTCCCCTCAAACCCGGACAATGCCGCATGGTGATTTTGATACAGTCCAACCAATTGCAGTGGTGCACTGCTACTGTGAGAGTGTGAGTACCGTACATAGCTAGAGCGGCAAGAGAAGAGTGCATCCGAATGATTGAAGAAAAAACAAGTGGTTAACATGGCTAAGTACGTGACACTAGCTCACCTATCGAGTAGTAAAAGCTAAGCAAACCTCGCGGAAGAGCCCCATAACAGGCAACGATCAACTAGCATTTGCGTTGCCGCTAAGGCACATCAAGATATGAAAGAAACTTCACCCTTTTTCTCCTGGAGAATTTTGTAATGTAAACGTCCACCTCATGCCATTATTACAAAAGTTAAATCATGTAATCTAATCTAGCAGCAGTGCTTTTTTTTTGAACGGTAAAAGGCTCAAGGACCAGGAAACTACATTAAAAACGCGGAGGATACAATTGGATACAATTTTACAGAAATGCATGAGGGGCACCCGAATAATTACACACAAGACCTTAATTTTTTACAAATCGCACCCTAAAAGATAATCGTGCCAGCACACGAAACGCGGTCAAGTCCTTGAGCTCTGCCGCCACGTGGGGCCGCTCCTGACGCCGTCGGGGACGAGACCAGTTGGGACGCCGGAGAAAACGGATTCTGTCGTACCGGTGCTGAATAAGATCCTCGCTTGGAGGACAAACAAAGTCGAGCCAACCTCATGCTCGAGCACAGCTGGACCAACCTTGTGGCCAGAAATAGCGGCAACCATGTAGCGCCGCTTGGGAATCGCTGCAGAAGTCGTAGTTTCCAAAGATTTCGAGTGCCATCGCCCAAAACCACACCGCTTCCACACAACCGCATCACACCGACAACACCCTCCTCCCCCTAGCCACCAAGACCGTATAGGAAAAGAGGCAGCAGAGTGCAACTACTATGACGGAAGCAGAGGCGCTTATTGAAGAAGCAGCTCAAAGACGAAGTAGACTCCCGGGTCTCCCTCCTAGAAAGCACACACGAGAGCTCTGTCGCCGACTTTACGATGCCACGCCGACACGCTGGAATAGGGGCAAACCCACATAGCCTTGCAGATCCTCCAACACCCTCATTGCTCCTCCCCTTCCCGTCGACACCACAACCGGCCAGCAGGAGAAGAAGCAGCGGCAACAAAACAACAGTGAGAGGAAAAGCCCCTTTATTTGTGGAGGAGGATGCTTCATGCGTCCTCGCCTTCAACTCTGACCGGCAGATCTCCGCATCAAAGAAGAAAGGTCATCGTCATCTCAAGATCTCGGGCAAGAAACCATGAAGCCGCCTCCCATCAAAGAGCCAAACAACAACATAGAGGAAAACCTATAGAAACTACTATAACAGGACCCTAGATCTACGTTGTTGCCGCTCCACCGCCTTTGGCCAACTATTCCGTCAACACTCATAGATGGGAGAGATTGAGAGGTAATGGGAAAGGGGAAAGCGAGCCTCCTTCTTTCTAAGGCTACAAGGCTAGTAGCTAGCTACTATTTTCCCCCACGCGCCGCCATGAAAGGAAAAAAAATGATCTTTCCCTAGGGCACGAACCTTTCGATGCCGGCCTCTGACATCTCCCCTTGACGAAGACCTAGGCCATCGGCGGTGAGGAGGGTTGCCGGATCCATGTGTGTGGATGATTTTAGGCCAAAGTACCATCGTTTTTAGGTTGTTCATAGTCTTGATTTCGGAGGCGACGATGGCGGCGCTGAATAATTTTTCTTTGGATCCTTCCATGATGGATTTGGAGACCAATATTCAAGCAAGGATGGTGCGACGGTGGTGCATCCTCGTGGTGGATGTGTGTCCTCAAGCTCCACTACTGCGACGATGTTTCCTCCAGCGCCGACGTGGAAACTAGGAGGTAGTCAAGGAGCGAATGCAAATTGTGGTCTGCATCGACAATATCTACAAGATGGTGGATCATGTGCTAGGTCCGTTCGTGGATGGCACGTGTTGTTTTCTCCTCCGACGCCTTAGTCGTGCGAGGGGTGCTAGATCTGGAGTTTCATGGCGTGTCTAGGGTGTTGTCCCAATCTGATTCGTTCAACGACAATGGTTTCACCTTGGGTGAGCCACCTTGGAGGTCCGCAAAGCTTCATATCAACGATGGAGCCACATCGAGCTCGGGTGATTTTTTCTTTTGGTGGCTACTATTGTGGTGCTAGATGCGGGTGACGGGCATCAAACTCGGGGGATTCTTCGGTCTAGATTATAATTTTCTTTCTTGGCTGGTGGTCTTTTACGCAAGCCTTGCGTCCTGCTAGTTTTGTCATGTCGATATTTACGTGACTTGTACTATGACTTTTATAATATAAATGAGGCACATATTACCATGGAGAAAAAGGCTACAAGGCTAGTGCTAAAAGGAGATCACAATACACCAAAGGGTGGAGGGCCTGCGTGTAAAACGCTATGCGCAAAGAAAGTATAAAATTAAAAAGAAAAAGACAGCCAGAAAGATGTGGGGACAAAGGAATCGACGGTCTCCTCTCCCTCTGGCCAGTTGGGTTCCTGTGGGAAAAATTAAGGAGGGGGCGAAAAGTAAAGCCACCGTCGCCTACGATAACTCCCCCGGAAACGGCCAGATCGTGGCCAAGGTGGTGGTCGTGGGGGTGCAGGTGGCCGAGGTCGCTCGCTCCTGCTGCCGCTCGCAAAAACTACCACGCTCCCACTGCTCCTCGGGCAGTCAGAATTCAGAACACCGTCCCCTGATTTCCCCCCGAAGCACAGGCAAACCCCCGGTGGCACCGGCAGCCGCTGCTACCTCGCCAGCCATGGCCGCCGCCGAGACCGGCCCCTGCTACCAGACGGAGGAATCCAGCGGCGCGCGTGTTTCTCTAGGCTCGGTAAAATCCCTCGCCATTCCACTCGCTCCCCCGTCGCTGTCGCTTACGCATTACTACATACAGCTTACAGGTCGCCGCTTATATTAGTTTTACAGCCTTTTACTCCCTCAACGGCGCGATCTAGCTTAACGAGGCCCCGGACGTCCAGCCTAATTGCCATGTGATCCCGGCTCGGTACTCGGTACTGGTGGTTTCCACCGTCGGTGGGATCATAAAATATATGTCTGTAGGAGGAGCGTCCTTGGGAGGTAGGATGGTCAACATCGGCGCGAGTAGCTGCTAGCCGGTGCTAGATTTGGCCTGATTAGTGTGGTTTCACTGTAGTAGACGACACCCCGTAACCACCACCACCATCCGACTCATCTGCATCACCGAGGTCCCACGGGGAAATGCTTGCGTTCCCCTCCACCTACTAGAGCAACCACCCAATTGCCTTGCTCAGTTGCTCCCTGCCCAAATCGCAGGAGCAGGGCAGGTTCTTGATTGAGTTCTCTTTTGCTTCCATTGATTCGTTTATTTTGTCTGCACGTGCTTCAGTTCTGATTGCTCTTGGCTTATTAATGGCGTTCTGTTGGCAGATGGTGTAGTGCAGGCCTGCAGGGGAGAGGAGTGAGGCTGTGAGGGTGACCAGAGAGTGAGAGAGATGGGGGCGATTGGAGGCGACGAGATGGCGCAATGGGATAAGGTGGATGGAGGTGAAGTAGCCAATGGTGGTGGAAGTGGTGCGGGGAGGCTAGAGAAGATACTGGTTTCAGTGAGGCTGAGGCCGTTGAGCGAGAAGGAGATTGCGCGTGGGGATCTGTCAGAGTGGGAGTGCATCAACGACACTACCGTCATCGCCCGGAGCGCCTTCCCGGACCGGCCAACGGCTCCGACTGCATACTCCTTTGGTTGGTGAATGTGCATTGTTTTCTCTAGTTTATTACCTGTGCAACTTCTGTAATTATATGGTCCCTAATTATGCTGCATTTCGCTTGCATTTCAGAAACGTTAAAATTGTATATCTGTAACTGTTTTAAATTTCTCAGAATTTTAAATACCTGCATGGATTCTGGAGTCTGGAGTACCAACTCTAGACCATAGGCAATCTGTCACTTATATGGATATCTCTTTGTTACTGGCAATTAAACCAACTTAACTGGCCTGGTTACTGCTCATGGCCTGACATGAATAACTTGGAAAACGATTCTTCAGTTTAACGAGAACTACTTATCATTAAAAGAACTCAGTTGTAATTGAAATATTCAGATTTTACAAATTAACCTGGACATTTTTATTATGCGATGAATTTCATCATGTAATCAGTGGAACTTTAGCTCGTTCCTTACACAATTATGATCTACACTTAGTTCACTCACTTCCAGCTTTTTTTATTGTGTGTATTTGACAAAACTCTTTTCCAATTACAGACAGGGTATTCCATTCTGACTGCGATACCAAAGAAGTGTACAAGCAAGGGGCCAAGGAAGTTGCCCTCTCTGTAGTTAGTGGCATTAACTGTTAAGTTCAAACTGCATACATTTTGTACTACTTCTATTTGTTTAAATCAAAGCAATGAACTCACTGAACATTTTACTGCTGTCCGTAACAGCCAGTATTTTTGCATATGGTCAAACAAGTAGTGGAAAGACATACACCATGACTGGAATAACGGAATGTACAGTATCAGATATTTACGATTACATTGGCAAGGTAACTAAACACCTATCTTTCATCATATGTAATCTCACAGTTTTGGTCCAAACCTGCAAGTATTGGTTTGAAATAATGCTCAGCATTCTTTTGCAGCATGAGGAGAGAGCATTTGTGTTGAAATTCTCAGCGATAGAAATATATAACGAAGTTGTAAGGGATCTTCTTAGTTCAGAAAGCACTTCTCTTAGACTGTGGGATGACGCAGAGGTCAGAACACTCCTGCTTCTTGTTGTAAATCCTGCTATTCCCCTGCATTACTAATGGCTTGATACTGTATATTCTACAGAAGGGAACTTATGTAGAGAACCTTAAAGAGGTGATATTGAGGGACTGGAACCATCTCAAGGAACTTATTTCTGTGTGTGAAGGTAGGTGTTGTTTGTATTAGCCTATTCAATTCATAAGTGGTGACCACTGTTAACTTATTTGTGCAATATGTTCTTGTACCAGCTCAAAGGAGAACTGGAGAGACATACCTAAATGAAAATAGCTCCAGATCACATCAAATACTTAAATTGGTTTGTCCACTACTTGGTTGCATGTAAAAAGAGGCTTTAGTATATTTGATGTTGCATAAGGTCATTATTCCTGACCTTTTATATATTCATTCAGACTATTGAAAGTTCTGCTCGTGAATTCTTGGGTAAAGACAAGTCAACGACACTTGCAGCCAGTGTGGTAAGGACAACGATTGACATTTTGGTCATATCTGTTATTTTTTCATAGAAGTGTGAGCATCATCTGTTCTCATGTGCAGAACTTCGTTGATTTGGCTGGAAGTGAGCGTGCATCTCAGGCACTATCAGCTGGTACAAGGCTGAAGGAAGGTTGTCATATTAATAGGAGTTTGCTTACTCTAGGAACTGTTATTCGGAAACTAAGGTTACATCCCTAACTAAATATTTTCTGTTGCATCGAGTTGAAGTGCATTGTTTCTCCAGGTTCAGAAGTCCTTTGATTTACAGTGTTGGTGTATAGATGTTCTAGCTTCTGTTTACATTGTATATTTGTTTAATCTATGCAGCAAGGTAAGAAATGGGCACATACCATATCGGGATTCAAAGCTTACACGCATATTACAACCTTCTCTGGGAGGTAATGCAAGAACTGCAATTATCTGTACACTGAGCCCAGCCCGAAGCTATATGGAGCAATCAAGAAATACCCTGTTATTTGCAAGTTGTGCAAAGGAAGTAGTTACCAATGCACAGGTTAATGTAGTCATGTCTGATAAAGCTCTAGTTAAGCATTTACAAAGAGAACTTGCAAGATTGGAGAGTGAATTGCGATCTCCGGCAGCTTCCTATTCCAGTCTTGAAGCATTGGTGAAGGAAAAGGATAACCACATCCGGAAGGTAAATGCTACTTCTGAGCATGTTGCATGTATCGCTTACCATGGTAGTTAACTTAAATGCGAAATGCACCAACTTTCTTGTGATGGTCTAAGAGTTCCACATACCCTTCCTTGCAGATGGAGAAGGAAATTAAGGAATTGAAGGTACAGCGTGATCTGGCTCAGTCAAGGCTGCAGGATTTGCTCCAAGTTGTTGGAGATAACCATGTTTCAAAACGTCCCCTGGTAAATACGCCTTGTTACTTCCTACTTGGTTATTCTAACTGCTGTGTCATAACCATATACAGTTTTTTTTTTGTTTTCTCTCTTATGTACATGCAGGCTTCTGGGAGGAACTTTACCTTCGACGTGCCTCAGCCATGTGAAGATCAGAAATCAACAACCGAATCATCAGAAGTTGACAGTGTCCAAAGTTTCAGGTTCCAAGGACGCCATGCAGCACAAAGGGAACTTAGGTATCAGCAGTCTGAAAATAATGTGCCATTTGCTCCCCCATCTAGCTATTCAGTCAGCAGTCCTCCATTCAGTGGGATGCCCCCAACCAACAGCAGAGATGGTATCTCTCATATCTCAAATGAGGATTCGGATGATGTTTGCAAGGAAGTACGGTGTATAGAGACCAATGAAACACAAGGAAGAGATGGTTTGGACTCGTCAGCTATCGGGAGCAATAGTTTGCAAGATCCGGACGTGGGTACTAGTATGCATGGAAATAATGATTCTAGACACCATGATGAATCCACTATTACCCTGGAGCAACATCTAGAGACTGTCAGAAAACCTTTTGCCAATCTTGTCGCAGATCTAGGACCTTCAACACGAATTCCATCCAGCTCCAAAGGAATTCGCAGAAGCAGGAGCTGTAGGTCTCTGATGGGTGCTACCATGTTTGAAGATCTGGACAAGGATAATTGCACACCACCAAGCAGAAGATTCATGGACTTCCCCGGGAGACCTGAAGGGTATCAAACAAGGGTCTCTGCACTGAACTTTGATGCAGAGAGTGAAACTCTGTCACGGGCAGGGTCAATGCTTTCTGAAATTACAACTGCAAGGGGTGCACCCAAAGCAAACAGTTCTGTCGCTGGTGACACAGAATTTACTGGCATAGGTGAATTTGTTGCTGAACTGAAAGAAATGGCTCAGTATCAGAAGCAACTTGGTGGTCAGGTGGGGAACTATTTAATTGTTTCCAAAGAGTCATTTTACTCCTGCCAGCACAGCACATTTTACTATTTTTCATTTACATAAAGTGAAGATACAGTGCAGAATTATGCTGCACAGTTTTCAGTAATTGAATGAGATCTTAGTATAAATTGAATATAACATCCGACCACACTGGGAGTTTGCAAGTTTTGAATAACATTTTGTAAATATTTTTCAGTATGCCAATGGAGAAGTAGCAGAAGGAACCATCAGGAGCGTCGGAGTGGATCCTATTATGGATGGCTTGCAATCACCTTCAAGATGGCCACTGGAATTTGAGAAGAAACAACAAGAGATTATTGACCTTTGGCATGCATGCTATGTTTCACTGGTGCACAGAACCTACTTTTTCTTGTTATTTAAAGGAGACCCAGCTGACTCCATTTACATGGAGGTGGAGATAAGAAGGCTATCTTTTCTTAAAGATACGTATTCCAACGGTGGCATGGAAAACAAAGTCGTGGCTGGTAGCTTGAGTACTTCTTTGGTGTCGAGGTAACTCGCGTTTATCAACACCCTCACTTCTCTGCATTATGGCGCTTGAATTCCTCCTGATGAAAGTTGCCTGCTATATGCAGTGCCAGAAAGCTGCAACGTGAAAGGGAGATGCTCTGCAGGCAAATGCAAAAGCGGCTCTCGCTTGTGGAAAGAGAGAGCATGTACAGCAAGTGGGGAGTTTCACTGTCGTCCAAGAGGAGAAGGCTTCAGGTTGCCCGTCGACTTTGGACCGAAACCAAAAACCTCGAGCATGTCAGGGAGAGCGCGTCACTTGTTGCCCGATTGATCGGGCTCCTGGAGCCAGGAAAGGCGCTGAGGGAGATGTTTGGACTGAGCTTCGCGCCGCAGCAGTCCACTCGACGGTCCAGTAATAGTTGGAGATATGGACGCTCTTCTCTGGACTGATCCATTTGCACATTACAAGATGCAAATGAACAAGACAGGCTCCCCTTCGTGTTTCTGCCCCTCCTTGTTGTCTATAGAATTTCAGAAACATTAGCCGTTATAGCTTACTTATAGGTCCTTAAATGTGTTTATGCATGATATTTGCGACTGGTCCATGGATCGATTTCACACCAAGGTACAGTGTCCACTGAACTATAGCAGGATTAAACACGTAACGTTTCTGTAAGTTGATGCAAGGTGTTGTTCTGTTTAGAAATGAGATTTAAGTAGTGTGATTTCTGGACGATCATCCAACATGGATTGTGATGAATTTCTTTCACCGACAAAATGTGATGTTACATTTATTTACAACCCTCAACATGTTACATTTATTTACAACCCTCAACAAGGAACCTGTTCGCCCGCCTCCCTGAAAAAAGGATCAGGCCTCTATCCCAACTCCATCGGCCAGCTGCCGGTCCCTGCCCTGCCTCCTCCGTCTGTTTCAATAGAGAAGACGGCGCCGCGTCAGAATAATTTGCCTCTGCTCTTCCTCTATCTCGGCATCGTTCCAACCGGTGACGTCGAGGAGCAGGTGGCCCGGTCATCTCGTCGATCTCTGGATCCGGCGAGACTCGTGTCTGGTGGTCGGCGATCGGCACTCTCGCAGGTGGCAGTCTTGTCGGCTGCTATAGTTGTGTTTGTTGTCCTGCAGTTGGGCGCGTGGATGACGATAGGTGGCGGCGTTCCTCTTCTTCGACTACATCGGATGAAGGTGATGTCGTCAGGATCTAGTGATCACGGGGAAGATCCCCGGTCGACGTGCCACAAAGTCTCGGTCTTGTCACTTGCGACGGTCCGGTTCATCGGCTGAAAAAGTATCCTTATATACGAAGGTGCTCTCCCAGATCTTGGTATGGCGGCTGTTCATCTCTCTTTCCGGCGTTGCCATGGTGGTGGCGGAGGACAGCAGTGGACGACGATTTGGCGAGGCATAAGTTTCTCCATGCATGGGTGGAATTATAGTTTTACTTCTTGCGAGGTTTTTTGTGCAAAGTTGCTTTACATGTTTTTCTCATATTGTGGCCATACGTATAATCTCTGTAAACTTTTTGGTTTAATGAAATATACGGTTACTTAAAGAAAAACCTATGACAATGAGTCGAGCAAACTAAACAACAACAATAGGACGGACTATATTTTCTTAAATCTGAAGCGACATCAATGTGTCCTAGCCAAGAACCACCCGAGGGTACGACGTGGCGATGAAGGCTCCTCGAGGGGTACCGCGTCCCAGCCGACCGGAGGCGGCGCGCGGATGACCGTGTGCGTCATGGCGGGCACGAAGTGGTCGAGCGTGCACGAGATGGCGACCAGGATCGGCCCCTGGGCGCCGTACTCCAGGTATGCCCTGGTCATCAGCGGCGCGAAGTGCGGGCTGAGGAGGTCCGACGCCGGCAGCACGAACACGTGGGATCTGTACCCCGGGGGCTCCACCCGCACGGTCACCGGCGTCCGCTTCTTCTCCATGCTTTCCAAGAACTCCATGGTGGCGACCGTGTACCCCGGGGTCCCCCGGGGCTCCGCCCGCACGGTCAAGCGCGGCTGCTTCCTCTTCTTCATGCTGAAGATCTGCATGGTGGCGGCCACGATCGGTCGAGCGCACGCGCCGACGAACGGAAACCCAATCCGCGGCACCTGGCGGCGGCCTGAGTTCTTGAGGTCTCAAGTTCGGAACTTGATGGAGGCAGAGATTGGTATACCCTTGGTCGTGCGGTGGGCTTGTGGTCTGTTTATAGTAGTACCTTGTTTCGCTGCTGAGTGGGATTCGGAGTGGTTTGACATTTGGTACAGCAGTCTGAATCCGACTCGGGAAGGAAAATTGAAAAAACCGAGCAAGCTGAGCGGGAATCGGACTGGTTCTCCACGGCAGGATAGATAGATTTTCCCTGGCTTCGCGCGGGCCGTTGCGTGGGCTAATCCACGTTCCCCACCAGCAGGATGTATTGGGCCTCTGGTAAAAGCATCTTCAGCTCCCTTAAAAAAAAGCATCTTCGGCCGTGTCCCTCAAAAGCCAAAACGTCTTCCGATAGCAGCGTCGGATAGATAGTGGATTCGATGTGCGCGGAAAAAATGGGTGTACTGAATCTATACTATATGGTGTATGGCCATTTTATCAATACATACAAATCCTCTATCTATTTTTTTTTTAGATCTATCCTCTATCTATTTTAGTAAAGGATTTCCTATCAGTGTGAAGAACGAGATCAAATAGCAGTAGAGGACCTAAAAGATTCTAGAAGCATGGGCAAACAGGATTTTTTTCGAACAAAATTACTATAGAAAGACAAAAATAATACAATTTTGACGAGCCTGAGCGACTGCCTGGACTGAAGGGATGGTGGATCTACCCTTGCTAACATCTACTTGATGTTCATAATGAGACCCTCAATGAGAAACCTATGTGTTGTTCATGTCAATGGAACCATTCCCAAGTTTATATTAAAAAATCATAACAAAATTAAATAAAAGAGTGTGTATTTACATATTTTATTCTTGAATAAGTTGCTTTTTTAATAATAAGTGAGTCTGCACCTTGATTGAAACTATTATATCATTTTATGGAAAACTAACCATTTCTTAGGCATTAAAAGTATCATGGAGATAAAAATATTTCTTTGTGTGAGATGAAACATGAGATGGCGAGAAAAGAGTAGAGGACAGGAACTTAACAAAACCACAAGCTTGGGATGCCCCCACATCCCGCCCTTATTTCAAGTAATCTTATGTTATATTACTTCAAACTCATGTTTTAATTTTATCATCATGTATTTTACATATTTTGGAAACTATGTTTTCATTTGCCTTTGAAAAAAATTCTCTATTAAAATAAGGATTTTAGTTTAAATTAAATTTCCAAAAAACAAAGTATCAAGTTTTACCCATTTTGGATGATAAAGTTGACACACAGATTAGGAGTTACATATTTCTACATGTTGTTGTTCACGAAAATAGTTTTGTGTTTTTTATAACTCCGATTGAGCATAAATTTCTACAATAGTTACAACTTCCCATCCTCTATACGTAAAAAGAGCTCGCAAAAATTCCTAACATATTTAAGTGGTCCAAGTAATTATGCTTTCCTGCTGTCGTTTTTCCTAGGTAGATTCTTTCTTTTGTTTTTTAAGACATTCTTTTGACTATCAACTTTATTCTTTTGTAGTATTTAGATATTGTGTGAATGTTGGTAACTTAATATATTCTCCTAACATTATAAATAAATTTTATAGATGTTTTAGGGAAGTTTGCATTGTATATTTGTGCCACTAACGTCATCTCATAGAAAAGAAATGGGAGAAGGTTTTGTGTTGAAGTTTTTTCATAGGAAATAGAGAAACATCATACCCTGAGCTATCAAAGAATGATGAAAACCATAATATTGGGGATATCCAAGGCACCCCATTGGAGTATGGGACCTATTACACTCTCGGTTTGCACACATCTAAATTTTGTTTTTTAGCAACATAAGAGAATCGCATAAACTTGGAACGTATGTACTTAGTTTTATATTATTTTTATCTTTGGAGTAAAAAGAACACCATATGAAGATGTGTTTAATAAATATGATGAGTTATTGGAATAAAATAAAAGTTTAAGTGAATGCTATTAATAAAAAGGGAAACAGGAATAATATTGGCATTACAAGTTATGCATGTTGTCACATTTTGTTATTTGTTTATTTCTTTAAATGAGTGACAATTTGCAAGTGTCTTATTTAGTACTAGCTCTTATTAAGAGCATAGATGTTTCACTAGAAGTTGATTTTGTCTATTAAAAATGATTAATACCATGAACATTTTTGCATGCTTGTCGATGGTCAGTTATATCCCTATTGCTAGCCCAAGTAATTAAGCAAGTAAAGACTTGTGCATCCATAATATCTTAAAACCAAGTTATTCCAGTAGTGTACACTATATCTACCTATATAGCAAAATGATATTCCAAATATATTATATATTATATATCTTTGAATATTTCAAAATCACCCCTTTTGTGTAGTTTAAACCTCATGAGAAAATAAGATGTGGGTGTATCCAAAAGTGCACAATTGCTAAAGAAACAATGCAGAATAATAATTAAACTTGACCCATTGTGGATGGAAGCATGCTAGTTGTATGAATGGCATGTTAAAGGTTGAGTAATAGTAGAACCATGTATCATGAGGAACATTTTCAATGCGGGCAACGTCTGTTTATATCATATATCTTTTGACTGTACTTGTCAAGCAATGTGAAAAAAGTTTGATATAATCAAAGTTTTTGGAATATGCATTTGTGTCAGAGCAAGCATAGAACTGCTAACCTAAGTCATGCTACATCATGTGTAAATTTATAGCATGACCACTCAATGAAATGTTTTAAATAAAAAGTTGTGCAAATGGTAAATGAAAAGAAACACCAAAAGGTTGGAGGGGTTCGTAGCAGAAAACAATAATTTTTCATGACTAGCGCAACACTAAATGCCCGGATCTATCTTGGAGTAATATTGTAACGGAGAATGTTTCTGTGACATACCCTTGTAGACCGAAAGCGTTTAACGTTTTACGAGAAATGTGTATGATGCAGCCATACTCATATCCGACCTCAAGGTCGCGTTGCTCCTCGCACGACAATCTAGGTGCCACAACTGGCATCTCCCCCGTGGTTTCGCAGACGTATGCTGCTCAACGAAGACTCCTGGTCTCCCCAATCGAGCCGAAATTGCAGAAATAGATCTTCCGGAGCAGGGATCCAGCAGTACGACAGCGTGCTGAAGTTGCATCATCTCCCATACGCATAGTTCTCCTTGGAACCACACGCACGAGAGCCAATGAGAGAGATTCCTGATACGCCCAATTTGCATCACCATTCTATATCATAATTTACCTCTATTCATTGATATATGTTTTATTATGAGGTATTACTTATGTCTTTTCATCTGTTTATGCATGTTGGATGATTCTTGGAGGATGAACTGTCGGAGTCTGAATTCTGATGGAAAAAGAGGTGTTTTTATGCAATTTCGCGAAGATCAGAAAAATACCAGAAAAATATAGGAAAATTATATTTTCCCAGAAAACAGAGGAAGCCAAAAGGGAAGACGAAGAAGGGCCGCAGGGGGGCCCACACCCCCCTAGGCGCGGGTCCCCCCTCGGTCGCGCCTAGGGCAGGTGTGGCCCACCTGCCCGACTCCCGACTTCGCCCTTTCGCCTATAACTTCCCTACGAAACCCTAACATCAAGGGGCGACCATAGATAGATTGCCGTCGCCTCTGCGGGGCGAAAAACACTGTTTGATGATATTTTGTCATGGTTTTAGAGATTAAAAATTTCAAATCGCAACTACAATTGTGTGCACAATATCATGAGTGAAAACAAAGAAGAGAAACGACATGTACGTATAGGAGAGAGAGATACGTATTTTGGTTCAAGTACTAGCAAGGATTTAGTAGGCATCGAGGACACACACACGTGCTAGCTAAGAGTCTTGTATGGCTTATGAATGGGATCCGCTGTCATGAAGGAAACGTGTATGTGTTGATCCAAACATCACAAGTTTAGCTGTATAAGTGTTGCATGTAACAATACGCAGGTGGATCCGTTGGTTTCGTGAAGAGCTGTTGGCAAGTGGCGACGCAGACGGTTCTAAGATCCCAGACTCTTAAGTATAAAAACAGTGACAGATGAGAGGCACAGGTTGGGATCTTTCCGGCCGCACACGACGGTACGCGGAGCTTCCTTTGCCACTGAGACTGATCAATCTTGGATCCAACCACAAAATCCATCGATCGCCCAGACAACCAGATACGCCAATTCAATTGGAATATGCCCATCACAAGGAGGAGAGGCGTTCTCCTCTTGCCTTGTTAGCGATGGAGCTAAACATATATGGTGAGTAATTTGCATATCATGTGCAATTCTTTCTCTACAGGCTTAAATTCTCTTGGCGTACAGGTTTATGTGTGTCGGATGATCATCATCTCTGATGAAAACACACTGCTTCGAGCCAAATAGGATATGTGATAGGTGATCATCACCGCGATCATGGCTTTATGCCTACATGTTTTACGTGTCGCCCTCCATGGCACACACGACTTCGCGCCATATAGGTTATGTGAAGGGATCATCATCCCGGATCACGGCTTCGCGCCATATAGGTTATGTGAAGGGATCATCATCCCGGATCACGGCTTCGCGCCATACAAGTTATGTAAAGGGATTTTTATCCTAGATCAAGGCTTCGAGCCAAGCATATTATATGAAGGGATCATCATCCCGGATCACGGCTTCGTGCCATACAGATTATATTACGGGTGTTCATCATCCCCAATCAAGGCTTTATGTCTACGGTTTTATGTGTCGCCCTCGATGGCACACACGGCTTCATGCCATACAGGACACGTGACGGGTGATCATCACCCCAATCACGACTTTATGCCTACAGGTTTTACGTTTCGCCCTTGATGGCACACGCGGCTTCGTGTCATATGTGACGAATGATTTTTATCTCCGATCACAGCTTCGAGCCAAACATGTTATGTGATGGGTGATCACCATCCCTGATCACTCCTTCGAGCCAACCCGTTTATGTGATGGGTGAGGTTCATTTCAGATCACGGCTTCGAGCCAAACAGGTTATGTAACAGGCGGTCACCATCACTGATCCAACTTCGACGGACAAGGCCGGACACAATTGTTTAAGCTTAATTTGCGGAATATTTGTCCGGCAAGATAAAACATTTGTAGGTTAAGATGGTAGACAAGGCTAACCAGGCAAGCTGGCAATAATAGATAAATATTGGTTGATTGACACAAGATCATTGTAACATCCTATGTATACAACTTTCTCATAGTGGATTTTGGCCACCGTGACACCTTGGATTTTTCCCAATTTGGGTTTCCACGTTAAATATGTGTCCCATGTGTGTTTCGTTTTCGCTATTCATCTTGTTGGATATTTTATCAGATTTGTTAAGTCCAATAAAGCCAAAACATAAAAGATGACGATGTTGATCCTATCGACGCAGTTTAATCGGAGGTATTTTATGGACGTAGATCTAAAAATGTAATTAACTGGAAAGTCTTCCGAGGCTCCAGGAATCAGGAAATTCACAATCGTCAACGATCAGATATATATCTAGGTGCAATATAGGAAATACATGTGAAACGGGAATAATTAAACATTTGGTAAATATGAGTTCCCTATTTATGTGTATTTGCAACCATTTATTTGTATACAATAGTATACTGGCACGGCCGCACTTAAAATGCAAATGCGGATAAATTTAAATATTTATCTCGCTAAAACAAACACCAAGAGAGAAAGATCTCTCCGACAGACAGATTTCTGCCGGGGGAATTCCTTCCCAGAGAGGGGAGATCGTCGCCATCAACACCTTCATCAAGCTAGGCTTCAATCGGATCATCATCATCATCCACACCATCATCTCCACTAGCACCATCATCAGTACTCCATCCCGCTGTAACAATTGTGTTGGATATTGCTTTAGTTCATTAGGGGAAACCTTCCCGGTCTTGATTACTATTGTAGTTGATGCTTATGAGTGGAACCATCGGGTTATTGTTTATGTTCAAATTGTTATCCATTACCATATCATCTTTAATCTTGATCCATATGATGTCTTGTGAGTAGTTCGTTGTGTTCTTGAGGACATGGGAGAAGTCATGTTGTTAGTAGTGGATTTGTGTTGAGTTATTATTCAATGGTTTAGTATTTAAGTTGTGGTGATATTCTTCTAGTGGTGTCATATGAACGTCGACTACATGATACTTCACCATTTATGGGCCTAGGGGAATGCATTGTGTATTTGGCTACTAATTCTGGGGTTTGTCGGAGTGTCAGAAACCTGAACCCCCGTTAGAACACCTTTGCACAAGAGAGCGTAGGATCTCAGAGTTTAAGGTTGTGGTTAGATTTATGTATTAATTACTTTCCTGTAGTTACGGATGTTTGTAGGGGGTTTAATCACAAGTATGTATTAGTCCAAGTAAGGTTGGTATGTTAGCACAGGTTCACCCCCACAACACTTACAACACCAAAGAAGAGTACTCAGCTATTTAAAGTGAAAGCACTTGACAAAATTCCCATGTGTCTTCAAGAACGTTTGGTCCTTATAAGTATTTCCAGCGGTTTGTCCTTTGCTAAGAAAGGATTGGGCCACTTGCTCCGTTTGTTCGTTGTCTTTATTATTTGCTCTTTGTTTTGTTGCCTTATAAGAAAACCCCTAAAAATTTGTTTGCTAATGATACGTCGGAAACGTATCTATAATTTTTTGATGCTCCATGCTTGCTTTGTATCATTTGTCTTATATTTTGTCTACACTTTGGGGTATTTGTATACACTTTCTGGAACTAACCTATTAACAAGATGCCAGAGTGTCAATTGCCTGTTTTCTTATGTTTTTGGTTCCAGAAAGGCAGAAATCAATATTCTCATAATTGAACGGGACAAAAGCCAAAGTCAATAACTTTCCGTGAGGTACACGAATCCAGAAGGAGGGATGGAGAGGCACCAGAGGGTGGCCAGACCCCCTGGGCGCGGCCAAGCCTGGCCCGCGCCTAGGGAGGGTGTGTGCCCACTGGCCTCCTCCTCGGCCTCCCCCTTCGCCTATAAGAAGCCCCCGATGAGAAAACCCTAAGTCATCAATCATACTTCTAGAAAAAGTTCCACTGCGCCGCCACCACCTAGGGGGAGATTCGGGGGACAGAAAGTCTCCGCTCCGGCACCCTGCGGGGACGGGGAAGTGCCCCCGGAGCCATCTCCATCGATCTCCATCGCCATCTTCATCACCATTGCTAATTTCCATGATAAGGAGGGAGTGGTTCTTCTTCGAGGCTAAGGGCTCTACCGGTAGCTATGTGTTCATCTCTCTCTCTCTCTCTCTCTCTCTCTCTCTATGCATAATCTTGTTGTGGTCATGAGCTTTGTAATCTAGTAAATCTACCTTGCTACTCAAGTTATTCATTAGATCTCTGCTCTCCCCATGTGTGTGAAAGTGACAGCGTGCACGCCATGGTGGCACTTAGGCTTGAGTCTACATAAATACTCTTTGTGCTTTAATAGATATATGCTTTTCCCCACGTGTGTGAAAGTGACAGCGGGCATACCATGTGTGGCACTTTGGCTAGATTGAATATTTGTTATGAGTTATAGTTGGAGTTGGATGTCTTTATGAAATTGTGGTGTTTGTTGGAACCATCTAGCGCTCAAGGTGACATTGTGGGGTTATCTAGATTGGGGAAGGCAGACTTTGAGGTGTGCTGTTATAGCCCTACCAATGATTAGAGTGTTCAACCGGAGAGTAGTTAAGAGTAGTATCATGAAGAGAGGATATTTATATGAGAGAGTGTTCACTAGTGAAAGTATGATCCCTAGGCCTTGTTTCCAAACATCGAAACACCGTTTGCTAATAGATCTGTTACATGTTTGCTTGCTTTAGTCCTCCACGTCAAGCTCCATCAAAGTCTTTTCTGGCACCGTTTCCCCACATCAACAACAAGTCAGAAGCTATTTTATAGCACTGTTGCCACTTGTATTTCACTATCTCTTCGCCGAACTAGTGCACTTATACACTTGACAAGTATATTGGGTGTGTTGGGGACACAAGAGAATTCTTGTATCTTAATTACAGGGTTGCTTGAGAGGGATACCTTCGACCACTTCCTCCCTGATTTCGATAAACCTTGGGTAATCCATTTAAGGGAAAACTTGCTTCTTTTCTACAAACCTCTGCACTTGGAGGCCCAACAACTGTCTACAAGAATAGAAGTGCGTAGACATCAAGCTCTTTTCTAGCGCCGTTGCCGGGGAGGTAAGGTAAAAGGTACTCACATCCTCCGGTGTGAGTTCTCGAAGTTATTTCCTTTAGATTCTGCAATTTTGTATTTTTGTTTCTTGTTTTCACTAGTTAGGCTTAATGGAAAACAACAACAAAAATAGAGAGCTCTATAGCATTTATCTTGAGTTAGGACATGAAGTGTTTGAAGAGAAAATTAAAAAACCTATGGAGCTTTATTTACATGCTAATAGCAATGTTATTAGTATGAATTCTTTGAACACCATTATTTCTAATGTTATGGAAAAGTCTAAGCTTGGGGAAGCTAGTTTTTATAAAAATGATCTTTTTAGTCCCCCATCTTTAGAGGAGAAAGTTTTCTTTGATGATACTTTACCCCCAATATATGATGATTATAATGATGAATATGATATTTTCAGTCCACCTACTATTGAGGAGAAAAGTAATTATGATTACAATATGCCTCCTATATTTGATGATTATGGTAATGAGAATAATGATGATAGCTATTTTGTTGAATTTGCTCTCACTATAATTAATAAGAATGACTATGCTTATGTGGAGAGTAATAATCATTTTATGCATGTGGCTCATCATAAGAATGTTTTATGTGATAGTTATATTATTAATTTTATTCATTTTTATACTGAAATTTATTATGAAAGATGGAAACATGGTTTTATGCATCTCAAAAATATTAAGTTTTCCCTCTTTATGTTGAAAATTTTGAAGTTGCACTTGTTTTGCTTTCCTATGATTGTTGTTTTGTGCTTTCTTGACTTGTTTCTTTACAAGATTATTATGCATAGGAAGTGGGTTAGACTTAAATATGTTTTGAATTTGCTTCTCGATGCTCTATTTTACTTCAATTCATATTTCTTATGTGAGCATCTTCTCAAACTATCATGCCTAACTTAAAGGCATTAAAGAAAAGTACTTGTTGGGAGATAACCCAAGAGTTTTTTTGAGTCTTGGAAGTTATTACTTCAGTAATTACCTCTTCTTATCCTTTTTGTTTGCTTTTTGTGTCAAGAATGACCTCTAATAAGAGGGAAGTAAGATTTGGGGAGTTGCTGTCCCGAAACAGATTTATGTACTCCACCATAAAAATTTGTGAGGAGTCTCTGTAACTAGGATTGAGTTAAAAATTTACAAATAAATTCCCCAGTATGTTAGATAACTTTCGTTAGTTCAACACTTTTTTATTTGAGCAATAGAAGATTTTCGAAAAAATTGGTTTCTACCTGCTGGTCTGTTTTGACAGATTTCTGTCATTATTTGCATTTGCTTCTTATTGATTCCTTTTTGAGTTCTCTTTTGGGGAATTGAGATTTTTGAAGGAGTTTCTACAGTAGCTTATGTTTTTAGTGAAAGTTTTTCTGTTATAAAGCTAAACTCAAAGGTCTATTATCTTTTGAATACACTAATGTTGCTAATGAGGATTGTGTGAAGTTTTGTATGAAGGAAAATTTTTAGGTATAGAGAGAGAATGATGTAATGAGATGAAGAAAGGACAAAAGCTCAAGATTGGGGGTGCCACCCCGGTGTCACCCCAAGAAATATCCAAGAGGTACAAGCATAAAAGCTTGGGGATGCCCAAGACACCCAAGGCATCCCCTTCTTCATCAATAAAAAGCTTAGGTCTTTCTAGACAATTCGTTTTTATTGTTTCATGCATTGTTGTGTTGTTCTTGGAGCGTATTAGTTTTCATTTTTGGTTTTCATTTGCTTAGTTTGCTTGAGTAAGTTGGTTGGTCACAACACACTTCTTTTGGAGAGAGACACACTCTGTTTTCATTGCCTAGAACACTATAGTTTTCATTCTTATTGTTTTGTGAGTGTTTACTTTTGCTAGCACTGTGTTTAGCCTTAGTTTTCTTGTGCATATTGCTTAGAACTTTTTAGTTCTTCTTTGTGGATTTGTGAGGCATTCTCACTGATCTTTGTTGATTATTATCTTTGTGAGTTGTTTCAAATAATTTGTTTGGTGTTGGAAAAGAGTAGGAAGTTTCATGCTTATAGTGGTACAAAAGTGAGCTTGTTTTGACTGTGGCTTAGACTTTATCATGTTATGCTAGATGTTGTTTTGACCTTATGCTTAGTAATTATTGCTGTAGCATGACTTGTTACAAACAATTAGGATTGCTTAATGTGCCTTGAAGGAATCATGCGTTGTTTTAGCATACAAAAGCATAGTATTGTGGTATTCTCCTTTGATGCTTTGTTTGGGTTGACTTGGCACATTCTCACATCATGTTATTTTTGGAATTTTTGCCTAATTAGACCCAGCCCATTTATTATATGCCAATAAATTCCTGAAATCCTAGAGGCCCATTTGGCCCATTCATGCAAGGCAAGAGCTGGGACAAATGTTTAGTCCCACATTGCTAGTTGAGTGGAAGTTGGACCAGCTTATAAGGTGAGCTCTCTTACCACTTGGTAAAAAGGATGAGAAGGAGAAGGAGAGAGTTCCACACGCGCGCTCCTCCTCTTCGCTCACCTCGCCACGCCTCGCCTCGCCTTATCACGACGCGCGCGCGCGCCGCGGGTTGCGGGAATCTCGCCGAGCCGAGCTTTATTTTGCCACGCATGAATGGTTTATGAACAGTCATACAGAAGTTGAAACGTTTTGCTCGAGTGGACTTTTAATACGAGCTAAATAAATACGAACTGAGTGGAGGCTGTCCGGTGGGCTGCCGCCTATTCGCTTCAACTTCCGTCCGTTCGTTTCATCTTCTGCGCAGCCTGTCTGCCTACCCCTTTGTGTCTATATAAGAGAGAGGTCGCGCCTCCTCTCAAACACACTGCCACACATCATTTACGCCTCCACTTCCAGAGCACTGTGCTACCTAGATCTTCCCCATCCCGTCTTGCGGCGTGCACCGCGAGCCGGGGCAGTAGGCCTCCGAGACCCCGCTGCTTCGAGTCCTGTACGGGAGAAGGGCGATAAGGTTTTGGGGGAGCGCTATCGGCGCGACTACTGGCTTTGTCACGGACTCCCTCACGGATAGCGACTGCGGCGACGTCTTCCCCGACGAGGACTTCTTCCCTGACATCAGCACCCTCTTCCTCGATGACATGGCCAACGACGGTTCCAACGCCGGCGGTTCCTCTTCTGCTACTGCCGTGTATATCTTCTTTCTCAATCTTGTTCTGATCGTATCTAAAGTTTTACGCCTTGCAGTTTGTTTGGTTATATGCCTTACTTTGTATTCGCTATTTCACATGATTAGTATATTGCCTATTATTCTAATCATGCTTTATCTAGCATTTATTATAGATAATTCGCTTGGTAAATTGCTTTTTTATTCAACAATCCAAAAACCTTATTTCAGGCAATTTGCCCCAAGTGGCTTTATTGCTTCTGTGAAGCCACATGTGTTCGAAGTTGTGAATTACAAACGATAGCGTGCGAGAGAAGTGCTCTGGTTTCAGACCATGAGCTGCTATAACGTCATCTATGGCACACCTGAGGGAGAACTTAATCCCGCTCAGGAAGAGGCGTTCCAAAAACTTGATACCACTTTCAAGGCTGCCTTGATCAGCATTCTTGGCGACAATATTGTCGATTTATATCTGTCATTTAGCAATGGCAAGGATATGTGGGATGCGCTCGAGAGAAAATTTGGAGTCTCCGATGCTGACAGTGAACTGTATGTCATGGAATAATTCTATGACTATAAGATGGTTGAAGACTGCCCCATTGTGGAGCAGGATCATGAGATACAGTCACTTTCTAGGGAGCTTGAGCACTTCACTTGTGTGTTACCGGACAAGTTTGTTGCCGGAGGCATTATTGCCAAACTCCCCCAGTCATGGAGGAATTTTGCTACTTCTCTGAAGCACAAGAGATAAGAGTTCTTCGTGATGGATCTCATTGGGACTCTTGATGTGGAAGAGAAGGCGAGAGCAAAAGACACACATGCTCGAGGTACCGAGGGAGGTTCTAATGCCAATCTGGTACAGAAAAGGAACTTCCAGCCTCACAAGTTCAAGAACAAAGGCAAGTTTGACGACAAAGAAAAGTTCGATGGAAAGAACAGGGCCTCACAATCCACCAGTTTCAAGAAGAAGACTAATAAGAGGAAAGGTGCTTGTCATGTGTGCGGTGATCCTAATCATTGGGCTCCTGCTTGTCCCAACCGCTTTGACAAGCGCCAGCATGGGAAGGACAGCAAGACTGCTAATGTTGTCATGGGCGACGTTGAGATGAAAGATGTTGGGTATGGTATATTACCTACTGTTCTTTCATTATGTCATTCTCTTGATTGGTGGATTGACACAGGCGCTAATGTACATGTCTGTTCTGATATTTCCATGTTTTCTTCATATCAGGTCAGAGGGACTCAAACCATGCTGATGGGGAACGGTTCGCATGCTTCTGTTCATGGTGTTGGTACGGTCGATCTGAAGTTCACTTCGGGAAAGACCGTGCGCCTGAAGAACGTGCAGCATGTTCCCTCAATAAATAAAAATCTTGTTAGCGGATCTCTTCTGTGTTGAGATGGCTACAAGATTGTATTCGAGTCCAATAAATTTGTAATTTCAAAGTATGGAACCTTTGTTGGTAAAGGCTATGAGTGCGGAGGCTTGTTTCGCTTATCTCTGTCAGACATTTGTAATAAAGTTGTTAATCATATTTACACGAATTTTGAATCAAATGTCTGGCACTCTCGTCTTTGTCATATTAATTTTGGTTGTATGACGCGGCTAGCCAAATTGAATTTAATCCCTGATTTCACAACTGTTAAGGGATCCAAGTGCCAAGTCTGCGTGCAAGCTAAACAACCTCGCAAGTCACATATGACTGCAGAAGTGAGAAATTTAACACCACTAGAGCTCATACATTCTGATCTTTGTGAGATGAATGGTGTGTTGACAAAAGGTGGAAAGAAATATTTCATGACTTTGATTGATAACTCTACGAGATATTGTCATTTGTATCTTCTGAAATCGAAAGATGAGGCTTTGAGTTTCTTCAAAATCTATAAAGCCGAGGCAGAAAATCAACTTGATCGAAAGATTAAGAGGCTTAGGTCAGATCGTGGTGGAGAGTATTTTTCCAACAACTTTGATTCTTTTTGTGCGGAACATGGCATAATTCATGAGAGGACGCCTCCCTACTCACCCCAGTCAAATGGAGTATCCGAAAGAAAGAACTGTACTCTAACAGATTTGGTTAACGCCATGTTAGACACATCGGGTCTTTCTAAGGAATGGGGGGGGCACTATTGACTGCGTGTCATGTCCTAAACCGAGTTCCCACAAAGAACAAAGAAATTACTCCATTCAAAGAATGGGAGAAGAAAAGATTAAAACTCTCTTACTTACGTACTTGGGGTTGTTTGGCAAAGGTTAATGTACCAATCCCCAAGAAGCGCAAGCTTGGACCAAAAACCATTGATTGTGTTTTTCTGGGCTATGCTTTTCATAGAGTTGGTTATAGATTCTTGATAGTAAAATCTGAAGTGCCTGACATTCATGTCGGTACAATCATGGAGTCAACTGATGCGACTTTCTTTGAGGATATCTTTCCAATGAAGGATAAACCTAACTCATCAAATTCGGAGATACCTAGTTCATCTAATCAGGAATTTGCTACATTCTCTGAACCTACCATTCCAATTGAACACTCTAAAAGTCCTAAGGAGGATGATAATGAAATTCCTAAAAGGAGCAAGAGACAGAGGACTGCAAAGTCCTTTGGTGATGATTTCATTGTGTACCTTGTGGATGACACTCCTACTTCCATTTCAGAAGCATATGCATCTCCTGATGCTGACTACTGGAAGGAAGCCGTCCATAGTGAGATGAATTCCATCTTAGCTAATGGATCATGGGAGATCACTGATCGCCCTTATGGGTGCAAACCTGTAGGGTGCAAGTGGGTGTTTAAGAAAAAGCTTAGACCCGATGGTACTATTGAGAAGTACAAGGCACGTCTTGTGGCCAAGGGATATACTCAAAAAGAAGGTGAAGACTTCTTTGACACTTACTCACCTATTGCTAGATTGACCACCATTCGAGTATTACTCTCATTGGCTGCCTCTCATGGTCTTCTCGTTCATCAAATGGACGTTAAGACAGCTTTCCTTAATGGAGAGTTGGATGAGGAAATTTACATGGATCAGCCAGATGGCTTTGTGGTAAATGGTCAACAAGGAAAGGTGTGCAAGTTGTTGAAATATTTATATGGCCTAAAACAAGCCCCTAAGAAATGGCATGAGAAGTTCGAAAGAACTTTAACTGCTGTACGATTTGTTGTAAATGAAGTTGATAAATGTGTGTACCATCGCCATGGTGGGGGGGAGGGAGTCATCCTTTGTTTGTATGTTGATGACATACTGATTTTCGGAACCAACCTTAATGCAATCAAGGAGGTCAAAGATTTCTTATCTCGTTCCTTTGAGATGAAGGATCTGGGAGTAGCTGATGTCATCCTGAACATCAAGCTATTGAGAGATGATGGCGGTGGGATTACATTGCTTCAGTCCCACTATGTGGAAGAGCTCTTGAGTCGTTTCGGGTATAGCGACGTCAAGTTTTCTCCTACACCGTATGATCCTAGTGTGTTGCTTCGAAAGAATAGAGGAAATGCTAGAGACCAACTGAGATACTCTCAAATCATTGGCTCGCTTATGTATTTAGCTAGTGCCACGAGGCCTGACATCGCCTTTGCTGTAGGCAAACTCAGTCGATTTGTTTCAAATCCAGGAGATGATCACTGGCATGCTCTTGAGAGAGTTATGCGATATCTAAAAGGCACTGCGAGCTATGGCATACACTATACCGGATATCCTAGGGTACTAGAGGGTTATAGTGATTCAAATTGGATATCTGATGCTGATGAGATAAAGGCCACGAGCGGATATGTATTCACACTTGCTGGTGGCGTTGTTTCTTGGAAGTCTTGCAAGCAAACCATCTTAACGAGGTCAACTATGGAAGCAGAACTCACAACATTAGACACAACCACTGTTGAAGCAGAGTGGCTTCGTGAACTCTTGATGAACTTGCCTGTGGTTGAAAAACCAATACCCGCAATCCTTATGAACTGCGATAATCAAACTGTGATTTTCAAGGTAAATAGTTCTAAGGATAATATGAAGTCATCAAGACATGTGAAGAGAATACTGTAATCTGTCAGGAAAATCAGAAACTCCGGAGTTATTGCATTGGATTATATCCAAACATCTAAAAACTTGGCAGATCCCTTCACAAAGGGTCTATCACACAACGTGATAGAAAATGCATCGAAGGAGATGGGTATGAGACCCACAATTTGAGCTTTCCACAGTGGTAAACCACTCTATGTGATCGAAGATCCCGTAAATTAGAATTGGGAGACAAGTTGTTGGTTAGCTGAGAGGAAAGTATCCCTACTTTAATAAACACCACTCCATAAAGATGCAATACTTTCCTATTCTGCACGGTAGGTTAATTTATTATCTTAATGTGTTCTAAGTGGCTTATCCTAAGCAAAGATGTTGTCCTGCAGAACATCTTTTGAAGAACACACCTATATGAGTCTGACTGTTAAAACGTCGCAGTCTATGAGAGTAGGGTGCTCTCTAATAAACTCATGAAAGGTCATGGAGTATGACGTATAAGCTCCACCCACGGGGAAGTCCCACGGTAGCCTAGTATCGGTCAATACTTTTTGTGAAGCTAGGTTCGCAGCAAACTTGCAGTTCAAGGCATAGTCCACTGTATAAGTTGCAGCCTAGTATAACATAAAGCTCTAGGCGGAAGTTCAACTTAACAGTATCCACTACAGTACCGGTATATAAACAATTTTTTGGAACCAAAGGCAAACTTCATGTGCCTCTTGGATCTGGTGGGGGATTGTTGGAATTTTTGCCTAATTAGGCCCAACCCATTTATTATATGCCAATAAATTCCTGAAATCCTAGAGGCCCATTTGGATGTTAGTTGGATGCAAGCTAGGATGATCAACGAATTCATATCTTCTTCATCCTACCAATTATATCTCGGTAACAAGTATCTCTCTCTCATGCATACATATCTTGTTCCCAACCTTGTGTAGGTTGCTTGTTGGCATGAATTTGTGTTCTTCCATATGTAGGATTTCTTGTTTTGGCTTTGAAGAGTTCTCTCTATTGCAAATGTGTGTATGTTGAGATGAGTGCATATAATGGGGACTATACTAAATCATGCTCATGATTCACTAATCCCAAATATGTCAATCTAGCAATTTTGTTGCATATCGTTTCCTCAATATCTCCCATGTGCAATAGTGAGTATTTTTGCCAAGTTGATTTCTATCTTGTGATACTTGTTGCCTTTCTCCATATATTACTTCTATCCTCTTCTTCCCTTGAGAATAGTTGTGTTGTATGGGGTATGTTGGTGTTTGAAGCTCATTGATGTACAATAAGATATATTTGAGCCCTTGGGCATGCTTTCAAGCAAAACATCTTATTGGTATATTCTATGACTTCTTTTTGGGTCTTCATGTGCTTTCTTGAGTATCTATTTTGTGTGTGCATGTTTCTTTGTGGTTATATGTCTTTGTGATATTTTCCACCTAAAAATTTATACACACAAGAGAAGATCAATATTTGGTTGTTTTTTCATTTCTTGGAAATCACCTCTTACTTCATTTTGATTCTTCGGTGGTTTCCAAATTATTGTATTTTGTGTGCATTGCTAAATGGTTTTGAAGGAGTGAGGATTCCATGGTTGTGCATGTTGTTTCCAAATATAATTACTATAATTGGTGCACAATCTTTGGGGAGCTTCTATATTTCATTTAATGATGCACATGTTCCTTCTTTCTCGTTTCTTGTGGTTTAAATGCTTATGGGGGAGCAAGGATTCCATATTTGTGCATATTGTATTCAATACAAGTATTTTAATCTTTGCACAAAGTTTGGGGAGCTTCTCTATTTTTATTTTAACACTCTTTTGGTTGTTGTTTCCTTGTGACATCATTTGATGGTGTTTCATTTGTTTCTTTTGGATCTTTTGATTGCTCGCTTCATTTGTTGAAGCCCTTTTCTTTTTCTTTCTTTTCTTTTTGCTTTCTTTGGGTCCTCAATATAGTTTTACTTCCTCCCTAGTTCTCATCATTTGCCTTGTGCATATGCACACCTTTGGAGGAATTCTCACTATGTTGGCCGTCTAGAACTTTTTCACCCATTTTGGCAATCGATGCCAATGGGGGAGAAGTTTTGGAGGGTTTAAGGGAAGTTGGCCTTTGCTTTGAGTGTGTTCTTAAGCATTTGCCTCTCATGCTCTTGCATCTTTGTGTTTGCTTTGCATGTTGAATATATAGAGGAAACTCAACCAACGGTAACGGTTGGCAATCTATGCAATGAAATTCAAGTTCATCACACATGCATAGATTGTGGGGGAGTTTGCTCTATATATTATGGTTGTACCAACATCACATACTTGTGTAGTATTTGATGTTGGGGCAACCGCTTTGGTCGTTAAATGTCATATTTAAACCCTCGCTAAGGGATTGTCATCAATTACCAAAATGGGGGAGATTGAAAGGGCATGTATGCCCCCATGTGTGGTTTTGGTAATTAATGACAATCTCTATGGACTAATGTGTAAATTGAGTTTCACTTGTAGGTTTGTCCATTGGCATCGCTTGGGCCATGTGTTGGTCTCAAGGTTGGAAGATGAAGAAATGTCCAAGGGCTTTGTGCCCATTGGAATCATGAAGAAAGAAGGAGCTTGAAGGTCGATCAAGGCATGTGAAAAGAGTTGCATCAAGATGGATCAACCTCAAGTAAGGATTAAGAAGGACGAGCTCAAGATGCGCCATCTCTAGAAGATCTCATGCTTGAAGTTTGCCATCCTCGTGCTCATGGAATGATGAAGACAAGTTCAAAGAAGAGGTTTCCCCATGGAATATGGGCGAGCATTTTGCAAGTCTTCATCAAGCAAGAACGAGCAAGAGCAAACAAGAAAGGTGTTCCCACTATAGAAGAACAAGACGGTCTACGTCAAGTTCAAGTGGGACGCTCAAGGCAAAGGTATGTTGATAGGGCTTCTTTTTTGTCGGTCTCGTGTTGTTAGTTGGGAGACCGGGTTTAGGATAGATAGCCGTACTATCAAGAGGGGCTCTCAAGCGGGTGTCTCGTTTGCATCGTTCGGAGAGAGCTCAAACCTTTGCATTCATAGCATCATCTTTCTTGGTTGTTATTTGGTTCTTGTCCATGAGAGGATCTAGAGCTTATGGTCATCATCATAACAAGCTCTAGTTCATCATCTAAGGATTTCACTTGCATATCTTATTGCGGTTTTTGATCTTGCGAGTTTTCCGGCTCCACACCTTGGGGGATACTTCACATATATATTTATGATATTTTCTCCCAAGGTGATACCCAATATTTCAACTTTTTTTGGATTCTATTCGTCGTTATCTTTCCAACAAAATTGGTTTCATCCCGTTTGGAGTTCGGATGCAAAAGTTATTGCGTTTCTGGTTTTCTGGTTTCTGGAATTTTCCTGACCGGAAGTTCCGACTTCCCACCGGAAGTTCCGCTTGGGAATCTTTGTCGCCAAAAGTTCCGGTGGAAGTTCCGGGTCTTCTTCCGCTCACGCTCAGTAACCTTCTGTTTTGAAACGTTCTATTTGCCGGAACTTTGTCGGAACTTGCTCGGAAGTTCACCGGAACTTCCGGTCTGTTTTGACCGAAACTTCCGGTTACGCTTCTGGAGCGGGCGTCAACGGTCTGATGACCGTTGGAGCCAGGCTGGGCGGAACTTCCGCCCCAGAGCCAGAAGTTCCGGCCATGATTCGTGTTTTCAGTTTCTCGCTCCGCAGTTTTCGTCCGTTGGCTGGGTGCCATCGGAACTTCCGGCCTCCCACCGAAGTTCCGGCCAGGTGTCGCGAATGCCCATAACAGGCAGATCTGGGAGCCCTTTAAAAGGGGATCCTCTTCCCCTTCGTGGTGACTAGTTTTTCTTCTTGGTTCTTGGCTTTCTCTCTCCTCCATTGTCAACCTTGAAGAAGCTTTCCCTCTCCCTTTCCCCTCCTATGATTCTTGCATCTTTTTGAGGGATTTGAGAAAGGAGATCTAGATCTACAATCCCCCCAAGTCAAATCCCTTCTTTGTGAAGGAATCATTGGGATCTAGATCTTGGAGAGTTTTGTGTTCTCCTCTTGTGTTCTTCCTCCCTTATTCCCCCAATAGCTTTTGTAGCTTTGTTGGAATTTGGGAGAGAAGGACTTGCCCTTGCATTTGGTGCATAGGTTTGAGTTCTACTCTTGTGTTCTTACTCCCTTATTCCCAATAGCTTTTGTAGCTTTGTTGGAATTTGGGGGAGAAGGACTTGCCCTTGCATTTGGTGCATAGGTTTGAGTTCTCCTCGGAGAGTCGGCGAGTTCAAGCTTGTGAGCTTGTTTCTCTTGGGTTCCTTGGAACCCTAGACGGTTGTGTGGTTGGATTGTTGACCTTTTGTGGTCTTATTGACCTTTTGTGGTCTTGTAGCCTTTTGTGGCGTTGTTGGCCTTTTGTGGCATTGTTGGCCTGTTGTGGCTTTGTTGTTGGGAGCCTTCAATTGAGTTGTGGAGTTAGCCCCAATCTTGTACGGGTTCGGTGACCGCCCTCAAGCGTCCCATAGTGGAGCAAGTGCCCGCCTTTTGTGGTGCACACTTGGGAGAATAGGGTGAGCCTTTTGTGGCGTCAGTGAGTTGCGTGCTTCCACATCCGGGGTGAGGCCTTGTGTGGCGTTGGGTGAGCATCGAGCCACCACACCTCGAGGTGAGCCATTTGTGGCGTTCGGAGAGCATTGCGCCATCGCACCTCTCCAACGGAGACGTAGCTTCTTTGGAAGTGAACTTCGGGAAACAAATCTTCGTCTCCGCGTCCATCGGTTATCTCTCAACCGAACCCTTTACTTATTCACTTTACATTGTGATAGCCATCGTGCTTGAAGTTTTTATACATTGCTATCACCTTGTTGCTTGTATTGCTTAGCATAGGTTGTTGGTGCACCTAGGTGAACTTAGTGGCTAGGTTTTGTGCTCAATAAATTAAACGTTAGTTTTATTCCGCATTTACTTGAGCCTAAACCGTAATTTTTTTAAAAAAAAAGCCTATTCACCCCCCTCTAGGCGACTTCCTTTGCACTTTCAACTTACCTGGGCCTGAAGTTGAGTAGCATGAGGTGTGGCCCTCATATTCAAGGGACTTGAAATTGCCATCTTATACTTCGTCAAGCATATACTCCATAGTTTGTTCACTTTAACCTTAATCACTTCAAGATGCTTATGATAGGGGCAATGAGGGTTGAAAGCTAACAAGTACCATAATTTTTGAAGCTTTTTTTGAAAATTGAAATCCCTGCTTCCCTTATGAAGGGTCTTTCTTCCACTACTACTGAGTCTCCACCTTCTACCTTTAGGCACCATTAAGAGAGCATAGTTGCCATTCTTAGTTCTATATGCAGTGTCCCAAAACTTATTGATTGATGCCTATTATGATATTACTTGTCCTTGTGCTATTTGTTTCTAGTCACCCTTGTGAACTTTGAAGGTGTCTTATGCATATATTTTATACTCCATGAGGGACAAGCTGAATGCCACTATGCCATGTTTTCTATATGTGAAACAAACAAACATCTTTCAATGCATTGTTATTCATGATATTTGTTTGTAGCCTTTCATGTTGCATGCATACTTACTTTGTCTTACTGTTAGAACTCCATATTTCATGCTCATGTTTAGAGTTCTTTGATCCCAGTTTTCAATGCTTGCAAATGGTTTGATTTTGATTTTGATGGTGCATGTCACCTCAAAAAATATTATTTTTATCACTTACCTACTCGAGGACGAGCACAATTTAAGCTTGGGGATGCTTGATACGTCGGAAACGTATCTATAATTTTTTGATGCTCCATGCTTGTTTTGTATCATTTGTCTTATGTTTTCTCTACACTTTGGGGTATTTTTATACACTTTCTGAAACTAACCTATTAACAAGATGCCACTGTGCCAGTTGCCTGTTTTCTTCTGTTTTTGGTTCCAGAAAGGCAGAAAATCAATATTCTTGGAATTGGACGGGACAAAATCCAAAGTCAATAACTTTCCGTGAGGGACACGAATCCAGAAGGAGGGACGGAGAGGCACTAGAGGGTGGATAGACACCCCCCTGGGCGTGGCCAAGCCTAGCCTGTGCCTGGGAAGGGTGTGGGCCCTCTGGCTGCCTCCTCGTCCGCCCCCTTCGCCTATAAGAAGCCCCCGATGAGAAAACCTCAAGTCGTCAATCATACTTCCAGAAAAAGTTCCACTGCACCGCCGCCACCAAAGGGGAGGTTCGGGGGACAGAAAGTCTCTGCTCCGGCACCCTTCCGAGACGGGAAAGTGCCCCCAGAGCCATCTCCATCTCCATCTTCATCACCATTGTTGATTCCCATGATGAGGAGGGAGTAGTTCTTCTTCGAGGCTAAGGGATCTACCGGTAGCTATGTGTTCATCTCTCTCTCTATGCATGATCTTGTTGTGGTCATGAGCTTTGTAATCTAGTAGATCTACCTTGCTAGTCAAGTGTTTCATTAGATCTCTGCTCTCCCCATGTGTGTGAAAGTAACAGCGTGCACGCCATGGTGGCACTTAGGCTTGAGTCTAAATAAATACTCTTTGTGCTTTAATAGATCTATGCTTTTCCCCACGTGTGTTAAAGTGATAGCGGGCATACCGTGTATGGCACTTTGGCTAGATTGAATATTTGTTGTGAGTTATAGTTGGAGTTGGATGTCTTTATAAAATTGTGGTGTTTGTTGGAACCATCTAGCGCTCAAGGTTACAGTGTGGGGTTATGTAGATTGGGGAAGACAGACTTTGAGGTGTGCTGTTATAGCCCTACCAATGATTAGAGTGTTCAACCGGAGAGTAGTTAAGAGTAGTATCATGGAGAGAGGATATTTATATGAGAGAGTGTTGACTAGTGAAAGTAGGATCCCTAGGCCTTGTTTCCAAACATTGAAACACCGTTTGGTACTAGATCTGTTGCATGTTTGCTTGCTTTAGTCCTCCATGTCAAGATCCATCAAAGTCTTTTCTGGAACTGTTACCCCATGTCAACAACAAGTCAGAAGCTATTTTCTGGCATTGTTACCACTTGTATTTCACTATCTCTGCGCCGAACTAGTGCACCTATACACCTGACAAGTGTATTGGGTGTGTTGGGGACACAAGAGACTTCTTGTATCTTAATTCTCTTGAAACAGGCTTTCGCCCAGCTTTATAAATAAAGCACACAGGTAAGACCGCTGCTGGGCCAGATAGCACAATGCCCAAACACAACACGATACACGATGCTAGGGCAGCAGCACACACACGCCCAAACTAAAACAAGGAAAAAACAGAAAGGAGTGGAGACGGAAACGGATCGACTAGATGATGAAGACCGCCACCGCTGCGCCCGCCGAAGAATGTCCACCACGCTCCTAGCTCCGACTTGTCAAGCGCCAGGCAGCACCCTCAAGAGGGAACGCGACCGCTGCTGCCCGGACCAGAGAGGCCCTAGGGTTTCCCTCGGCACACTGAGGGGAGTAGAAGGAGGGTAGCCCCGATGCCCTCCAGGAAGGAAGATGCCACCCACGGGCGGCACTGCATCGGAGTCGAGCGAGCCGACAAGGATTTCTCCCGATACCCAATCCACAACCCCCAGACGGGCCGTTGCACCGGAGACACGCGAGGGCGAGGCCTCGCCACCACCATCCTATGCCACCCACGAGCATGCGCCACCCGGTCCCGAATCCGTCATCACCGCCTCACCGAGTAAGCCGTCGCGAGGTCTACAAAATCGCGGGACAAGTAGAGAGAAAAGAGAACCCACAGTACCGCGGCTGCGCGGTAGGGAACTTCCTCCACCGCCGGAGGCGGTAGTCGACCGGACGCGGCCGCAAACAAACCGGTCCTCCCTAGATCCGGCCGGGCCCAGCGGGTCCGTAAAGCCTCCTCAGAGGCATACCAGTTCCATGGTGGTCCTGCCGGGCCCTGACGGGCCCGTAAAGTCTGCAACCCCGCTGTAACAGGCCAGCCGAGAGAGCCACGGGTCTCTTTCATCCTACTCGCCAAGATCTGCAGAGTAGCCAAGGCAGGGTCGGCCGGCCCGCCTTACCCAGATCTAGGCCCAAATGGGCCCAATCTGGGCCGCCATGGCACTGCCCACCCCAAGCCCTGTCTACCACCGCTGCGTAGCTCTGCCCCGCCGCCCACCGCCGCGCCGCCGCGCCAACTCACCTCCCGCCGTAGCAGGGCCTCCGTCGCCCCACGCAAGCCACCGCCGAGGACCTGCACCGCCGCGCGCAGCAGCCCAAGGCCGCAGCAGCACCGCCACCGCTGCCTAGGCCACCACCGGCCCGCACAAGCCCCGGCCCAGCCCCGTCACCCGTCGCGCCGCCGCAGGAACGACTCCCTGACGCCGGCACCACGCACCCCCCGGGCGGACGACCCCGTGACCCGACCCCTGAGGAAGACGACGAGAGCGCCCCGCCGCCGCCGCCGCCGGCCGGGCTTCGCCCGAGCGCACCCTCCTGGCGGCGGCGAGGGGAGGAGATGAGGATGAGGGGGGGCGGCGGTGGTGGAAGGCTAGGGTTCCCCTGTCACCTCGCGAGGGCGACGAGGGGAACAGTTTTTCTTTTTCCCTTGGCCCTCTCATCAAAGAATATTCTTGTATCTTAATTGCAGGGTTGCTTGAGAGGGATACCTTTGACCACTTCCTCCCTGAGTTCGATAAACCTTGGGTAACCCACTTAAGGTAAAACTTGTTGCTGTTCTACAAACCTCTGCACTTGGAGGCCCAACAACTGTCTACAAGAATAGAAGTGCGTAGACATCAGCTAAGTATTTACAGAGAGTTCCTGCTCCATACCACTGTTTGGCACCTTCTGCTCCTCGTTGGGATCGACACTCCTATTTATAGAAAGTACTGTGATACACCTCCTATACTTGTGGGTCATCAATTCCCTAAGGGAGTTGCCTTAGAGAAATATTGAGTTGTTTGTGTGTATTTTCCCTCCCATATGCCCCTCTTTATATAGGGGAAGGGAAGGGACTCTACCTTGCCAAGTCCCTGGGTGGGACTAAAGGAGAGAGGAAGGAGGAGGAGGCGCCAAGGAGGAAGGGGGACGGGTGGGACCCACCTGTGCGCCAAGCCCTTGGCCGACCGCTGGCTGGGGTGGCCCTCCACCCCAGGCGCCCTTGCCTTCTCCATGGGACGACTGCCCTATATGGGCCATTCCCTCTAGGAGTTGGCCAATTAAGATGGGCTGCCCTAATAAAATTAATTTTAAATATTATTTAATATTAATTCCAAGAACTAATATAAAATACATATTATTAAATTCCCTATGACCCGCAACACCTTTCGGATCACTCCGGACAACCTTCGGACTCTCACGAAATAAATCTGACTTTCTCTTTTCTTTCTTCCGATGATCCTGATGATTCCAAAACGATCTCCAAGCATCATAGAACCCTTAAGTGTGTTACCCTACGATTCGGGAACATCACATACATGATCGAGACGCTTCTCAATCAATGATCATCAGCGGGATCTGGATATCCATAATGACCCATGTGCATTTCACGATTTCAATGTTGTTTGAACCATCAACGTTGAGTCCAATTCCCTTTGTTACTTGAATACCTGACTTGTCCGAGATCTGATCATCAGTATCACTATACCTTGTTCAATATCATTACTGACAAGTGTTTCTTAACTCATTGTCATGATATTTCATCCCCATGACCTAGTAATATGCTACACAACTTTATGGGTGTAATATCATAGAGTGGTCCCAGTGTATCTCCCTATCACGCGAGAGAAAAAATCTCGATCTCGATGCATATGTCTCAACATATCCCTTTGTAATACCTATCATACACCTTTATGATGACCCAGCTATGGTGTGACAGTTGATGCAATCAAAGCAGCCTCTGGTGATATTGATTAGATATGATCTCACAGCCTAAGAAGTAGGATACTACGCTTCTAATTTTTGCAACAATGAACTTTATGACTTGATCGTGTTGCAATACTTATATTGTGTACAATGTACATCACATCATCCATCTAATGCTATGACCTTATTGTCAATTGACATAAATGCCCATGATTAGAAAATCTTGACCATCAGTTGACCAATAAACTAGTTAAATAGAGGCTACTAGGGACTTGATTTGTTTACATACCACATGTGTACCAATGTTTCTGATTGATATAGTTATAACATGGCATAAAACTATTATGAACTAATAAAATATAATAATAATCAGTCTTTATTATTTGCCTCTAGGGCATCAGAGGTATGGATAGTCCAATTCTTGTTTGTCTTGTCATATGGATAGTCCTAAAATATTCCTCATACAATGAGGTAAGAGGTACCTCGGTGCACCTTTATTTGGAACTGTATGCATAAATTGAGTATCATGAGAACTTGGCAATTGTGGTCTGTAGGCATGAGACACTTAACTTAGAACATGTCAAGCATATAAAGAGTATATTTACTTTCACTTGAACCATAATCACAAGAGATTCCTAGGGCCAAACTCTTATGATTAAGTTGGCATTAGCAACATATCCCAAAATATCAATATTTTGCTTCTCTTATGTTTATTTTATTTTCTCAAGGACTGCACATATATTTTCCTTCTTATTTCTATTACTTCAAAGAGTCCACATATATGAAATACAAATAATAATTTTAAGACCAAAGTAGGTCAATACACAATGCACTTTCACTTACACCTTGCATGCTTAATTGTATATAGTACTTTGTGCATTTGTTTTTATACAAGATTGACATGTGTTAAAGATGAAGTTTATAAGAAATATCACTTTATAAGTTATTTGCTTGTTGTCATTCTTTAAATGATGAATTATTTAACTTTGTGTAGCAATGATCATGCCTTATGATGTTCAACATAAACAATAACCTCCAAAATTAATGTTTAGTTTTATCACCTTTGCTCGAGAACGAGCATAGGTTAAGCTTGGGGTGTTGATGCATGTAAAATGCATACATGAAATTTGTAGTTTATTGTGTTAAAATCCCTATTATTTTGCAATTTTATTATATTTATTGGTACTAACATACTAATATTTGCAAACGTTTCTTGTTTCACAATTTTTCTGTGTGTAGTAAATACATTAATACAGAAGGAGATAGCTCATTATGGTAAAATTCAGAGTTTCCTAATATCTATCTCTGTAGAATAGTTCTTACAGATTCCATGATCACGATCAGGAGATGACCTATGATGGAAAAACATTCAATATAAAAGTTGGTGGAAATTTTGTGCTAATGTTGATTGTTATAAAATACATCCAAAGAGGAGTTCGTATCCTACCTACAAAACCGTTTTAGGCAAGTGTACAAAAGCAATTTCGGGATTCTGAAAGTTATGACGGGATTGATCATAATTCTTCCCATACTTGATGGATACGACCATGGGTCGGTTTGTTGGACTCCTTGTGACAGAAGGAAGGCCTAGGAAGGTTCTAAAGGTGCCCAAGCCCCTGGATCAAAGGTACGTCCGTTTGATGACTTAGATTTTATCTCCACCACTATATATTGAGGGGAAACTAACCCTAATTTTAAAGGCGTCCATCCATTGTGAAGAAAATCCTCCCTCTTGTCAGCTGCCAAGGAGGGGAGGGAGGTCCTCCATTACTGCACCATCACCAAGGATGAATAGGGGGCAAGGGCCCACTGCTGCCATCAAGGGGCGTCACTGCCTAGCTGTCACTACCTCCTTCGCCATGGACGTCGTGGCCTTCTTCTCCAACACCGTGCTACTGCACCTCTCCATCGACAACTTCATCAAGCGTCTGATCTTTGTAATGTCTCTCTGTTGTGAGTAGTTTCCATGTTCCTAAGGGCATAGGATGGATTTGAATTGATTTCTATAAGTATGCAATGAGTATTTGGTCAAGTTTTAATCTTTTGTGTGATTCTATGATGGTAATATGCGAGCATCGACTGCATGCCACTTCACCTTTATGGGCTCATAGGGCTATACCTTAATGTAATGAAGAGAGGAGGAAGGATGGAATGATAAAAACCGTGTCCTGAGACTGTGAGTTGCATTAGGGGGTTCCTTATCGTGGACCTTAGAATTTTAAGAAATGGGTGGATATTTATGTCTTAATGAATTATTTGTTTGCACATGAAAATGTCCTTAAAAACAAACATTAGTGGTTACTTATACAAGTATATGGCTACACCTATTTAGGCTCTGTATAACGAGAATAAAACTTGAAAAGATGTTTATCATGTTGTTTTAGAATTTTTATACCATGAAATGTAGCCCTTTGAAACGTTTGACTCATATATAAGCACATTTGAGCTTATCCTCTTGCTGCATAAAGGATTGGGCTTTCTTTAAAAAGAGCTTTTACTTTTTTACAGATTTATTTTCTTATACTTTAACTTTCTTGCAACTTTACTTGTTCTAAACCATTACTTTCAGTTTTAAACCACTCCAAGGCAACCATCATAGTTTGTTTAATGCGTAGATAATTAGAATAGTAACACTCTAATTTGAAAGAATAAATAGTTATACCTTTTACTTCTCGTGGGATCGATTTTAATACTTACACATCAAAGATTTTAACAATCCACTACACTTGTGGGTATCACCCATGCCGTTTCAATCAAGCTCGATGTATCACACCTATACACCGCATTGCACGCTGCCATGGGCATGACCACACCTACACACCGCCGCAGGCATGACCACGCCAGGCACCCACGACCTATGCAACAAACGACACTATGTCGTGGTCGAGCCATGTACCACCACCTAGCTGTTGTCCAAAACAAGCGGATGCACACATGAGATACGCTCTCACCCACTAGCTGGTCGATGCCCTCGTGGATCACTGTGGACACGCCCCGAATCTATTTAACTCCACATACCACCTTGCATTCTTTCCCTTCGCCACAATATTTCTTTAACACCCCTATGTCCATGCCAGAATGGAGAGAGGCTAGTTATCTCTCCATTGCTCACGTTCATCTCCGACACCGTGACAGAAAAGTGGAGGTTACTGTCGATGTCATCCCTTGTTTCTACTCTTCTTGTTACCATTGAACGTGTCTCCGTACGATCTATCAAACACACATGTTCTCGCTTCCTAGGGTGTGCCATGGACATGGAAGTTGCTCGCATCTTCGCACAGTAGCAGGCCACCTCATATGTGTCGTCGATGTCCTCCATTGTTTCTCCTCTTCTTGGTATCGTTGAACATGTCTCTTTCCCATGTATCTATGCACCTAGTCTCGCTTCCTAGGGTGCACCATGGATGCAGCTCGCATCTTTGCACCGTACGTAGCAGGCCACCTCATCTATGTTGTCAATTGTTTTTCCTCTTCTTGGTACGATTGAACATGTTTCTTTCCCATCTATCAAACACACATGGTTTCGCTTCCTAGGGTGCATTATGGACATCTCTCGCATCTCTACACCATTGCAGGCCATCTTATTATTGTCGTCGCTATGGAGCGCTCTCTCTCTCTTAATATCTCCCGATCATGTCCTCATATGTCATTGGATGCACCGGTCCTACCGCCAGGATATAAAGCGGCTCACTCGTCAGCTGGAAACAATCACATGCTTCAGGCGAGAGAGAGATTGGCTGGTCCGATGTGTCATTGTGGGACCCGGACCTACGCGACCCTACCTGTCAGTATATGACAACCAAAGGACGAGCCAACCCAACACGGCCCCACCCGTCAATATGTAACGGTCAACCCTTTGACCTGACAGCAACCGACCGTTTGAGTTTTCGTAAGGGTTTGACACAAGAACGAGGAAAAAGCTGATTAAAGTTTTTAACCGTGAACAAAAATGAGTATAACTAACAAACAAGAGACACTATAATATTTAACCTGAAATAAAAACAATAAAAACATGAAGAGTGAACACTGTGAAGACCCGCACGGGGTAAAATAAGAGTGTCTCTAGGCTCTAGCAATAGTCAGAGTTCTCACTAAAGAGAAATCGAATGACACAAGCTCCTGCTGGATAAGGGCGTAGGAACATCGCTTAATGATATTTGATCATCTCAATCGTTGCCTCTCTTGCATGTGAGTAAACTGCAAAAAGACACCATAATTGGGAAAAAGCTATCAAACACCAACCAATATGCATGCTTTTTCGGTGTTTTCTTAAAGGATTGATATGTTTTCCCTAATTGTGGTGTTTTTTTTGCAATTTACTCCTTGCATATAGAAGTGAACGAATTGGCTACCAGATAGCAGAGTTATGCGGTCCTATCAACGAGAGAAGACATGAAAAGAAACAGGGAAGTCTATAATTGTCACGCGAAGCTGTCGAGATGGATGCTTACTAAAAGAAGACCGTCCTGTCTTGCCATGTTAATGCTACAGCCCGATTTTCATCTTTGCATGTACGGCTTGATGATGTACAGATACACAGTGGAGTATGGGCTCATATGCGCTAATTTGCTTCCTATTATTTGATATACTTGATGATCCATGCATTTATGAATTTGAATCGCTTCCGATTATTGAATAATGCAACCATCTAGCCACGTATAGGAGGAGTGGAGATTTGTGGCTCGGAGCTCCGGTGCTCTGTTGTTTAAAAAAATAGAAAATTGTATTTTGCAAGTTTTTTTAAATACTTGCAAAATATTAATTTTAAATAATATTCATTTTGATCTAAAGAAAAATAATAAAAATGTAGATCTATCCATACATATTTTTTAAATTCATAAATTATATAGTTTTTTTTTTCACTTTTGTGTAGCCCATAAATACAAAGAATTTCGTGCTACGACCGCACACGTTTGTGGATACGACATTGACTATGTTTAGAATTATTTTCAGATTTTTTGAAACTCGTAAAAATATAATTTTTTAAAAAACAATTTAAATGAAGACACTTCCCATGTACCGGAGGGTGTTGCTTGCACTAGCATACATGTCTTTTTGTTTGTTCGGAGACAAGTATAGTTGTCTTTCTTTTAGAAAATTATTATTTTTTATTAGAAGACCAGCATACATCTAGGAATAGAACATAACAGGTACGGTTACCTGGAATTTTTTTTTGTAAATCTTACTCTATAGACTCCATAAGAGACACCGATTTGAACAAAGGTAGAATATATTATTTTCACTGCTCAAATTTATCTCGAGAAGTATTTTGCAACATATATGTTATTTCACAAAGTATATTGTAATAGAGAAAAAATATATTTGAAAGTCTACTAGTATCCAAAACAACAAATTCTATGGTAACAGGAGTAATAACATTTCTAACCATTTAAATCGAATCCAATTTCAGTAGCAGTATTTGTTAACCTTTAACTCAAAATTCAACTCACTAGTAACATTTCTAGACTTTTAATCAAAATCCAACCCTCCCCAACCTTACTTCATCTATAATAACTTGCAAACTAAAAATTACAACTGCTTTTTTGCTAGAAATTCACAATACCAGGACCCCCTTTTCAGACTAAGTGGAGTGCACTTTTATTTAGATTATCTGAATTTACAAACTTCTAGACAAGCAAGGATTAGCAGCATTGCTCTTAGACTAGTCATAATGTGAGTAATATAAGTGGTAACATAGATACCACCAAGACTAAAAAGATGATGTGGCAATCAATTAATGAAGAGAGAAGCAAATTGTTACCATCACATCACTTTTTCCAATGCAAAATGAGTCTACAAAATAATAAATGAGCATTATTATGTTACTACTCTTATAATACTATCCACTATAGAGGTAGTAACTAGGACTAGTAATATATTATAACCAAACTTATATAGATTATGGATTGGGTGGTCATATTTTTATATTTTCACATCATTTTCAAAGTAGGTATATTGTTGGAGGATACCCTGTACTTTTTTGTTTCAAAAAAATGCTTTTCTTCGAGTTCATTGTCACATACTTACTTTGAAATATTTTCCAAAAAATTAAAATGTTTGGTGGGAGTAGAAAATTGATTATTTGAAAAGGTATATACCAATCCACTAGAATCACAAGAGATTGAGAGTTTACGGCTAATCTAAGAAGCATCGCACTTTACTGGTGCATTTTAGGATCGTCTCATTTTATCCACAACTAGTCAACTATGGTCTAGTTCTTTTGCCGGCTTCTCCGAGAAGCTGCTCTACCCCCAGCTTTCTGGGGAAGCCGGTTTCAAAATTTTGTGAGGCTTCCAAATTTGTGTAGTCTTAACCATTTTGGAAGCCTCGTATTTTTTTTGAAACGGCTTCCTTAGAAAGCTGGGATAGGGCAGCTTCTCGAAGAAGCTAAAACAGAACTGGGCCTATTACTCGTTCAACGTTGCACCATACTACTTTAAAACTATGTATAAAGATGTGCTATCTAGATCAGGGCTATACACACAGAAAGAGAGAATCATGTATTACTTTAACATGGTGATGAATCGGATGCAAGATTTTTTTGTGCATGAAAACCAAAAAGGGTCCTTTCACATCGCATGAACCCTCCTTCTATCTTATTTTGCCAAACATCATAGACAATTACATCTCTAGCATGACACGCAGATTGCACACAGGTAACATAGGCCACACATAAAATATCATGTTGAACCAGGTCTCATCTTCCAATGGGGCCGAGAAAAAGAAACATATCGATCTTTTGTTGTCGCAATCGGATAACCTTTTCCTTTTAAGGAACATCGTTTATATTCCAGGGTTCCTCCTGCATGTAAGCGCCAAGTGAAGTTATATATAGGAAGAGAAGAGGACTAAAATGCCAATTCATCATATTTATTTATAAATTCACGCACCCTCTTCGAAGATTCCCATCATAAATTAAAAAAAGAAACATGCAAATAAGAGATCGAGATGTTTATGTTCTTTGACCCGGAATCCTCATACTGATCCTGATCCAATAGAGAAATTAAACTAGTATTCCACCACAATGACTCAACCAAATGGGAAAAAGATAGAGTTAATGATAGCTTAACAATGAATTTACAATGGTTTTGTCACATAAATTAAAGTGTTGGTTGGGCGAGGCAACTTAATTGTCTGAGATTTCTGGTGGGTTCGTTCAGAGCACCTAGGAGGCATTCGACATCGTTCAATGTAGTATTGAATACTACTAGTCAACTATTACTCGTTCAACGTCCTAAAAGGGCATCACAATACTACTTGAACTATTTATAAAGTCATATTATCTGGAAAGGGGACATACATAGAAACAGAGAATCACATGTTACTTCTAAAATGGTGATGGATGCAAGAAGAAAACTTAAATGAATACCAAAAGTTAACATCTGGTGCAACTTTTCTAGCCGCTATTTAGTTTTGCCAAACAAATCATTACCCATAGATAATTACATCTTTAGATATGACACACATGTTACACATAGACAACATAGGCCACAAATAAAATATCATGTTGATCCACGCCTCATCTCGCCCATGGGATTGAGAAAATGACACATCTCTCTCATTGTCACAATTGGACATCCTTTTCTTTCTAAAGAACATTGTTTATATTTCAGGGTTCCTCCTTGCACGTAAACGCCAAGTGAAATTATATAGGAGGAAAAGAAGATTAATATGCCGATTCACCGCGTAGAAATTGTCTACTCACAAAGATTCCGAGCTGAAGTTCATAGACAAAGAAACGTGGAGAAAATGGTGGTTGACACAGCACATACACTTGTTTGTCTACAATCCTTGACCTGGAATCCTCATTTACTGATCCTAATCCAAAATAGTGAAATTAAATTAGTCTTCCACCATAATAAATCAACTAAACGTCTAAACGAGATATAGAAAAAGAGAGCTCAACAACTAAATTTACTAGTATGGTTTTGTCGTGGCGACCATAATAATCCCATGATGACGACACCAACGTACAGCGACCCAGTAACCCCAAAATGAAAACCAGCGATCCTTCTTAATCCTCACAGATAAACAACCCCGACTCAACTCCCCCGGCACCCAAATCTGCAACTCCAACCTCTCCTCCCCCTCTCTTCCCATTAGCGTGCAGATCTGTCCATCCCGATTTGGATCGCCGCAGATCGGATTTATGCAGTCTTACTGCTGCCAGCGCCAGCCATGCCGTGCAGCTTGGGAGGGGACGAGAGCTTGAGCAGTCGCCACGACGAGGAGGAGCCGGCCGGCGCTGCGGGGCGGCGGCGGCAATGTCCAGCATGTCGGACTCGGGGGGCGGCGGCCGCGCGGGCGCGGAGCTGATGGTGGAGCAGTTCCACCTCAAGGTGCTCCACGCCGTCCTCGCCGTGCGCTCCCCGCGGCCGCTCGCCGCTCCGGCGCCGCCCGCGGCCGCGTCGGCGTCGTTCCGCCGCCGCGACAGGTGGTTCCACCTCCCGCTCCACGACCCGCCTCCGCCCCCCTCGGCCGAGCGCCTGGAGGCGCCGCCCCCCGGGGAGCCGCTCGTAGTGGACATCCACCTGGCCCCCGCCGGCAACGGTGGAGCGGGAGGGGAGGTGGTGGAGAGGTGGACAGTTACGTGCGAGCCCTGGCCGGACGCTGCGGCGGCGGGCGAGGGGATTGCCGTGAACCGGGCGTACAAGCGGTGCATGACCCTGCTGAGGTCGGTGTACGTCACGCTCCGTCTGCTCCCGGCGTACCGCGTCTTCCATGTCCTTCGCCGTGCCAGCGAGTCCTACAACTATGAGATGGGCTACCGCGTCGGCTCCTTCGCCGTGCCTTTCTCGCGTGACGAGGAGGCTGCCATGCGATCCCACCGCTTCGTCCCCGTCGACACGCAGCCCGGCCGTCTCGTCGTCTCCGTCCAGTACCTCTCTAGCCTTGCCGGTTTCAAACTGGAGATCTCCTCCCTCTCGCCCTCCATGTTGATTCCTAACTACGCGGTCAGCCCAGCAGCTGAGCCCATGCGTGCCTTCCCTGCTTCGCTCACGGAAGCCACGGGCTCTGCGTTCCCACAGTCATATCAGCATCATCAGCGCCCGCACAGCTGGGCGCAGCCTGCTCTCTGGCCCCATGCGCCCACTCAGCAAACAAGATTCTCGCCTCCGCCGTTGCATTACGCCTCACCAACACCATCGCCCCCCAACTTTCCTGGTGGGTACCTGCAGTCCCCTCTAAGGGGAAGAGGGGAGTCTGCACCGGTGACCATACCCGGTGAGAGAAGGAGCCCCGTGCACCGTCAGAGCATGCTGGACCCAATGCTACCACCGCCATCTCCTAGGAGAGGAGACAGAGGGGCAGCAGGTTCACAAGAGTCGCCATCAGATATGAGCCGGTCATTTGGGAGGCTTCGGATGGGGGATCAATATGGGAGCTTGTCACCAGGATCCAAGGTGATTCATTCATGGCTTTGGCACTTGCTAAATTGATGTTTACTTTAGTACTTTTGGTTATGCTTTTTAAGTTGAAGATTAGATTTTTGCTATTATAGGAGAATATTCAAACTGTTGATCAAATATATTAGACGTAGAGTAGCCTTTTCAAGTTTCTAGAGTAACTTTCTTCTCATCGAGTGAATTAACGAAACTAAGGGTATAGGGAAATTTCTAATTAAATTTGATTGTTGACTGTACTGTGGTGGGCTTTAGGCCAGGTTGAACTGATCAATATTAAAATTTAACGAGTTACAAAGTAGCATGTACGTATTGAAAATAGATAACTGGTACCCGACAGGTTGCTTACCTTGTAGCTATTATATGGGGTAATCCACTTTGTACTTGGTTGTACTGGTCCTTATACAGCCTAGTAGACCTAGTTTCAATAACTTGGCAGAGAGACAATTGTGAAGTTGAAGTTAGCGGTGGAATTGGAACTAGGTCAACTAGGCAATTTGCTCAGTTGCCAATTTTCCATGTTATTGAACCTAGGTGCTCACCTAGTAGCTACTGTATGGGGTAATCGGCTTTGCACTTGCCAAAATTTAATCTTCATGATTTGTTGCAGAATACCACTTACCCCACTTTTGCTCAAGTTACCAATTTACCATGTCGGACAGAGATGTCATAGGGAGTGCATAGGTCGTAATGATGTCAGACCAGACAATTACTATTGTCAGCGAAGTTTCGTCTAGCATTTTTCGAGGGAGCACTTAGAGATTACAGACTGTTCCTTCTCATATTATTGTGATCACAATGTTCTCTTTTAAGAAATATATTTTCCCAAAATCATATTTTGATCATAAAATAGTGTGGAATTTAAATTAACTTTTGTTGTAGGATATTTATTGGACCTTGTAATTTTATTTTGTGTCCTCTTTAGGGGAATTAAGTTAGACATTCTTAGTGACCTAGTGGAATCTTATTTATTGAAATGCTCTTCCCCTGTTTATGAGAGTCACCATATATCATGTTAATTTTATATGTCTTGATATTCTTTGTCTGCTGAATGTGCAGGGCAAGGACAGTAAGGATGAATCTGGAAGATTCTCTGCTCTCTCCTCTTGTGATTCACCTCGGCAAGATGATCTAGATGATGCTGATTATCCTTTTGCTGTGGATGATGTCGATCCACCAAACTCCCGACCTGGGTATGCCTAAATAACTTAAATAGTTTATTTTTGTCAAATCATTTTGCTCTTTGGTTTTCACAAGTTCGCACAAGTAGAATTTGCTGACTCTTACTAAAACATATATCTTATCTATGGAGAGCTCGAGCATTTTCATTTGGGATGCATTGTGGAAGGGGATTACATGAAGTCCTCTTTGTTAGTAATAGGAATAAATGCACTGGAGTTGAATCCAGTTAGTCAGCATTCTCGTTAAATACTGCTAGAGGATATCTTCTTACTTTCACTGTGAAAGCAGTAGTTTATATTCCCCAGAAAAAAGACAGTAGTTTACTGTGGCCTGTGGGGATTTATAGACCTTAGCATAAGCAAATTGTTTGTCATTTAATTCTCAATTTACAGACCATGACATGAGCAAACTTGAGTCTGAAGCTGAAAGAAATATCTCTTTCAAAACCTCTGAAATTATGAATATAAGAAGTTCCATATTGCAGACAAAGATGGCTCGACCTATAATTTTTCAGTATGTAGTTCACCGTGATGATTTAGTAATATTTCACATGAACAAATTGTGCGTAATTACTAATTTCTGTAAGCTTCTTTAGTTCTTTCTAGTATAAATAGAATGTAAGATTTTTTTTTTGTTAGACTAAGAGGTGTTAAAAGTGCAATGTTCAATTTCACATTTGACTTGGCAGCAGACAAAAAGATTTTTTATTGTAGCCTCTATGCTACCTGGCCATGTGCATAGTAGAACATAATAAAAACCTATTACATTGCCAGTGAATGTTAGGTACATCTAACTTCGTAAAATATAACATTGCATTCCATGTTTAACCTTGCATATATCATTAGGTCAGTACTACTAATATTTCTACCTTTACATAGTAAAAGAAATGTAATACCATTTGATTGCAGCCATCTATTTTCAATCAATTTCAGTTTAACTGGAGTGTCTGTATAAACAAATTTACTATGGTACGGACGTTAGTTTTGATGTACTTTGCAATCACTTTCCACCATAAAATATTCATCACACTAGTGGGAGCAGGCATTTGGTGCAAATAAACACAAATTACTTGTATACCATTGCAAAGTTTATTGTGTATGACAGTACAAATGCTCCTTTGATTTGTGTACACCACTACTATGATACACTGAGTTCCAATTAAAATTGTAGAAATGACCAAGGTACCCTTATGAAGTTACTGTCACATATATTTATCTCTTGTCAGTCTTCATATGGTCAAAATTCCCGAATCACTCCAACCCTGTTGCCTCCAAGGTGCCATGGTTTGGACTTCGACTCTGGGAATTTTGTCCAACATGCAGAAATACGAATTTGCTATAGCAATTACATGGGGTTATCCTTAGTCATTCTTTAAACTCATGGTAGTGGTATAGATTTTTTGAAATAAGTGAGCTTTTGAAGTGGCACAAAAACAATCCAACAATTACAATAGCATAAAAAATATTTTGATGTCTATTAGTGGTGTATATAGGAAGGTCCCTAGGTTCATCTTGGGAATAAACAGTGTATACCATAGCTAACCCTGGCTGTTAAAAGTTAGAAACTATTACACTGCCCACAGTGTACACATTTTGAAGATCATTCTCCCATCCCTTTCTTTTCATTTTCCTGAGATTGTACATAGCTAGTTTTGACAAGTCTGTTATGCTCCATATTTCTAGTGTATGACATCATATTGGCAAACTTCATTTGGTAGTAAGTTGAAAGTGGCTTTATTGTTCATCTTTTGAGGTAATTGTGGGAAAACTGGTGAAGTCCATCCAAGTTTGGTACTGTATGTATTTGAGGCTTATTTTGAGTGGGCACAAATATTAAGGAGTGCTATTGAAACCAAGAGAAAGAGAGGAGAAAACGACCTTAGAAAAAGAAAAGAAGAGAGTATTATCAAGCTAAATTGCATGCAGGGCGCTATAATTTTACGTGAGCATGGATTTTGTTTACCCCTATCATGCTTTTTCTACACTATACACTCTGGTGATGAAGTAATTCATATTTTTCTTGCACAAATCCATTTATATGCATGTTAGACGTTAAAAATGAATTAAGGGTCAAGTTATAATCGAATTTAGACCTGATTGGCCTTTGTGTTACACATTTTGACACTTTAGAGTTGGACCTTTTAAGGTGTTGAATCTGAAAGCATGAACAGATCTAGGTATGGTATAGCCACATATTATCCTTTTTTTGCATAGATGTGTTTTACAATTACTGTTGCTTTTTTAGACATCATGGTTATGTAGTTGCAAATTCATGAAGGAAAACTATGCAGCATGCAGGGCTCCCCTCTGCCATAGATATTTGCCTCTTTAAGAGGCGTTTCAGATCTACGTGTACGCATCTTGATTATACATGCTTCTCTTATTCGCCTAATGCAAGGGGGGGGGGGGGGGCACATATTATCCATTTTTTGCATAGATGTGTTTTATAATTACTGTTGCTTTTTTAGTCATCATGGTTATGTAGTTGCAAATTCATGAAGGAAAACTATGCAGCATGCAGGGCTCCCCTCCGCCATAGATATTTGCCTCATTAAGAGGCGTTTCAGATCTACGTGTACGCATCTTGATTATACATGCTTCTCTTATTCACCTAATGCAAGATAATTCATGCAGGAGCAGTGATGGAAAAGAAGGTGGAGACCAGTCAGGATCGTCATCCCATAAATCACAAGATGCGACAGTCAGCTCTCTGGTTCATTTGCTGAGAACTGCACGCCCGCTGCGAGATTCTAGCTATTCGTCTCAGTCAGGGACCGAGTCTAACGCCGCAGCCTCGACCAATTCTGCCATCTCTCGCAGGACATCTGATGCACTTGAGGAGCTCCAGTCTTTTAAAGCAATCAGGGAGAGACTGCTTTCCGTGAGTAGGACCAAAGATCAACAGTCGCCGGAAAAACCATAGCAACGTTCTTTCCTTGCTTCTCTTGACTTCACCGCTGAAGATCCCTACGACAGAACATGCTATGCCATGAGCCCAGCGATGTTCTGTTGAGGCGTTTGTGTATATATACTGATGAATTGATGCTTTTAGTTGAAGATAAGATACAGGCCCCGATTGATTTCAGTGAGGGAATCTCGTCATTCTTGAACTCTTAGAAGGATTGTTATCTGCAGCTGTGTTTATACGCTCTTCTATACCTTGGAGTCACCTAGGTGGGAGCCTTGGCTGAACCTAGTGCTCTTGTGTTGTGTGCGTGTGTAAATTATGTAATTATACTGAACCCAACTGTTCATTAAACATCAATGTTATGTACTGCGCCCTTCAGAAGTCTGCTCTTTATTTTCTCTACTCTTTTTTATATCGATTTGTGGAGAGTTATGGATTTGCAGTCTTTAGAAACATCAGTAGATGCTTCGTCAGTAGCACCGTTTACATGATGCCTCTTGTCTGAAATTTAGTTTGCCAGTCCCTGAATTTGCCGATGCACAAGCACAAGGGTATATATGTTTTCCCAGAAAAGTTACAATGGAAACTCTGGGAACCATGTTTCAAAGTTTTTTATTTTTTTAAAACAGCTGAAATTTGAAGTCAAACTAACGTTCGTTTGGGAGGTAAGAAAACAATTAAGCACTGTTTGTCATGATTCAACGCTGTGACTTGTTATCTTCATACATCCCAAATAATTTTTATTTCAGCTTAAATTTTTACACTTTTGTAGAACATCACGTTACCACCTGTATTTTCTGAAATTTATAAACTCCGAAACATTGTTTACTTGTTTTTTCATCGGTTTACATTGTAGCATGGTTTCCACCGCACATTTTCTCTTGTACGCGGTCTCCTAATCAACTAAACCCAGTTTTTTCCCAGAAAATAGCTTTGGGGCATGGGCTACCCTTACCTAGTACTTCCTGTGTTTCAAAATGTAAGATGTTTTAGTTTTGTGAAGCAAATGTATTTAGACCTTTTTAGTATGTAGGTTTACTCCGGTTCAAAGTGGATCTAGACACTAAAAGAAGTCTATATACATATTTTTTACAAGCCTAAAACACTATATTTTAAAACGGAGGAAGTAATTTTTTAGAAGAAAGAAAACTTAATAATTTCAAAGTTCCAAAAAAATGCACGTAGCTAATGTTGTAGGCTATGAGCCTTGCCTGCAAATTTTCAGTGTCAATAGTACTTTGTATTCTAGTCTCAGCAAAAATACATCAGTGATTATTTGAAAGTTTTTTCTTGAATTTTTAAATTTAATTTTAAGTTTTAAAAAAGCTACCTCTAGCCCACGCTCCAAAATGCGGCACTCGGTTTTTTTCCAACTATGATCATCAACACAGAAAAGAGCGTCATCCACTCACTGTACGACTGGATTTGGGCTAAGTCTGGGCCGCAAGGACTCTATCCTGCGAGGCTGCGACCTGCTTCTGCAAGGAAAAATGTTCATTATGAAAGCCCAATTGTATGTGCGGATCACTGGTGAGTGAGTTCCAAGGCCGCACTCTGAACAGGCTTCTTTTATTGCGAAGAAAGTAAAAGACCAGTCACAAATGCGGAAAATGGATTTGGTGGACGAGCTCACTGGAATCCTTTTTTTTCAAAAAGATCATAAATGATATTTTCAAGTTTCTAAAAAAATCCGAAAAAAAATATTTACATCTATGTAATTATGCATATTACAAGCGTGCAATATGTAGACCAGAAATACGTTGTATTCTGTGCTACATAAAAAATAAAAAAACTGACAAGATTTGGAAGTTATTGTTCACCTCTAAGGATATGTAGTTTGTCTTTTTAGGACGCGCCTATAGGGCTGGCGCCTGCCAGGTTTAACGATTTGGCCGACGTTCTGGTATGTCGCTGTGTCACCAGATTTTTCGGTCGCTTTGGCAGCGCGAGTATGGCCACGCGCGGGCGATTCCATTCCATATGGAGCGCATGTAATGTATTCCCATCAATCTCTCTATCTCAATAAAAATACATCAATTCAAAATGTTTTATTGCTCAAACCGTTAACCTGATTAAAATTCCGTTTTTACCGTTAGACTAGTCGTAACGAGATCTTCGAAACTAGATCCCATGTCGATATGTTTCGACAACTTTTTTTCGAACCCAAAAGTTACCCACGCTGTTGTATGTAAGTTACCCACCATGTAACAAGTAAATAACCCACCCCCTTTTGAAGAGCTGTGTGAATGCATTTTTTTTGCATGTAATACAAAACTATCGCTGACATCTCCATGCCACCCACCCTAAACGACCGTCGAAAATCCGCCTGGCCGCCACCACCCCGCAGCACCACAGTGGAGGGCGAGAAGATGGATGCCAGTGCTGACACCACCGCCTCCTCACCTCACAAGCTTAGCCCGTCGGCGTCCTCGGCGGTGTCAGCGGTAGAGTAGGGAGGTGTGAGGGGGTCAAGGTTAGTACGGAGGGACTTCTAGGGGCGGCGCGGCGCTACCGCACGGGGGAAGGGAGGGTTATAGGGAAGGGGCGGCTACAGTATTACATATCTCAGTATTTAAGAGTTGCCCACATGAATATATTAGATAGCTATTCCATATGCTCTATTTACATACCACATTATGTAAAAGTTATCCACCTGTTAATACTAAAGTTATTCAACTACTGGTCCTAAACTTATTTATTCTAATATAAGTTACCCTTGTGTTATTCCTAAAAGTTATCCATCTGTTAGTATTAAAGTTACCAGTATCTTAGCACTAAACTCACCCCATGTTATAGCAAAAGTAACACATATTAATATATATAGGTTACCCACCTATAAGCACTAAAGTTATCCACACTTATCACTAAAAGCTACCCATGTTAACACCAAACTCACGCCCTTCTATAAGAAACAGGTGACCCACCTATTAATATTGAAGTCATCCATAAGCTATTCCATATGCTCTATTTACATACCGCAGTATGTAAAAGTTACTCAACTACTGTCCTAAACTTATCCATTCTAGTATAAGTTACACACATGTTATCTCTAAAAGTTATTCATCTGTTAGCACTAAAGTTACCCATATCTTAGCACTAAACTCACACCATGCTATAGCAAGAGTATCACATACTAATATGCACTGTTTAAAAAATAGGCCGAATCCGCGATTAATAGGCCGATTAATCGCTACTAGGTACCTGACTGTGTCGATTACCACTAATCATTTGTGTTAATCGTTTAGCCCGATTAATAGCTCTGACACTCTGATTACTAGGTATGTTCCTGATTAACTACTACACTTAGTCAAAAAAATTGCAGAATTATCAACACATATCGCCTATCCATCCGCTAGCCTGCCCTAATGAAGTAGTTTTTTCAAAGGTCATGCTCGATCCCTGCCTCCAGGAGCTCCATTTCTGCCACCACCAGCCAGTTCCTTGTCGTTGTTGACCAGTTCCTCGTAGTTGTCGATCAGACCTCAAATACAAGAGCTCGAGCGCCTTGAGGATCTCATCCGGGAGCTCGAGGCTGCCTTTAATAGGGTAGGTGGTTGAGGTGCAAGAGGAGTCATATGTGTTATACGTGCTAATTTTTGTAGATTGCACCGATTAATAGCCGACCGATTAAATCAGTTAATCGTCCGAATTTCGATTATTCACTACTCCCAAGACAACCGAGCAGTTAACGATTACCGATTTCCTTACCATTGCTAATATGTATAGGTTACCCATCTATTAGCACTGAAGTTATCTACCCTTAGCATAAAAAGCTACCCATGTTAACACCAAACTCACGCACTGCTATAAGAAACAAGTGACCCACCTATTAACATTGAAGTCATCCATAAGCTATTCCACATACATACCGCAGTATGTAAAAGTTACCCACCTGTTAATATTAAAGTTATCCAAGTACCAGCCCTAAACTTATACATTCTAGTATAAGTTACCCACATGTTATTTCTAAAAGTTATCCATCTGTTAGCACTAAAGTTACCCATATCTTAGCACTAAACTCACACCATGCTATAGCAAAAGTAACACATACTAATATTTATAGGTTACCCACCTATTAACACTAAAGTTATCCACTTGTTAACATTAAAGTTACCCACATATTGATGCTGAACTTACCCCGTGCTATATAACAAAAAAAAATGGTACATCCTAGTGTGTATTAGTTAACCATCTAGTAGTATAAAAGTTATCCATCTGTTAACACTAAAGCTAACCGGACCGACAGTTGTTGGGCCCGGAGGCTGCGCCGGAATATGGCACAGAGCTCCTCTTCATTTCCCGGATAATGCTCGCGCAATAGCTCCGGCACCAAGAGATGACGCAGAGGTTGGGAGGTAGAGCCGATGACGACGCAAGCACGGGAGAAACTGGATCGAGCTGAGGGGCGAGGTTGGGAGGGAGCGTCGGTGACGGGCCTCGACGACGCAGGCGGGACGGGCGTCGGCGGCGCGGACAGGGGTTATGAGAGAGGAAGTGCATAAAGGGGGTGCTCCGTCGAGAAAAGGAGTAAATTGTGGGTATACCCAGCTATGTACCACAGGAAGTGCTCGCGGAAGTATACTTTTTCTATGGGCCATTCAATCCGGATCGGACGCGTCGCCCTGTAAGACGTCTGTCCGAACGCCCGCTGCACAACAAGTACTAATGACATCAGTAGTTTCACACTACATGAAAAAATGCATCACACATCTCTACTTAAAAAGAAGGGTTCTTTACCTGTTATGTCATGGGTAACGTACATATAACGAGATGGGGTAACTTTTGGGTCTAAAAAAAAGTTGTCGAAACATATCAGTATGAGATCTAGTTTCGAAGATCTCGTCGCGAGTAGTCCAACAGTAAAAACGGATTTTAATCGGATAAATGGTTTAAGCTATAAAACTTTTTAAACTCAAACTTTTGTATTGATCTGGCTACAAACCCGGACTGATCAGTACGTGCCTAGCTGTGTACGCCTAGGGCGTTGCCTCGCTGGCTTCCGTTTGTACCGTTGGCATGTTAAACCTGCCGAAGACAGCAAATTAGCATGCGCATGCTACATAGAAAAACCGTTTTTTTATTGTGTAGCCAAAAATTCTAAATATTTTCGAATTGGGACGTTCCACGCTTAGAGTTTACCCGCGAGTTGTATGGTACTGACCGGCCGGCCGGCCGCGCGCTTGCGCTATTCCAACGTACCTGTCCTGCCAAGGAGAAAGAATGGTACGTGCCAGCGTTCTCGCGGGTCGCGGCGTCTCCGCCTTCGTTCCGCGCCCACAAGATCAGCATGGGGCGATAGTTCTTTTCAGATCGTGCATCCTTTGGTGGTCGATGACTCATCGAAACCCTGCCTGCCCAAGAAGGGCCTTGTCGACTCATCGCATCTTTCTAAAACTCGCATCCGCGATGTTATCCATCTGCACCGCTGTAGCCGTGTATTAGTAGTTCTTCCGACGACCGGCCACGCCACGAACTTCCCGGAACCGAAAAAGAAGTGTACACGCACGCACGCACGCATGCCGGCCGGCCGGCCGACCTTATCTTGGTGGTGACGTACGTGTTGCGAAACGTACTACGTACGTATACCGCCTTTGGTGCAAGCTCCATGCTCAGCCTCAACTGAATTCGATCGCCTTTAACCAAAACTGTTGCCGCGCGCTGGCGCGCACGCGGTGACGTCTTGCTTGTTCGACTCAAACTTCATGATCGAGCCCCTTGGTCTATTATCGTCGGCTGGTCGAGTCGTCTTCATTTTCGTTGGTTCACCGGTGTCGGTACTATTTTCTCTTATGTCTTTTTAAGTCTCAGCAGTGAATTCGAAATTTTAACGTGTAGTTGCTATATTAACATATATAGCACGACAAAAGAATGTTTCAAGGATTGAGTGTACCGCCCAACAATAGCACGAATTAGGTAGGCTGCGCGTAGCGTCGATCGATCGATCATACGCATGTATACGACCATTTCTAGCGCGCTTTATTCGTCGATGGCGCACTGCCGGCTAGCTAGCTAGTAGTTTGAGGAAGAACGCTGCTACACATACGACAGAACATGTACGATTTGTGTACGACCGAGGCGCACAACCGTTCCCGTAGACGCGCACGCAGCAGTGCAGCCATACGATTCGATGTTGTAAACAAATCGGACACTGGAGTTCGTACGCAAAGCATTTCCGTTTGAGGAAGACGTACGACGAGACGATTGCTTTGCCGTGGTTTGCTTCCACAAAAGAACACGCGCTACTGCCCGTGGTAGCCACGCGCCCATCTGATTTTATAGTGATGCCAGTGGGCGCACCACACATGATCGATATTCCTCGGTTTAGTTATTAAGGTCTCCATCGTGCCTTTTACTTTTTGTCTCCCACTCCGCTCATGATCGCGTCACAGAGATCGATCGATCGGTCGACGCTTTCAAAAACCTCGTGCACTGCTAGACCCGTACATTCATGGTGCATTTACTTTGATACTTAAATATGGAGACGTGCGAATCACGAGCCGTAGTAAAAGCGAAGGCTCGCACGCCAGTAAACGAGAGGATCGGCGAGCGGGATACGCGTGTCAACATCCACGGACCGATCCCGTGCGGAGTACACGTCGGCAGAGGGGCGTGTGCCGGCCACACGCGGGTGCGATCCCAGCCCTCCATTCCTCGAACCCTAGCGGCTCCTCCTATAAAAACCCCTCGCCGGGGCGTGTGGCCGCCACACTCCAATATCCGAACCACCTTCTCAGCTCTGCTTCACACACGCCAATTCCCATTCCGATCGATCGACCTTCTTCTTGATCAAGCGCCCCAAGCTCGCCCTGGATCGATCCATGGACCCTCACATCAGCTCCCACGTGCACGCCGACGCCGCGCGCAGGACCAAGGAAGGCGACGACGTGTTCGTCGTCGACGTCGACGTCGAGGCGGCCGATGGCTCGCCGGCGAAGCCAGCCGAGGCCGTCCGTCCGAGCGGGGGCACCGACGACGACAACGGCGCCGTCGACTACATGGCCCGCGCGCAGTGGCTCCGCGCCGCGGTCCTGGGCGCCAACGACGGGCTCGTCTCCGTGGCGTCGCTCATGATCGGCGTCAGCGCCGTGAACGAGAACCGGAAGACGATGCTCGTGTCGGGCCTGGCCGGGATGGTGGCAGGCGCCTGCAGCATGGCCATCGGGGAGTTCGTCTCCGTGTACACCCAGTACGACATCGAGGTGTCCCAGATCAAGCAGGAGCACAAGGAGAAGAAGGACCTGCTGCCGAGCCCGACAAGGGCCGCGCTCGCGTCGGCGCTGGCGTTCGCGGTCGGCGCACTCGTGCCGCTGCTGGCCGGCGGGTTCGTGAGCCAGCCGCTCGCGAGGTTCTGCGCGGTGTGCGCGGCGACAACCGTCGGGCTGGCAGGGTTCGGCGCCTCGGGCGGGTACCTGGGCGGCGCCAGCATGGCGAGGTCCGGGTTCAGGGTGCTCGTGGGCGGATGGCTCGCCATGGCCGTCACGTACGGCGTGCTCTGGATGTTCGTCAAGGTGTTCCGCATACACGTCTCGTCGTCGGGGTGATATATATGTATGAACACTTTTGCTTCGGTGGTGGTATATGGAATATGTGGACGGTCGGTCTGGTAGTCTGGTTTGGCAGGTCGAGCGCGTTTGCGGAAATAATGCAAGGAATTAGAGGTACTAGCTGCCAATAATTACTTGCTCGGTTTAGTGCTCGTCATGAGTATGGTCAATGGCTACCCATATATGTGTTGAGTAGAGATCTCGGGTCCCTGGGTACTGAAAGGCGGATCCGGATCGGGTCGTATATATGTAAGGGAGTCGATGTGTAATGGCTATACTTGGTTAGCTAATGGTTTGATTGGTTTCTAAAAATGTTGCTACACGTAGGTGTGAGATATGCTCCATCTGCCGATCTGTATTTTGCACCTCTGAAAGTAGCGTCGTTATTGTTTTGTTCTTTTCGGAGAAACTTAAAGATCGAAATGATGCATGCACGTACTCCCTCCGTTTTAAAATATGAAATATTTTAGATTTGTAAAGAAAAAATATTTAGACTTGTTTTAGTGTGTAGATTTATTCTAAATCTGAGTGAACTTATATACTAAAAGAAGTCTAGATTTATTCAAAGAAGTCTAGATAGTACATGGAAACATTGGTACATAGACGCAGTAATTATTGTTAAGCTTGAGCTAACATGCAATGGGTAGGTGAAATATATATACAACAATTTTGATCACAACCAGGTGAAGAACGATCAAGTTATGGAATAGTGCGTCATGCGCACTAACAAACATGTTTGCGTTTCAGTCTTTTCAGAAAGAAAGAAAAGGCATTTACGCGACCATTCGGTACAACGGAATGACTAGGCTTCACGCAACCTTTCCGCAGATCCCTCGTCAGTTTCAAACTGCCTTATTCATTCCTGTGTCGGCTGAGCGCCACCCGGCCCGGTTTTCGCTGGCCGAAAAGGCTCAAACTGCCACCACATCATCGGCCTCTTTTCACAAAATATACTAGAATTCTCGTGGTTACCACACGCCTCGGCCCACTTTAAGCCCAAGTGCATGTAAAGATTCGTTGTACCGGCCACCCACTCAAAAAAGAAAAAGATACTACTCCCCCGCATATGCAGGGCCCACCACGCGCTTCATCCCCGCTCGACATCTTCCTCCTGCGCTCTCACTTTTTTCCTCCAGCCCGTGTAGCTTCGCTGCCGCCGCGATGCCACCCCCTCCCAGCTCCGGCCGGCGCGCCGCCACCACCCGCCCCTGCAGCTCCGGCTGTCGCGCCGCCACCCGCCCCTGCAACTCTATCGCCGGCCTTCACACAAGCACGCCTGCGCCGCGCCATGGACCAGTGAACGCCACTGCCTCTGAATCGCGCCGTCGTGCCCCGAGGGTTCCCACCTCCGCACGCCCTGTGTCGTCCTCCTGGTGCTCTCGCCAGCGAGCCCTTCCTCTGCCCTCAACTCCTTTAGGGACACGAGTCCGCCGCACGTGCTACGGCCAGAGCCGTCGACGACGACCCTCTCCCCATGGGACCCTTCTGCTCCACCGCTTCTTATGGCACCGTCCATCTCTGTAGCCTCTGCTACGTTTTCTACGTATGCGACAGTCATTGCTACCTATGGAACTGGGTCGTGCTACTTGCAGCGAACGGTCCTGCTACTTGCGGCTTTTCCGTGAGCTACCTGCGGCGAGCGACGCTGCTACAATGACATATTTTTTTTGCTACAAATGTTCCTCGTTTTTGCTAAAATAGTACAGGTGTTTGCTATGACGTCTCCAACAAAGTCTCCGATGAAGTTGTTTTTTCTACAGATATTGAAATTTTTTGCTACATCTTTTTTCTATTGCTACAATAGCATAACGTTTTTGCTACAAGGTCTTCGGTGAGATCTCTCGGGCGAAAGTCTCCGGCGAGTCTCCGGCGAAGTCAGATTTGCTACATCAGTACACAAATTTTGCTATATACTCTTCAGCAAAACTCCGACGAGGTCTTCAGCAAGATCTGTCTTTTTTATTTTGTCTCCTGAACGAACCTGATACGTCGTAAACGTATCTATAATTTTTTATGTTCCTTGCTTGTTTAGTATCTACTTTGCTTTGATTTGTCTTTATTTTGAGGTATTTTTATATGTTTTTCTGGACTAACTTATTAACAAGATGTCACAGTATCAGTTGCATGTTTTCTTCTGTTTTTGGTTCCAGAAAAGGCATAAAATCAATATTCTCGGAATTGGACGGGACAAAAGCCAATCTTCCTATTTTTTTCCGGAGCAACACGGAACCACGAAGCAGAGGTGGAGGAGAACACCAGGGTGGTCGCACCCCCTAGGTGTGGGCAACCCTGGTGGCACCCACAGGGGGTGTGCCCCCCTGGCCGTCCATCGACCTTGCCTCCTTCGTCTATAAGAAGCCGCCGAACCAAAAATCCTAAATCATCTACCAGAAAGCCACGAAAAGTTCCACAGCTCCACCACCACCGAAGAGGAGATTCGGGGGACAGAAAGTCTCTGTTCCGGCACCCTGCTGGGACAGAGAGGTGCCCCCGGAGCCATCTCCTCCGATCTCCACCACCATCTCCATCACCGTTGCTGATTCCCATGATGAGGAGGGAGTAGTTCTTCTTCGAGGCTAAGGGCTCTACCGGTAGCTATGTGTGTTGGAGATATGCCCAAGAGGCAATAATAAATAGGTTATTATCATATCTTCATGCTTATGATAAATGTTTACATACCGTGCTATAATTGTATTAACCGGAAACATTAATACTTGTGTGATTTGTAAACATAAAAGAGTCCCTAGTAAAGCCTCTTGTTAAACTAGCTTGTTGGTTAAAATATGATCATGGTTTCCTGATCATGAACAATGATATGTTATTAAGAACAAGATCATATCATTAGGATAATGGTGTGATGGACATACTCCTATATTTAAGCATAGCATAAAGATCAAGTCATTTAATATAGTTCAGTTGCTATAAGCTTTCAGATACATAGTAACCTAAATCCTTCGACCATGAGATCATGCTAATCACCATCACCTGATGGATGCTTTGATGACATCAAACACCACACCGTAACTGGTTGGCTATAAAGGTGTCATTGAGTGTTCGGAAAGTATGTGTTGAGGTACATGGATCAAGAGTGGGATTTGTCCATCCATATGATGGATAGATATACTCTGGGCCCTCTCGGTGGAATGTCATCCAATTATCTTGCAAGCATGTGACTGGCTCACAAGGGATCACATATCACAGGAACGAGAAAAGAGTACTTATCGGTAACGAGGTTGAACTAGGTATGCAGAGATACCGACGATCAAACCTCGGATAAGTAAACTATCGCGAGACAAAGGGAAATTGGTATCGTATGTAAGTGGTTCATTCGATCACAAAGTAATCATAGAAATATCTGGGAGCCATATGAATTTTTAGATTCCTCTATTGGTTATTGATTGGAGAAGTGTCTCGCTCATGTCCGCGTAATTCACGAACCGTAGGGAGACACACTTAAGGATTCAATGTTGTTTAGTAGATATGGAATGTAAGTAGGGAGACCGAATGTTGTTCGGAGTCTTGGATGGGATCCGAGATATCACGAGGAGATCCAAAATGGTCCGAAGAATAATATTCATATAAGGGAAGTCCAATTCCGGAGTTCAGGAATGATTCCGATGATTTCATCAGAGAGGTTCTAGAAGGTTCACCGGACCGGAAGGGGAAGGAACATGAATGTGTCATGGATAAGTGGAATGATTGGATCATGTCCTAGGTCACTTGGTTGGGCATTAGAAAGCAAGAAATCAAGCTCCAAATTGAAAGTCAAAAGGCAAGTTCGAAAAGTCAAACTAGGACAATGTGTCCTGGTGGAGGAAGGAAAGAATCCTTCTTTCCCTCCACCACAAGCCAACAAGGAGAGGGAGTTGGGAAAGGATTCAAACTCCCATCTCCTAATCTGCCCTCCCTCTCATAAATAGAGGGGAGAGGGTGCCCCTAAGAGACACACAACCAGCCCCTCCCCACCTAGCCGCGCCGTCGACTTCGTCGCCGCTCGCCGCCGCCAGCCACCGTTGTCGTGCCGCCGCTCTAGCCGCCACCGACTCCACCTCCTCCTCTCAGACCTTCAAACCCTAGATCATCGGGGAACCCTATTTCTCCACCATAACCTGCTCCGGCTTAGGCGAAGCCCTGCAGGATCTTCCCTCTACTTCTGACACCACGCCGTCATGCTGCCAGAATCGCGAGTGGAGAACTACAACCTCCACTGCCTGCTGGAACAAGGGAGAAGAAGGTCTTCATCGAGTATCGAATGTGTGACTGACTACGGAAGCGCTGCCGGAACGCAGCATTGGAAGAATCGTCTACGCAATCTTGGGATCGGCAAGTGTACGACTACATCACCCACGAGAATCTGCTCTCGTTAACCGCTTTGGAATCTTCAAGGGTGAGTACTCTAATCGACTCGTTGCTACAATCTAGTAGATAGATCTTGGCTTGTTTGTGTGCATGCGTTAGAATCTTTTTGTTTTCCATGCTACGAACCCCTACAATGTGTTCATCTCTCTCTATGCATGATCATATTGTGATCATGAGCTTTATAATAAAGTAGATCTACCTCGCTACTCAAGTTCTTCAATAGATCTCTGCTCTCCCCACGTGTTGAAAGTGATAGCGTGCATACTGTGGTGGCACTTAGGCTAGAGTTTACATAAATACTGAAGTTCTTCAATAGATCACTGCTCTCCCCACATGTGTGAAAGTGACAACGTGCACGCCGTGGTGGCACTTAGGCTAGAGTTCATAAATCCTTATCATGAATATATTTTGAGTTGGTTGTCTCTATGAAATTGTGGTGTTTGTTGGAACCATCTCGTACTCAAGGTGATAGTGTGAGGTTATCTAGATTAGGGAAGGTGGACTTTGAGGAGTGCTGTTATAGCCCTACCGTGGATTAGAGTTCACCAACTGGAGAGTAGTTAAGAGTAGTATGATAAAGAGAATATATTTATATGAGAGAGTGTTCACTAGTTAAAGTATGATCCCTAGGGCTTATTTCTAAACATTAAAACACCATTCACAACTAGATCTATTGCATGTTTACTTGTTGTCATCTTTGTTTGCTTGCCATTAGTCTCTTCCACGCCATCAGAGTCTTTTCTGGTGCTGTCATGGGGAACTACAGGACGTTTCAACCTTTTCCTCCTATTGTTGGAATTATGCCCTAGAGGCAATAATAAAGGTGTTATTGTTATAATTCTTGTTCATGATAAAGTTTATATTCCGTGCTAGAATTGTATTAAGCAGAAACTTTGATACTTGTGTGGTTTATGAACAACACCGTGTCCCTAGTACGCCTCTATGGACTAGCTCATTGATTAATGATGGTTAAGGTTTCCTAACCATAGACATGAGTTGTCGATTAATAATGAGATCATGTCATTAGGAGAATGATATGATGGACAAACCCAAATCAAGCAGAGCAATTAGATCGTGTCATCGTGTTCATCTTTGCGAAGCTTTTTTCTATGTCAAATATTGTATTCCTTAGACCATGAGATAATGTAACTCCCTGGTATTGAAAGAAAGCTTTGAGGTCATCAAACGTCATCCTATGTGAGGGTGATCATAAAGGTGTCTCTCAGGTGATCGGAAAGTACTTGTTGGGTTGTATGTATCGAGATGAGATTTGTCCCTCCCGAGTCAGAGAGATATACTTCGGGCCCACTCGGTAATCGATATCAACACCGCTTGCAAGCACGTGGTTAAGGAGTTAATCACAAAGTGATATCGGATTACGGAACGAGTAAAGTACTTGTTGTGAACGAGATTGAACTAGGTATGCCGATACCAACGATCGAATCTCGGGCAAGTAAAATATCGCGTGACGAAGGGAATATATATGGGATTAATTGAATCCTGGCATCGTGGTTCATCCGATATGATAATCGATGAATATGTGGGAGTCAATATGGGTTTCCAGATCCCGCTGTTGATTATTGATAGAAGATCATGTCTGCATATTCTCGAACCCATAGGGTCACACACTTAACGTGCCTCGATGCTAGGATAGAATGGATAGTTGGTTTATGAGTTTTTGTTCGGAGTCTCGGATGAGATCCAAGACATCACGAGAGGTTCCGGAATGGTCCGGAGAATAAGATTCATATAAAGGAAAGCAGTTTTTGGATTTCGAAATCGTTTCGGAGTATTCAGTATTGTACCGGAAGGTTCTAGAAGCTTCCGGAGTGGGACCAACGTGGCCCCACTTGTTGGAGGGGTGCGTGGGCCTACGAGGGAGTTCCCTGGCCGCTTTGGGCCAGGGGCACAAGGCCCCATAGGCCCAGCCGGCCAAACCCTAGGGGAAATCCTAGGGAAACCTTCTAGAAGGGGGGAAGACTTGCCCCCACTCCACCCTTGGGGCCGCCGCCCTAGGGCTTGGAGGAGGGGCCAAGGGGGCCGACCAGCCCCTTATATAAGGTGGGCAGGGGGCGCACCCTCCCCTCACCCCAAACCCTAGCCGCTAGCTGCTGCCCTTCCTCTCTCTCTCTCTCTCTCTCTCTCTTGACTGCGTGTAGGCGAAGCCCTGCTGCAGAAACTCTCCACCATAGCACCACACCGTTGTGTTGTAGATCCAATCCATCTCTCCACCCCACTTGCTGGACCAAGGAAGGAGGATACGTCGTGGCACCGTACGTGTGCATCTCTCGGAGGCGCCGCCACTTGCAGCGTAGGATCGGATCGGATCGCGAGGAGGAGACGGTGAGTACGACTACACCAACCATGTTCTGTTGAACGTTTCTTCTGTGTGATTTCTTCAAGGGTATGAAGATCTCATCTATCCCTCTCGTTGATTGCATCTCCTAGATTAGATCTTGGCTTTCTTGTTCGCATCCGTAGATTTTTTTGATTTACTATGCCGCGAAACCCTTCAGTGGTATCAGAGCTAGATCTATGCGTAGATGTGTTTCACGAGTAGAACGCAACATGCTTGTTGCAGGCATTGATGTTTTCTGTTACAAGCCTCTTGTTGTGTATTTCTTATGATGCGGCATAGTGAGATCGAAGCGGTCTAGGCCAACTTTACGCGACCTCGTTTGCGAGACCGGCTCCGCACTTGACGTGTGGCTTGTTCCACACATGCGGCTGGTGGATGCCAGTTTCTCTCACTATAGTAGTCATGGGATTTACACCGAATGTTGGAAACCATAATATCACCGTTGTGGCTTTCCGTAGGTAAGAATCGTTCTTAGCTTGTTACTCCCATAAGCCATGTAAAACATGCAACAACAAAGTAGAGGCGTCTAACTTGTTTTTGCAGGGAGTGTTTTGTGATATGGTATGGCCCAAGACATGATGTGTATGATGTATGCGATGATCATGTTTTGTAATATTTCACGACTTGCATGTCGATGAGTACACAACCGACAGGAGCCATATGGTCGTCTTTATAATTGTGTATGACCTGTGTGTCAACTTCTTATACGCCATGTAATAGATTTACTTTATCACTAAGTAGTTAGCAATAGTTGTAGTTGCTATTTGTGGTGGAGGCAATCATGGTGGAGTGATGGAGATCATGCTGGCGCGCACAAGATGGAGATCATTGCACGGAGATTGGCTATACCATGTCACATAAGATTATATGCATGTGATGTTTATTCTTTTATGTATCTTATTATGCTTAGATCACGACGGTAGCATTATAAGATGATTCCTCACTTAAAGATCAACATAAAATTGTGTTCTCCCCATGTATGCACCGTTGCGAAAGTTCGTCGTGTTCAAGCACCTCGTGATGATCGGGTGCTATAAACTCTACGTTCACATACGACGGGTGCAAGACAGTTTTGCACACACGGAAATACTTGGGTTTGACTTGACAAGCCTAGCATGTACATACATGGCTTCAGAACACATGAACCGAAAGGTTAAGCATGAGTCATATGAATGATATGATCGACACTTTGTTGTCCACCATTGAAACCACATCTCTTCTCGTGAAGATCGGATTAGGTGTGGTGAATTTGGATCGTGTTCACTAAACAACTTGAGGGATGTTGAATTTAGTGGGATTTCATCTAGTAATTTGATTAAGTTGAACTAGTTATGATGAACATAATCTAAATTGTATTTGCAAAATTTTGTAGATCAAATGGCTAAGTCTAACTTCAACTTCAACGTTTTTGCTGAGAAAGAAAAGCTTAAGAACAATGGGTCTAACTTCACCAACTGGTTCTGCAATCTGAGAATCATTCTCACTGGCGGACAAAAGGACTATGTTCTTGAGAAAGCGTTAGGTGACACCCCTGCTATTGATGCGCCGACTGATGAAAAAGTTGTTTATCAGTCGCGCAAAGATGATTATGGAGTGATTAAGAGTACCATGTTGTTTGCTATGGAATCGGACCTTTGAAATCGTTTTGAGGAGTTCGCTGGGCCCTTTGAGATACTTGAGGAACTGAAAACCATGTTTCAGACTTAGGCCCGTTCTGAGAGATATGAGATCTCTGAGAAGTTCTTTAACTGCAAGATGGAGGAAGGGAGTTCCGTTAGTGAGCACGCCATTAAGATGTCGGGCTACACTCAACGTCTTGAGCAACTAGACTGCAAGATTCCAGAAGAGCTCAATATTGACAGAGTTCTGCAATCAGTCCCTCCTAGCTACAAAGGTTTTGTAGTTACTCACAATCAGATTGGTTCCACTGATACGATCACTGAGCTCTTCGCTAAGCTGAAAGCTATGGAGGTGGACATCAAGAAAGATAATCATGTGTTGATGGTCAACAAGACCCCTAGCTTTAAGAAAGGTAAGGGTGCAAAGAAATCCTTCAAGAAAGGCAGCGGCAAACGCGTTGCCCCTGCTGAGAAGAAGCTCAAGTCTGGACCTAAGCCAGACACTGAGTGCTTCTATTGCAAGGACAAGTGTCACTGGAAGCGCAACTGTTCGAAGTACTTAGCGGACAAGAAGGCTGACACCATTAAAGGTATATTTGATATACATGTTATTGATGTTTACCTTACTAGCGCTCGTTGTAGTGTCTGGGTATTTGATACTGGTTCAGTTGCTAATATTTGTAACTCGAAACAGGAGCTATAGAATAGACGGTGGCTAGCAAGGGATGAGGTGACGATGCGCGTTGGCAATGGATCAAGAGTTGATGTGATGGCCGTCGGCACGCTCTCCTTAGTTTTACCTTCGGGATTAGTTTTAAACCTTAATAAGTGTTATTATGTGCCTGCGTTGAGCATGAACATTATATCTGGATCGTGTTTATTGCAAGACGGTTATTCATTTAAATCGGAGAATAATGGTTGTTCTATTTATATGAATAACATCTTTTATGGTCATGCACCTGCTGTGAATGGTTTATTTCTTCTGAATCTCGAAAGCAATGAAACACACATCCATAACATTGAGGCTAAGAGATGCAAAGTATATAGTGATAATTCAACTTATTTCTGGCACTACCGTCTAGGTCATATTGGTGTAAAACGCATGAAGAAACTCCATTCTGATGGACTTTTGGAGTCTCTTGATTTTGAATCATTTGACATGTGCGAGCCGTGCCTCATGGGCAAGATGATCAAAACCCCGTTCTCCGGAATAATGGAGCGAGCAACGGACTTGTTGGAAATCATACATACTGATGTATGCGGACCAATGAGTGTTTCGACGCGCGGTGGATATCGCTATTTTCTCACTTTTACTGGTGACTTAAGTAGATATGGGTATATCTATTTAATGAAACATAAATCTGAAACGTTTGAAAAGTTCAAAGAATTTCAGAACGAAGTGGAAAACCATCGTAACAGGAAAATTAAATTTCTATGATCCGATCGTGGAGGTGAATATTTGAGTTATGATTTTCTCACACATCTTAAAGCAAGCGGAATCGTTTCGCAACTCACGCCACCCGGAACACCACAGCGTAATGGTGTGTCTGAACGCCGGAATCGAACTCTATTAGATATGGTGCGATCAATGATGTCTCTTACAGATTTGCCATTATCATTTTGGGTTTATGCATTAGAAACCGCTGCATTCACTTTAAATAGGGCACCATCTAAATCCGTTGAGATGACACCGTATGAACTATGGTTTGGTGCTAAACCTAAGTTGTCGTTTCTTAAAGTTTGGGAATGCGAAGCTTACGTCAAGAAATTGATGTCGGACAAGCTCGAACCCAAAGCGGAGAAATGTGTCTTCATAGGATACCCTAAGGAAACGATTGGGTATACCTTCTACCACAGATCCGAAGGAAAAGTGTTTGTTGCCAAGAACGGATCCTTTCTTGAGAATGAGTTTCTCTCGAAAGAAGTGAGTGGGAGGAAGGTAGAGCTAGACGAGGTTATTGAACCTTCTCTCGAGTTGGAGAGTAGCGCGGCACCTGAAATTGTTCCAGTGCCGTCTGCACCAACAAGAGAGGAAGCTAATGGCGAGGATCATGAAACTTCGAACGATGCTGCTACTGAACGTCGCAGGTTGACAAGGTCGCGTGCCACTCCTGAATGGTACAACAGCCCTGTCTTAACCATCTTGTTGGTAGACAACAATGAACCTGCGAACTATGAGGAAGCAATGATGAGCACAGATTCTGAGAAATGGCTAGAGGCCATGAAATCCGAATTGGGATCCATGAGCGAAAACCAAGTATGGACTTTGGTGGACCCTCCTAGCGACCGTAAGGAAGTTGAGTGCAAATGGATTTTCAAGAAGAAAACGGACGCGGATGGTAATGTTACTGTCTATAAAGCACGGCTTGTCGCAAAAGGGTTTTGACAAGTTCAAGGTGTTGACTACGATGAGACTTTCTCTCCCGTAGTGATGTTTAAGTCATTCGGATTTTATTAGCAATTGTTGCGCTTCATGATTATGAAATATGGCAGATGGATGTCAAGACTGCGTTCCTCAATGGCAACATTGATGAAGAGTTGTATATGATGCAGCCCGAAGGTTTTGTAGATCCTAAGGATGCTGATAAGGTGTGCAAACTTCAGCATTCCATTTATGGACTAAAGCAAGCATCTCGGAGTTGGAACCTTCATTTTGATCAAGTGATCAAGAGCTTTGTATTTGTTCCAAATTGCTACGAAGCTTGTACTACAAGAAAGTGAGTGGGATCTCGGTGACATTTTTAGTACTATATGTGGATGACATATTGATTATTGGAAATGACATTGGTATGCTTAACGATGTGAAGAGTTATTTGAATAAATGTTTTTCAATGAAAGACCTAGGAGAAACTTCTTATATATTAGGCATCAAAATCTATAGAGATAGACAAAGACGCCTAATAGCTTTAAGACAAATTACATACCTAGACAAAGTTCTGAAAAGGTTCAGAATGGATAAAGCAAAGAAAGGTTCATTGCCCATGTTGTCAGGTAAGATATTGAGCAAGGCTCAATGTATGGCTACGGTAAACGATAGAGAAACTATGAGCAAAGTGCCATATGCCTCGGCCATAGGTTATATCATGTATGCCATGATGTGTACTAGACCGGATGTGTCCAATGCTCTCAGTTTGACGAGCAGATACCAAAGTGATCCAGGAGTGGAACACTGGACAGCCATAAAGAACATCCTAAAGTATTTAAGTAGGACTAAAGAAATGTTCTTGGTCTATGGAGGTGATGAGCAGCTCGTCGTAAAAGGTTACGCCGACGCTAGTTTCGACACCGACAAGGATGATTCTAAATCTCAGACAGGATACGTTTATATTTTGAATGGAGGAGCTGTGAGCTGGAGAAGCTGCAAGCAAAGCGTGATCGTGGGATCTACAGTAGAAGCGGAATACATGGCTACTACAGAAGCATCAAGTGAAGGAGTTTGGATCAGGAACTTCATCACTGAGCTTGGTGTGGTTCCAAGTGCCTTGTACCCACTAGAGATATTGTGCGACAACAGTGGTGCCATAGCACTGGCTAAGGAACCAAGATATCATCCAAAGACCAACCACATCAACCGCCGTTTTCATATAATTCGAGATTATATAACAGATGGAGATCTGAAGATTAGCAAAGTACATACGGATCTGAATGTCGCAGATCCGTTGACTAAACCTCTTCCACGAGCAAAACATGATCAGCACCTTAATGCCATGGGTGTTAGATTGTTGCCAGATGTAAACTAGATTATTGACTCTAGTGCAAGTGGGAGACTGTTGGAATTATGCCCTAGAGGCAATAATAAAGGTGTTATTGTTATAATTCTTGTTCATGATAAAGTTTATATTCCATGCTAGAATTGTATTAAGTGGAAACTTTGATACTTGTGTGGTTTATGAACAACACTGTGTCCCTAGTACGCCTCTATGGACTAGCCCATTCATTAATGATGGTTAAGGTTTCCTAACCATATACATGAGTTGTCGATTAATAATGAGATCATGTCATTAGGATAATGATATGATGGACAGACCCAAATCAAGCAGAGCAATTAGATCGTGTCATCGTGTTCATCTTTGCGAAGCTTTTTCCTATGTCAAACATTGTATTCCTTAGACCATGAGATAATGCAACTCCCTGGTATCGAAAGAAAGTTTTGAGGTCATCAAACGTCATCCTATGTGAGGGTGATCATAAAGGTGTCTCTCAGGTGATCGGAAAGTACTTGTTGGGTTGTATGTATCGAGATGGGATTTTTCCCTCCCGAGTCGGAGAGATATACTTCGGGCCCACTCGGTAATCGATATCAACACCGCTTGCAAGCATGTGGTTAAGGAGTTAATCACAAAGTGATATCAGATTACGGAACGAGTAAAGTACTTGTTGTGAACGAGATTGAACTAGGTATACCGATACCAACGATCGAATCTCGGGCAAGTAAAATATCGCGTGACGAAGGGAATATATATATGGGATTAATTGAATCCTGGCATCATGGTTCATCTGATATGATCATCGATGAATATGTGGGAGTCAATATGGGTTTCCAGATCCCGCTGTTGATTATTGATAGAAGATCATGTCTACATATTCTCAAACCCGTAGGGTCACACACTTAACGTGCCTCGACGCTAGGATAGAATGGATAATTGGTTTATGAGTTTTTGTTCGGAGTCTAGGATGAGATCCAGGACATCACGAGAGGTTCCGGAATGGTCCGGAGAATAAGATTCATATAAAGGAAAGCAGTTTTTGGATTTTGGAATCGTTTCGAAGTATTCGGTATTATACCGGAAGGCTCTAGAAGCTTCCGGAGTGGGACCAATGTGGCCCCACTTGTCGGAGGGGTGCATGGGCCTACGAGGGAGTGCTCTGGCCGCTTTGGTCTAGGGGCACAAGGCCCCATAGGCCCAGCCGGCCAAACCCTAGGGGAAACCCTAGGGAAACCTTCTAGAAGGGGGGGAAGACCTGCCCCCACTCCACCCTTGGGGTCGCCGCCCTAGGTGCTTGGATGAGGGGGCCGGCCAGCCCCCTATATAAGGTAGGCAGGGGGCGCACCCTCCCCTCACCCCAAACCCTAGCCGCCAGCTGCTGCCCTTCCTCTCTCTCTCTCTCTCTCTCTCTCTCTCTCTCTCTCTCTCTCTCTCTCTCTCTCTCTCTCTCTCTCTCTCGACCGCGTGTAGGCGAAGCCCTGCTGCAAAAACTCTCCACCATAGCACCACGTCGTCGTGCTGCAGATCCAATCCATCTCTCCACCCCACTTGCTGGACCAAGGAAGGAGGAGACGTCGCGGCACCATATGTGTGCATCTCTAGGAGGCGCCGCCACTTGCAGCGTAGGATCGGATCAGATCGGATCGCGAGGAGACAGCGAGTACGACTACACCAACCACGTCCTGTTGAACGTTTCTGCTGTGCGATTTCTTCAAGGGTATGAAGATCTCATCTATCCCTCTCGTTGATTGCATCTCCTAGATTAGATCTTGGCTTTCTTGTTCGCATTTGTAGAATTTTTTTGATTTACTATGCTGGGAAACCCTTCACCTATCAAGCTCTTTTCTGGCACTGTTGTCTTATAATCATCCTTACCACTTGTATTTCACTATCTCTTTGCTAAACTAGTGCACATATACACCTAACATGTGTATTGGGTGTGTTGGGGACACAAGAGACTTATTGTATCTTGATTGCAGGGTTGCTTGAGAGGGATACCTTTGACCACTTCCTTCCTAAGTTCGATAAACCTTGGGTGATCCACTTAAGGGAAACTTGCCGCTGTTCTACAAATCTCTGCACTTGGAGGCCCAACAACTGTCTACAAGAATAGAAGTGCATAGACATCAAGCTATTTTCTGGCGCCGTTGCCGGGGAGGTAAGGTAAAAGGTACCCACGTCCTCCGGTGTGAGTGCTCGAAGTTATTTCCTTTAGATTCTGCAATTTTGTCTTTTTGTTTCTTGTTTTTACTAGTTAGGCTTAATGGAAAATAACAAAAAAAATTAGAGAACTTTATAGTATTTATCTTGAGTTAGGACATGAAGTGTTTGAAGAGAAAATTAAAAAACCTATGGAACTTTATTTGCATGCTAATAGCAATGTTATTAGTATGAATTCTTTGAACACCATTATTGCTAATGCTATGGAAACGTCTAAGCTTGGGGAAGCTAGTTTTTATGAAAATGATCTTTTTAGTTCCCTAGCTTTGGAAGATAGCTATTCTATTGCTTATGATGATACCAAACCTCCAATATATGATGATTACAATGATGAATATAATATTTTAAGTCCACCTACTATTGAGGAGAAAATTAATTATGATTACAACATTCCTCCTATATTTGATGATTATGGTGATGAGAATAGTAATGATAGCTATTTTGTTGAATTTGCTCCCACTATAATTAATAAGAATGCTATGCTTATGTGGAGAGTAATAATTAATATATGCATGTGGCTCATGATAAGAATGTTTTATGTGATATTTATATTATTAATTTTATTCATGAGAGAGGGAAACATGGTCTTATGCATCTCAATAATATTAAGTTTCCCCTCTTTATGTTGAAAATTTTGAAGTTGCATTTGTTTTGCTTTCCTATGCTTGTTGCTTTGTGCTTTCATGACTTGTTTCTTTACAAGATTCCTATGCATATGAAGTGGGTTAGACTTAAATGTGTTTTGAATTTGCTTCTTGATGCTCTCTTTTACTTCAATTCATATTTCTTATGTGAGCATCTTCTCAAACTATCATGCCTAACTTAAAGGCGTCAAAGAAACGTACTTGTTGGGAGATAACCCAAGAGTTTTCTTGAGCCTTGAAAGTTATTACCTTTGTAATAACTGCTCCTTATCCTTTTTATTTCTTTTTTATGCCAAGAATGACCTCTAATGAGAGGGAAGTAAGATTTGGGGAGTTGTTGTCCCTAAACGGATTTGTGTGCTCCACCGTAAAAATTCATGAGGAATCTCTGTAAGTCAGATTAAGCTGATATTTTATGAATAAATCCCCTAGTATGTTAGATAACTTTTGTTAGTTCAACACTTTTTGATTTGAGCAACAAAAGGTCTTCTACAAAATCGTTTCTACCTGCTGGTCTGTTTTGACAGATTTCTGCCATTATTTGCATTTGCTTCTTATTGATTCCTTTTTGGGTTCTTTTTGGGAAATTGAGCTTTTTGAGGGAAGTTCTATAGTAGCTTGTGTTTTTAGTGAAAGTTTTGCTGTTCTAAAGCTAAACCCAAGGGTCTATTATCTTTTGAATACACTAATGTTGCTAATGAAGATTGTGTGAAGTTTTGTATAAAGGAAAATTTTCAGGTAGAGAAAGAATGATGTAATGAGATGAAGAATGTACAAAACCTCCAGCTTGGGAATGCCATCCCATGTCACCCCAAGAAATATTCAAGAGGTACAAGCGTCAAAGCTTGGGGATGCCCAAGGCATCCCCTTCTTCATCAATAAAAATCTCAAGTCTTTCTAGACACTTCGTTTTTATTGTTTCATGCACTATTGTGTTGTTCTTGGAGCGTCTTAGTTTTCTTTTTGGTTTTCGTTTGCTTAGTTTGCTTGAATAAGTTTCTTTGATCATAGCACATTTCTTTTGGAGAGAGACACACTCCGTCTTCATTGCCTAGAACACTTTAGTTTTCATTCTTATTGCCTTGTGAGTGTTCTCTTTTGCTAGCACTTTGTTTAGCCTTAGTTTTCTTGTGCTTTCAGCTTAGAACTTTTTATTTCTTCTTTGTGGATTTGTGATACAAGCTCATTGGTCTTTATTGATTATTATCTTTGTGAGTTGTTTCAAATAAGTTGATTGGTGTTGGAAAAGAGTAGAAAGTTTCATGCTTATAGTGGTACAAAGGGAGCTTGCTTTGTCTGTGGCTTAGACTTTATCATGTCATGCTAGTTGTTGTTTTTACCTTATGCTTAGTGATTATTGTTGTAGCATGACTTGTTTCAAACAATTAGGATTGCTTAATGTGCCTTGAAAGAATCATGCGTTGTTTTAGCATACAAAAACATAGTATTGTGGTATTCTCCTTTGATGCTTTGTTTGGGTTGACTTTGCACATGCTCACACCATGTTATGACTATGAACCAGTCACCCTAGACTCTATGACATTTAGTACTTGACTTGTAGTACCACTTTATGCTTTGATTAGTAATGTTTTGTCGCTCTGCTTGATTATGGTCATTATTGCTCTCTTAGTTGGTCGCTCCTAGTCTTTTGCTAGCCTCCACTTGTATGAGTAAGCTCTACTCATGCATCCAACTCCCAAGAAACCAAGTTATTCCAAAGTGTCCACTATAAATTCTTATGCATGGTGTGTTACACCATTCCAAGTACATTCTTGTTTTCATCTATCTTCCAATTAAAAGTATTTTGTTATGTGAAAACTTAGTGATTAAAGCTCTCACAAACTTGATGGCACGCTTTATTTTTTTCCCCTAATAAACTTGAACCATTGTGTCATCTATGTTGTATATGCTTGCACTTATACGTTGGAATTAGCGGAACCGTGCTGTCACGAGGAACGTTTTCAACATTGCACTTGTACTTTGTACATAGTTGATATCGTGCTCTTTTGTCTATGGATGTCGCCGGTGTGAAATAAAGAGGAAGCTTGTAAGTGCGGTGACCCAGCATACCACTGCATGATGTAGTACACTATAGTCGTTGACATAACACCAATGAAACACCGTTCACTAGTATTACATCCCTTAGAGTAGTACAACAGAAACATAGCAGGTCCAAGTCATGACTATAGGTTACAACTCAACTCTTTACACAAGATCCAGAGAACACTCTAGGTTAAAGAGAGAGAAAGAAACTTCTTACAAAGAAGAATCAGGAATAAATAACTCATAGCTACCATACTTATAAAACTAGTAGCTGAACTACGAGGCTTGCATTGCTGCTATTGCAATACTCTATAGAAGTAGGTTCTATGGTTAGAAATTCTATTCTTATCTAATCAACAACTTCGTCTTCACTTGAGTTAATGTATATGCTGACTTTCTTGACCTCATTGAAGAGCGTTAGCTTTTGATGATGATTCCTGGAACATAACTTGATGTAGACGTCGTCTGTACTGGCTTTAGAACCTAGCAAGGGTTAAGAAGATATTTTGAGTACGAGCGTACTCAGCAAGTCCACTAGAAAAGGAGTGTTTGATGCACTATAACTACAGCCACATACCGTAGGTCGTAGGCAATGCAGGTTTTCGTAAACATTTCTTCAAAGGTTGCTTTTATTCTGAAAAGCTATGTCCATCAGACTTCACGGGTTTACCAGAACCTTCATGGGGTTCCTTTCCCGCCACGTTCGCAGCTCCTTCCCGGAACAGGGAGTAACAAGTTACAGTTCTTACACTCTGCAGAGGTGCGTCACTTTACCCATGAGAGATCTTAGCTTTGTTGCACATCCGAATTGCAGGTTCGTTCACACTTCCTTGGTGTGAGGCCCAGACTAAGATCCAAGCCAATCACTGCCTTCTCCGTGACCCCGCATGTCTCCTTGGTGTACGCCAGCCCACCTATTGAATTACGGCAATGGCAGTACAGATCGTTTAGATGCCGGAACTATCGTGGGACGTTGAGGGCTCCCACCCATATGCTGCATATCCTCTACGAATTACCATAAATAATATGCACGCTACGAGTGATAACAGCCACGACCCGCACATCCAGCTCCATGCGAGAGGGAAAAGATACAGCTGACTTCTTCGTCCCATTCTAAATCTCATGGTCAACGCGTAATATACGGCGCAAGAATCACTGGCGATATTGGTTGTTAAGTCCTAGGTAATATGTTCCTTTACCACTGGAACTATTATAGTAGGTTATTACCTCATGGTAAATAACCTATAATCACATTATTAGAAAATAGTGTTTTCTGACTATTTTTCAAATGCAGGTGATGACAACACTGGATTTGTAAAATACTTTACAGAAATTAATCAAAGGACATGAGCAAGTGTGAACTTGCCTTTTGTGATTGCAAGATTATGCACTCACGGTCTTCAAAACAATATAATATCCAATTGCGGAAATCTACATCATTGGTCCGGTAAGGACTAATGTTTAAAGAAGCAAGATGCTTTTATGCATAAGTAATATGATGCAAGTTGATAAACGCAAATCCCGAGGATAACGTTGATCTAGGATTTGGATACTGGAAAGGGTTTCCTTGGAATGTATTGCCCTTTTTAAATTAAGTTTCTTACATGTGCTTCTTGTTAGGGCTTGTGAGTGTGTGTAATACAACATGTATTTATACAACAATAAAGTACATAGTATGGAATGCTACTCAAGGTTGCTTACATCAGAATTGTTTATCTTTAAGTTTTACTTTACAAGTAATGTCACTTATAAAGAATTTAAGTATTAGCAATCTTATTATACAGGTAAAGTATAAAGTAAAGTGATTGTGATTAGTTGTTATTGTTTTTCTGAAGTGGCAAAACGAATAACTTTTGAAGAAAATCTTACTCAACTTACCAGAAGCATTTAAGCTTTTAAGTTAACCTTATGAAGTGTTCTTTCTAGTTATAGTCTTTAAGTTAGAAGGAATTGCCTTTACTGAAATAATGAAATTAGTAGTACTTGAGACTTATCTATCTTGGTTTTTAACTGGGTTGGTTTGGTAATAAGATGCTTTATAAATTAATTATGACAGACCCAAGTTAACTATAAAGCATATAATAGAGTTTTTAGCATTATACTTAAAGCTTCGCAAACTATAAGTGACTTTAAGAATGTAGATAGACTTAGGGTGTGTTACTTATGATACTTGTATCTTGTTCACTTTATATTGTTTCTTTAAAGTTACTCAAGAATAGCATTACTTCTATTGGAGTAGTGATTTCCTTACATTATAATGGTATAAAGGGATTTATTCCCCTATAAAGGTGTGATTAAGGTTTTTGAATAAGTAAACAATATTATTTACTACTTACAGATTTATTTGTAGTGTTTTGATTTGTTTATGAACTTGTGGTTATTATAAAGAATGGTTTTTATCTTATTACAATTTATTCTTGGATATTTTATAATGGATAAGAATTCTTTTATAACATAATTTATACTTATGATTGAAAGTTAATTTAATAAAATTGTATTAAAATGTTTTGAAGCATTTTAACTTCATATTATCAATATTTAAGACTAATACTATTTATTAGACTTAATTAGTTAATTTTTAGAATTATGTACAAGTTTTATTTACCTTAATATGAATTATTAATTAAGGAAATAGGTTTAATTTCAAGTTATAAAGTGTTTAACCTTTTATTTCACTCAAAAGTGGAATATTACATTTTAAACATGTAGGTATTACTTTTGTGATCATTTTGGTATATAACATTTATTTTAAAATAATAAGATATGATTTTAATAAGGTTTATTACTTTATAAATACTTAATAAATAATAAATATTTAATTAAGAGGAATAATAATACATTATTATAGTTTTAAACTCTAATTTTTATTTTTCTAAGATTTTTGGTATTTTATTTAGATTTTTAACATTTACCATTATTAAAATATTAATTATCAAAATATTAAAACTTGATAAAGTATTTATTAAATAATATTTATTTAAATAACTATCATAATAATATTTAATAATAGTTTTAAGTTGTAGATTTTATTTTTCTAAACATTTTCATATATTATATGTATTTTTCTAATTTATAAAACAAAAGATATTATATTTACAAGATTTAGTCATTTTATTAAATTTCTGGAATATTTGAAATTTGAATTCATATTGTTTTAATTATTTTCTAAACAAGCACAGACTTTTTATACCTCAACTCTACCTAGCCACAGACACTGACCCATGGGCCCTAGGCCATGTCACCTGCCACACGGGCAAAGACTAGTCAACAAGGTGGACTTGGTCAAGGATGACGCAAGCATGACATCAGCGTGACGTCACACGAACTATCACCCACAGATCGAAGTTCGATCAATCGATAGGGAGATTGCCTGCATGCGGGAAGGCCTTTGCTAGACGCGGACGAGCACGTAGAGTCGAATGGTGGCGGTGCCGCTCAAGTTTGGTCACCGGAGCTACTCCGACGACCCTCAACTGCGGTGGTCGGCGGCGGATCATGGTGGAAGAACAAACGAGGAAGCAAAAAGGAGATTGGGGAGGTGCGTGAGCACCGGCAACTTACTGCGAAGCTGAAGAGTATGACGAGGAGACCGGGGGAACCCTGTGGCAGTGGTAATCGTCGATTAAAGAAGATGACCGGAGAGGGAATGACACGTTGATTAGGTCTACTGGGAGCTCTCTGGCTTCCATGATCTGGCCAGGGAGAACGAGGGTGATGAGGCGACCCTTCTGGACACCTCAGATAGACGTGGGGAGGTCTATATCGACGAACTCCGACGAGGTTTGGGGTGAGTGTGTCGGTCACTGAGAGAGAACAGAGAGGAAGAAGAGGAGGGAGTGGATGAGGATGAGACAGGGCGTCGCGGTGGAGTTCTTATCCCTCAGGATGACGTCGGCGGCTGCACGAATCGTAACGCAGCAACGTCGAGCGGCGGAGCTTGAGCCAGCGAGCTGCTTCGTCGGCGGCGTCCTTCTGGCGAGAGGAGGAAGAAAGGAAAAAGAACGGCGAAACGGTATGGGCTGATTCTGGGCTTCACCTGGGCCAAGTTGGGCTGCATTCGGGTTGCTCGCGAGTAGCAAATAGGAAGAAGGGAAAATGGGCCACGGGCCAAATTGGGTTTTCCCTCTATTTTTTCCTCGTTTAATTCCCTTTTTATTTTCTGTTTTGTTTTCAAATTTGTATATTACACATTTGATGGAAATTTCTTTATGGAATTTTTTTCTGAATAATTGCAGTAATATTGAAGTTGTTAAGAATCAATTGGTGAACTTTTATTATATATTGTTTAGGGTTTCTTTATTTTCATTGTATAGATACCTTTTCTATTATTATTTGTGAGAGCCTTTAATATGAACTTAATTGGGCATAAATTCATAAACTTATTATAGAATGTATTACTACTAACTAATGAGTTAAAGTTTGAATTGAAAATGCTTTACCATAAGTTTTTAGAAGATTTAATATTCACAAGTTTATTTTATTGATGTGAATAAAGATTAATGGTTAATCACATTGTCTTTATGTTTGTGATCTTTAATAACATTACCATTCAAAGTAAAATAATGGATTTGTTTTCTAGGATAACTTATGAGAAACAATTAATAAAGATAGTTCCATAAGCACCTATAATCATGATGGTTGAGAATGTCCAAGATGTGCTGAAATGATTAATGTAGGAAATTATTCCTATCAACCATTATGGAAACAAGATAATAGATCAACCATATAAAGTGGATATTAGGTTTGGTCTTAGATTTAGGGTTTAGTGTTCAGCAAAGATTCCTATATTCCATACTTCATAATTCTGGACTTCGAATTAAGGAATTCCTTTCCTAGATATATTACTTCTCTATATCCATCATCATGTGTTAACATGATGAGCTTTGCTTCACAATAATATTCTTATCCACCTTTTATTCTTCTAAACCCCTTGATAATTACAATGAGCTTGTCATCAAAGCCTTTCATAATCCTTTATATCTATACTTGGCTATATCAACTACTCTATTGCTGATAATCACCAATCCAGCAAGTGGTTTCTTCTAACTCCAATCATACTCTTCCTTAATCATCCATCACTACTACTACTTTAGTAGATGTATATATCAAATTCTACTCTCCTTAAGTGTTTAGTATTTCCCAAGAGGAAAATACTACTTCTTTAATCCAATGTTGCTCCAACATCATTTTAATCATACTATCTTATCTCTACTTGACTCCAATATCTAACATTCCAACCTCACATTATATTAATGTGACTTGTAATGACTGATCTAGGATAATATATCTATACTATGGTTCAATCATGTTTTATCCATCAATGTCACTTATACTAGATATAAGCATTCAATATTGGTGAATAAGGCATGATCATTATAATCCTTTGTGGTTTAGGTTTCGAATTGACTAAACAAGGCTTCTTCAATACAACACTACAGTTGTATTCTAATTATCTTTTGTTTAACTCTATTGGATTAAGAGAGATAATTCATTGACTATACCTACTTGATCCAATAGGACTACTCCTGGTAACTATCTTCAGACTTCATCCTTGTAACCTTCTTTGCTACCCTATTGATTTAATTTCCTCCAATCACTCCCATCCTATAGATAACATCTAAAACTAGCATCACTATTTACCTCTTCTGACTTCTTTCTTTATAAGCCTTAGGTGAATGCTATAATAAGGGCAAGAGTTGATAGATCAAGAATTGATAAATCAATAGTTGATTTCTCAGTATTGATGAACAACAAATACAAGGATAGGATTCAATAGAGATGATAAGAATTGGTATGGAAAGAAAGATATATGGTGAATGATCTTAACTTTGGTTTCTTTCCTACTCAATCTCACTAGAGAGTTAAAGTTAGGTATTTCCATGATACTCATGGTATAAGTAGATGAGATTATGATATAGTTGTTACATTCTTATTATTTGTGTTATATTTATAATTTGGTATTCATGAGTGATTATAATGAATACTATGATATGATCACCTAAGGATCAGATATAAATCCTTAAGTAATGTATTAGGGTTTAATTTTATTCCATTTGATCTACCCTTAGATCAAATCATGTTTACCCAAAATAAGGTTTTAGCAAAGGTCATATTGAAATTTATCGCAGTAAACTTGATGATCTACTTCAATTGCATCAGGTTAAGAGAAGCTTCAATCACTTTGACGAGTTTTTATTTAAAAGCACGAAAATTATTCAGATTTTCTATGCATGAATGCAATGCACACATCTGTGTTCAGCTTATTTCTAAGCTCTAATACTGGGATGTTACAGTAAGTCCATGAAGTTATGTATGTGTGTTAGAGAAACGCCTGGGACGCTAGCCTAAGCCATGCCTAATCATGCTGGAAACTTGTAGCATTACCATAATGACATCTATGAAGCTTTCTTCTTATAAAAAAAGACTTATTGAGAAAAGAGGAAAGAGAAAAAAAGCACCATATTCCCATGGTAAATAAGAAGATTGTTGAAATGCTCATTGTCTGCTTGCCTTGTCATTTTGGTTATGGGATAGCTCCTATACCATGTGCAAGGGGTACCCTGTTGGCGGTTCTCTATGATACACATGTACTTACTATGACAAGAACTTACAGGTGACTAAAGTTGAGTAGCATGAGGTGCGACCCTCGTATTCAAGGGACATGAGATTGCCAACTTATACTTTGTCAAGCATATACTCCATAGTTTGTTCACTTTAACCTTAATCACTTCAAGATGCTTATGATAGGGGCAATGAGAGCTGAAAGCTAATAAGTACCATAATTTTTGGAAGCTCTTTTTGAAACTTCAAATCCCTTCTTCCCTACATGAAGGGCATTTCTTCCACCATTATATTGAGTCTCCACCTTCTACCTTTAGACACCAGTTAAGAGAGCATAGTTGTCATTCTTAGTTCTATGTGCATTGTCCCAAAACTTATTGATTGATTCATATTGTTGATATTGCTTGTTCTTGAACTACTTGTATCTAGTCACTCTTATGAACTTTGAAGGTGTCCTATGTATCCATTTGCTACTCTATGAGGGACAAGCTGAATGCCACTATTCTATGTTTTCTGCATGTGAAACAAACAAACGTTTTTCAATGCATGTTATTCATGATCTTTGTTTGTAGCCTTTCATGTTGCATGCATAGTTACTTTGTCTTACTGTTACAACTCCATCTTTCATGCTCATGTTTAGAGTTCTTTGATCCCAGCTTTTAATGCTTGCAAATGGTTTGATCTTGATTTTGATGGTGCATGTCACCTAAAAAATTATTCTTTTTATCACTTACCTACTCGAGGACGAGCAGGAGTTAAGCTTGGGGATGCTTGATACGTCGTAAACGTATCTATAATTTTTGTTGTTCCTTGCTTGTTTAGTATCTACTTTGCTTTGATTTGTCATTACTTTGAGGTATTTTTATATGTTTTTCTGGACTAACTTATTACCAAGATGTCACAGTGCCAGTTGCCTGTTTTCTTCTGTTTTTGGTTTCAGAAAAGGCAGAAAATCAATATTCTCGGAATTGGACGGGAGAAAAGCCAATCTTCCTATTTTTCCCGGAGCAACACGAAACCACGAAGCAGAGGTGGAGGAGGACACCAGGGTGGCCGCACCCCCTAGGCGCGGGCCAGCCCTGGTGGCGCCCATAGGGGTGTGGGATCCCTAGCCCTCCACCGACCTTGCCTCCTTCACCTATAAGAAGCCTCCGACCCAAAAACCCTAAATCATCGACCAGAAAGCCATGAAAAGTTCCGCAGAACCGCCGCCACCAAAGGAGAGATTCAGGGGACAGAAAGCCTCTGTTCTGGCACCCTGCCGGGACGGGAAAATGCCCCCGGAGCCATCTCCTCCGATCTCCACCACCATCTCCATCACCGTTGCTTATTCCCATGATGAGGAGGGAGTAGTTCTTCTCGAGGCTAAGGGCTCTACCGGTAGCTATGTGTTCATCTCTCTCTATGCATGATCATATTATGATCATGAGCTTTATAATCAAGTAGATCTACCTTGCTACTCAAGTACTTCAATAGATCTCTGCTCTCCCCACGTGTGTGAAAGTGACAGCGTGCATACCGTGGTGGCACTTAGGCTAGAGTTTACATAAATACTCAAGTGTTTCGATATATCACTACTCTCCCCACGTGTGTGAAAGTGACAGCGTGCACGCTGTGGTGGCACTTAGGCTAGAGTTCATAAATACTTATCATGAGTATATTTTGAGTTGGTTGTCTCTGAAATTGTGGTGTTTATTGGAACCATCTAGTGCTCAAGGTGACAATGTGGGGTTATCTAGATTGGAGAAGGTGGACTTTGAGGAGTGCTATTATAGACCTACCGTGGATTAGAGTTCACCAACCGGAGAGTAGTTAAGAGTAGTATCATAAAGAGAATATATTTATATGAGAGAGTGTTCACTAGTGAAAGTATGATCCCTAGGCCTTGTTTCTAAACATTGAAACACCGTTCACAACTAGATCTGTTGCATGTTTGCTTGTTGTCATCTTTGTTTGCTTGCCTTTAGTCTTTTCCATGCCATCAGAGTCTTTTCTGGTGCCGTCACGGGGAACTATAGGACTGTTTCAACCTTTTCCTCCTATCAAGCTCTTTTCTGGCACCGTTGTCTTATAATCATTCTTACCACTTGTATTTCACTATCGCTTCACCGAACTAGTGCACCTATACACCTAACAAGTGTATTGGATGTGTTGGGGACACAAGAGACTTATTGTATCTTGATTGCAGGGTTGCTTGAGAGGGATACCTTTGACCACTTCTTTCCTAAGTTCGATAAACCTTGGGTGATCCACTTAAGAGAAACTTGCTGCTGTTCTACAAACCTCTGCACTTAAAGGCCCAACAACTGTCTAGAATAGAAGTGCGTAGACATCAGAACCGTTTTTTGCTACATATAGCAAAAGCGGGACTATATATAGCAAAAGCAGGTATGTTTGTAGCAAAAGCGGAATTGAAGGATTTTTGAAGGACACATGTCAACAGGGGGACCCGGGGGATTTTGGGGAATTATCCCCTAGAAACACGTAGTACGACCTCTCAAAAAATGTAAACAATAACACACACCTTTATCTATGCGTTTAAGCACTCGTGGCTCTTTTTTTACAAACAAAATGCATTCACAGCTAATAGTGTAAATGTTTTTCTAACGGTGTCAATGAAAAACATTCAAAACTTTATGTGTCTACATGTGGCCTCCTAGAATATAATCCAAGGCCTTAGGACTTCGGAGGTGTAGCACACCACGACCCCTCGATGGTGGAAGGTATATTTTTCTAAACTAACCATATATTTCATTAGATATAATCCAGAGATTACATGTATGGTCAACACCTAAGATAAACATGCTTGTCAAGCAACCTTGCACAAAGAACTCTGTAAGTAAAATTATAATTCTGACCTTGGGAAAACTTGTGCCTCGCCGAATCATCGTCCATCGTCCTCTACCGCCACCATGGTAGCGCCAAAAAAAGAGGTGAGGAAACGTCATACCTAGATCTAGGAGAGCACCATCGCATACGAGGATGCTTTTCGAGCCGATGAACCGAGTCATCGCAAGAGACGGGCAAGAGACTTTATGGCACATCGGCCGGGGATCTTCCTCGTGGTCACTAGATTCTGACACCATCGTCTTCATCTGACGCAATCGAAGAAGAGAAACGTTGTCGCCTGTCTTCCATGCGCACAACTGCAAGACGTCAAACACTACTATAGCAGCTGACGCGACCGCCGTCAGCAAGAGTGATGAACGTCGACCACCAGAAATGAATCTCACCGGATCCAAAGACCGGCAAGAAGACCGGGCCACCTGTCCCCCGACGCCACTAGTTGGAGCAATGCCGAGATGGAGGAAGAATAGGGTAAAAATATTCTGACGCAACGCAGTCTCCTCCATGAAAGCAATGCCCCAAGGAGCACTAGGCCAACCCTAACTATAGGTCGGAGCCCGGGTTCCCCACCCCTCCCGCCGCCGAAGCGGTCAACGAAGGAGGCAAGGACCGGCGGCCTGCTGTAGTCCGGGGCAGATATCACTTTTCTGCTGGTGGCTTAGGTTAGGAACCCGTTGGTGGAAGGTATCTCGTTTTTATTTGATTAGCACACAGAGAAGCCTTGACTTTGTTCAGTAATTTTTTATGCAATTCAACAAAGTATTTATACCTTCAGATTCCAAGGGGTAGTCCAAGATATCTATAATAAGATTGGAGGAAACTATGCCAATATCATCCGGGAGATTGAATGGAAAGAGATCTTACTTCATGTTCCTTTATTCTTGATGAAGGTAGAAGATCAAACAACGAGGCACATTGTCCAACAAAGCATGTTTTAGGTCTGGATGTAGGTCACCATTTGTGGCTAATTCATCCTCTTGGCATTGTTCTCATTCGTGCAAAAAATATTAATCAACAAAGTGAAGCATGTTTTGCTCTAAAAAATAATTTTAGTGTCTTCTTCAGAATGATGAGGAGACGGCAATATCTTGAAATCGAATATGGTCTTCCCTGCCTATTCCTGCTTCGGCGGTGCGCCTAGCATTAGCGAGGGCTTGTGGATTCGTATTTCCGGTGTATCTCTTGAGATTGTGTTGGTGTCTGTTTTTTTTGTTGCAAAAAGTTGATGTGCGTGTTAGTTGATGTGGTTTTAAGACTGCCCCTTCCGATGGTTCCCATTATTGGCGATGATTATTGCTCTCTTATGTTGTCTTTATGGCAATAGGACGATGGCTTTTCATTTGTCTAATACAACAAGCTCTATTTTAATAAGTTTTGTCTGTCTCTGTGAGGGAGGGCGAGGACAACAATGCACCTTTCGCTCCCTCCAATGGTTATAGTCGTCGGTAGGTGGTTCAACGACCTATTTTACTTGTAATTTGTATTACTATTTGTGTTCTATGTATCATTGTTGATGATTAATAAACCTTTTCAACAAAATAATACGAGCCAAATACGCCATCATCCAATATAGCCGGCAGTGCACGCAACACTACATGTCGACTTGATGCGCTGTTTACTCAATTTTTTAAAAAGATTATAAATGACCGTTTATGTCTATATACACCTGAAAAATATACGCTCGATCGAATCACTGTAACCTTTTAGAAACCTGAAAAAGAAAGAAAACGCCAAAAAAAAGGGCCACGACACCCCCTAGAAAAACACTCTAGAGCGCGGGCGATGCGCCGCGCACGGCATGGGAGTGGGAGCCGCCTGGCCCTGCGCGCTACCGTACCTCCAGTTGCCCCCAAATTATCCTGCTGCCGTGCTGCGCCCTCATCGACTCGTGTACTTCTCCGTAGAGAACCGATATGATCCTGTACATGTCATCGTTGAAAGCGCCATCTCTACGGTCTAGTGAACCATGGACAGATACTCGTGGCTCATCCGATACTACCATGCTAAAAATTGCAAACCACAGACCTACCAAGTACGTGGACTGACGGCAAGCCATCAAAATGGGTGACAGATTGTGAGAGAAAAGTATGTAGTTTTCCTTTTCTTTTCTCTTTTGTATCCTCGGTATAAGAGAATTGCAGTGGGATTTTCCCCACTGTTCCTGTAAGGTCTTGTTTATTTTTTTCATATTCGCTAATGTATTCGTGAGAATTGAAGGGATTATTTAAATTACCTAAAAAATTCCCTAGTCCGTTTAACACGCTGAGTTTGGCCGGGATAATCCTAAAATATTTCCACAAATCCTTCTTGTTTTTATTTAGATCAAAAACTCTTCTCTAAGGTAAAGTATTTTCGACAAAGAGTATTATAGGAGATTGGAGAGTATTTGAGTGAACACCAGATTCTCACATTTCCAAAACTCTAGCGGATAAAGTAAGCTAGGCCTAAGAGAAAAATTGAAAAACATGTCAAAAGCGGGGTAAAAATGAGAGGGGATTAGCAATGTGCGCGAGTGTGTCGTTGTTAAACGGCCACCGGATTGGAGCTGCCGGATGCTTTGGGTGGTGAGGTGCGGAACGATCCAAAATTCGACGTCCACTTGGGTTTTGCTCTGCATGGTCGCTCGTGGTCGAAAACGTAGAGACGTGGCCGCTTCGTTGGCACTGTTTTATCCTGCCCCATTTCTCCCATGGTTCTGGATTGATAGGTACGGTCGTGTACTAACTGAAAATTCTCAAAATGTCAGCTTTTTTTCCCAAAAAAGCTCGGTTGTTGGTGCGCTAGCCCTTTGAGTCGTTTCAAGAAAAGAAATTCAATGCAGATTTTTTTTAAACTCCACTGATCTATTAATAATCATTAACAATAGTACAATTTTTTTTAAAAGTAATAAAAATTACAAATAGGTCATTGGACCACCTAGCGACGACTACAAACATTAGCACTAAACCAAATACGCGCCGCTATCCTTGTCCCTCCACCAATGGAACCGGGCAAATCTTATCATAGTAGAGATTGTGGTAGTAGACGGACGAGAAGTCATTGTGCTAAGGCTCCAAAAAACCAGCGTACTAGAACAACAACCATCGTCGAAGATGATAAACGTAGATCAAAAGAGACTGACCTCAAATTACACCAACAAATACGAAAAACAACAGAATCCCAAGAGATCCGTCGGAAACCACATGCCCTTCATCGATTGTAGACGCACCAACTAAACAATGATAGAATGGGAGAGACCTTATTCTGACTTTAGGACGTAGTTGCCGCCTCAACATCCTGAAAAAGACACTGAAAACATTCTAAATAAAACACGAAGACCTCCTGCCAGCGAGAGACCGTGGTCCGCCACGCCTCCCAAGGCCTAAGACCAGCGGAGAAGGGACGGACCGACGGCGTCACCGGCAGAGGGAGAAAACCCTAGATGGGTTTCAATCGACACCTTGGAGAGCTACTCTCGTCTTTCCCGTCATGGCAAGAACCAATTTTGGGTTGATTGGTTACCTGTCATGGAAGTTGAGCCTGCATAGCACGCCACTCAAAGCACCTCCAGGTTAGGCCATGGGGAAATGTTCAGTTCGGCCGTTCTGGAGAAGGATAGTTTGAGACTTTTGTGTGAACGTGGTTGCATGGGATGGCTCCAGCAATGCGTTGACTCAAGTCATTGTGTCTAACTTTGCACAATTCTTTTCTACTCATCTTCTTTATGCTTATTTCATCTATCTATTTTTATCCGCACAAGTGTGCTTCGATTCATGATGGGGTCAACATGGAAAACTGTGATTTCATTTTGGCAATCGTGAAACTACAAAGGAAGTCGTCTAGAGGGGGGGTGAATAGGCTTTTAAAAATATTACGGTTTAGGCTCAAGTAAATACGGAATAAAACTAACGTTTAATTTGTTGAGCACAAAATCTAGCCACAATGTTCACCTAAGTGCACCAACAACCTATGCTAAGCAATACAAGCAACAAGGTGATAGCAAGGTATAAATACTTCAAGCACGATGGCTATCACAATGTAAAGTGCATAAGTAAAGGGCTTGGTTGAGAGATAACCAATGGACGCGGAGACGAAGATTTGTTTCACGAAGTTTACTTCCAAAGAAGCTACGTCTCCGTTGGAGAGGTGCGATGGCGCAATGCTCTCCGAATGCCACAAATGGCTCACCTCGAGGTGTGGTGGCTCGATGCACACCCAACGCCACACAAGGCCTCACCCCGGATGCGGAAGCACGCAACTCACCGACGCCACAAAAGGCTCACCCTATTCTCCTGAGTGCGCACCACAAAAGGCGGGCACTCGCTCCACTATGGAACGTTGGCGGTCACCGAACCCTTACAAGATTGGGGCTAACTCCACAACTCAATTGGAGGCTCCCAACAACAAATCCACAAAAGGCTATAATGCCACAAAAGGCTAACAACGCCACAAAAGGCTACAAGACCACAAAAGGTCAACAAGATCACAAAAGGTTAACAAGACCACAAAAGGTCAACAATCCAACCATACAACCGTCTAGGGTTCCAAGGAACCCAAGAGTAATAAGCCCTCAAGCTTGTACTCGCCGAATCTACGAGGAGAACTCAAACCTATGCAACAAATGCAAGGACAAGTCCTTTACTCCCAAATTCCAACAAAGCTACAAAAGCTATTGGGGGAATAAGGGAGGAAGAACACAAGAGGAGAACAGAAAACTCTCCAAGATCTAGATCCCAATGATTCCTTCACAAACAAGGGATTTAGCTTGGGGGAATTGTAGATCTAGATCTCCTCTCTCAAATCTCTCAAAAAGATGCAAGAATCATAGGAAGGGAAAGGGGAGAGGGAAAGCTTCTTTAAGGTCAACAATGGAAGAGAGAGAGAAAGCCAAGAACCAAGAAAAGAGCTAGTACCCACGAAGGGGAAGAGAAGCCCATTTTAAAGGGCTCCCAGATCTGCCCTGTAACACCCTCAGAATCGGTCCTATGCAAGTTTCAGCGATCCCCGCCAAACCCGCATAGAAACGATTCAAAGGTGCCCACCAGGCACTTTCGTGCGGGTGGAAAACGAAGTAATATCATTACACAATAGTCCGCGATGGAACCCACAGAACAGATATATACAATAGCGACTCAAAGAGTCAAGAATACAGTTATACAATACAAAGATCCAAATCACCTTCAAAACGATACAGCGTCCGAGTACGGACAAGATGCAAATTGAGCTAAGAGCTCTGAAGAATAATCAATGGCGTCCATAACCCTGCCCAGGCCAAGCCGGAAGGGTAACCCTGCTAACGACGTCGATCTCAAAACCTGCTTAAACAAAAGGGGTGTCGACAAAGGGCAAAGGAAAAAAGAGAGCGGTCAGTACTGAGGCCAGTACACGGCGAGACTAGAATTCGGCGGTCCTCGCCTACATAGGTATGGTGAACTGAAGCGGCAGCGCAACATGCACTAAACAACCTATAGAGACTCAATACAACTGGCGGCTATCAGATAGGGATAAGAAAGACCTATTCGGATCCAACCTGAAACTATCTCCAAGCATACCCATCCTGGTATTTCCCCCTCGAGACCAAACGAGGAAGTCAACTGAGGAACTCACACAGTTGGCAGTTTTATTCATTCTGTTATAGTTGCGGCAATTACTAGTCAGATATAGATAGCATGTGTCATCCTGATATAATAAGTAGTAGGCAGTTTTAGTTAACCATTCCGTTGTAGTTGTAGTACTTACTAGTCAGATACATATAGCATGAGGCATCCCAAAACCCAGCAGTTGTTGGTACTTTTATTTAGTCATTCCGTTGTAGTTTCAATACTTACTAGTCAGATACAATGGTAACAGGTGATAGCCCAAAACCAGCAGTTGTTGGCACTTTTATTTAGCCATTCCATTATAGTGAAGCTGATTACTAGTCATTATAAAGTCAAATTTATAGCACTACTTTAGTTATAGTTGTCTATGATTGAGATACTGTGCTCCAAGTCGTCCATAACCGCGGACACGGCTTTCAGAAAGTTTTACCCTGCAGGGGGGCACAAATAGCAACACACGCACGATCAACCTCGAGAAAAACCAATAAAAACCCAACGAGGCATCACGACAGAGCAATTGCAAGATTCATATAAATTTCAGGGGGCCACCCCACCAAGCTACCCGCTACGAAGTTGGCCGGCTCCGAGAAGGACCCAGAGGTTTGTGACGACGGCTGTAAACGACTGGGAACCCGAAAATGTGACTGGGCTTGTCGATACCGCGAAAACGTGGCACGAGGTTCCAAAACAGTACAGGCGCTCCACGCGCAATCATAATAAAGCAGTAAAGCATGGCATAAGTACATGATAGTAATAAAGCCCCAAACTACTTTGTGACCCCAAGAAATAAATATGACTCAAGCTCTAGCTAGGGGGATTCATGGTCCCACATGCGGATAGTGCGAATATTCAAAGAACAGGTATCAAGTACTCGGGGTCCTACGGGACACAAGTGGACGGTTAAAAACCAAATAACATCTATTGCCCACCTGTGCCTCTGCATTATTTACTTACTTCAATTTTAGTTATTAAACAGTAATTAAAGCCATGATCATCTCCAACATTAAACATGCGGCATTAATTTAACAACTGTGGTACTTGAGGACACGCAACCGCACCTGAGCAAGCGACTACGACACGCAAGTCCAACTGTCTACCAAACAACAGGTAATAGGATGTGTCCAAGGCAATATAAGGCTGCAAGGGATATCACGGGTACGAAAACTAGAGCATCGGAACACAGATAACAATAGATCAACAGGAAGAAATAAAGACTATAAAAGTAAGATAGGTAGAAAGGGGGAGAATGCTCGCCTGAAAACATTGCTGAAGGTTCATCCGAAGATCGGGTCGACACTCGCATCAACTCATCGGCCTAATCCGTGAAGAAGCAAAGCACTAGAACAAACACCGGATGCACTATTTAATACTACGGCAAAAGATCGGGCATGATGCATGTATGATGTATGACATGGCAAAGATGCGATGCAATTAGGCCATATTAAGCGGAACCGGGGTCCCGACAATTAATTAGGTGGTTCATGTCGTTTAGATATCCTGCAATTTAAATGTTGTCTTAACAAGGCCAAATATAGCACAGGTTCGCTACACAAATTTAAATGGCCCAATATTAGACTAGAAAAGCCTGCATATGGTCTCCATATTTAATTTAGGTGAATCGGATAAGGCCCCCAACCCCACAATATGTATGCAAGCATGTTCAATTAAGATGCAACAAGTATATGCATATCAATTTATAAAATAGGGCTTGGGAAGGGGTCGCACATGGTTCCAACAATCTTGGTTCGGGTTCGGTCTTCGGATCGGGCTTCGGGGTCTTGACGTCCGTGAAGGAGAACTTGAGGTGTTCGCATCCATGAGGAAGGACTTGACGCGCCAGGGTTTGGTCTTCGAATCCGGGAAGGGATCTTGGGGTTCCAGCATCATCGGGTCCGGGAAGAGAGCTTCGCGACATCGGATCCGTGAGATAGATCTCGACTTTCCATGATGGTGCTCTTCGATCATCGTTTCCATGTCGGTGACAATACTTGGGGTTCGATGTTTGGTCTTGGCAGCACCCAAACGCATCAAGGTTGGTGAAATTGGAACCAAAACAGTTGACACATCACACCTTCCTGATTCGGTACGAGAACTCATAGCCAAGCCAAACCAAAATAGGATGCTTGCGAGGACGTGCAGGTGGTTGGCGTCGCATGACCTGCAGGACAAGGAGACGCTGGGACATCGGGCTGTGCCGGCAACAGATCGACAAGGAGGCCCGGTCAAGGAGGTACTGGCGACGGGCACGTCGACCAGCAGTACCTTGAGGCGGCGCGGATGGTGATGCTCAGCACAGACAGGGAGAAGCAGCCAGCGAAGGGGAGACCAACCGCGGCAGCACGGACCTGGCTGGCGGCGAGCTTGCACGGGTCGGCAACGAGGAACCACGATGGCGGCCTTTGCACAAACAGGAAGGAGAGGGGCGCGTGGAGCACGCGTCGGAGGGGACGACGATGCGGGTTGGAGAAGAGGGGAGGGCGACCAACGTCGCCGGCGTGGTTGACCTGCGAGCGAGGCAACGCTCTGAGCGAGGCAGGCGATGGCGAGGCGCAAGGCGGAGGGCGGCCGGACAAGATCTACGTCCGAAGCAGCGACTTGGTGCTGTGGTCGGCGGACGTGGGCCGGAGGATAGGTGGGGTGCGCTTGGGGAGGAGCGGGCTCGAGCAAGGCAGGTGAGGGGAGGGAGCTCAAGGAAGGAGAGGCGAGGCAGCGGGGTCGAGGGATCCAGGGAGGTGCCGCACGACGAGCGGGTCGGGGAGCGTCGAGGGAGACGAGCGGGAGGTGGGGGTCGCTATCGGGGTGGGGCCGGGGCTAGCGCGGGTTGGGTCTGGGACTCTGGGTGCGTTTGGGTAGCGTGTGTGCTTGCGTTGCTGCGTGTCGCGTGAGTCATGTCAGGGAATGGGGTAGGGTGGACCGGGAGTGGTGTGTGCTGCAGCTGGTGCAACAGCGGCCGCGGGTAGGGTTAGGGTAGGAAGGGGATTAGGGTTTGGGGGTCTTGGTTTTAGGGTTAGGTGTGGGGTGGTAGGTGGCCTGCGGCTGGGCCTTTGGGCTTGGCCGTTTGGCTGCCTCCCCCACAAAAATGTTTCATTATTATTAGTATTAGACTAAGGTTTTATTTTTAAAAGCCTTTTGTAAATATATTTTAGACAAAACAAAATATCGAGGGAGTTTGGGTTTCTAATTTGAAATAAGAGGGGGAAGTAATGTCAAACAAAAATAGGGTTTTCCACGAAATACTTTTATGCTAAAACATGCATGATGATGCAAAAAATAAAATAACAAACATTTTCTAGTAGTGGTTTTTACCTGGGGTGCTACAATTCGACACCACTAACAATGGATCTCGCCCTCGAGATCCGCCTCATGGTACGGGAAGAAGGCCGGCGATATGAAACTTCTGGCTTCATGTAGATCCTCGCGACACCACTAACAAGGGTTCTTTCTCCATCTTGAAATTGGCGACACCACCAACAAGAGGTCATTGATCATGTTCGTCGAGAGAACACTCCGGATAATCAACGGACGAAGTTAAAGGTAAGGCCACCTCTAACTTCCATGGAAGGAGTAAGAATTGCATCGATCCACCATTCAATATACAAAAGCGAATGATAAGAGTAGTGGTATGGTCGCGACTCCATCCCGCACTCAAAGCATTACTCTGTACTCGAACAGACGAACTATGCAACCACCCTCAGAATTTAGACTGAAGATCTCAACAAACGAGGTTCGGAAGCAAAGAAGTGATGTAGAGTCTTTATCAGATCTGATGGATATGAGGTCGTCTCATTGAAAAACACCGGAAGATACAAAGAAATTTTTTAGTGAATTTTTGGTCCACTGAAGGTACACAGAGGGAGATTCCTCAGATGGCATGAAGACAAAATGTCGAAGCACCGTTACAAGAGGAAGCGAAACCCTGAAGGTACGACGGAATCCCTACCACGAGAATTCCTGGACTCGAAGAAAAGATAAGGGGTAGATTCAAAACACGCAAAGGTAAGAGGAGAATAGCAGAGGGATAAGGAGTAAAAACAGACCTAATTAGAGCTATCCAACCGATTTTCCAAAATAGTTTTGACACTCTACAACGTCCGTTAGCGAGGTTATCCTATAGGCTGGACCAGTGGGGTATCGTAACTGCTGAGCTCTGATACCACTCTGTAACACCCTCAGAATCGGTCCTATGCAAGTTTCAGCGATCCCCGCCAAACCCGCATAGAAACGATTCAAAGGTGCCCACCAGGCACTTTCGTGCGGGTGGAAAACGAAGTAATATCATTACACAATAGTCCGCGATGGAACCCACAGAACAGATATATACAATAGCGACTCAAAGAGTCAAGAATAAGTTATACAATACAAAGATCCAAATCACCTTCAAAACGATACAGCGTTCGAGTACGGACAAGATGCAAATTGAGCTAAGAGCCCTGAAGAATAACCAATGGCGTCCATAACCCTGCCCAGGCCAAGCCGGAAGGGTAACCCTGCTAACGACGTCGATCTCAAAACCTGCTTAAACAAAAGGGGTGCCGACAAAGGGCAAAGGAAAAAGAGAGCGGTCAGTACTAAGGCCAGTACACGGCGAGACTAGAATTCGGCGGTCCTCGCCTACATAGGTATGGTGGACTGAAGCGGCAGCGCAGCATGCACTAAACAACCTATAGAGACTCAATACAACTGGCGGCTATCAGATAGGGATAAGAAAGACCTATTCGAATCCAACCTGAAACTATCTCCAAGCATACCCATCCTGGTATTTCCCCCTCGAGACCAAACGAGGAAGTCAACCGAGGAACTCACACAGTTGGCAGTTTTATTCATTCCGTTATAGTTGCGGCAATTACTAGTCAGATATAGATAGCATGAGTCATCCTGATATAGTAAGCAGTGGGCAGTTTTAGTTAACCATTCCGTTGTAGTTGTAGTACTTACTAGTCAGATACATATAGCATGAGGCATCCCAAAACCCAGCAGTTGTTGGTACTTTTCTTTAGTCATTCCGTTGTAGTTGCAATACTTACTAGTCAGATACAATGGTAACAGGTGATAACCCAAAACCAGCAGTTGTTGGCACTTTTATTTAGCCATTCCATTATAGTGAAGCTGATTACTAGTCATTATAAAGTCAAATTTATAGCACTACTTTAGTTATAGTTGTCTATGATCGAGATACTGTGCTCCAAGTCGTCCATAACTGCGGACACGGCTTTCAGAAAGTTTTACCCTGCAGGGGGCACAAATAGCAACACACGCATGATCAACCTCGAGAAAAACCAATAAAAACTCAACGAGGCATCACGACAGAGCAAATGCAAGATTCATATAAATTTCAGGGGGCCACCCCACCAAGCTACCCGCTACGAAGTTGGCCGGCTCCAAGACGGACCCAGAGGTTTGTGACAACGGCTGTAAACGACTGGGAACCCAAAAGTGTGACTGGGCTTGTCGATACCGTGAAAACGTGGCACGAGGTTCCAAAACAATACAGGCCCTCCACGCGCAATCATAATAAAGCAGTAAAGCATGGCATAAGTACATGATAGTAATAAAGCCCCAAACTATTTTGTGGCCCCAAGAAATAAATATGACTCAAGCTCTGGCTAGGGGGATTCATGGTCCCACATGCGGATAGTGCGAATATTCAAAGAACAGGTATCAAGTACTCGGGGTCCTACGGGACACAAGTGGACGGTTAAAAACCAAATAACATCTATTGGCCACCTATGCCTCTGCATTATTTACTTACTTCAATTTTAGTTATTAAACATTAATTAAAGCCATGATCATCTCCAACATTAAACATGCGGCATTAATTTAACAACTGTGGTACTTGAGGACACACAACCGCACCTGAGCAAGCGACTACGACACGCAAGTCCAACTGTCTACCAAACAACAGGTAATAGGATGTGTCCAAGGCAATATAAGGCTGCAAGGGATATCACGGGTACGAAAACTAGAGCATCGCAACACAGATAGCAATAGATCAACAGGAGGAAATAAAGACTATAAAAGTAAGATAGGTAGAAAGGGGGAGAATGCTCGCCTGAAAACATTGCTGAAGGTTCATCCGAAGATCGGGTCGACACTCGCATCAACTCATCGGCCTAATCCGTAAAGAAGCAAAGCACTAGAACAAACACCGGATGCACTATTTAATACTACGGCAAAAGATCGGGCATGATGCATGTATGATGTATGACATGGCAAAGATGCGATGCAATTAGGCCATATTAAGCGGAACCGGGGTCCCGGCAATTAATTAGGTGGTTCATGTCGTTTAGATACCCTGCAATTTAAATGTTGTCTTAACAAGGCCAAATATAGCACAGGTTCGCTACACAAATTTAAATGGCCCAATATTAGACTAGAAAAGCCTGCATATGGTCTCCATATTTAATATAGGTGAATCGGCATAAGGCCCCCAACCCCACAATATGTATGCAAGCATGTTCAATTAAGATGCAAGAAGTATATGTATATCAATTTATAAAATAGGGCTTGGGAAGGGGTCGCACATGGTTCCAACAATCTTGGTTCGGGTTCGGTCTTCGGATCGGGCTTCGGGGTCTTGACGTCCGTGAAGGAGAACTTGAGGTGTTCGCATCCATGAGGAAGGACTTGACACGCCAGGGTTTGGTCTTCGAATCCGGGAAGGGATCTTGGGGTTCCAGCATCATCGGGTCCGGGAAGAGAGCTTCGCGACATCGGATCCGTGAGATAGATCTCGACTTTCCGTGATGGTGCTCTTCGATCATCGTTTCCATGTTGGTGACAATACTTGGGGTTCGATGTTCGGTCTTGGCAGCACCCAAACGCATCAAGGTTGGTGAAATTGGAACCAAAACAGTTGACACATCACACCTTCCTGATTCGGTACGAGAACTCATATCCAAGCCAAACCAAAATAGGATGCTTGCGAGGACGTGCAGGTGGTTGGCGTCGCATGACCTGCAGGACAAGGAGACGCTGGGACATCGGGCGGTGCCGGCAACAGATCGACAAGGAGGCCCGGTCAAGGAGGTACTGGCGACGGGCACGTCGACCAGCAGTACCTTGAGGCGGCGCGGATGGTGATGCTCAGCACAGACAGGGAGAAGCAGCCAGCGAAGGGGAGACCAACCGCGGCAGCACGGACCTGGCTGGCGGCGAGCTTGCACGGGTCGGCAACGAGGAACCACGATGGCGGCCTTTGCACAAACAGGAAGGAGAGGGGCGCGCGGAGCACGCGTTGAAACCAAAAAAACAGAAATGCAATAACTTTTGCATCCGAACTCCAAACAGGATGAAACCAATTTTGTTGGAAAGATAACAACGAATAGAATCCAACAAAATATTGGGTGTCACCTTAGGAGAAAATACCATGAATATATATGTGAAGTATCCCCCAAGGTGTGGAGCTGGAAAACTCGCAAGATCAAAAACCGCAATAAGATATGCAAGTGAAATCCTTATTTGATGAACTAGAGCTTGTTATGATGATGACCACAAGCTCTAGACCCTCTTATGGACAAGAAACAAATAAAACCAAGAAATATGATGCTATGAATGTAAAGGTTTGAGCTCTCTCCGAACGATGCAAACGAGACACCCGCTCGAGAGCCCCTCTTGATAGAACGGCTATCTATCCTAAACCTGGTCTCCCAACTAACAAAACGAGACCGATAAAAGAAAAGCCCTATCAAGAACATACCTTTGCCTTGAGCATCTCACTTGAACTTGATGTAGACCGTCTTGTTCTTCTATAGTGGGAGCACCTTTCTTGTTTGCTCTTGCTTGATGAAGATGAAGACTTGCAAATTGCTCCCCCATACTTCATGGTGAAACCTTTTCTTTGAACTTGTATTCATCAATCCATGATCATGAGGATGGAAAGCTTCAAGCATGAGATCTTCTAGAGATGGCGCATCTTGAGCTTGCCCTTCTTCATCCCTTCCTAAGGTTGATCCATCTTGATGCAACTCTTTGCACTTGTCTTGATCAACCTTTAAGCTCCTTATTTTTTTTATCTTTCAACCTTGAAACCAACACATGACCCAAGCGATGCCAATGGACAAACTTACAAGTGAAACTCAATTTACACATTAGTCCATAGAGATTGTTATTAATTACCAAAACCACACATGGGGAGCATACATGCCCTTTCAAATCGATTCTGAGTTCCGTTTATTATTTTACTTTTGTGTTTATGTTTGTACCCTTTTTAGACCAATCCGCCAAATTCATCGCATTTGAAATTTTCTTTGTACATTAGATTCATCCTTTTTTCCACACAACTCTCGTGTTGTATGTTTTTAATTTGGATGTTTTTAGATGAATTGCCGATGAATTAACTCTTTTATCTCCAAAGTGTTAGTGAGTTTGGAGGCATCTCTCTAATCCCATGTGAGCTTTTCAGTTGTATTTGTACCTATTTTTCTGGTCGTTACTTTCTTTTTGTCAATCCATCGTTTCGTGATGAGGTCTACGTGAGAAAGATACACATTAGTGATGTGATTCTATTTCGACAACCGATTTTCAGTGTCAAGAACTTCAAGTTTGTGATCATGTTTGGACCATTTTAGACTAATTTCGTTAAATTTATGGCACACTGTCAATCGTTTCATTTTCTTGATCACCATCTCATTGGTCATCATAACTATCGTGTTGGTGTAAGTTTTTGTTTCAAGGGTCATAAACAAAGTGGTTTCAAATTATCTACAAATGTGGTGATGTAAGTGGTCAGTTTATCATGTTAAAAAGAGGTGAAAACGAAACAACCAAACACATAAATGTTGCATCACTGGAGCTCAAAACCAAACATTAGCCTTTCGTTCATGCTCTCATGGCAAGGAGACTAAACTAACATGATTTTTCGTCCGAACTACCCAATAGCCTACTAATCACGCTTGTAAAACTTAGGACTTCTTTAGATCATAAAATTTTAAAACACGGGAATAGGAAGAGCATAATAACTTGACAAGGTTACGGGTAGAAAATAGAGAATTGCAAAACAAATGAAAACCATAGGATTAATCATTTGAATGGAACACAAGCAAAATACAATAAAAATGCCTTAATCCTACACGGATGAGTGTAAAAGAGAGGTTAGAGTGAATGCTGAAATTCATATGGGATTGAAGTGTAGGAATGCACTCCATAGAAATTTTAGAGGTATGATTCCTCTGATCCAAAGGGCATTCTTAGAAAAATATCTTATTGGTTGAATTCCTCCAAATTATTTTTGAAAATCTGAGCCCTTAGGCGTCTCCAATTTCTTCCTGGCGTCTATAGAGCGGAAGGTGCATACGTGGTACAACTGGTACCTATAATTTATTTATTTAAGCAATTTACACAACAACAAATTGAGAATATATCCGTAGGCTTGAAAATATTGCAGGGAAAACTCGCAAACTAAAACCTACATTCATTACTCCAATTGCAGGGGAGTATTATCTTTCATTGAAATGCTTAAATAGATATTTGGTCATATTATCATGGTTAAAAAAAAAATTGGTTACATCTATACCTAATAATAAAGCACGAAGTGTTTCTTCCGGTCCAACACTTTTCTAGACCAGTTTACCCTTCCACCAAATCACGTATTACAAACAATGCCACCGGCACCGGTAAGTGGGAAAAAAAACGAACAAGCCACCGCGTGAGAAATAGCTGTTCACTGCTCCCGTCCCGTGAAAAAAAATCGACACGGTTTGTTTAGACGAACGAGTCTTCCCTTTCCTCCTCCTCTACCGCATACCCGCGAAGTGGATCTCGGGCATGAGATCCAGGATCATGGTGGCGGAGTCCAGTGGGCGGACACGGCAACCGGCGGCACTGACCTCATCCTTTTGCATCGCGCACGGAATCATTCACAACTTCCTGATTCCTTTTGCTTGTGCAGATGTGAGTTACGCATCCATGCATGGACGCCAGGCACAACCATCCTGCTCCGTCGCTGCCTAGACGTTGAGCGCCACCACCCTGTAGGGTTTCGTAGCATGGAAAACAAAAAATTTCTACCGCATACAAACAAACAAGCCAAGATCTATCTACTAGATTGTAGCAACGAGTCGATGGAATAACTCACCCTCGAAGATTCCAAAGTGTTTAACGAGAGCGGGTTCTCGTGGGTGATGTAGTCGTACTCTTCCCGATCTCAAGATCGCGTAGACGATCCTTCCGGCGCTGCGTTCCGACAGCGCTCCCGTAGTCGGTCACACGTTCGGTACTCGACGAAGACCTTCCTCTCCCTTGTTCCAGCAAGCAGCGGAGGTTGTAGCACTCTCCTCGCGATTCCGGCAGCACAACGGCGTGGTACCGGAAGTAGAGGAGAGATCTCGCAGGGCTTCGCCTTAAGCCGGAGCGAGTATGGTGGGCTATGAGAAATCCCTCGACGATCTAGGGTTTAGACACGCCGAGGAAGAGGTGCTAGGGCCGGCGGCTAGGGCTTGGAGGTGCCCAAGTCGGCGGCAAGGAGATCCCTAGGCTGCGGCGGCTTGGAGGGCGGCGGCGGCTAGGGTTAGGGTTTTCGGGGCAAGGGACTTGTGTACTAGGAGGGGCAGCCCTGCCCCTCCCTTTATAGGTGGGAGGCGCGGCCAAGGGGAGGGGAGTCCCTCCCCAACTCGGCTTGGGTGGGCGCCGCCGGTTGGAGGAGGGAACTCCTCCCCAACTCGGTTTCCCACTCCTCCTCTTTTCCTCTTTCCAAATTTAGCCGTTTGACTTTTCAAACTAGCTATTTGACTTTTCAAACTAGGATTTGAATTAATCCTTTATTTGGTTCAGCGATGACACTTAGTACATGATGCAATCATACCAACTTGATACAACACATTCATGTATCCTTCCCCTCCGGAGTGCCGGACATTCTGGAACATTCTAGAACATTCCCGATGAAAACACCGGAACCGTTCTCCAACTCCGAAACAGGACTTTCCTTATATGAATCTTATTCTCCGGACCATTCCGGATCTCCTCGTGATATCCCGAATCCCATTCGAGACTCCAAACAACATTCGGTCTCTTTCTCATCATTCCATAACTACTCAAACAACATCGAATCCTTAAGTGTGTCTCCCTACGGTTCGTGAATTATGCGGACATGATCGAGACACTTCTCTGAACAATAACCAATAGAGGAATCTGGAAATTCATATGGCTCCCACATATTTCAACGATTACTTTGCGATCGAATGAACCACTTACATACGATATCAATTTCCCTTTGTCTCACGATAGTTTACTTATCCGAGGTTATGATCATCGGTATCTCTGCATACCTAGTTCAACCTCGTTACTGATAAGTACTCTTTTCTCGTTCCCGTGATATGTGATCCCTTGTGAGCCAGTCACATGCTTGCAAGCTAATTGGATGACATTTCACCGAGAGGGCCCAGAGTATATCTATCCGTTATATGGATGGACAAATCCCACTCTTGATCCATGTGTTTCAACCAATACTTTCCGAACACTCAATGCCACCTTTATAGCCACCCAGTTACGGTGTGGTGTTTGATGTCATCAAAGCATCCATCCGGTAAAGGTGATATGCATGATCTCATGGTCGAAGGAATTAGATTACTATGTATCAGAAAGCATATAGCAATTGAACTATTAAAATGACTTGATCTTTATGCTACGCTTATCTATAGGAGTATGTCCACCATATCATTCTCCTAACGATATGATCTTGTTGTTAATAACATCTCAATGTTCATGATAGGGAAACCACAATCATCTATTAACCAACAAGCTAGTATTATATAGAGGCTTTACTAGGGACTTCAAATTAAGTTTACAAATCACACAAGTATTAATGTTTCCTTGTTAATACTATTATAGCATGAATGTAAACATTTATCATAAACACAAAGATATAATAATAACTACATTTATTATTGCCTCTAGGGCATATCTCCAACACACCCCGCTCCATTATCTCCGCATCTCACGCCACCATGTGTACCATGATGTTTTCTTGTCGTGCACTCGAGACCAGCACCTCCCTAATGCTATAGACGCGATCTAGGTCATCGCTTTCTCATGGACCACAATCACGGCGGCATCAGGCGCCTGGGCGGGGAGAGAAATCAGATTAGCCGATGCGCCGCCGCTGCTACCGACACGCCCCGCCCCGTCGTCTTGGAGAGCGTCAGAGCAGAGGAGGAGGGTGACCAAGTTTTTCCAAGGCGTGCTCTTAGACAATAGCGTAGAGGCCTAGAAAAAGAAAGACGCGAAGTTCAGCGTGCGGGATTAGCCAAATGAGCTCGCCATGCAATCAACCGAGGCTTTGCTTTGTGGTGGAGAAGAGGTGGCCGCTGATCTCCTCCTATCCTAATGTGAATGGTAAATATTCTTTGCTCAGATCGCCCAGAGGACAATCTTCCGGTCTCTGTAGCAGGTAGCGTACTAATTCGGCAATTCTAAATCCCAGAACTAAACTACCATAATGTACAATACTTACTTTAAAGTGCTTTACCTTGCACTATTTAAATTCTTTTTGCTGCTTATAATAGGAGCGATGTACAACAGTTGGTTCCTGAGCTTTTGCCTTCTTGTTTAATGTATTCATGAACATCATGTTTTTACGGTTTCACACTCTAAAAGTTGGAATTGTATGACTCTACCATATCATGTTTCATTGGGAGAATTATTCAGGTTATATGATGTGTTCCATGAGAGTGTTTACCGAATGAGAGGAGGTGATTTTCTCACTTTTTCCTAAATGTGAAGTTGCTCGTTCCTACTACATTGTATGAAGTTCTAAATTTATTGGATGCATAAAATATTTTTTTGGACTATATTTGAAGGCATTAATGCTTATATTTGAGGTGTGGAGAAACATCAAAGCCTCCGTCGCATTAGGATCATGGACTGGCTTGAAGAGTTTTCAATCTAGAGGAACAAACAATCATGTTTAAATATTTGTGCATTTCTCTTAATTGGTATGCTCAAGGAAACAACTTTTGATAGGGTTGTGCCTAAATCTGCGGGAGGAGGAGAGGATGGTAGCGCGTGCATTAGGATCATGGACTGGCTTGAAGAGTTTTTAATCTAGAGGAACAAACAATCATGTTTAAATATTTGTGCATTTCTCTTAATTGGTATGTTTAAGGAAACAACTTTTTATAGGGTTGTGCCTAAAGCTGCGGGAGGAGGAGAGGATGGCAGCGCGTGTGACTGCAGAGCACGCCATGGATGTTAAAATTGGCCATGTGTACCAACGAAAACTACTTTGTGAGTCTCTACAACACAAATATTTTCCCTCCCATTACAATGTACGGGTATGTTTCCTAATCACTTTTTGGACTATTTTATCCTCCAACAAACACCAAATTATCCACTGATGCCATCCATAAGTCATGATACGGTTTGACACGCGCGACATCAGTATGAGGGAGGCGTCAGACCTGTGGTTGGCGCAACAGCCGGGAGGACGAAAAGGACCGTCTTCCTGTCATATACGTCTAGGTCTCCCGCGACCTTTTAGCTACCTATTTGATTGTGTGTCCTACTCCAATAGCACATGGTACTCACGATGGATCAGGTTGTTTATGTTTCCGGTTGGATTAGTTCTCGCTGATTACACGGAGCCGGTCGTCGTTCGTTCGGTTTCTGGCTCTCCGCTATCTAGATCACCGCTACTGCCAACAGTCGCTACTACTATGAGGAGTTCGACAAGTTTAGAATGGCTTCTCGGCCATGGCTCAGCTCCTCGATTGGTCCATGGGATAACTCCTCTATGCTGCCACCAGACGACCATGAGGTGACAGCCATGGCGATCCAAAGGTCATAGGGGAAAGCGGCTGCCGATAGCGCGAAGAGTAGATATGCGAGTACTCGCTCACTATCCCGGTGGAGACCCTAACACATGATTTTAGCTCGACGAGGCCTGTGATGGTCAGTGGTGCTGCAATTTAGCTTCGGGAACAAGGTATATATGTATACTTTTTTTCTCCCGTTGCAACGCACGGGTATGTTTCCTAGTATAATATAATAAAGCACGAAGTGTTTCTCCCGGTCCAACACTTTTTTGGATAGGTTTGCCCTTAACAGTTTAGATGTATTACCCACCACGCCACACGTAAGTCACGCGTCTAGAAATTACTGTTTTGCCCCCGTGTTTGGAAAATACTACCCACTGTTGCCACGGGCAAGTAGAAAAGAACGATTCGGAAAGAAAACCACCGTGAGTGTCTCTCTCCTTTCACCTCCTGGACAATTCCCCATCGCGCCAGTGCGCCGCCCCTCTCCCTCGATCTCTCCAGCGCTAGCCTCTCCCCTGACCTCGCAGACGCAGTTTCCCGCGCCTACGAACCACATGCGTCGCGTGTCGGAGGACGCCGACGAGCAACGACTGGCGCCGCCTCCATCACGCCGGAGGGCCGTGGGATGCACCTCGCCTTGGGGTCTCTCTTCAGAGCGCCCCCCACGACGGAGGCCACGGCCACCCCTGCCCGGATCCCCAGTATCATCGGTGCCCTTCCCCTCCTCCCCGCCCCCGCACCACCGCCCCCCTCCTCCCTATGGTCCAGTGCCGACTCCGGCAAGAGGGCTACTGACCTGAAACACCGGCAACCTCGCTGAATCCCAGCAACACCGGTCCCCCTCCCCTCTGCCCCAGGAAGTGCGAGGTCAAGTTCTTTGGCCACCTCCGGCGATGGACACCTTGAGGCAGCACATCACCGTCCCGTCTTGGAAGTTCAGAGCTTGCAGTACAGCAGCAGCAACCGCAAAACGGACGGCCTGAAGTGCGGGTGTGCCTGGCTGCGGTTGCTATTTCGGGCCTGCCACTGTGCTTCAATGGTTCAGATTGGAAAAGAAGCTATTCGTATGATCATAAAGGACCTATTTTTCTTATAGATTATATGCCACTCCTAACACAGGCAATAGCAGCTCAAGATAATTTTGCCAAACCTTAGAATTGGGAAATTAGGCATCGGCGGTGAAGTTTCCAGCCCAGCATTAGTCTTTCTTTTATCCAGGGAATAAACTTACTACTCCCTCCGACCCATATTAGCTAAATTTAAATGAATCTAGACACTATTTAGTATATAGGTTCATCCAAATTTTGACAGATCCAAGTCAACTAATATGGATCGGAAGGAGTAGTGAAATTTATGGCATCCACTTGCTCGTGGCTTCGTTAGGGGAGAGAAAACATACACGCATCCTCATATCTTAAATTGGTTTACTTTAGCAACTCATCACTCCTAAACTCCCGTGCAAAATGGTTATGAGAGGAGGAAGATTTTTTCATATACCTACTAAGTACATTTCAAATGGGATAAATACAACATCCTAATATTATACCCTGAGTATCCTAAACACGTCGAGGAGTAAATCTTACTTGATAGATATATTTAGTTGGCTTCTGCTTTATATCCATTATACAATGTCGAAATGGCTAATTGAAATGCATTTTAGACGAATTGGGTTCTTAATATTTTATAAATTCTATGCGGATGGATTTCTTTCTATCTCTGCAAGTAGAGGAAATATCTACCATGTTTTCATCTTCAATTCAATTATTTTTCATTGGCACTACTCTTTTGCAGCACTTTGACAAACTTGGTATAGCCATCTGCATATAAATTCAGTTATATGTTCCGCGACTTTCAAAATTGTACGGTATGGTAGACATGTAAATCAGGCACTCCTTATAATTTAGATTCGGCTGACAGGTGGATTTCAACATACTAAATAATATTCATTTGATTTAATGACACCGTAGTAACACGGGTTTTGTGCTAGTATTATGAAAAAGAATAAATCAAATACCGCTGAACTAAAATGGCAATCCAAAACGTGAGACGGGAAACGATCCGCGCAGGCAGGCCCGCGGCTGACATTATCTGCAGGCTCACAAATAAGGCGCGGCCATCGCAGCGCTCACCCTCGAGCGCGAGCAAAGGCCAAGGCAAAGCACGCACGCACACACACACAGCACCATGGCCGCCGAGGCACTCCCGCGGGCCGCCACGCGGCCAGCCGCGCGCCGGCCGTCCGTGGCCGCCGCTTCCGCCTCGCGCCTCCTCCTCGGCCAGCGCCCCTTCCTCGCGCCGTCCGCGTCCCGCTTCGCCGCCGGGCGCGCTGCGGTGGCCGGCCCGGCCGCCGGAATCCGCCCGCGCACGCGTAGGCCGCGCCTCTCGGTCTTCGCCATGGCCGGCAATGGTGAGTGTGCATCAATCAGTCGGTTTCGGCATTCCTTTTGAGCTCTCTTTAGGCGTGTGTTGTCGCTGTACTGCGAGTGTGCAATCCTAGGTGTGGTTGCAGAAAGTGTTCTCTGCAGAGGCGATGTTTGATAAAATGACCAAGAGAGCAGAGGCGAAGTTTCATAGAATCCACTATCAGAGTCGTACTGGATTACAATCCAGTATGGTGAATTTAGGCGTGTGTTCTGTTGGATAGTTTATTAGGCGCTCCGGCGCTTTCACAAATGGAGGCAGGTTGGAACCGTGTGTGCCTGCAGACGGCAGTGGTGCTTACAGTTGTTAGTGGGCTCTGCCGATAAATAGTTGTTTATCCAACATGGATGAGATACTACAGTGCTTTGTACTTGCTGTAAAAACAATGCTGGATTTCATTATTTCTTGTTAGAATTGGTTTGTAGAAGGTATGAGGAGTATTTCGTGTGTAAGTTCTCATTTTAATGGGATGTATGGGTAAGTGTTAGAAAAGTATTTATAGTTCTCAAGAAAATGCATATCTTAACGAGGTTTACTTCTTCAAAACAACAGAATGACCAAAAAAATATGGAAATTATATCAGAGTGTTTTGAACTAAATTAGGATAGCATAATAACACAGTGTCATGTATCGAAGTTTATTTAAAATTCTTATTAACAACATAATACCTTATCTATCAAGAAAATCCTTAGTATATACCTAAGGAAATTGGAGCCTGCCTTGTTCACTGCGGTGGGCACGAGCATGCTTTGACAGTGTAACAATCAAATCAAACTGTTTTGGCAGGCTGATGTTCATTAAGTGACGTACCTACTGAGACAGTACAAGCCAAAAAAGAGAGCAAGATTTACGTAGGGAAGTTCCTCATGAATGTTGACTCTATAGGGCTATTTAGCATTGAATCTGAACAGTATATGAGAAATACTAAACCTTTGCTCAAGTTTTATAGTTCTGTTAGACTGTGACCATTCCTTTTAGATTATGTAAACTTTACTCCCGGCCTCTGCATCAACAAAGTACGCACAGAACAAAAATCGTGACCAACTTTAACGTTCTGAAATCTGCAAGGCACTTGGATTCTTTTTTGCACTTGCTTTTGCCATACCCCACGTTCTTAGCCAGTAAAAATCAGCCATTTGCTCAGCTTAATGACTTAAATGTTTACTACTTTTCATTCTATATACAGATCGCCAAGTACCTTTGGAGGATTACCGTAATATTGGTATTATGGCCCATATTGATGCTGGGAAAACAACAACTACAGAGCGCATTCTCTATTACACTGGAAGGAACTACAAAATTGGTGAGGTTCATGAGGGAACAGCCACTATGGACTGGATGGAGCAAGAACAGGAGAGAGGAATAACTATTACATCTGCAGCAACCACTGCTGTCTGGGACAAACACAGAATCAACATCATTGACACTCCTGGGCACGTCGACTTCACTCTTGAGGTTGAACGTGCTCTCAGGGTGCTGGATGGTGCTATATGTCTCTTTGACAGTGTTGCTGGGGTAGAACCACAATCTGAAACTGTGTGGCGCCAAGCAGATAAGTATGGAGTTCCACGAATATGTTTCGTGAATAAAATGGACCGCCTTGGAGCTAATTTTTATAGAACTAGGGACATGATAGTGGCAAACTTGGGTGCAAATCCTTTGGTGATACAGTTGCCGATAGGTTCGGAGGACAATTTCCAAGGAGTTGTTGATCTAGTCAGAATGAAGGCTATTGTATGGACAGGAGAGGAACTTGGTGCACAATTTTCATACGAAGACATACCTGCTGATCTCGAAGAGATGGCTCAAGAGTACAGAGTTCGGATGATAGAAACTATTGTTGAGTTGGATGATGAAGCTATGGAGGGTTATCTGGAAGGAAATGAACCTGATGAGGAAACTGTGAAGAAATTAATCAGAAAAGGAACAATAGGTGCCAGCTTTGTCCCCATTTTATGTGGTTCAGCATTCAAAAACAAGGGTGTCCAGCCATTGCTTGATGCTGTTGTTGATTACTTGCCATCACCACTTGACCTGCCACCAATGAAAGGCACTGACCCAGATGACCCTGAATTGGTTCTCGAAAGACTTCCTAGTGACGACGAGCCATTTTCTGGGTTAGCTTTCAAGATCATGACTGATCCATATGTGGGTTCATTAACATTTGTCCGTATATACTCGGGGAAGTTGATTGCTGGTTCATACGTTCTCAATTCAAACAAAGATAGGAAGGAAAGAATCGGAAGGCTTCTAGAGATGCATGCAAACAGTAAGGAGGATATAACAGTTGCTGTGACAGGTGACATAGTAGCCCTTGCTGGTCTGAAAGATACAATTACTGGTGAAACACTATGTGACCCAGATAACCTTGTAGTGCTTGAACGTATGGAATTCCCTGATCCTGTGATTAAGGTTGCTATTGAACCAAAGACCAAAGCTGATGCTGACAAAATGGCAAATGGATTAATAAAGCTTGCTCAGGAAGATCCATCATTCCACTTCTCTAGGGACGACGAAACCAACCAGACAGTTATTGAAGGGATGGGAGAATTACACCTTGACATCATTGTGGACAGATTAAAGAGAGAGTTCAAGGTTAGTGTTCTGACTAGTTGTAGATGCAGTACATACCCCACAACTTCTTCATATAATTATATTTAAGCTGTATCAATTAGGTCATAAATCAACGCAGTCTAGCCGCTGCACTAGACCTGAAAATTATGAATTATGTCTCATTATAACTTACTCTTATGCAAAATGTCTGACCAGGTTGAGGCAAATGTTGGAGCTCCACAAGTAAACTACCGTGAAAGTATTTCCAAAATTGCAGAGACTCATTATGTCCACAAAAAGCAGTCTGGTGGATCAGGGCAGTTTGCCGATATTATTGTGCGGTTTGAGCCTATGGAAGCTGGAACTGGGTATGAATTCAAGAGTGAAATCAAGGGAGGGGCAGTGCCAAAAGAATACATACCAGGCGTGATGAAGGGAATTGAAGAAAGCTTACCCAATGGTGTCCTTGCTGGTTACCCAGTTGTGGATTTGAGAGCAGTGCTCGTTGATGGCTCCTACCATGATGTTGATTCGAGTGTCCTTGCATTCCAAATTGCAGCCAGGGGGGCCTTCCGTGAAGGATTGAGGAAAGCTGGTCCAAGACTCCTGGAACCTGTAATGAGGGTTGAAGTGATTACCCCTGAGGAGCATTTGGGTGACGTTATTGGTGATTTGAACTCTAGAAGAGGACAGGTTAACAGCTTCGGGGATAAGCCAGGTGGACTGAAGGTACTAAGCAGTACATTCTCTCCATTCTACTGCTATTACTTTGACTAACACTATAACGATATATGAGTAATTTTGATAAATTGGAATCTGATTCTGTATTCATTTATTTGACCTCTCAAAAATACTAATTTTGAGTTTATAGTCCATTAAAATTTCCTGCTGCATTTGCCATCCATTGTCAGCTATCGCATTCAGTTAACCCTTTTAATACCCCCCCCCCCCCCCCTCTCCTCAAATAACATCCATTTATTTTCGTTATTATTTCTCCAATTTATCTTTTAATTTAGCACTATGTGCTGTCTGAAATGTAAACTAGGAGTCTCCCAGAAAAAAAAGAAATATATCTTCGTGACTATAACAATTTAATAACTTGTTCTTTTTGCTGATTGAAGGTGGTTGACGCTTTCGTGCCGCTTGCCGAGATGTTCCAGTATGTCAGCACCCTAAGGGGAATGTCCAAGGGCCGCGCGTCCTACACGATGCAGCTCGCCAAGTTCGACGTCGTCCCACAGCATATCCAGAACCAGCTCTCAGCGGCAAAACAGGAGGAGGCCGCTGCTTAATTTTTTTTGGTGAGTCTCGTAGATATATATACGTGGCGACGGGAGAGCAAGTGAATAGGACATCAAGATGTATGTAGCTTTGTAGTGTCGAACCCAGCGGGTGTTAATTATTTGCCATTGTTTTCAGACCTGATAACGTCGTAATTTTTACACGAGATAACTGTTCATTATAAATTTTGCTTCCCTGCTTCAGTCCATTTGATGTTTGCTTCGTCTTTTCTTTTAATGTTGCTTGTATGTTGTCATTGGAGGTGTTTTTACACTATATGAATGAGGCCCATCGCCAAGCATGTAAAAATTGGTGTGTGGTATAGATGGAATTTTCAGAACCTTGGTCCTTGTGAAACCACTTTATAGAACTTAATCAGGTTTCTGAAAAAATGGAAATATAATTTTCGCTCAGGTTTTAAATGCTGGGCTCCGTTGGATTTTTTTTGCCTGCCAGACTGTTTTGTGGCAAAAGTCAGAATGGAAAACGCAGGTGGAGGGATGAACCAAACAGGAACCAGAACTCTCTGATTCCTCCTCTGTCCCTCTTCCTCCGTTTGTGAGTCCAATTCAGACTCAGGTCGTGATCTTCACTTCTGACTCCCATGGGAATTTTGGAGGATTTTGATTCATTGAAAATTTTCTGATGGACAGCATTTGATTTGTAGGATTAAATCCTTAGAATTTTTTTTCCATAGGATAGCATGTCTAGCCAAATCCTATAGGTTCCAGCAGTGTTCGAATAACTGGAAATTGTAACATGAGGTTCTAGTGAATGAAATTTTTCCTCCAAAATATAGTGCAATAACCTAATCCTGCGTTTTTCTTCCTGCATTCCGGACTGAGCTCGGAAGGGCGGCAATATACCTTTTCTGAAGGACTTCAGAGTGACGAGGCGAAGGAAACCAGATCTCAGACAAAGTGAAGTTATCACATCACATGTAAGCCATTTAATAACCACCACGAAACGTTTACACACACCCAAATATGGAGGAAAATCTCGTCAATTTTCATGCAACCAAACTAACTAAGCCTCAGACACTTTCAGTCTTAGTCTACTTCATTTGGACTATCCCTGCGCTCACAAGCTTCTGAATCTTTTGCTTCACTCCTGGGTTCTTGAGGTGCTCCTGAGCAGCCCTTGGATTCTCCTGGAAATCAATCAACACCTGCAGAAAACCTCAGAATCGTCAAGATCATTCGCCAACCTCTGGCTCAAGAAAGAGTCTGTAAGCATCTGATGAGAAATTACCTGCCGCATGACAGGGTCTGTCAGGATGTTCTGGATCTCAGGGTCCTGCATAGCTTTGCCCTGCACAAAGGGGAGAAAAAGAACAAGATTAATGACACTGTTCTCCTCCTTAAAGCAATCGATGAGCCAGATGATCCACCGTAGTAGATGGAAGGAGGGTCTTTACCTGTCTCTCTTTCAGTTCCTCAGGGGTAAGTTCACCTCTGTTCGCCTTGTTGATCTGTTGAATACACCTGAAGAAGGAGAGCAAACAGTTAGGAGCTTCTTAGTGGAAGCCAGGATAAGAAGCCAGTGACAGATCATCTCTTTAAGCATTGCTTACCTCTTTACGCCATCAAGCAACTCTTGGTTACTCGGATCATGCTTTAGCCCTTCCTGATATGTTTCCATTGCCTTGTCGTATTCTTTCATGAAAAATTGGATTGCGCCTTTCCTTGTGTATCCCTTGGAGAATGTAGGATCTAGCTCGATGCACTTCTCAGCATCCTTGAGACCTTCGGGCATGGCGCCCAGCTTGGTGTAACAGGCAGCCCTGTTGCTGTATACCTGAGATACAAATCAGTAACCAATAATAGCTTAGCAGTGAGCAACACTACCAAACCCGACAAGCACACACTTATACTGCAGAAATGTCTAATGCACCTAACATTATATAGCTAACCATCATCCACAGGCTAATAATTCAGATGGCGTATGCAAATTCGAAATGTCATTTGCATTATCGGTTAGTCTTTTGCAGGTTCCTGTCAGATGTACCAAGGCAAAACATGTACCGACGAATGCAGATATAACAGCGAAACGGCTTCACAGGATATTTTAACTCAAGCATTTCAGTAAGTTAAATTTTTTTTCAGCGGGAGAGTAAGTTAAATATCAAGGAATTACCTTTGGATCCTTTGGGTTTCTCCTAAGCGCTTCAGTGTAATGCTTGACTGCTTCTGGGTATTTTTGCTGCTTAAAGAACTCATTACCTGCACACAGCAGTATAGCAAATTAAGTATCTGATCATCTTATCAAAACCCACAAACTATTAGGGGCCATGAAGCAAGTTAAGAAGTGTTAGCAGTAGAATGCAGACAGCTTACCTTTCTCTCGCTCCTCATCAGCTAATTTTGGATCATAGTACTCTTGTTGCTCGAGATCCTTCTTCGCTCGTTCGGCATCATTTAGTCTTTTCAGGGTATCTGGGTTCCGATGCTCGGTTAGAGCCTTCTGGAAAGTCTCAATGGCAACATCATAGTCTTTCGAACTCTTAGCGAGTTTGGCAAGAGCAGTTCCTTTCCTTGTCAGTGCCCTCGAGATCATCTTGAAGTCAGCACGAAGTTCCCTTCCCCTCTCAACAGCCACATCACAATCCTTAATGCACTCATCATACTGGAATTCGGAAAAACAGAATATCAGCTTTCAAATCAGCAGATGCATAATACACTAATACAGTACAGTTACTGCCCAATTAAAATGGGGTAAGTAATTCAGAAGGCACACTACTAATTTCTCTGGGTCAAAACCCCAAGATCGCAAAGATATACCGATTCATTGTTGATGTTTAATAATTAAGAATCACCTGAACAGTGAAATCATTCCAACTTCCAGTTGTCTCTGTCAGAAATACTAACGTGTCACAAGTAAAATTTCATATCTAACACGAATTGGTATATGCTAAGCCTCTAAATATTCAGAAACTTCTGATTGGAATCACGCACGGCAATTTAAATAACTTCAAAATTAGGAGTCTTCTATGTGAAACATCAGAAGAAATTATGCCAAAATAGCTCACCTGTCCCATCTCAAGGTAAACGGCGGCGCGGTTTGTGAGGTAGGAGATGTCCTCGTCGTCGAGTTCCATGGCTTTTGTGTAGTGCTGGATCGCCGTCTCGAAATCTTTCTTTTTGTAAGCGGCGTTCCCGGCTTCCTTCTCCTTCTGCGCCGTCGCTTTCTTCTCCTTCCGCTCCTTCTCCTCATCTGTCATCTCAACAGGTTCGGGCTCCGGCTCCCTGGGCTTGGTCTCGGGCTGCTTCTGCTGCTGCTTCGGAGACGGCGGTGGCGGGGTCGACTGAGACGGCTCCGGCGCCGGCTCGGAGGCTTGACTACCGTTCTGGGTCTGGATCCTAATGTTAAGCAAGAGGCTGAGCACCTGCACCATGCGGGGGTCGGAGAGGTAGTTGTTGAGGCTGCCGGGGTTCCGCTGCACCTCGCGCAGCATCTGCGTAAAGTCCGGCTGCTCGAGGTAGGGGCGCGTGGTGGGGTCGGCGGTGATCTTGCTCCAGATGTCCGCCCCCTGGAACACGTTGCCAATGGCGTCGGCGCCGGAGGCCGGGCGGGCTCGCGGGAGGGCCTGGCGGGCCTGGGCGAGCCCGTCCTTGAGGGCCGCGTTGGAGGGCTCGAGGGCGAGCCCCTTCTCGTAGGCCTCGACGGCCGCCGCGGGGTCCCCGAGCCCGAGGCGCGCGGCGCCGAGGCGGGAGTAGCCCTTGGCCCAGTCGGACCTGAGGGCGACGGTCCTCTCGGCGTCGGCGAGCGCCTCCTTGTAGCGGCCGAGGGAGGCGTAGGCCGCGGAGCGGTTGGAGTAGAGGACGTGGTTGTCGGGGGCGAGCGCGATGGCGTCGCCGAAGTGGCGCGCCGCCTCCTCGAAGCGGCCCGCGGAGAAGGCCGCGTTGCCCTTGGCCTTCGCCTCGTCGGCCATGGCGATTAGCTGGTGATTCTGCTTGGGTTGCGGTGGATCGGGATGTGGGGGAACTCGAGTCGAGATCGTCGGATTCGAATCGGCTGGCTAGCTTGGTCGGGGAGACGGTGGGGAGGAGCAGATTATATGAAGGGGGAGAAGGTTCCCGACGGCGACCGTCCGATCTCAACGATTCTGGAAGGTTCCTGAGGTAGGGGCCGAACGGCAAGTCGCGCGAGACCGCTCGATGCTGGTTTGGTACGGGGGCTTGGTATGGTCCGGTTCGAAATAAGAGTCGTTGTACTTTGCGGTGACGGACATGAGGTCTTTGCGTTTTTTTTAGAAGAACATGTGGAATCGATGGACTTTATGGGCTCGTGTTATTGGGCTTCGGCTCAAGTTTAGCAGGCACCAGGATGATGCTCTCGGCCTAAGAGCATATCCTTGGACTTTTCGGGCCGAAATCCGAACGTATTTTAGGCCGGATGAAATTAGATTTTGGACGCCGTCTAATGAAACTAGATTTTGGTCTGGACACGCCGAGTTTCCACTCGTATTCTCAAGCGGAGTTCCCGCGTTTGACTAAAATTCAATAAACTTTGGGCGAATATAGGCGGGTTTCATTAATTAAAGACAAATACATACCTATTATATAGAATTCGGCGAACATACGAATTTTAAACTATATTTAGGCTAAATAATAACTAAAATAACTTTAAAAGGCCGTCGCCGTCGTCGATGCCGCTTCTACATGCCGAAGTTGCTATAGAAGTAGATGTAGCCGGGGTCGGCCTTGCTGTCTTCGTCGCCGTCATCGTCGCTCGGCGGCTACGGTGGGCGGGAGCTGCCCTGGACATCGTCGCCGCACCTCTAGGGATGGTAGGAGGGGCCGGCCTCGTCGTCGTCGTCCAGGACGACGAGCTGCGCGCCCTGGTAAGCGAGCTTGTGGCCAGCCCAGGCCTGGCGCTCGGCCTGCTCCAGCTGGCGCTGGACAGAGTGTGCTCCTCCTCCGAGTCCGCCCTGGACCAGGCGAGGATATCCGACGACACAGGCTCTGGCGGGGTGCGACTAATGACTACAAGTGTACAGATCGTTTGTAGCTAGTTTCTAAATAAAGATATCGATCCCACAGGGAGAAGGAGTTCTGAAGTCTAATAACTCTTGAATTAAATACTGAAATAGTAATGCTAAATAACGTTCTAAGTAACAAGATAAAATGTGAGTGTTGTGTACAAAGGTATTTTTGGGTTTTGTATATGAGAACAATAAGTAAAGTAAAACAAACTGAATACAGAAAGTAAGTATCGCGTATGTAAATGAGATATGAAACTGCAATGGAAAAAAGTGTTCTCAGAGAGTAGCGGATACACCTCTAGCATTATAAAGGGTTTAAGGTAAAAATTATTATCATGAACATTCTCAACTATGTATATGTGGGAGGAACTCCGTAATTGGATGAATAGGTAGCAACCACTGCTCACATCATTCTCATAACCACAACAGACAAGTAATCAACATCAATCGAATTACTGTGCAATTAAGAGATTTTATCTCATAGGATGTATCTCATGGCATGGACAATGTTCCGTGAGTTTCCTTGATTCCCAAGTTGATGCGTAAGGAGTGCCAACAGCTTTATAGTCGCCGTAAGTGCTAACACACATCCGTCTACCAACAAGTAGTTCCCTCCATCAATTCCTCACAAGAGGCAAATATTGAGAGGTCGACTTCTCTCAACATCAAGATGAAGACAATCTAACACATGGTCACAGTGATGAATATCATAATAAACTTTATCTTATTTCAATCTCATGCTAGGGTTTTTCCATCTCCCTAGGAACTAATGATCTACTCAGACATGGAGGAAACCAACATCATGGCAAAGACAATGGAATCTATCATAGATGAATAATACTTGTATAAATCCACAATGAGTACGAAAATTATAACAAGATGTAGATGAGATGGATGGAGATGGTGGTGATGCGGTGGTTGATGATGAAGATCGATGCCTTAGACTCCCGGATATGCGTAGGGTGAAGATGGATCCCCGGTAGATGAGTTCCCCCTACAGACCCCTTTCGGAGGTGAGGTTTCTGCGATTTCTGGATGTTTTGTACGTCGTCTCTCCGATCCGATTGCACGGGGCGAAACTATTTGAAGAGGCGGTGGCGGTGGCAATGATGAACCACAAGTATAGGGGTGTATCGTAGTACTTTCAATAAATAGGAGTATCGATCCCAACGAGGAGAAGAAGGTGTTGAGTAGTGGTATGGAGCAGGAAATCTCTGTAAATACTTAGCAAATAGAATTTTAGGGGTTTTCTGATAAAGCACAGAAACAAAGTGCAAGCAATAAAGACAACGAACAAACGCAACAGGTGGTCCAACCTTTCTTAGCAAAGGACAAGCCGGTGAAAATACTTATAAGGACCAAACGTTCTCGAGGACACATGGGAATTCTGTCAAGTGCTTTCGCTTCAAATAGCTCAGTAGTCTTCTTTGGTGTTGCAAGTTTTGTGTGGGTGAACATGTGCTAATGTACCGACCTTACTTAGACTAATATATACTTGTGATTAAACCCCCTGCAGGCATCCGCAACTACAGGAAATCAATTAAGATATAAACTTAACCACATCCTTAAACTCTGAGATCCTATGCTCCCTTGTGCAATGGTGTCCTAACGGGGGGTCAGGTTTTTGTCACTCCGACAACCCCACAATTAGTACCCAAATACACAATGCATTCCTCTAGGCCCATAAATGGTGAAGTATCATGTAGTCGATGTTCACATGACAACACTAGAAGAATAGCACCACAACTTAAATACTAAACCATTGAATAATATCTCAACACAAATCCACTACTAACAACATGACTTCTCCCATGTCCTCAAAAACTAGACGAACTACTCACAAGACATCATATGGATCAAGATCAAAGATGATATGGTGATGGATAACAATCTGAACATAAACAATAATCCAATGGTTCCACTCACAAGCATCAACTACGATAGTAATCAACACCGGGAAAGTTTCCCCTAAGAATTATGCAAGTATTCAACGCAATTGTTACAGTGGGATGGAGTGGTGATGATGGTGCTGGTGGAGATGATGGTGTGGATGATGATGATGATCCCGATGGAGTCTAGCTTAATGATGGCGTTGATGGCGACGATCTCCCCTCTCCGGGAAGGAATTTCCCCGGCAGAAATCTGCCTACCAGAGAGCTCTTTCTCCCTCGATGTTTTCCGCCCTGCAGAGGAGGCAGAATCTTGCCGTGGTCCCTCTTCGTGTTTTAGGGTTTCGAGGAGAATATATAGGCGGGAGGGTGGAACCGGAGGCCGGCCAGGTGGGCCACACCCCCTGTAAGCGCGGGGCAGGGGTGGCCCGCGCCTGGGGGTGTGGGCCCCGTGTGGCCCATCTCCGCCTCCCCTTCTGGCTTCCTTCGTCTTTTGGGAAAATATTATTTTCCGTAATTTTTTTAGTATTTTTATGATCTTCGCGAAATTACATCGAAACACCTCTTTTTCCATCAGAATCCTGACTAACATGCAAAAACAGATGAAAAGACATAAGTAACACCTCTTAATATGAAATATATCAGTGAATAGAGGCAAATTATGATATAGAATAGTGATGCAAATTGGACCTATCAACTCCCCCCAATCTTAGACCTTCGCTTGTCCCCAAGCGAAAACTAAGCTTAGTAAACATGCCCACAGGTTTATGTAGTGAAGTGTCGATAAAAGAATACAGACAAGAAGCATCACACTTACCATTACACAACTCATAGAAGAAAGCAACTCACCATTATATAACTTAGCTTGCAACAAGTACAGGAGTCACAATAGAGATGCATAAAGATAAATCATAATTGGAATTGGCAAACTTTTGTTCTTGGTCAGAGAACATCTGGCAAACAATTTCACAAAAAGCTTTTGTAGAAGTCTTCACAACAAGAGTACTCTTTGCTCAAACATAAAAGGTCTTTCAAAATGATTGCTTTCAAAGTAATACTCAATAGATAAGAGTCTTGTGCAAACAAGGAAGATAAAGAACATGATTGGATAAATTATCATATGAATGTTTGAAACACAACAACTCAAATGCTTGCTGGAGATAGAGAAGAAGTAGGTTTACTGACTCACCTTAGAAAATAGGAGAAAGGCCCTTCATAGAGGGAAGCAAGGATTTCAAGTCAAAAAGAGCTTCCAAAATATTATGGTACTTACTAGCTTTGAGCCCTCATTGCCCCTATCATAATCATCTTGAGGTGATTAAGGTTAAAGTGAACAAAGATGGAGTATATGATTGACGAAATATAAGTTGGCAATCTCATGTCCCTTGAGTACGAGGGCTGCTCCTCATGCTACTCAACTTTAGTTACCGGTAAGTTCTTGTCATTGTAAGTACATGTGTATCATAAAGAACCGCCAATGGGGTATCCCTTGCACATGATACAGGAGCTATCCCATAATCAAAATGACAAGGCAAGCAGACAGTGAGCATCTCAGCGATCTTTTTATTTGCTATTTGCATAGGTTTTTATTGAGGATGCTTCATAGATTGCTTACTATGGTTATGCTGAAAGTTTCCACCATGATTAGGCATGGCTTAAGCTAGCGGCCCAGGCATTTCTCTAACACACATACATAACTCCATGGACTTACAAGCTCCCCTTTTATTTCACACCGACGACATCCGCAAACAAAAGAGCATGGTATCAACTGGATAAGTATCCATAAGTGTTGAAAGTGTTCCCCGTGACAACACGGTTCTGCTAATCCCAACATATAGATGCAAGCATATACAACTTCGATGACACAATGGTTCAAGTTTATTAGGGGCAAGAAAATAAGGTGTGCCATCAAGTTCGTGAGAGCTTTACTAACTAGTTTTCACATAACAAAATAATTTTTAATTCAAAAGATAGATGAAGCTTGAGAATTTGCTTGGAATATCAATAATGCTAATAGGTAGATATAATGGACACAAATGGCACGTGTTTGGTTCAAAGGGGTTGGATGCATGAGAAGTATGCCTTCTCAAAACAGGTTTTTGGCTAGCAAGGCTGGGTAGCAAGCAAAAGAGTTGAAGGAAACAAGCAAACCTACAAGTGATAAAGCCAAACATGCAATCTTCCTTGAAGACACAAAAGATCTTAAATAAATAATACTAAGCTTATGAGCCAATCAAGAAAGAAAATAAATGATACAAAATACTTGTAAGCTTTTTCTCTTTTCCTTTCAAATCTCAAAAAGTGTTGCTACTGACCAGAGCTCGGTTTGCCAAAACCAATTTAGATCTACTTGATGCTCCCAAAGTGATACCAATACTGATCAACAAGATCAATCATATAATAGAGATTGCAAACTAAAATAAGAAGTGTAAAAAGTAAAAGATGAAACTTCTCATCAATATTCCATAAAGGCACTCACACCAAGGGATACATAGAAACTAAGGGAGAGATACTTCCATAATGCAAACCAACCTATAAGATAACTTCTCTACCAAATATATGAATCTACTAAAAAGGTAAAAGATAAAATATGATGATGTGATACCGCGACACTCCCCCAAGCTTGGAATAAGCCAAGGGGATGCCAAACCTGATGACGAATTACTCCTTCGGTGGTGGTGGTGTTCTCTTGATAAGCTCCTCAATCAGTTTCTTCAAATCCTGAATATCGACGGTCATAGTACGGATCAACTCTGAATTTTTCTCAATGCGGTTCACGATCATATCAGACCGATAGTCCCAGTCCTTGCTATTATTTCCCCACTCTTCCTTCTTAGTGTGTTCCTTCACTGCATGGTTAGAGCGAGGCAGATCTCAAACCGAGGGCAAGTTCCCTTTGGGAATATGTTGGCATTGTTGCTCATGTATAAGAGTATGGAAGGTATTCTTGGTACGTGGAGGAGGTGACCGTGGAACGAAGACAAGACCTGGAGGTTTCCCTCCTATAGACATCTGTGTTGTCCTCTTAAGCTTGATAGGTTTCACCACTCCAATGCTTGCGACGGTAGAGCGGGTGTCCGGATGCTCGTCCTCCTCCATGTCTTCTTCATCCCCTACCAAAATCTCCTCCTCCTTGGGGTTTTGAGGATCATCTTCCTCGGGCTTCTTGCCTTTGTCGTTGGCGGAGACCATGGTGCTCTAAACTTTGAGAAGATTTCCTGACAGAAACAGATCAAAACAAAAACACGAAGAGAACACGATATACGAACCTCAGGGGATCCAGGGGGTTATATATTACGAAGTTTCAAAGTATAAGGAAGGTACTGGTGCGAAACCGAGGCGGAGACGGAGCTTAGGAGGCTCACACCCCCTCCAAGCGTGGCCAGCTGGGGCCCGCGCCTGGCATGGGTGTGGCCACCCTAGCCTCCGTTTCATCCTTTGTTTTGTTTCATAACCTTACGTATGTAATAAAAACATCAACAATATAAAAATATAGGGTTTTCATGAACCTTCTGTTTTCACCACTTTTACCTATTCAAAGACGAACTCTGCAGATTCCTTCTATCCTTCTCCTGGAAATTTCTTTTCTCACAAGGCATTACACAAACCTCAATGGCAACATTAGTGTAAGCAAAAACAATAAACCTTTAGGTTCACAATTCAACTGAAATTCATAAAAACAAAAGCTACTGTAGCAACTCCTTTCCAAAAACCAAAAGAATCTAGAAGGGAGTCAATAAAAGAGGCAAATGCAAATGATGGCAGAAATCTGTCAAAACAGACCAGCAGGTAAAGATTGATTTTTTCGAAAACCTTCTGTTGCTCAAATCAAAAAGTGCAAAACTAATGAAAGTTGGGTAGCAACTTGGAGAACAACCAAAAAAATACAGCTCCATCCGAAGTACTGAGCTCCCTCACGAATTTTTACAATGCAGCACAAAAATCTGTCCAGGACCACCAATTTTCACAACTCCTCTACTTCTCAAAAGTAGTTGAACTTCCAAGGATAAGGAGCGATTATTACCGAGTTAATAACTTCCAAGACTCGACAAAACTATTGGGTTATCTCCCAAGAAGTACTTTTCTTTAATGCCTTTAAGTTAGGCTTGATAGTTTCAAAGATGCTCACATAGGAGATAAATATCTGAAGTCAAAGAGAGCATCAAGAAGCAAATAAATAACACATTTGAGTCTAACCCACTTCCTATGCATGGGGGTATCATGAGAAAACAAATTGTTGAAACAAAAATCCACCAGCATAGGAAGACAAAACAAATGGAACTTCAAAGCTTTCAACATAAAACGGGGAAACTTAACATTATTGAGATGCATAAAACCATGTTTACCTCTCTCATAATAACTTTCAGTAGCATTTTGAATAAAATTGACAATATAACAGTCACGGGAAACAACTTTATCATCAGAATGAGCATACTTACAGTCATCAAAAAGAGGACCAAGGTCATAAACTGGATCAATAGAAGCAAGTTGTTCCATCCTGAAATCTTTATTAGGCAAGCTATTTTCACAAGGAGCTTTAGCAAATTTGGAAAAGTTAAACTCATAAGAATATCCATCAAACTTAGTCAAAACTTTTTCCTTCCTACAATCTATAATAGCTCCACAAGTGTTCAAGAAAGGTCTATCAAAGATGATAGGACAAGTTTTACTAGTTGCTGAATTAAGCACTAGAAAATCAGCAGGATACTTAATCTTACCACAGAGAACCTCCACATCTCTTACAATACCAATAGGGCAAATGGTTTACTTATTGGCAAGGTGAATAATCACATCAATGTCCTCAAGATCACAAGGACCTATTTCATGCATAACTTCCCTGTAAAGCTCATAATGAATAGCACTAGAACTAGCACCAATATCACATAAACCATAGTAGCAATGGTCACCAATTTTAACCGAAATCATAGGGACACTAGCTTTTCTAGCTTTATGAGGATGAGAAATAATATTAGAAGTGTCTTCATAGAAGACAATGTGATCATCCTCTATATTTTTAGTGACAAGATCTTTCACAATAGCTACCATAGGCTCAATATTTATTTGCTCATCGGGTTCCACAGTTTTCTTTGTACCTTTGTTATTTGCACTAATCATCATAGAATACTCCTTTACCTTTGCCGGGAAAGGTATTTTCTCAACATAAGGTTCAGGCACAATATGATTAGTAGTACAAACTTCAGTGCTTCTAACAGGAACATGACTAACAACATCTTTATAAGGTGCATGGTACTTATTCCACTTCTTTTTGGAAATTTCTATGTAAGAGGCAAAGGCCTTAAAAAATTGGCAATACTTTGAGAATCAATACCATACTCAGAACTAATATCACAGAAGTCATCAGTTCCCATAAAAGATTTTATGCATTCATAATCATAGTTTATACCTGACTTTCTTCCTTTGTCATTCTCCCAAGCTTCAGTGTTCTCTTGAATATGGTCTAGGATATACCATTTAGCTTCTTCCTTCATACATGTGAATGATCCAGCACAAGAAGCATCTAGTAATTCTTTATCATGAAGAGAAGCCTAGCATAAAAGTTATTGATAATAATATTGTTAGGGAGTTCATGAATAGGACATTTAAGCATTAGTAACTTCAATCTCCCCCAAGCTTGAGCTGTACTCTCTCCATTAAGAGGAAAAAAGTTATATATTAGATTTCTATCCTTATGAATCTCACTGGGAGGATAAAATTTAGAATAAAAGAGAGGTACTATTTCCTCCGATTCCATGGATTGCGCATTCTTTAGCAGCTTATACCATTCTTCAGCTCTCCCTTTCAAGGATATAGAGAGTAACTTCTTCTTCACCTATTCAGTTGTGATACCTGCACACTTAAACAACCCGCATAATTTATGGATAAAAAGCAAATGATCACCAGGGTGGACTGATATGTCCGAAACGTATCTATAAATTTTGATGCTCCATGCTTGTTTAATATCTACTTTGCTTTGCATTGTGTACACTTTGAGGTGTTTTTATATCTTTTCTGGAACTAACCTATTAACAAGTTGCCACAGTGCCAGTTGCCCGTTTTCTTCTGTTTTTGGTTCCAAAAAGGCAAAAAATCAATATTCTCGGAATTGGACGGGACAAAAGCCAAAGTCAATATTTTACCGTGAGGGACACGAATCCAGAAGACGATACAGAGACGCAACCCAGGGCGACCAGATCCCCCTAGGTGCGGGTGGGCCCCACCCCGCGCCGGGGTAGGGTGTGCCCCCCTGGCCGCCTCCCAGCCTCGCTTCTTCGCCTATAAGAAGCCCCCGATGCAGAAACCCCAAGTACCCAATCAAAACTCCACGAAACCTTCTGTAGCCGCCGCCACCGTCGTCCCTAGACCGGGGGGTCTGAAGTTCTTCCCGGCACCCTGCCGGAGGGGAGATCATCCCGGAGGCCTCCTTTCTAGTATGATGCGTGAGTAGTTCCACCTTGGACTATGGGTCTATGTAGTAGCCCGATGGTTGTATCTCCTTCTTGTGCTTTCATGTATAGATCTTGTGAGCTTCGTTCATGATCAAGATCTAATCTATTTGTAATCATGCATGTTGTGTTTGCGGGGATCCTATGGATATTGAGATTATTATGTCAGATTGATTAGTGGTTTTGTCTTTATGATTCTATCATGTTTGTGTTGTTTGTGATCTTGCATGCTCTCCGTTGTTAGTAGCTATCTTGGCCAAGCAGTTGCTAGTGACTCCAAGAGGGGGTATTTATGCTTGATAGTGGGTTCATGCCTCTAGTTTCCAAGGGAAGTGACATAAATCTCTTCGGTTGTAGATGTGCTATAGCTACTAGGGAGAAAACAACGGTCTTGTTCATGGAACAAGTGGATTGGTTACCTTACACACTTTGCTTAAAGCAGTTGTCTGTTGATTGCAACATAATACTGGAGGGGGTTCGGATGATAATCTGAAGATGGACTTCTAGTCATAGATGCAGTTGGATGGCGGTCTATGTATATTGTTGTACTGCCCAATCGAATCTCATAGGATCTTTTTGACTAGTATTGCATTGTTATGCCTTGCTCAGTTCCTGTCAATTGCCCTACTGTAATTTGTTTTACCCTTCATGCCATGTTGTTTATCTAAGGAGAGCACCTCTAGTGAACTATGGACCCCGGTCCAATCTTTACCATTGATACATCTTCCACTGTTACTTGTTTACTTGCTGCAAACCATCATCACCTTCCACACCATACGTTTAATCCTTTGTTACAGCAAACCGGTGAGCTTGACAATCTCACTGATTCGTTGGGGCAAAGTCTTGAGTTTGTGTTGTGCAGGTCTCCGCGTTGCTTGCAACACCTGTGTGACGTTTCCTTCCTCCTACTGGTTCGATAACTTCGGTTTCTTACTGAGGGAAAACATGTTGCTGTGCTTATCACACCTTGCTCTTGGGGTTTCCAATGAAGCGCCCCATGACAAGTACTGGGCGCCATCATGGCCAGTTCCATCCCCTAAATAATAATTATCCATAACACGATCAACAATACTTGTAGGTATCTTAAAAGGATCTATCTCAACAGGTGGTGGTTCATCTACTACCCTAATACTGGTAGTAGTTTTCCCAAACAGAAAACCAAGTGGGTTATCCATATTGGAAACAAAGTAACAAACAGAAGTAAAAAGCAATACTCACAGTAGAAGTTTCCTTTACCAGATCCACTCTTCAATAGCGCTTCACTACCCGGCAACGGCGCCAGAAAATACTCTTGATGACCCACAAGTATAGGGGGTGTATCGTAGTACTTTCGATAAATAGGAGGGTTGATCCCAACGAGGAGCAGAAGGTGTTGACTAGTGGTGTGGAGCAGGAAATCTCTGAAAAAATACTTAGCAAACGGATTTTTAGGGGTTTTCTGATAAAGCAAAGAAACAAAGTGCAAGTAGTAAAGACAAAGAACAAACACAACAAGTGGCCCAATCCTTTCTTAGCAAAGGACAAGACAGTGTAAATACTTATAAGGACCAAACGTTCTCGAGGACACATGGGAATTCTGTCAAGTGCTTTCGCTTCAAATAGATGAGTAGTCTTCTTTGGTGTTGTAAGTGTTGTGTGGGTGAACCTGTGCTAATGTACCGACCTTACTTGAACTAATACATACTTGTGATTAAACCCCCTGCAGGCATCCGTAACTACAGGAAAGCAATTAAGATATAAACGTAACCACAACCTTAAACTCTGAGATCCTACGCTCCCTTGTGCAATGGTGTCCTAACAAGGGTTCAGGTTTCTGTCACTCCGGCAACCCCACAATTAGTAGCCAAATACACAATGCATTCCCCTAGGCCCATAAATGGTGAAGTATCATGTAGTCGACGTTCACATGACACCACTAGAAGAATAGCACCACAACTTAAATACTAAACCATTGAATAATATCTCAACACAAATCCACTAATAACAACATGACTTCTCCCATGTCCTCAAGAACTAGACAAACTACTCACAAGACATCATATGGATCAAGATCAAAGATGATATGGTGATGGATAACAATGTGAACATAAACAATAATCCAATGATTCCACTCACAAACATCAACTACAATAGTAATCAACACCGGGAAAGTTTCCCCTAAGAACTATGCAAGTATTCAACGCAATTGTTACAGCGGGATGGAGTGCTGATGATGGTGCTGGTGGATATGATGGTGTGGATGATGATAATGATGATGATCCCGATGAAGTCTAGCTTGATGATGGTGTTGATGGCGACGATCTCCCCTCTCCGGGAAGGAATTTCCTCGGCAGAAATCTGTCATCCGGAGAGCTCTTTCTCTATCGGTGTTTTCCGCCCCGCAGAGGTGGCGGAATCTTTCTGTGGTCCCTCTTCGTGTTTTAGGGTTTCGAGGAGAAGATATAGGCGAGAGGGCGGAGCCGGAGGCCAACCAGGTGGGCTACACCCCCTTTAGGCGCGGGGCAGGGGTGGCCCGTGCCTGGGGGGTGTGGGCCCCTTGTGGCCCATCTCCGCCTCCCCTTTTGGCTTCCTTCGTCTTCTGGGAAATATTATTTTCCGTAATTTTTCTGGTATTTTTCTGATCTTCGTGAAATTACATCGAAACACCTCTTTTTTCCATCAGAATCCTGACTCCGGCAGTTCATCCTCCAAGAATCATCCAACATGCAAAAACAGATGAAAAGACATAAGTAACATCTCTTAATATGAAATATATCAGTGAATAGAGGCAAATTATGATATAGAATGGTGATGCAAATTGGACGTATCAGGCAACTATATAGCGGGAATTATACATACAGAGAAAATCCTCCCGCCGTATAGTTGGTCGCTAAACCAACTGGTTGCTGCGATCGCCTCAGGTTTTCTTCTGGTGTTATTGATATTTCCCAAATTAGCGATTTATGCCGTTTTTGACTCCTTTTCGCTCCAATACAATTGGTCCAAGAATTGTGTCCATCGTGTCAATCATCTGTCTTGATCCTAGTGAAAATAGACATAAAAGATGCACACGAACGCCATAAAATACCAAGATACTATCACTACAATGCAAAATAATAATATAAAACATGATGCAAATATGCACTCATCAACTTCCCCAAGCTTAGACTCTTTCTCGTCCTGAGCAAGGTTAGCTTAATGGATGTAATTCTCATATTCATGAAGCTAAGTCAATAAAATAAATGAGGTAGTTGCAGCATGTGTTTATCATATATGATACATAGGAATAAGTTCATAAATAGTACCTTACTCGAACCATCCGAATAATATTGTCAGGCTTCCACATCTTAGCATTTAGTAGTTCACAAAAGATTACTCTAAATATGATGCAAAAGTGTTTCGGTTCGACCGAATGAGTTATCGAGGCATTCCCAAGTGCTTTAGGATTAATACATTCACTTGGGATTTAGAATCTCAAACATTCCTTTATCTCATCACAAGATAGTGGTGTATGCCTATTTGCTATTTGCACCTTTTCTTTTCTATTTTCTTTCCCTTTTTTATATATGCTCACACTTTTGTTTAAGTGTTGTGCAAAGGAGCTAGCCATACATTCCACTTCATATAGGAATTCAAAGTTTAATAATCTCAATTACCAAATTCCAATTGTATATGAAGCATCTTTATAGCTTGAATACTCTACCTCATCTTGTTCTCACTCTAATTGATAGCACTTTTAATTTTCCTTTGTTCAAGGTTTCTTTCTCAATTTAACTAATTAGATAATTTTTCCTTTGTAAATCAAACCATGAACTTACAACATATTGACCAAATTATCTTTGTATGTTGCATTAGTACCAATGGCGTGGAAGACTCCTATTGCTATCATCAAGTGCAAGTAAAATTATACTCAAGCCATTCATATATCTAATAAGAAGAGCACAAACTCAATAATGCTCCATATATGATAATAAACTCGGATTTTCATAAAAGGGATCGACTATTCCTGAAGGGAATTCTAGTGATGCAAACTTTATTTTTAAGCTCAAACTAATGTAAAGCTATAGTAATATAAAACCTATAAGATAGATTACAAGGTCTTAAAGATCTTCCCAAGATTGAAATCAAGCCAGACGGAATCCTATGGTGTCATGGAACATGGTATCTTCTCTTCACGGGCCAACCTGAGACAGAGGGATTGATTGATAGCCTCCAGTTCTTTAATACGCAGTTTGTAGAAAAGATTATTCCTCTCCAGCACTTTCACTTGTTCTTTAATGAGCTCATTGTTATCTTGTAGGGTTTGTATCGCCTTAAGACTCATAGAGAAACCTGATTTGGTTGTTTGCTTAATATCTTCATCAAGTTTATCAAGATAAAGTCGCAGCAACCGAAGATGCCTAGGTGTACCTGGCGCCTCCTTATCCACCTCTGCAATCTTCAGTTTGAGGGCTTTCAACTCCCTCTTCCAGCGTCCTTTGTCACCGTCAAGAAACTCCATATGGATGGTCTTGATCTCCTTGTTTTGCTTGTTATTTCTCCCGATATCCATAGGAACTTCTTGAAGGGAATATGCCCTGAGAGGCAATAATAAAATGTTTATTATGTGTATTCCAAGTATATGATAGATGTTTATTTTGCATGCTACAATTGTATTAATACAGAAACGTTAATACATGGGTGTTTAATAAACAAACAGAAAGTTCCTAGTTATGCCTCTCTCATAAACTAGTTCGTTGATTAACAAGATGATCACGGTTTCCTGATCATAGACATTGGATGTTGTTAATAACGAGATCACAACATTAGTGTAATGGTGTGATGAACATTCATCCGAAGTATAGCATTACGATCAAAGTCATTGAGTTTATATTGCTACAAACAGACTACGAAGTAATCCTAATCCTTAGACCATGAGATCATGCCAATCACTAACACCGAAAGAGTTTCTTGTTGACATCAAACGTCACTCCGTAACTAGGTGATTATAAAGATGGCTTCAAAGCTACTAAAGTGTTATGTTGAGAATCATGGATCAAGAGTGGAATTTGTTCATCCCGATGACGGATAGATATGCTCTGGGCCCTCTCGGTGATATCACATTGGTTAGCTTGCAAGCAAGTGATTTGATCACTAGAATGTTATATCACGGGAACGAGAAAAGAGTGCATGTCAGTAATGAGATCAAACTAGGTATGGAGATACCGATGATCGAATCTCGGACATGTAATATATCGTGAAACAAAGGGATTAAGATACAAGCGTAAAAGGTTCCGACGATCACAGGAAAAGTCATCGTTGAATGTGTGGGAGTCAGTATGGATCTCCAGGTCCCGCTACTGATTATTGATCGGAGAAGGGTCTCGATCATGTCCGCATTATTCGCGAACCATAGGGTGACACACTTAAGGGACACTGGCATCCAGTTGGAGCAAATGTTTCATGCCGAAAGAATAAACAAGCGCAGGAATTTATTTCACTAAACAGGTTTTCGGGTGAAATTGCATAAAGTGGTTATGCATGTGAAATGGAATTCTAGCAAGGGTTTATTTGTGAATGTTTGTCATTAAAGTAATTGACAAAAATCTAAATAAAATAAAAGAGTTTTATTTAATGAGAGTTTGCATTAAATTTGGTGGAAATTTAATGGGAATTTGAGTGGACTTTTGAGTGGAGAAAATTGAAGGGACATTTTGTGAGTGGAGTGTCCACCCACATGAATGAAGGAGGGGAGGGGGCAGCCCCCATGGCCGGCGGCCACCCCCTTGGGTTCCCCCTCCTCCTATAAAAGGAGACCCTCCTCTCACTTGTCTCTCACACCTCCTCGTGAAGGATCTCTCTCCCCCTCTAGAATTTATCCCCCATGGTCTCGGACTAGCGAGATACATGTTCCCGGTGGCTATTCAGCAAGAAAGGGTTGTGCTTCCGCTGCATCGCTGGAGCGAGGAGGCGGAGGTTGCCCGGTGTCTTGTACGTGTGTGCGAGCACGGATGCGCTGCTTCTTTGCGGCGCTAGGACTTCCTCTCGATCTTGAGATCGGCAAGAGATCGTCTACATCAACCACGAGTTGAACTCGTTAAGCTTTGTCGGTCTTCAAGGGTATGTTCTCTATGGATATACATCCGCCCGTTGTTTGTATCTAGTAGATAGATCTTGGTACATAGTTCCCATCGTAGGAAAATTTTGTTTTCTATGCTGCGAACCCTATAGTGGTATCAGAGCCGGATCTATGCGTAGATGCTTTACACGGGTAGTACACATATGAGTATGTGGGCGATGATGATCATGTTGTTGCTCCTTTGTTGTAATTTTGGATATTGGTGGCATAGTGGGATGAAGCGCCCCGGACAAACTTTACATGTCCTCGCACATGAGACCTGTTCCACGCTTGACATGCAACTAGTTTGCATAAGTGGCTAGCGGGTGTCTGTGTCTCCTACTATAGTCAATATCTATTTTGCAAGCGAGTTGTCAACAATTTGGTTATCCTCGTTGTGGTTCATGTTCGTAGGTAAGAACGGTTCTATCTCAAAAGCCCTAAGCCACGTAAAACTTGCAATGGATAAATTAGAAGCGTCTAGTTTAGATTGTTGCTGAGCTAGTGTTATGATATGGTGATGTTGTAAGTAGAAGTATGAGATGATACTCTTACAACATACATAACGTGTAATCTCCATAGACCTTGGACTTACACATATAGGTATGATAGTGATCATACCACGGTGCACATGATAGAGATCATATGCGGGAACCATATCATTTTACTAATAAACATGTGATGTTTGATTGCATCTTATATTGCTTGTTTAGCGCTTTGTTAGGATAATAAGATGATCCCTCTTTTAAATATCAAGATAAGAATGTGTTCTTCCTTTAGTATGCACCGATTATGTTTTCGTCGCTCCAAGACATCACGTGATGATCGGGTGTTCTTGGATCCACGACCATATTTCGGGTGTAAAACAGTTACACACGCGAATACTAAGATTCTAACTTGGCGAGCCTAGCATGTACAGACATGGCCTCGGAACACGGACCGAAAGGTTAAGCATGAGTCATATAGTTGATATGATGCCCATTTGATGCTCGCCTTTGAAGCTACACCGACTCACGTGATGATCGGACTTGGTGTAGTGGATTTGGTTCATGTAATCACCAAAAAGGCACGAGGGATGTCGTTTTTGAGTGGGAGTTCATTCGTAACATGGATTAGTTGAACTTAATCTATCATACACTTAATCTAAACTTTACAAATTCTGTTGTAGATGGCACCACCTGCTTTTAATTTCAATGTGTTCATGGAGAAAGAGAAACTTGCAACGAACGGTAGCAACTTTACCGAATGGGCCATGAATTTGAGGATTCTCCTCTCTGCTGCACAAAAGCAATATGTGCTAGAAGCGCCGTTAGGCCCCCCACCTTTAGATGATGCCCCTGACGAGGAGAAGAATGTTTTTATCAGACTCGTCAGGAGGACCACAACTTAGTTCATTGCGGCATATTGTATGGGCTAGAGCCGGAACTTCGAAAGCGTTTCGAAAATGGCAATGCTTTTGATACAATGGGTGAGTTGAAAATGATTTTCGACACACATGCTGCTGTAGAGAGCTACAACGCTTCAAAAAAGTTCTTTAGCTGCATGATGGAAGAGCACAGCTCCGTTAGTGAGCATGTACTCAAGATGTCGGGTTACACCAATAAGCTTGTGTCCTTGGGAATATCGATTCCCATTGACTTAGGCATCCATCGTGTTCTGCAGTCTCTGCCACCTAGCTATAAGAGCTTCGTGATGAACTATAATATGCAAGGCATGAAGAAGTCTCTCCCCGAGCTTCTATCAATGCTTAAAACTGCAGAAGTGGAGATCAAAAAGGAACATCAAGTGTTGATGATCAATAGGAACACTGGTTTCAAGAAAGACAAGAAGGGAAAATGGAAGGGTAGTAAGGGCGGCAAGCCTGTTGCCGTGCCTGAAAAGAAACCCCGAGTTGGACCTAAATCTGATACCGAGTGCTACTATTGTAAGGGGACTGGCCACTGGAAGCGCAACTGCCCCAAGTATTTGGCAGACAAGAAAGCCGGCAAGGCAAACAAAGGTATATATGATATACATGTTATTGATGTGTACTTGACTAGTGCTCGCAGTAGCACCTGGGTATTTGATACCGGTTCAGTTGCTAATATTTGTAACTCGAAACAGGGGCTGCGGAACAAGCGACCGCTAGCAAGGGGTGAGGTCAAGATGCGTGTCGGCAATGGATCAAGCGTTGATGTGATCGCCGTCGGAACGCTGCCTCTCCACTTGCCATCGGGATTAGTTATAAACTTGAATAATTGTTATCTGGTGCCTGCACTGAGCATGAACATTGTATCTGGATCGTGTTTGATGCGAAGTGGTTATTCATTTAAATCCGAGAACAATGGTTGTTCCATTTATATGAATGAAATCTTTTATGGTCATGCACCGATGATGAATGGTTTATTTCTTTTGGATCTTGATAATAATGTTACACATATTCATAATGTTGATGCTAAAAGGATTAAACTAAATGATGATATATCCGCATATATGTGGCACTGCCGTCTAGGTCATATTGGCGTTAAACGCATGAAGAAGCTCCATTCGGATGGACTTTTGGAATCACTTGATTATGAATCATTCGATACATGTGAGCCATGCCTTATGGGCAAGATGACTAGAACGCCGTTTTCCGGTTCAATGGAACGGGCGACAGATTTATTGGAAATCATACATTCTGATGTATGTGGTCCAATGAGTGTGTCGGCGCGAGGTGGATATCGTTATTTTGTTACTTTCACAGATGATTTGAGTAGATACGGTTATATCTAATTGATGAAACACAAGTCTAAAACCTTTGAAAAGTTCAAGGAATTTCAGAATGAAGTGGAAAATCATCGTAATAGAAAGATCAAATTTCTACGGTCCGACCGTGGAGGTGAGTATCTAAGTTACGAGTTTAGCACTCACATGAAAGAGTGTGGAATTGTTTCACAACTCACACCTGCCGGAACACCACAGCGAAATGGTGTGTCGGAACGTCGTAATCGTACTTTATTAGATATGGTTCGATCTATGATGTCTCTGACGGACTTGCCGTTGTCATTTTGGGGCTATGCACTAGAAACTGCTGCATTCACTTTAAATCGGGCACCATCTAAATCCGTTGAAAAGACACCGTATGAATTGTGGTTTGGAAACAAACCTAAGCTGTCATTTCTTAAAGTTTGGGGATGCGATGTTTATGTGAAGAAACTTCAACCGGATAAACTCGAACCCAAAGCGGAAAAATGCGTCTTCATAGGATACCCTAAGGAAACTATTGGGTATTCCTTCTATCACAGATCTGAGGGCGAGTTTTTGTTGCCAAGAATGGATCCTTTCTAGAGAAAGAGTTTCTCGCGAAAGGTGTGAGTAGTCGGAAGGTAGAACTCGAAGAGGTTATTGAACCTTCTCTTCAAAGTATGGCGAGTAGCGCAGCACCGGAAGTTGTTCCGGAGTTGGCTCCACCTATTGAAGAGGGAACTAACGATAATGATCATGAAACTCCGAAAGAGAGTACTACCGAACCTCGCGGGTCTAGCAGGACGCGTGCAGCTCCCGAGATGTACGGAAATCCTGTCATGAATTTCATGGTTGATGAAAATGATGACCCTGCGACGTATGAAGAAGCGATGATGAGCCCGGATTCCAACAAATGGTTAGAAGCCATGAAATCTGAGATGGAATCCATGTATGAAAATCAAGTTTGGAACTTGGTGGACTTACCTCACGACCGAAAGGCCGTGGAGAACAAATGGATTTTCAAAAGGAAAACTGATGCTGATGGTAATATAACCGTCTATAAAGCTCGACTTGTCGCAAAGGGGTTTCAACAAATTCAAGGAGTTGACTACGATGAGACATTCTCTCCCATAGCGATGCTAAAGTCAGTTAGGATTATGTTAGCAATTGCTGCATATTTCGATTATGAGATATGGCAGATGGATGTCAAAACCGCGTTTCTCAATGGTAATATTGAAGAAGAGTTGTATATGATACAACCAAAGGGTTTTGTCGATCCTAAGGATGCTAACAAGGTGTGCAAGCTTCAGCGATCCATCTATGGATTGAAGTAAGCATCACGAAGTTGGAATCTCCGCTTTGATGAGGTGATCAAAGAGTTTGGATTTGTCCAAACTTATGGAGAAGCTTGTATTTACAAGAAAGTGAGTGGGAGAAATGTGGCATTTCTGATATTATATGTGGATGACATATTATTGATTGGGAAATGATATAGATCTTTTAAACGGTATTAAAAGTTATCTAAACAGCAAATTTTCAATGAAGGACCTAGGTGAAGCGTCATACATATTAGGCATAAAGATCTATAGAGATAGATCTAGGCGCCTAATAGGGCTATCGCAAAGTACATACCTTGATAAGATTTTAAAGAAGTTTAAAATGGAAAATAGTAAGAAGGGGTTCTTACCTATGACACAAGGCACGACATTGAGTAAGACTCAAAGTCTGGCTTCGGCGGAAGAAAAAGAGATAATGGACAAGGTCCCCTATGCTTCAGCCATAGGCTCTATAATGTACGCCATGCTATGTACAAGACCGGATGTGGCACATGCTATTAGTTTGACTAGTAGGTACCAATCGGATCCAGGTTCAGAACACTGGAAAGCGGTCAAGAATATCCTTAAGTACTTGCGAAGAACTAAGGATATGTTTCTTGTATACGGAGGTGAAGAAGAGCTCGTCGCTAAGTGTTATGTTGACGCTAGCTTTGACACCGATCCGGATGACTCTAAGTCTCAATCCGGATACGTATTTCTCATAAATGGCGGAGCGGTTAGTTGGAGGAGTTCCAAACAACCTGTGGTGGCGGGATCAACAACGGAGGCCGAATATGTTGCTGCTTCAGAAGCGGCTCAGGAAGCAGTTTGGATGAAGGAATCATATCCGAACTAGGTGTGGTTGCAAACGCGTTGGACCCAATGGTGATCTATTGTGACAACAATGGTGCCATTGCCAATGCCAAAGAGCAAAGGTCTCACAAGCATTCCAAGCATATTAAGCGCCGGTTTCACTCCATCCGCGAGCATGTCAAGGATGGAGATATAAAGATTTGTAAAGTACATACGGATCTCAATGTAGCAGATCCGTTGACTAAAACTCTCCCTAGAGCAAAACATGATCTACACCAGAACTCCATGGGTGTTAGATACATCACAATGTAACTAGATTATTGTCTCTAGTGCAAGTGGGAGACTGAAGGGAATATGCCCTGAGAGGCAATAATAAAATGTTTATTATGTGTATTCCAAGTATATGATAGATGTTTATTTTGCATGCTACACTTGTATTAATACGGAAACGTTAATAGATGTGTGTTTAATAAACAAACAGAAAGTTCCTAGTTATGCCTCTCTCATAAACTAGTTCGTTGATTAACAAGATGATCACGGTTTCCTGATCATAGACATTGGATGTTGTTAATAACGAGATCACAACATTAGTGTAATGGTGTGATGAACATTCATTCGAAGTATAGCATTACGATCAAAGTCATTGAGTTTATATTGCTATAAACAAACTACGAAGTAATCCTAATCCTTAGACCATGAGATCATGCCAATCACTAACACCGGAAGAGTTTCTTGTTGACATCAAACGTCACTCCGTAACTGGGTGATTATAAAGATAGCTTCAAAGCTACTAAAGTGTTATGTTGAGAATCATGGATCAAGAGTGGAATTTGTTCATCCCGATGACAAATAGATATGCTCTGGGCCCTCTCGGTGATATCACATTGGTTAGCTTGCAAGCAAGTGATTTGATCACTAGAATGTTATATCACGGGAACGAGAAAAGAGTGCATGTCAGTAACGAGATCAAACTAGGTATGGAGATACCGATGATCGAATCTCGGACATGTAATATATCGTGAAACAAAGGGATTAAGATACAAGCGTAAAAGGTTCCGACGATCACAGGAAAAGTCATCGTTGAATGTGTGGGAGTCAGTATGGATCTCCAGGTCCCACTACTGATTATTGATCGGAGAAGGGTCTCGATCATGTCCGCATTATTCACGAACCATAGGGTGACACACTTAAGGGACACTGGCATCCAGTTGGAGCAAATGTTTCATGCCGAAAGAATAAACAAGCGCAGGAATTTATTTCACTAGATACCGAAACAGGTTTTCGGGTGAAATTGCATAAAGTGGTTATGCATGTGAAATGGAATTCTAGCAAGGGGTTATTTGTGAATGTTTGTCATTAAAGTAATTGACAAAATTCTGAATAAAATAAAAGAGTTTTATTTAATGAGAGTTTGCATTAAATTTGGTGGAAATTTAATGGGAATTTGAGTGGACTTTTGAGTGGAGAAAATTGAAGGGACATTTTGTGAGTGGAGTGTCCACCCACATGAATGAAGGAGGGGAGGGGGAAGCCCCCATGGCCGGCGGCCACCCCCTCCTCCTATAAAAGGAGCCCCTCCTCTCACTTGTCTCTCACACCTCCTCGTGAAGGATCTCTCTCCCCCTCTAGAATTTATCCCCCATGGTCTCGGACTAGCGAGATACATGTTCCCGGTGGCTATTCGGCAAGAAAGGGTTGTGCTTCCGCTGCATCGCTGGAGCGAGGAGGCGGAGGTTGCCCGGTGTCTTGTACGTGTGTGCGAGCACGGATGCGCTGCTGCTTTGCGGCGCTAGGACTTCCTCTCGATCTTGAGATCGGCAAGAGATCGTCTACATCAACCACGAGTTGAACTCGTTAAGCTTTGTCGGTCTTCAAGGGTATGTTCTCTACGGATATACATCCGCCCGTTGTTTGTATCTAGTAGATAGATCTTGGTACATAGTTCCCATCGTAGGAAATTTTTTGTTTTCTATGCTGCGAACCCTACACTTCTCTCCTTGGCTTCCCGGCCCCTCGTTGCTCTATGTGTATCCTTGATGTCTATGCACTTCTATTCTTGTAGACAGTTGTTGGGCCTCCAAGTGCAGAGGTTTGTAGAACAACAACAAGTTTCCCTTAAGTGGATCACCCAAGGTTTATCGAACTCTGGGAGGAAGTGGTCATAGGTATTCCTGTAGGGTTTCGTAGCATGGAAAACAAAAAAATTCTACCGCATACAAACAAACAAGCCAAGATCTATCTACTAGATTGTAGCAACGAGTCGATAGAATAACTCACCCTCGAAGATTCCAAAGTGTTTAACGAGAGTGGATTCTCGTGGGTGATGTAGTCGTACTCTTGCCGATCTCAAGATCGTGTAGATGATCCTTCCGGCGCTGCGTTTCGGCAGCGCTCCCGCAGTCGGTCACACGTTCGGTACTCGATGAAGACCTTCCTCTCCCTTGTTCCAGTAGGCAGCGGAGTTTGTAGCACTCTCCTCGCGATTCCGGCAGCACGACAGCGTGGTACCGGAAGTAGAGGGGAGATCTCGCAGGGCTTCGCCTTAAGCCAGAGTGAGTATGGTGGACTATGAGAGAGGCCTTGGTGATCTAGGGTTTAGATAAACCAAGGAGAGAGGGCTAGGCCGGCAGCTAGGGCAAGGGGAGAGCCCCAAGTCGGCGGCTAGGGAAAACCCTAGGGCGGCGACTGCAGGAGGGCCGACGGCTAGGGCTAGGGTTTAGAGGAGAGAGGTGTGTCTCTATAGGGGCACCCTTGCCCCTCCTTATATAGGTGGGAGGGCGCCGGCCAGGGGAGGAGAGTCCTCCCCCAACTCGGCCTCCTTGGCCGGCGGGTGGAGGGAGAGGAACTCCTCCCCAAGTAGGTTTCCTACTCTCCCTCCACCAAGCAAACTTGTCGTTTGACTTTTCAAATTGGCGTTTGACTTTTCAAACTAGGATTTGATTTATCCCTTTATTTTGCTCAGCCATGACACCTGGTACATGATGCGACCATTCCAGCTTGTTATGACACATTCATGTACCCTTCCCCTCCGGAGTGCCGGACCTTTCGGACCCTTCTAGAACATTCCCGATGAAAACACCGGAATCATTCTCCAACTCCGAAACAGGACTTTCCTTATATGAATCTTATTCTCCGGACCTTTCCGGATCTCCTCGTGATATCCTGGATCCCATCTGAGACTCCGAACAACATTCGGTCTCTTACTCATCATTCCATAACTACTCAACAACATCGAATCCTTAAGTGTGTCTCCCTACGGTTCGTGAATTATGCGGACATGATCGAGACACTTCTCTGAACAATAACCAATAGAGGAATCTGGAAATTCATATGGCTCCCACGTATTTCTACGATTACTTTGCGATCGAGTGAACCACTTACATACGATACCAATTTCCCTTTGTCTCACGATAGTTTACTTATCCAAGGTTTTGATCGTCGGTATCTCTGCATACCTAGTTCAACCTCGTTACTGATAAGTACTCTTTTATCGTTCCCGTGATATGTGATCCCTTGTGAGCCAGTCACATGCTTGCAAGCCAATTGGATGACATTCCACCGAGAGGGCCCAGAGTATATCTATCCGTCATATGGATGGACAAATCCCACTCTTGATCCATGTGTCTCAACCCATACTTTCCGAACACTCAATGCCACCTTTATAACCACCCAGTTACGGTGTGGTGTTTGATGTCATCAAAGCATCCTTCCGGTGATGGTGATAAGCATGATCTCATGGTCGAAGGAATTAGGTTACTATGTATCAGAAAGCATATAGCCATTGAACTATTAAAATGACTTGATCTTTATGCTACGATTATCTATAGGAGTATGTCCATCATACCATTCTCCTAACGATATGATCTTGTTGTTAATAACATCTCAATGTTAATGATAGGGAAACCACAATCATTTATTAACCAACAAGCTAGTATTATGAAGAGGCTTTACTAGGGACTCTAATTTAGTTTACAAATCACACAAGTATTAATGTTTCCTTGTTAATACTGTTATAGCATGAATGTAAACATTTATCATAAACACAAAGATATAATAATAACTTCATTTATTATTGCCTCTAGGGCATATCTCCAACAATTCCCTCTCAAGCAACCCTGCAATCAAGATACAAGAAGTCTCTTGTGTCCCCAACACACCTAATACACTTGTCAGGTGTATAGGTGCACTAGTTCGGCGAAGAGATAGTGAAATACAAGTGGTAATGGTGCCAGAAAATAGCTTTGATGGAGCTTGACGGTGAGGTAAAGACTGGAAGTAAGCAAACATGTAACAAATCTAGATGCAAACGGTGTTTGAATGTTTAGAAACAAGGCCTAGGGATCATACTTTCACTAGTGAACACTCTCTCATATAAATATATCCTCTTCATGATACTACTCTTAACTACTCTCCGGTTGGACACTCTAATCCACGGTAGGGCCTTCCCCAATCTAGATAACCCCACACTGTCACCTTGAGCACTAGATGGTTCCAACAAACACCACAATTTCATAAAGACATCCAACTCTGAATATAACTCATAACAAATATTCAATCTAGCCAAAGTGTCACACACGGTATGCACGCTGTCACTTTCACACACGTGGGGAAAAGCATAGATCTATTAAAGCACAAAGATTATTTATGTAGACTCAAACCTAAGTGCCACCATGGCATGCACACTGTCACTTTCACACACATGGGGAGAGCAGAGATCTATTGAAGAACTTGAGTAGCAAGGTAGATCTACTTGATTACAAAGCTCATGACCACAACAAGATCATGCATAGAGAGAGAGATGAACACATAGCTATTGGTAGATCCCTTAGCCTCGAGGAAGAACTACTCCCTCCTCATCATGGGAATCATCAACGGTGATGGAGATGGTGGTGGAGATCGATGGAGATGGCTTCGGAGGCACTTCCCCGTCCTGGCAAGGTGCCGGAACAGAGACTTTCTGTCCCCCGAATCTCCCCTTTGGTGGCGGCGGTGCTACAGAGGTTTTCGTGGATTTCTTCTGGATGCTTTAGGGTTTTCCCATCGGAGGCTTCTTATAGGCATAGGAATCAAGGTCGGTTGGGGTCCAGGGGGCCCACAACGCCTCCACGCGCCTCCAAGGCTTGCTCGCGCCTAGGGAGGGTTTGGACACCCTGTGGCCCCCCCTTCGGCTCTGCTTTGTGGTTCCATGTTTGTAACGCCCCCGAATCGGGTCTATGCAGATTTCAGCATTTCCCGCCAAAATCCGCATAGAAGCGATTCAAAGACACCCACCAGACACTTTCGTGTGGGTGGGATTTGAATACAAGTAGTTACATCACAGTAGTTTACAACAGAGTCCACAAGGACTTATATATACAACATCGACTCAAGGAGTCAAGAATACAAATGATACAATTCAAAGAGAAAGCGAGAATAGTATCCGAGTACGGACAAGATCCAAATGGGACTAAGAGTCCTGAATAATAACCAAGCGGTGTCCATAACCCTGCCCAGGCCAAGCCGGAAGGGTAACCTTGCTAACGTCGACAATCACATACCTGTCAAACCAAAAGGTGCCGGCAAAGGGCAAAGGAAAAACGGAAAGAGAGCGGTTAGTACTGAGGCCAGTACACGGCGAGACTAGAATTCGGCAGTCCTCGCCTACATAGGTATGGTGGGCTCAGCGGCAGAAAAGCTTGCACTAACTAACTTATAGAGACACGCTACAACTTCGGCTATTAGAGCGAGATAAGAGGGCGCTATGCGGTAACAATAATATAACACCAAACATAACCCATCCGAAGTTTCCCCCCTCGAAGACCAGTCGAGGAAGTCCTCTTGTGGAACACACACGGTGACAATTTTAGTTAAGCAGGTGTTTAGTTGATAAGGCTAATTACTAATCATATTAGTAGAGGCAAAATATTAGTGGCGTTATCTATGATCATGACACTGTACTCCTGAGGCGCCCATAACCGTGGACACATGGCTTCTCGAAAAGATTTACCCTGCAGGGGTGCACTACTGTACCCAAACGCATGCTCAACCCTTCAGGCAACATATCACGCATGCCATCCGAATCTCACAACAAGAACTGACCCATAACTACGCGCATATCCAGAGGCATCACCTACTCTGTTTTACCCACACAAGAGATACAGCTGATTCTCTAGGTGGCACAACGTTTGAGTCTACGGTCGGGCGATGATCGGAAGATAACTTGTAGAGCTCCATCCTACCTCCGACACGATATCCCGATTTTATGCAATGCAAGCCATGACAGTCCACCAAAATCATATCACAACTCAACCCATGTCCGAGGACATATTATGCGTATGCACCAAATGGAAAACCAATTTTGTAACCCTCTGGATATACGAATAGTGCCGGTAGTTGAGGGGGGGATCCCAGAGGCCTCCACGTTTGGTTAGCACGATCAACTAAGAACTGGTATCGTAGAATGAACGGGTCCTAGGTCGGCTCAAGCAGTTCCCAAAGGTGGTCCCTGCCGGGGCCTTATCATTAGGTGAAACCATAACCATATCCAACATCACCAGATTAATTATCTTATCACCAACAATATTCAAATATCGTGTTCCACCTGTATGAGAGCGATACTAAGCATGCCTACGACTCGCAAGGACAAAGCTAGCTAATCAAACAAGGCAATAGGATAACCAAGGCAATATAGTGGAGTAGATAATTAAAGGAACGGTACTATAGCATCGACAATAAGGATAGCAGTAGATCAAAGGAAGGAAGTAAAGACTATAAACGCAAAATAGGTAGAAGGGGAAGGATGCTCGCCTGTGAGACAAAGTCGGAAAACCGGAGGCTTGTCGCAACTCGCATCCTCTCATCGTCCTATCCGATGGAGAAGCAAAACACTAGAAGAGGCAACGGATGAAGTATTTAATACTAGGGCGAAAGATCGAGCATGTATATGATATGATGCATGACATGGCAATATGCGAGCCCACTTAGCAATATTAATCGAAATCGGAATTCCGACAAATAATTATTATGGTTCGAGTTATTTAACTATCCCGCAATTTAAATGTTGACTTAACAAGACAAAAACATAGCGGTTCGCTACACCAATTTAAATGGAGCCAATATTAGACTAGATTCGCCCGTATATGGTCTCCATATTTAATTATGAGATGAATCGGCATAATGCCCCCAAAACACCAAACATGTGTGCAAGCATGATAAATAATATTCAACAAGTATAATATGTCAATTTATAAAATAGGGGCTTGAGAGGGTTCACACATTGGCCCGAAGCTCTTGGTTCGATGTGGTTCGAGTTCAGTCTCGCCGGAATCGGTCTCCGGACGCCGGGAACAGGGCCTTCGGGTAGCTCCACATTAGTACATCCACCACCAGTTTACTACACATCGCATCACCACAAGCACCAGGGATGACCAGCAGTAGCAAGGTAGGCTCCAAACTGATACAGTGATACACGTATGTACTTGGACCTAGAACAAACCCAAGATATATAGAGCTTGTAGAACCGCTGCAACTGGCACAAGCGAGATGCACCAGAGGATCTCCCAGGTGGCAAGTCGTCGAGGATCAAGGGTCTCGAGGACGAGCTTGAGCGTCTGCAGGCAAGGGCCCTCAAGCCGGGGCCACGCCATGGCCAGGTCAAGACGGCTGGGTAGGCCGGAGAGGAGGCGTCCACGGTGGCGGTGCAGGACAATGGCGAGAGGGAGTGGTCGACGCGCGTCCGTGGCCGGGCTTGGGAGAGGCAACTGCCAGGCCTGCGCGGGGAGGGAGGAGAGGAGGCCGGGGTCAAGCTTGACAGAGGCGGCGGTTGCGCGCTTGCGAAGACTAGGCCAGACTCGAGTAGAGGCGACGGGGCGAGGAAGACAAGGGGCGCGCGGCAGCGGAGCTCCTGGCGGCGGCGTCTATCTACGAGGTAGGGGCAAAGGGCCGAGCAGGGAGGTGGCGGTGACGACGCTGGCTCGAGAGAAGGGCCGACACAGGGGGTCGAAGGAGGCGGCGAAGAATGGCGACGGTCCGACGGCGACCGGTGAGGTCGCTCGCTGGAGAGGCCAGGCGGCAGCACGGACAGGCCGAAGCAGAGGAGGCAGATGGCGGCGAGGAGAAGGGGATCGCGATATGGTAGATGGGTTCATGGCGATGGGACCGAGGCGGGTCGCGTGAAGTTGCGTGCGTGTTGTGTGTTCCGTGTGTGGTGTCGTGTTGGTGCTGGTGCGTGCGTTGCGTTTGTGTGTGCGTGTTCTGGGTGCATGCGGTGTGCGTGGGTGCTGCTGTGGTGTCCTGGGTCGGGGTGTGTGTGTGCAGCGGGTGCGTGTGTGTGTTGCCTCGCGAGCGCGCGTGTAGCTGGCGGCGATCGTGGGTGTGTGTGTGTGGGGCTAGGATTAGGGTTAGGATTTGCTAGGGTTTTCTTACGGGGTCGTAGGTGGCTAGCTGGGCCGTTTGGCCCGGCCAGCTGCCTCCCCCTAAAATTATTTTTATTTATTTATTTTTGTTTTAAATAGGCTTTTATAAGTAGTTTTTAGACAAAAGATCCGGAAAAGACCAGGGTTTTGATTTGAAATTAAAGGAGGAACTCATTAGAAAACAAAATAGGCTTTTGATGAAAATATTTTAGGGCAAAAGTATGCATGATGTCATGATGATGCAAAATAGAAAATAACACGCAATTTTATTTTAGAATATTTTCCGGGGCATTATAGTGTTGCTCCGGGAAAAATAATAACTTTGTCTTTTGTCCCGTCCAATTCCGGGAATATTGATTTTCTGCCTTTCTGGAACCAAAAACAGAAGAAAATAGGCAACTGGCACTGTGGCAACTTGTTAATAGGTTAGTTCTAGAAAAGATATAAAAACACCTCAAAGAAAGACAAAGCAAAGCATAGTAGATACTAAACAAGCATGGACCATAAAAAATTATAGATATGTTTATGACGTATCAAGCATCCCCAAGCTTAACTCCTGCTCCTCCTCGAGTAGGTAAGTGATAAAAATAATAATTTTTGAGGTGACATGCACCATCAAAATAAATATCAAACAATTTGCAAGCATTGAAGCTGGGATCAAAGAACTCTAAACATGTGCATGAAAGATGGAGTTATAACAATAGGACATAGTAACTATGCAAGCAACATGTCAAGCTACAAACAAAGATCATGAATAATATGCATTGAAAAACGTTTGTTTGTTTCACATACAAAAACATGGCAAAGTGGCAATCAGCTTGTCCCTCATAGAGTAGCAAATAGATGCATAGGACACCTTCAAAGTTCACAAGGGTGACTAGAAACAAGTAGCTCAAGAACAACTAATATCACAATATGCATCAATTAATAAGCTTTGGAACACTGCACACAGAATGACAACTATGCTCTCTTAATGGTGCCTAAACGTAGAAGGTGGAGACTCAATAATGGTGGAAGAAAGGCCTTTTTTTATAAAGGAAACAGTGATTACAAGTTTCAAAAAGAGCTTCCAAAAATTATGGTACTTGTTAGCTTTCAACCCTCATTGCCCCTATCATAAGCATCTTGAAGTGGTTAAGGTTAAAGTGACAAAGATGGAGTATATGCTTGACGAAGTATAAGTTGGCAATCTCAAGTCCCTTGAATACGAGGGCCACACCTCATGCTACTCAAATTTGGTCACCTGTAAGTTCTTGTCATTGTAAGTATTTGCATATCATTGAGAACCGCCAACGGGGTACCCCCTTGCACATGGTACATGAGCTTTCCCATAACCAAAATGACAAGGCAAGCAGACAATGGGCATCTCAGCAATCTTATTATTTACCATGGGAATATGGTGCCTTTTTCTCTCTTTCCTCTTTCTCAATGTGTCTCTCTTTTTTATAAGAAGAATGCTTCATAGATGTCACTATGGTGATGCTGCAAGTTTCCACCATGATTAGGCATGGCTTAGGCTAGCGGCCCAGGCGTTTCTCTAACACATAATACAAACTCCATGGACTTACAAGTTCCCTTTTTATTTCACACTGGTGACATCCATAAACAAAAGCATGATATCAACTGAGTACAAAGTACAAGTGCAATGTTGAAAACGTTCCCCGTGGCAGCACGGTTCTGCTAATTCCAACGTATAAGTGCAAGCATATACAACATAGATGACACAATGGTTCAAGTTCATTAGGGGAAAAGAATATATAGTGTGTCATCAAGTTTGTGAGGGCTTTAATCACTAAGTTTTCACATAACAAAATAGTTTTTAATTGGAAGATAGCTGAAAACAAGAATATACTTGGAATGGTGTAACACACCATGCATAGGAGTTTATGGTGGACACTTTGGAATAACTTGGTTTCTTGGGAGTTGGAAGCATGAGTATATCTTACTCATACAAGTGAAGGCTAGCAAAAGACTGGGAGCAACCAAATAAGAGAGCAATAATGGCCATAATCATGCAGTGCAACAAAGCATTACTAATCAAAGCATAGAGTGGTACTACAAGTCAAGGACTAAATGATCATAGAGGATATGGTGACTTGTGAGAGTCATAACATGGTGTAAGCATGTGCCAAGTCAACCCAAACAAAGCATCAAAGGAGAATACCACAATACTATGATTTTGCATGCTAAAACAACGCATAATTTTTTTAAGTCACACTAAGCAATACCAATTGTTTGGAACAAGACATGATACAGCAATAATCACTAAGTATAAGGTCAAAAAAACACCTAGCATGTCATGCTAAAGTCTAAGTCATAGTCAATGCAAGCTCCTCTTTGTACCACTATAAGCATGAAACTTCCTACTCTTTTCCAACACCAATCAACTTATTTGAAACAACTCATAAAGATAATAATCAATAAAGATCAGTGAGCTTGTATCAATAATCCACAAATAATAACTAAAAAGTTCTAAGTTGAAAGCATAAGAAAAGTAAGGCTAAACACAGTGCTAGAAAAAGTGAACACTCACAGAACAATAAGAGGGAAAACTAGAGTGTTCTACGCAATGAAAACAGAGTGTGTCTCTCTCCAAAAGAAGTGTGGTGTAACCAACCAACTTACTCAAGCAAACTAAACAAATGAAAACCAAAAAACGAAAACTAAGACGCTCCAAGAGCAACACAACAATGCATGAAACAATACAATTGAAGTGTCTAGAAATACCTGAGATTTTTATTGATGAAGAAGGGGATTCCTTAGGCATCCCCAAGCTTTGACGCTTGTACCTCTTGAATATTTCTTGGGGTGACACCGGGATGGCATACCCAAGCTTGAGCTTTTTTCCATTCGTCATCTTATTACATCATTCTCTCTCTACACCTGAAATTTTTCCTTCATACAAAACTTCACACAATCTTCATTAGCAACATTAGTGTATTCAAAAGATAATAGACCTTTAGGCAAAGCTTTGGAACAGCAAGACTTTTCACTAAAAACACATGCTACTGTAGCAAATCCTTCAAAAAGCTCAATTCACCTAAAGAGAACTCAAAAAGGAATCAATAAGAAGCAAATGCAAATAATGGTAGAAATCTTTCAAAACAGACCAGCATGTAGAAACCCATTTTTCGAACATCTTATGTTGCTCAAATCAAAAAGTGTTGAACTAACAAAATTTAGCTAACATACTAGGGGATTTATTCGTAAATGTTCAGCTCAATCCGAGTTATAGAGACTCCTCACAAATTTTTATGGTGGAGGACAGAAATCTATTTTGGAACACCAACTCCCCAAATCTTACTTCCCTCTCATTAGAGGTCATTCTTGGCACAAAAAAAGCAAACAAAAAGGATAAGGAGAGGTCATTACAGAAGTAATAACTTCCAAGACTCAAGAAAACTTTTGGGTTATCTCCCAACAAGTACTTTTTTTAACGCCTTTAGGTTAGGCTTGATAGTTTCAAAGATGCTCACATAGGAAATATGAATTGATTTAAAAGAGAGCATCAAGAATAAAATTCAAAGAACATTTAAGTCTAACCCACTTCCTATGCATAGGAATGTTGTAAAGAAACAAGTCATGAAAGCAAAAAGCAACAAACATAGGAAAGCAAAACAAATGCAACTTTAAAATTGTCAACATAAAGAGGGGAAACTTAATATTCTTAAGATGCATAAAACCATGTTTCCCTCTCTCATAATAACTTTTAGTAGAAACATGAATAAAATTAACAATATAACTATCACATAAAACATTCTTATCATGATCCACATGCATAAAATTATTATTACTCCCCACATAAGCATAGTCACTCTTATTAATCATAGTGGGAGCAAATTCAACAAAATAGCTATCACTATTATTCTCATCACCATAATCATCAAATATAGGAGGAATATTGTAATCACAATTAGTTTTATCCTCAATAGTAGGTGGACTGAAAATATCATACTCATCATTTTAATCATCATATATTGGAGGTTTGGTATCATCATAAGCAATAGAATAGCTATCTTCCAAAGCTGGAGGACTAAAAAGATCATTTTCATAAAAACTAGCTTCCCCAAGTTTAGACTTTTCCATAGCATTAGCAATAATGGTGTCCAAAGAATTCATACTAATAACATTGCTATTAGCATGCAAATAAAGTTCCATGGGTTTTTTAGTTATCTCTTCAAACACTTCATGTCCTAACTCAAGATAAATACTATAGAGCTCTCTAATTTTGTTGTTGTTTTCCATTAAGCCTAACTAGTAAAAACAAGAAACAAAAGACACAATTACAGAACCTAAAGGAAATAACTTCAATCACTCACACCAGAGGATGTGAGTACCTTACCTCCCCGGCAACGACGCCAGAATAGAGCTTGATGTCTACGCACTTCTATTCTTGTAGACAATTGTTGGGCCTCCAAGTGCAGAGGTTTGTAGAACAGCAGCAAGTTTCCCTTAAGTGGATCACCCAAGGTTTATCGAATTCAGGGAGGAAGTGGTCAAAGGTATTCCCTCTCAAGCAACCCTGCAATCAAGATACAAGAAGTCTCTTGTGTTCCGAACACACCTAATACACTTGTCAGGTGTATAGGTGCACTAGTTCGGCGAAGAGATAGTGAAATACAAGTGGTAACGGTGCCAGAAAATAGCTTTGATGGAGCTTGACGGTGAGGTAAAGACTGGAAGAAAGCAAACATGTAACAGATCTAGATGCAAACGGTGTTTCAATGTTTAGAAACAAGGCCTAGGGATCATACTTTCACTAGTGAACACTCTCTCATATAAATATATCCTCTTCATGATACTACTCTTAACTACTCTCCGGTTGGACACTCTAATCCATGGTAGGGCCTTCCCCAATCTAGATAACCCCACACTATCACCTTGAGCGCTAGATGGTTCCAACAAACACCACAATTTCATAAAGACATCCAACTCCAAATATAACTCATAACAAATATTCAATCTAGCCAAAGTGCTATACATGGTATGCACGCTGTCACTTTCACACACGTGGGGAAAATCATAGATCTATTAAAGCACAAAGAGTATTTATGTAGACTCAAACCTAAGTGCCACCATGGCGTGCACGCTGTCACTTTCATACACATGGGGAGAGCAGAGATCTATTGAAGCACTTGAGTAGCAATGTAGATCTACTTGATTAAAAATCTCATGACCACAACAAGATCATGCATAGAGAGAGATGAACACATAGCTACCGGTAGAGACCTTAACCTCGAGGAAGAACTACTCCCTCCTCATCATGGGAATCAGCAACGGTGATGGAGATGGTGGTGGAGATCGATGGAGATGGCTTCGGAGGCACTTCCCCGTCCTGGCAAGGTGCCGGAACAGAGACTTTTTGTCCCTCGAATCTCCCCTTCGGTGGCGGCGGTGCTACAGAGGTTTTCGTGGATTTCTTCTGTATGCATTAGGGTTTTCCCATCGGAGGCTTCTTATAGGCATAGGAATCAAGGTCGGTGGGGGTCCAGGGGGCCCACACCCCCTCTAGGAACCTCCAGGGCTTGCCCGCGCCTAGGGGGTTTGGACACCCTGTGGTCCCCCTCCGGCTCTGCTTTGTGATTCCGTGTTGCTCTGGGGAAAATAATAACTTTGGCTTTTGTCCCGTCCAATTCCGAGAATATTGATTTTCTGCCTTTCTGGAACCAAAAACAGAAGAAAACAGGCAACTGGCACTGTGGCAACTTGTTAGTAGGTTAGTTCAAAAAAAAATATAAAAACACCTCAAAGAAAGACAAAGCAAAATAAAGTAGATACTAAACAAGCATGGAACATCAAAAATTATAGATACGTTTCTGACGTATCAATCCTCACTTATGAACAAGAGGTAGATTGGTTCCTGGTGATTATGATTAAGAGAGAAACACAATGGAAGTATATAAGGGGGGTCAGAGGTCGGTAAAACTCACGAGAAACACCAAAGTTATGCCCAAGAAAAGAATCTTAATAGAACAGGGAATGAAATCACGGATTTGGAAAACTATAGCTGCATAACAACCCACTATACGGGCATGACCCGTATATTCCCGACCGTATAGTTGGTTCCGGGCAGATATTTCCAAATATCTCTAGTCCATGTCAGTTAGGTTACTGACTTGGAACCGACAAACCCTTTTTTTATTGAATAAAAACGAAAAGGAATTAGAGATGCTAGAAATTTTAACGACCAACTATACTGCGGGAGCAAATTCTCCGGCTGTATAGTTGCGGTTGTATAGTTTTCAAACATCAAAAAATTTCGCGAAGGGACTACCGTATGTTTAACGACCAACAATGCGGTGGGAGAATTTTCTTCGACCGTATAGTTGGTAAAAACCCTCAGGAACTTTAGAAAAACATGAAAAATTCAAAGGTAAAAATTTTAGGAGTATAAATTGCGAAGACAAATTACTAATTTAGAGAAGAAAACTTACCTTGCACTTATCGTTTATTTAGTCAGGGATGACAAGCTCCTCCAACAACAAGGACTTCTTCTCTTTTGGATAAATTGACCTTAGTTTATCTAATAATTCTCATAAACTAAAATCACCAGGACTAAAGTTCCTCTTAATAAGATTGGTGCCTTGCTGGGCAAATATGGATACTGCATCCAATATGTTTATTTCTTGCCTCTGCGTAATCTGCAACTCAAATTCTTGAACTAAAAGGATCCAACGGATCAGTCTTGGCTTATGATTTTTCCTCTCAAGGGTTTCTTTTAAACCATTACGATCTGTATAAACTTTCTTCCTTAGGATAATTCTCTTTCTTCCTTAGGATAATTATTTTGAGCACTATTAAGAGTTCTACTAGCATGATGTATAATATTAAATCCGCCACCTATATGTTGTCCTAGATTTACTCCTACATCATCATCACTAGCTTCACATATTAAATCAAAAGTCATATCCCATATAGGTGGTTTAATGATAGGAGCATGGGATAAAGCATATTTAAGTTTATCAAAGGCAATAAGGTATTTATCATCAAAATTAAATCTTACTCCCTTTTGCAAAAGGTTAGTTAAAGATTTAGAAATTCTAGAGAAATTCCTGATGAACCTTCTATGAAAACCCACATGAACAAGAAACCTTCTTATACATTTTATATCCATTGGTTGTGGCATTCTCTCTATTGCTTTGACCTTAGCTCTGTCTACTTCAATACCCTTACCTGATACCTTATGTCTGAGGACTATACCTTCTTTGACCATATAAAATCTGCAAAAATAGCAGTCATATATCTTTGAAAAGTAGCTAGAGCATTACATAAACCAAAATGCATGCGTCGATAAGCATGTAAACCATAAGGACTAATGAAAGTTGTTTTAAGTTGGTCATCATTGGGAAAAACCAGAGTATCCATCCAAGTAACAAAAATGAGTGTGGTTTTCTAACCTCTCTAAAGTTTGGTCTATGAACGATAAAGGATAGTGATCTTTCATTGTTTCTTTATTCAATTTCCTGAAATCTATACACATCTTATGTCCAACAATAGTTCTAGTAGGTATCAATTCATTGTTTTCATTAGGAACAATAGTAAAACCGCCCTTCTTAGGAACACAATGAACAGAACTTACCCATTCACTTTTTTTTACAGGATAGATTATACCTGCATCTAGTAGGCATACTATTTCTTTTCTTACCACTTCCTTCATTTCGGGCTTCAGCCGTCTATTAAACTCTGCAACTGGTTTAGCACCTCCCTCCATGAATATTCGATGGACGGTTATCATGGGACTAATGCCCTTCAAATCATCCATTGAGTACCCAAAGGCCTTGTGATGCTCCTTAAGTACTTTCATGAGTTCTTGTTCTTCATCCCCTGAAAGTTTAGCACTAATAATATCAGAGAGTTTATTTGTATTGTCCAAAAATCTATATTTAAGATTATCTGGTAAAGTATTCAATTCTGGGGGCGCTAATTCCTCGTCCCCTCTATTTTATGGCTCTTTAAAAGCCTCATTAGTTGGAGGCCCTAAAATGGGAAGCGAATTGAATTCACTTTATAATTCTTCTAGGGACCTGTCCTGCATAAGTATTTCTTCATAATTTGGGACTTCATTTGCTTATTCTACTTGATTACTGAAGAAGAGAGTTGCCATCTCCTCAATAGTTTTTCCTTTCTCTTCTTCTTGTATTTGTAGAGGTTCGTCTTTAAATTTGGAAAAGTGGAATTCTTTTCCCGCTTCCCCAAGCTTAAGAGACACAATCTACTTTTTGAAATCAACTTTGGCACCTAAATAATTCAAAAAGTTTCTTCCAAATATAATTGGGCAAAGAGTGTCAGTTGGCATATCAACAACTACAAAATCGATAGGAAAAATTTCATTGCCAATTGTGACAGTTGCACCTTCAACTACTCCCATTGGAATTCTAAGAGATTTATTGGCAAACATGATTGTCATATCAGCATTCTCTATTGTAGCCGGTACTATCTCTTATTTTATTTGTAAGTAAAAATCATAATATATAACATTAACTGCGATGCCAAGATCACATAAACCATAATGTGAGGTTTCTTTAAATATGCAGGGAAGAATAGGCTTACCCATATCTTTTACCTTAATTTTACCTTTAACCAGTACGGAAGTCTCTTTATCAAGTTCAACTATGTTGCAATGTGCATACATAGCCATAATTGCTTCCTTGGTTACCTCTTCATCTTTGGTTTCATCCAAATATTCTTCAACTTCTGGCACATTTTCCTCTTCTTTCTTCTATTTTACTGCTTTAACATGTTCATATTTCAAAATATGTATCTACGGAGTGTTAGGGAAAGGTATCTCATACATTGGTTCTAGGGAGGCCAGTGTTGCTTTAACTTCTCTTTTCTTGTCAGGTTCGGGTGGTGGATCATACTTGACCCAGCCCTCTTTTGGAGCTTTGATATGTTCTATAAAAGCTTTAACAACATGCAACACAAGATTTGAATCCAAATAAAGTTTTTTAGATAATTCATTAACATTGCCCTTTTTATTATAGTCATGAATACAATCATAATCTATTTCTATGCCTCCTTCGCTTCCTAGACTAAATATCCAAGAAACTCTATGATCGCGAATTCTATTAAGTAAAGCCCAAGCTTTAGTTATGGAAAGATTCATGAAAGCTCCGCTCGCAAAAGAGTCTAGTTCCAATTTATTAGGTTCCATTAAACCGCCATAAAAGATATGCAATAAATACCATTCAGGAAAATCATGATGAGGACATTGATTAAGTAAATCTTATATAAGCTCTTACGAGTCCTTCATTAGGATGGTTCCTCCAAATCATTATGATACGCCTGATTCCAAATGATTTTGATAAACGATAATACTTAGCAAGAAACTCACAAGATAAATTATCTCAGGTAGTAGTGGCTTCTGGGGGTAAAGATCTATATCATGAGAGAGCCGTGCTAGTCAAAGTCTGACTAAAGAGTTTCAGCCTTACCTCATTAGCAGTATACCCCGGTAATTGGAAAGTACCACATATATCCTTAAAGCATGCAATATGCTCATAAGGATCAGGATTTTCTTCATCTCTAGTAAATTGCTTCTTGTGTAAAATACCAAGTAGTAGAGGATTTATTTCAAAACCCTCTTGTATTCTTGTTGGAGTTGTCTCTTTTATTAATATCATAGGGCTTTCCAAAGTGGCTGAGTGAGTTAGCACTAGTCAAATGCTCAAACTCCATCATGTTGGTGGGACCCCTATAACTCAAAACAAAACTTAGCAAGACTAAAATAAATAAGCAAAAACTAAAAGACCTACATCGCTTAGCTCCCCGATAACGGTGCCAAAAAATCGCTTGATGACTGCAAGTGCACAGATCGTTTGTAGCTAGTTTCGAAATAAAGATATCGATCCCACATGGAGCGAGAGTTCTGAAGTCTAATAACTCTTGAATTAAATACTGAAATAGTAATGCTAAATAACATTCTAAGTAACAAGATGAAATGCGAGTGTTGTGTAAAAAGGTATTTTTGGGTTTTTGTATATGAGAACAATAAGTAAAGTAAAACAAACTGAATAGAAAAATTAAGTGTCGCGTATGTAAAAGAGATATGAAACTGCAATAGGAAAAAGTGTTCTTAGGAAGTAGTGGATAGACCTCTAGCATTATAGAGGGTTTAAGGTAAAGATTATTATCATGAACATTGCTCATATCATCCTCATAACCACAACATCCACTGCTCACATCATCCTCATAACCACAAGAGACAAGTAAACACCATCAATCGAATTACTGTGCTATTAAGGGATTTTATCTCATAGTATGTATCCCATGGCATGGAAAATGTTCCATGAGATTCCTCGGTTCCCAAGTTTATACGTAAGGAGTGCCAAAGATTTATAGTCACCATAAGTGCTAGCACACCTTCGTCTACCAACAAGTAGTTCCCTCCATCAAGTCCCCACAAGAGGCAAATATTGAGAGGTCGACTTCTCTCAACATCAAGATGAAGACAATCTAACACATGGTCACAACGATGAATATCATAATAAACTTTATCTTATTTCAATCTCATGCTAGGGTTTATCCATCTCCCCTAGAACTAATGATCTACTTGGACATGGAGGCAATCAACATCATGGCAAAGACAATGGAATCTATCATAGATGAATAGTACTTGTATAAATCCACAACGAGTATGGAAATTACAACAAGATCTAGACAAGATGTAGATGAGATGGATGAAGATGGTGGTGATGCAGCGGTTGATGATGAAGATCGATGCCTTAGCTTCCCGGATCTTCGTAGGGTGAAGATGGATCCCCGGTGGATGAGTTCCCCCTCCAGATCCCTTTCGAAGGTGAGGTTTCTACGATTTTGGTTGTTCTGTATCTCTCCGATGCGATTGCACGGGGAAAAACTATTTTAAGAGGCAGTGGCAGCGGCAACTAGATGGTGGGTACTATACGGCCAGAGAAAATCCTCCCGCCGTATAGTTGGTCGTTAAACCTACTGGTTTCTACGATCGCCTCGGGTTTTCATCTGGTGTTATTGATATTTCCCACATTAGTGAGTTACGGTGTTTTGACTCCTTTTCGCTCCAATACATCTGGTCCAAGAATTGTGTCCATCGTGTCCATCATCTGTCCTGATCCTGGTGAAAATAGACATAAAAGATGCGTGCGAACGCTGAAAAGTACCAAGATCCTACCACTATAGTGCAAAATAATAATATAAAACATGATGCAAATATGCACTCATCAGCGGCGTCGCAAAGGGATTGATCCATCGCTGTTCTCATGGAGAAGGCATCCTCATCGACGAGCACCACCCATTCCGTCGGCTCCGGCTTCAACTGGCGAAGGCGGAGATGGCCAGTGGGCGGTGAGGGCACGTGGGGCTCGTTTATGACGATGCCACGTGCCCTTGTCCTCGGCGGCGAGTAGACCAGCGTCTCCAGCTCGCGCTTGATAGGTCGGAGTGGCGGCAACGCTGCCGGGGCGCACCCGGAGGAGCGGGAGGCCGAGGCTGCTGCGGAGGAGGAGCTGAGGCTGATCATCCTGCTCGGCAACCAGTTGGCTAGAGGATGGTGATACTTCGGAAACGTATCTATAATTTTTGATGCTCCATGCTTGTTTAGTATCTACTTTGCTTTACTTGTCTACACCTTGAGGTGCTTTTTACATGTTTTCTGGTACTAACCTACTAACAAGTTGCAATAGTGCCAGATGCCTGTTTTCTGCTGTTTTTTGGTTTCAGAAAAGTTAGTAAAGAAATATTCTCACAATTGGACTAGACAAACGTCAAAGTCAATTACTTTCCATGGGAAACAAGAAGTCCAGAGGGGAGCCGAAGGGGCCGTCCAGGGCGACCAGATCCACCCTAGGCGCGGGTGGGCCCCACCCCGCGCCTGGCTAGGGCTTGGCGCCCCTGGCCGCCGCCTCGGCCTCCCCCTTCGCCTATAAGAATCCCCCGATGCAGAAACCCTAAGCACCCGATCAAATATCCACGAAACCGTCTGTAGCCGCCGCCACCATCGTCCCTAGATTGGGGGATCTAAAGTTCTTCCCGGCACCCTGTCGGAGGGGAGATCATCCCAGAGGCCTTCTCTCCGGTATGATGCGTGAGTAGTTTCACCTTGGACTATGGGTCCATGTAGTAGCTAGATGGTTGTATCTCCTCCTTTGTGCTTTCATGTATAGATATTGTGAGCTCCATTCATGATCAAGATCTAATCTATTTGTAATCATGCATGTTGTGTTTGCGAGGATCCGATGGATATTGAGATTATTATGTTGGTTTTATTAATGGTTTTGTCTTTATGATTCTATCATGTCTGTGTTGTTTGTGATCTTGCATGCTCTCCGTTGTTAGTAGCTATCTTAGCCAAGTAGTTTCTAGTGACTCCAAGAGGGGGTATTTATGCTCGATAGTGGGTTCATGCCTCTAGTTTCCAAGGGAAGTGACAGAAATATCTTCGGTTGTAGATGTGTTCTTGCTACTAGGGAGAAAACAACGGTCTCTTTTTCATGGAACATGTGGACTGTTTACCTTACACATTTTGCTTAAAGCAGTTGTCTGTTGCTTGCAACTTAATACTGGAGGGGGTTCGGATGATAACCTGAAGGTGGACTTCTAGTCATAGATGCAGTTGGATGGCGGTCTATGTATCTTGTTGTATTGCCCAAACGAATCTCATAGGATCTTTATGACGGGTAATTGCATTGTTATGCCTTGCTCAGTTCCTGTCAATTTCCCTGCTGTAATTTGTTTACCCTTCATGCCATGTTGTTTACATAAGGAGAGCACCTCTAGTGAACTATGGACCCCGGTCCAATCTTTACCATTGATACATCTTCCACTGTTACTTGTTTACTTGCTACAAACCATTAGCTTCCACACCATAAGTTTAATTCTTTGTTATAGCAAACCGGTGAGCTTGACAACCTCACTGATTCGTTGGGGCAAAGTCTTGAGTTTGTGTTGTGCAGATCTCCGCGTTGCTTGCAACACTTGTGTGATGTTTCCTTCCTCCTTCTGGTTCGATAACCTCGGTATCTACTAAGGGAAGACTTGCTGCTGTGCTCATCACACCTTGCTCTTGGGGTTTCCAACGAAGTGCTCCATGTCAAGTTCTCTGGCGCCATCAAGGAGTCACCAACAAGTTTTCTGGCGCCGTTGCCGGGGAGGCTAAGGACGTCTTCACAAGTGGAGTCCTTCACTTCCTTTCTCCTCACTTTGTTTTTAGTTTGCTTTGTTTCTTTTGCTTGGTTTTTTTGCCTCTTTCCAAAAAACCAAAAAAAATAGTCTAGTTTGGTTTGCTTTATTTATTCAAAAACACAAAAAAATTAGTTCCTGATCTAGTTTCCACCTTGCTCTAGCTCACCATGTTGCTCCCCAAGTTCGCCCTGAAAGTAGGGGTGGAATCGAGCCGAGCCGGCTCGTGGCTCGGCTCGACCAGGCTCGATAAAACTCGAGTCGAGCCCAAGCTCGGCTTGATGGTGAAAATGTGCTGAAAAGAGGGCTCGTGGCTCGCTCGGTTAGGCTCACGGCTCGCTCGAACGGCTCGTCGAGCCGAGGTGCCCCTGCCCCCACTTTCCCGTCCCGTGCATGCTGCTGCTAGCTCCCGAAGGCGACCCCGACCCCAGGCTCCACTCCTTGCCACCACCGCGCGCCGCCACAGCTTCCCACCACGCGCCTCCCGTTGCCGGCCACCGCTGATAGCCCCGGACTCCTCCATGGCTCCACTTCCTTACCCCTACCCCTCCTGAACCCGTTCCCCACTTCCAATACCCCTTCCCTTGGTCTCGCGTGAAGCTAGGGTTAGCGGCGCCGCGGCGGCCCTCTGCCTGCCCGCCGGCCCTCCGGTCGTCGGCCCTCCGCCCGTCCACCACACCAGAGGCCGGCCTCTCTACTCCATCCCTCCGCTTGTCCGCCATAGCAAGTGAGCATCTCCCCACCCCACATCCCTAATTCCTCCTCCTTCTGTCTGTTTTTTGTTTCTGGTTCTGAGTCGTTATTGTTGCACAAATGAGCTGATTCTGCCGTGAACCATCCACTGCAGGTCTATGGACCCGAAGCGACAATGACCGGCATATGCAAGCAAGCAATTGAATGCATCATGGCTACAACATAAATCGGGATGCAGTTGAGTACCAGTTTGGGATCTACAAACGAGAAACTTGATGCGCATAAATGAGAGCATAGCTAGAATAATTCACATCACATGGTTGACTGGTTTCTTCAGAAGCTATTTGAGCAAACACATAGAGTGTCGTGTCGAAGAAACATCTACCACTATAATGTGAAAAACTAAAGACTTAGCATTTCTTATTTTTGGTTTGCTGGTTGAGATGCATTGCAACCACCCTGTTTCACCACACTATAATGTTCTTGATTCGATCACAGTAGATTCAGGTTCCTATGTTATATGCTAGCAAAACTGCATTTCTTCAGCTTTATCTCCAAGTTCAACTGCTACGACCTTATATATTTCCGATAGTTTTTGCATGCCACTAATATGAATTTGTAGCTTGTTAAAGCACAACAGTGTAATGAGCCAATGACGTTCTTGATTCGACTGCCTCATACACAACCTGTTGTTTGGTTTCTAACTGTGTTAGTGAACTTGTTTTTTTAGATGGGTGTCACTGAACTTGTTATCATCATTCGGTACCTTTTGAATCTTGGTATACTATGATATGCATGTATTCATGATGAATTGTTGATCATAATTGTGAATTATTACAATTTTAGCAAAGGTTATGGCGAATTTTTTAATTACATCGAGCCTTCGAGCCGGCTTGCGAGCTTGATCGAGCGGGCTTGTCGAGCCTCGAGCCTGAGTTCCAGGTTTTAGGCTTGGCTTGTTTAACCTCCGAGCCGAGTCGAGCCCGAGCCGAGCCTTGACAAGCCCGAACCGAGCCTCGAGCCTCGAGCTATATGTCCACCCCTACCTGAAAGATCTTGCAATAGGTAGTGGCTCCATAATTGGGAAAGATAATATTGAAGAATTCTTTAACTATGTTAGCAAGCATGAAGATATTGAGGAAAAATCTATAACAGAGCTTGCTCCTAATTATGAGATTGATGCAGCTTCTTTAGTTCATATGTTGGAGGCTAGGTTTGTTAGCCTTAACCCCTTCATACAATTCTTGTTCCTAAAACTAAAAGAAGAAAAGAATGTTGAAAAAAGAGAATTCATCCTTGAAACTTTATCAAAAGAATTTCATGATGTTGCTAGGGAAGCCAAAAAGGGTTTTGAGCATTTCAATATGCTAGGATCAAGTGTAGATGTTGTGGGTATTTCTGATAAAACTAAGCCTAGCGAAGAATTTAAGATACCCATACCCTTTAAGCTTGTTGGAATGCATGAAGCCTTTGAAAAGAATTTTGATTGGATTGCTCCTGAAAATATTTTTTATGAAAGTAGTATACCAAAGAGAGATGATAAGGGATCCTCCAAAACCCATTTGGATGAGATACCTTTCATAGTTAATGCTTCTTCATTTGAAAATACTTGATTCTTCTTGCTTCTTGTGCCTAACTTAAAGGCGTTAAAGAAAAGTACTTGTTGGGAGATAACCCAAGAGTTTCCTTGAGTCTTGGAAGTTATTACTTCTGTAATGACCTCTTATTATCCCTTTTGTTTTCTTTTTGTGCCAAGAATGACCTCTAATGAGAGGGAAGTAAGATTTGGGGAGTTGTTGTCCCGAAACAGATTTCTGTCCTCCACAAAAAAAATTCGTGAGGAGTCTCTGTAACTCGGATTAAGCTGAAAATTTACTAATAAATCCCCCATTATGTTATCTAACTTTCTTTAGTTCAACACTTTTTGATTTGAGCAACAAAAGATGTTCGAAAAATCGGTTTCTACCTGCTGGTCTGTTTTGACAGATTTCTGCCATTATTTGCATTTGCTTCTTATTGATTCCTTTTTGAGTTCTCTTTAGGTGAATTGAGCTTTTTGAAGGAGTTACTACAGTAGATTGTGTTTTTAGTGAAAAGCCTTGCTGTTTCAAACCTTTGCCAGAGGTATAATATCTTTTGAATACACTAATGTTGCTAATGAAGATTGTGTGAAGTTTTGTGTGAAGGAAAAATTTCAGGTGTAGAGAGAGAATGATGTAATAAGATGAAGAATGGACAAAATATCAATCTTGGGGATGCCACCATGGTGTAGCCCCAATAAATATCCAAGAGGTACAAGCGTCAAAGCTTGGGGATGCCCAAGGCATCCTCTTCTTCATCAATAAAAAGCTCAGGTCTGTCTAGACACTTCGTTTTTATTGTTTCATGCACAGTTGTGTTGTTCTTGGAGCGTCTTATTTTTTGTTTGTTTTGCTTTGTTTTTTTAGTTTGCTTGAGTAGTTTGGACCCCCGTTATCGTTGTGTTGTTTTGCAAATAAGTTTGCTTGCTGTTTGGAAAGGAGTAGTAAGTTCTTTCTTGAAGTGCAAGAGGAGCTTGCATTGACTGTGACTTAGACTTTAGCATGACATGCTAGGTGTTGTTTTGACATTATGCTTAGTGATTATTGTTGTATCATGTCTTGTTCCAAACAATTGGGATTGTTTAGTGTGCCTTGAAGAAATTATGCGTTGTTTTAGCATGCAAAAGCATAGTATTGTGGTATTCTCCTTTGATGTTTTGCTTGGGTTGACTTGGCACATTCTCACACCATGTTATGACTCTCATAAGTCACCATTAGCCTCTATGATCATTTAGTCCTTGACTTGTAGTACCACTCTATGCTTTGATTAGTAATGCTTTGTTGCACTGCATGATTATGGCCATTATTGCTCTCTTATTTGGTTGCTCCCAGTCTTTTGCTAGCCTCCACTTGTATGAGTAAGATATGCTCATGCTTCCAACTCCCAAGAAACCAAGTTATTCCAAAGTGTCCACCATAAACTCCTATGCATGGTGTGTTACACCATTCCAAGTATATTCTTGTTTTCAGCTATATTCCAATTAAAAACTATTTTGTTATGTCAAAACTTAGTGATTAAAGCCCTCACAAACTTGATGGCACACTATATATTCTTTTCCCCTAATAAACTTGAACCATTGTGTCATCTATGTTGTATATGCTTGCACTTATACGTTGGAATTAGCAGAACCGTGCTGCCACGGGGAACGTTTTCAACATTGCACTTGTACTTTGTACTCAGTTGATATCATGCTCTTTTGTCTATGGATGTCACCGGTGTGAAATAAAAAGGAAACTTGTAAGTCCATGGAGTTTGTATTATGTGTTAGAGAAACGCCTGGACCGCTAGCCTAAGCCATGCCTAATCATGGTGGAAACTTGCAGCATCACCATAGTGACATCTATGAAGCATTCTTCTTATAAAAAAGAGAGACACATTGAGAAAGAGGAAAGAGAGAAAAAGGCACCATATTCCCATGGTAAATAAGAAGATTGCTGAGATGCTCATTGTCTACTTGCCTTGTCATTTTGGTTATGGGAAAGCTCATGTACCATGTGCAAGCCCGTTGGCGGTTCTCAATGATATGCAAATACTTAAAGTGACAAGAACTTACCTGGACCCAAAGTTGAGTATGCATGAGGTGTGGCCCTTGTATTCAAGGGACTTGAGATTGCCAACTTATACTTCGTCAAGCATATACTCCATCTGTGCCACTTTAACCTTAACCACTTCAAGATGCTTATGATAGGGGCAATGAGGGCTGAAAGCTAACAAGTACCATAATTTTTGGAAGCTCTTTTTGAAACTTGTAATCCCTGCTTCCTTTACAAATAAAAGGCCTTTCTTCCACCATTATTGAGTCTCCACCTTCTACCTTTAGGCACCATTAAGAGAGCTTATTTGTCATTCTATGTGCAGTGTTCCAAAGCTTATTAATTGATGCATATTGCGATATTTGTTCTTGTGCTATCTGTTTCTAGTCACCCTTGTGAACTTTGAAGGTGTCCTATGCAACTATATTGCTACTCCATGAGGGACAAGCTGATTGCCACTATGTCATGTTTTCTGTATGTAAAACAAACAAACGTTTTTCAACACATGTTATTCATGATCTTTGTTTGTAACTTGCCATGTTGCATGCATAGTTACTATGTCCTATTGTTAGAACTCCATCTTTCATGCATATGTTTAGAGTTCTTTGATCCCAACTTTCAATGCTTGCAAATGGATGGATATTTATTGTGAGGGTGCATGACACCTCAAAAATTATTCTTTTTATCACTTACCTACTCGAGGACGAGCAGGAATTAATCTTGGGTATGCTTGATACATAGGAAACGTATCAATAATTTTTTATGCTCCATGCTTGTTTAGTATCTACTTTGCTTTACTTGTCTACACTTTGAGGTGCTTTTTACATGTTTTCTGGTACTAACCTACTAACAAGTTGCAACAGTGCCAGATGCCTGTTTTCTGCTGTTTTTTGGTTTCAGAAAAGTTAGTAAAGAAATATTCTCACAATTGGACTAGACAAACGTCAAAGTCAATTACTTTCCGTGGGGAACAAGAAGTCCAGAGGGGAGCCGAAGGGGCCGGCCAGGGCGATCAGATCCACCCTAGGCACGGGTGGGCCCCACCCCGCGCCTGGCTAGGGTTTGGCGCCCCTGGCCGCCGCCTCGGCCTCCCCCTTCGCCTATAAGAATCCCCCAATGCAGAAACCCTAAGCACCCGACCAAATCTCCACGAAACCGTATGTAGCCGCCGCCACCATCGTCCCTAGATCGGGGGGATCTAAAGTTCTTCCCGGCACCCTGTCGGAGGGGAGATCATCCCAGAGGCCTTCTCTCCGGTATGATGCGTGAGTAGTTTCACCTTGGACTATGGGTCCATGTAGTAGCTAGATGGTTGTATCTTCTCCTTTGTGCTTTCATGTATAGATATTGTGAGCTCCGTTCATGATCAAGATCTAATCTATTTGTAATCATGCATGTTGTGTTTGCGAGGATCCGATGGATATTGAGATTATTATGTTAGTTTTATTAATGGTTTTGTCTTTATGATTCTATCATGTCTGTGTTGTTTGTGATCTTGCATGCTCTCCGTTGTTAGTAGCTATCTTAGCCAAGTAGTTTCTAGTGACTCTAAGAGGGGGTATTTATGCTCGATAGTGGGTTCATGCCTCTAGTTTCCAAGGGAAGTGACAGAAATATCTTCGGTTGTAGATGTGTTCTTGCTACTAGGGAGAAAACAACGGTCTCTTTTTCATGGAACATGTGGACTGTTTACCTTACACATTTTGCTTAAAGCAGTTGTCTGTTGCTTGCAACTTAATACTGGAGGGGGTTCGGATGATAACCTGAAGGTGGACTTCTAGTCATAGATGCAGTTGGATGGCTGTCTATGTATCTTGTTGTATTGCCCAAACGAATCTCATAGGATCTTTATGACGGGTAATTGCATTGTTATGCCTTGCTCAGTTCCTGTCAATTTCCCTGCTGTAATTTGTTTACCCTTCATGCCATGTTGTTTACATAAGGATAGCACCTCTAGTGAACTATGGACCCCGGTCCAATATTTACCATTGATACATCTTCCACTGTTACTTGTTTACTTGCTGCAAACCATTAGCTTCCACACCATAAGTTTAATTCTTTGTTACAGCAAACCGGTGAGCTTGACAACCTCACTGATTCGTTGGGGCAAAGTCTTGAGTTTGTGTTGTGCAGATCTTTGCGTTGCTTGCAACACCTGTGTGACGTTTCCTTCCTCCTTCTGGTTCGATAACCTCGGTATCTACTGAGGGAAGACTTGCTGCTGTGCTCATCACACCTTGCTCTTGGGGTTTCCAACGAAGTGCTCCATGTCAAGTTCTCTGGCGCCATCAAGGAGTCACCAGATGGCGCCTCGCCCTTGCCGCCGGCGTCGGGTTGCGGGGGAAGCCGAGGCGGGGGTTGTTGCCGGCGTGGATGTGCTCCAGCACGGCGACAAGTGTCCGTCCACGAGCGCTCCACCATTGGCGTCGCGCCGCCGTGTTGTTGCGCTTCAGAGGCGACCCTGGAGGTCCCTCGTGCCGGGCGAGCTCCTACGGCCGCCTATCGACGAAGAACTCCTCCTAGTAATGGAGGTTGCCTGGATCCTCGGCGAGATCCGGGTCCTCCATGGCCATGATGGCAGCCTGGATCTCTTCGACGATCTCCTCGTCGGCCGGCACCACCAGAATTGGGATCTCGTCGCCGCTGAGCTTCTAGTCGGGCGGGACCCACGTGTCCGGCGGCGCCATGTAGCCCGTATCGTGCAACATGCGGGCCTCCCACGACTGGAGCATGCGATGACCGAAGCGGTTCGCCGCTGCGGGATCGCCGGGAAACCTCTCGGCCATGGGGAAGTGGGGGAGGCTGTGAGCTCAGAGTTCGCCGGAGTTTGGAGTTCGTCGGAGATGGGAGAGCGGGGGAGCTACGAGAGTGTGAAGGGAGCCGACGAGTGGTACAGCAGGCCGAGGCGGGCGGCGAGGGCGGGAAAAGGGGAATCAGCGGAAAGTTATTGCCCGCCGGTCCGTTGCAGGAGCCGAGGCGGCGGTGGCGCGCCATTACGGCAACACGTCATCGATGAGACGGGCGATAAATGCTGGGTATTCCTTCGCAGGGTTCCGAGGCGGAAGGATGACAACGACTCGGTTTACGTCGCCTACTGAGTGGGTCCACGCGCCGAACGTTTTGTTTCCCGCCGAATTCGCTTCGTCCGGCGTTCCCAGGAAACCGGGTTCGGCCTGGGATGTCCGGACCAAAGTTGACCCAAATCCAGACGAAACTAGGATTATGGGAACATAGCTAGACCAATTTTTAGCATCCGAACCAAAAAACCGCCTTAGAAACGGCCTGCTGGGAAGCCGAGTGGAGATGCTCTAATAGGTGTGTTCACTTTGCCTCGCTCATGGCAATTTGCCGTTCAAAGCGCGTGTTTATCCGCTCCACTCACATGGGCGCGCGTGTCGGGCCCGCCCATTATTTGTTTTTTTTGTTTTTTTTTCTGTTTGTCTTTTATTTAAAAAATCCAAACTATTCAATTTTGAACATCTTTCCATTTTGAACAATTTTCAAGTTTGAATATTTTTTATATGTGAACCTTTTTAAACTATGATTTTTTTAATTTGAATAATTTTTGAATTCGAACTTTTTTAAAATTTGAACAAATTGTGAATCTGAACAAAATTTAAATGGGACAAAATTTCAAACTTGAATATTTTGAAAATCTGAATAAATTTCTTTACATGAAAGAAGCGGTGCACCAAATGTACAAACGAGTCTAAGGGCATCTCCACCGGACGACCCATCCGGTCATCCCAAACGATCAGTTTCTTCCGTTTGGATCGGACCACAGTTGATTTGGGGCCGGGTCCAGCCTGTCCGGCCAGCCGCGTCCACCGGCGCGATCTATTTGTCCGCGCTGGCCAAAGCTGCCAGAAATTTCATATGTTTACATATTTTATCACAAAATAATTTGTGGAAAGCAAATAAACTAGAATAGTTAATCAAATTAAAATAGTGCTTACATATAAATAGTTCAGGCTCACATGGTTCAATAGAAAACAACTAAACTGTCATTCAAATTACACGAAACAAATAAGGGATTAAACATTAAAGTTTGCCGCACGAGCCCATATAATGCTCAACCAAATCTAGTTAAAGCTGATCGTAGTTTTGCCTGTGACGCAAATTTTCATGCACACGCAATGAAATATTCCCAAGACATTAGACATGGTTCTGGCTCAACCAACTAATCCTGAAAGTCCTAGCCTTGGTCCAAGAGGACGTAATCACGCTCGTTCTCGACGATCATGTTGTGCATGATTACACAAGCAGTTATCATATCCTACATCCTCTCTGTGCTCTAGGTTGTAGCAGGGTACCGAACAATAACCCACCTTGACTGAAGCACACCAAATGCTCGCTCTACATCCTTCCTAGCGGCCTCTTGCTATTTCGCAAATCTCTTGCACTTCTCATCTACAAGGTTGCAGATTGTCTTCACAAAGGTGGCCCAAGAGGGATAGATACCATTAGCTAGATAGTAACCCATATTATATGGATTGCCATTGATCTGATAGGAAACCTATGGGGCATTGCCTTCTGCCGTCCTAGCAAACTCCAGAGATCGCTGCAGCACATTGATGTTATTGTTTGATCCAGCCATACCAAAATGGAGTGTCCAATCCAGAGATCCTATGATGCAATAGCCTCTAGTATGACGATTCACCCCTCTGCATGCCCTTTGAACTGCCATTGCCAACCAAAGTTACAGTTCTTCCACTCTTAATGCATGCAGTCGATGCTACCAAGCATCCCAGGAAACCCTCTTCTCTCGTTAATGGACAAAATACGGGCAATGTCTTCGATGTTTGGCTCTCTCAGGTAAACCTTGCCAAACACCACAGTAACCGCGCTGCAAAACTGGTATATAGCCTCATGGCATGTGGACTCACTCATGCACATGTAGTCTTCGAGGAGATCACCAGACACTCCATATGCAAGCTGCCGAATGGAAGCAGAACACTTCTGGTAAGAGGAGAAGCCAATCTTACCGGTACAATCATACTTGGCCTCGAAGTAGTCATCGTACCCTCTCACCCTATTGAGAATGTCCAAAAATAGGTTCCTCGACATCCAATAGCGATGACGGAATGCCTTCTCTTTGAAGACCAGATTAGTTGGGTGGAAGTAGTCCTTGTAAAGTCGTATGTGGCCTTCTTCTCGGTCGCGCTCATGGTTGGATTCGCGCCACTTGGACTCCTCCTCTGACGATGACTCCACGGAATTCATGTATAAGAACTCCATTACCCTTTGACTGCTACCCATCTGTAAAGTATACGGCCGTCAATAGCGATGCCAACTCCCATAACGGGCTGGATAACCTAGAAATGAGCGGCGAACGTACCTTAGGCAAACGTACCTCAGTCAAATGATCAAGCAGGTTGTGCGCCGCGCAGAGGGTGTCGCGCGTCTAGTCCACAGGCGGAGGCCGAGGTGGCGGGATTGCCTGCGGCGCGTCCAGACAATTCTGGCAACACGCATGGGCTGCGGTGCTGCTACATATCACGGGGGCGTCGGTGGCAACGAGCAATGGCGGCGACAAAGATTGCGCCTGCTCTGGTCGTGGGAAATGGAGGGCAAGAGTTTGGAAGAGGAGAGTGTCTGTTGTACCACTGACAAGAGGACCCGAGCGAATTAGTGGGAGGACGCGCGAGGACATGCGCGCTGTCCGGACCGATGCAACCATTCCCTACGCGAGCAATTCTTTTACACTATATGGTAGATGCTCTAACAATGGTAGGGGTTACTAGAGTCACATCGATCAAATCATTTACTCCATTAGATTTATCTAGATTTTTCTTTTTTCTTAAGATGTTTAAGTGGAATTTTATGTTCCTAGCGAAGAGTCTGAGCTGCACAAAACTGTCAGGTTTTCAGCTGCACTACATACATAAGTGTTGTGCATATGCAGTTCCTCTGAAGTCTTCGCTGATTTTAAGAGCGTCTCCGCTCACATTCTCAGAAGGGCCTCTTCAGTGCGTTTTTTTATCCGGGCGGTGAAAAATCGCTCGGTCGTGTTCCCAGTCCCCTGGTTGGCCCATTTTACATCCGGAATTCCTAGGCTACACCCGAGGCCCCGAGAAACGCCTGAAAACGCCAGATGAAGCGAATAAAAGTTGGGCCAACCCTGTCGACGACATAATTAGAGCGAATTTGAGCTGAATTTGGATGAACTAGGCCAAACTATGCCGAACTAGACCGTATTTGAGCCATAATTGAGCACACAAGGCCAAACTATTGAACCGAATTTGGGAGAAATGTCGCCGAACTATGCCAACTAGGCCAAAGCAGGCCAATTTATGCAACTATACCGAACTAGGCCGAATTTAAGCCGAATTCAGACGAAATATCGTCAATTTTGTCTTGCCTGAGAACCGCGCTTGGGAACGCGAGCAATAAACGGGTCATTTCTAAACCAAAATTTATGTCCATCCGGCTCTAAATAGCGGGAAAAAAATTCTATGAGACCCGGTCTATATTTCTAAAGAATAGACCCACCTTCATGGATGGTGTTTAAAAAAAAATTAACAGACAGAATTTTTTTTAGAAAACTAAAAAAACAGACACGTGACAATCATAGAAGGGGGTCTAGAAATAGACCGGTCTCATATGGTTCCGTGAACACCGAACGAGTGGAGGTTCATTTTTCTTTTCTCTCCAACAAATCGGATCGTGTCCAGCGCGAGCCGATCACGTTTCCCTCTCCTCTCCTGCCTTCACCATTTCAACAGACAAGCTCCGGTATTATCTTCTGCATAAAAATGTCAGTTTGCTTGACAAGAAATCGGTGGCGTGGGGAGGATCGCCTGCCAATGCAGCCGCTCTCGTCTTTTCTCCGCCATTCCTCTTATCGTCTGCTAATCCACGACGCTAACCGCCTCCGCCGGCGCCGAGTGCGACGTGGTGCCCGGTCACGGCCGAAATCCGGTAGGAACCACGGCGCCTTTTATCAAGTTTAGGCGTGCATCCCGAAGCCAAGGTTGGGATTCTGTCCACGCCACGCAAATCCGACGGCGGAGGCACTGCGCGAGGTGCGAACTGCCTCGTCGGCGTCACTACCCGGAAGGCGACGACCCGCGCACCACGGCCACCACGTGTCCGCGTGGAGCACGCCGCTGCAGCTATAAAATGCGGCAAAAGTCCCCACCGGCACCATCACGCTTCGCTCTCTGCTTTCACCCTCGATCTCTCTAGCTAACACACGAAGTTGTTCTTGAGGGTGGCGATGGCTCGGTGGTGGTGGGTTTGTGGACTCCTCTCGCTCCTGGCTGTGGCCGCGGCCGCGGCCGCTGCGGAGGGGAATGCGGACCCGCTGATTCGGCTGCCGACGCAGAGGGGGCATGACGCTGCAGCTGCCCCTGCCCCTGCCCCTGCCCCTGCCCCTTCCCCTTCCACTTCCCCATCCCCATCGGCTGCTGCTGCTGCGGCGGCGGCGGCGGGGGAAGGGGGCACGAGGTGGGCCGTGCTCGTCGCGGGCTCCTCCGGTTTCGGGAACTACCGGCACCAGGTGAGAGTCTGTCGGCGGCTTGGGATGTGAGTATGATTGTTAGGGCCTAGTGCGATTGCGAGCTGAAATTTAAAACTGCTGGCCAATTCCCCCCTTTCCTGTGCACGTTTATTAAGTTCTGTTGGGAGACTCGAATTCGAGGATGCTTGAATCTTTTGCTACGAAGCAGTTAACTGGGACAAAAATTTAGCTCGGGTGAGGACTAATTGGTATAGCTTCTTCATAGATCATGGTCATAGCTCCTAATGACTCAATGCTGCTCTGTATATGAAATTTTGATAGCATGTGCTTGGTCAAAATTCGATCACTGAACAATTTATGAGTTCTTACTCAAAGTTGTGGTGTTCTTGATGCACTACAGGCCGATGTGTGCCATGCCTACCAGATTCTGAAGAGGGGAGGAGTAAAGGAGGAGAACATTGTGGTGTTCATGTACGACGATATCGCCAAAAGCTCTCTCAACCCAAGACCTGGTGTCATCATCAACAATCCTAAAGGCCAAGATGTCTACGCCGGTGTTCCAAAGGTATTGCCTGGCTGTGCTCCCTTCCCTTTATATTTAGTTTCAGACAAGAGTGTACATGTAATTAGAATTTCACACCTTACAGTAGATTGCACTTTTATGGCAATGTATTCCTACAACACTGATCAAATTAACATGAACTACAGGACTACACCGGTGATCAGGTCACCGCTAAAAACTTCTTTGCCGTTCTCATGGGCTACAAAACTGCGGTTACTGGAGGGAGTAAGAAGGTGATAAACAGCAAACCAGAGGATCACATCTTCATCTATTACTCGGATCATGGGGGCCCTGGTGTTCTTGGTGCATACTCCCACATAAACCTTGTTATTTAGCTGATTGTTTGTGTGTAACTTAGCTAACCCTTGCAAGTCTGTAGGTATGCCCAACATGCCATATCTTTATGCTGGCGACTTCATTAAGGTGTTAAAAGAAAAGCATGCTTCCAAGGGTTATTCAAAAATGGTATAATATTCTTTCATTTCTTTTCCCTAGAAATAGTCTATTTTCTTAATCTGAATTGTACTCTTAGAGTCTTATCTGGAATTGAAATTATAATTTTTACAGGTTATATATATCGAAGCGTGTGAAAGTGGCAGTGTATTTGAGGGTTTAATGCCAGAAGATCTTAATATTTATGTTACGACAGCATCAGATGCAAAGGAAAACAGTTGGGGAGCATACTGCCCTGGGTCGAAACCACCACCTCCTGCTGAATACACTACCTGTTTAGGTGACGTCTACAGTGTTTCTTGGATGGAAGATAGGTAAGCATCGTCTGAAATATTTTATGCTTTGTGCCTGATATGTTTTCTGACATCTCATAAGACCTATATCCTTTTGTACATTTGTCAAAGGTATGCCTATACGGCTTATATATTGGAGTATTTGGTAATGGTCCGATTTGGACTGTTGCCCATGTTGAAACTGTTTTTATTTTTTATTTTTAACCTGCTGTATTTTCTCTTGCTCCCCTCTTGTGTATATACTGTAAATTTGGATGTGCAACCTGGTTTTCAGACCCTATTCAAAATGAATTCTTACTTCATCACCCTCTAGAAGGCATGCTTTCTTTGTGGTTAATGAAGTATTATCTCCTAGAAGGCAGAACATGGGTGTATGTTAATACAGTCATTAGCAACCTGACTAACACATAAATAATTTATAAGTCACACTGCACTCGCAAATTGCAGTAACAAACAAGTGCAAATACAAAAGCTGAGTGAATAGGTTTGGGAAGTATCAGCTGCTAGATCAATCTTCTTTCCTATAACCATGATGCTTGCTGATTTGAATCATTCGATCCTACTTTGCAGTGAAACTCACAATCTAATGAAGGAAACAATCAAGGATCAGTACGATGTGGTAGGTCTCGAGTACACTTTCTTCATTTCTGATTAGTCGCATCTATTCACTGGTTTCTTGGGCAGGTTAAAAAGAGAACGTCAAGCTCAGATAACGGAAACAAGGGTTCTCATGTGATGGAGTATGGTGACAAGACATTCAAGGACGAGAAGCTTTTCCTTTATCAAGGCTTTGATCCTGCAAATGCCAACATCACAAACCGTCTGCTTTTGCCTAGCCTGGAGGGTGCAATCAATCAAAGAGATGCAGATCTTCTTTTCATGTGGAAGAGGGTAAATTCCAGTTGTTTCTTCAGTCTCAGTTGGCCCGGTTATTTCCTGTCTAGTTCATATTATTTTCTATTATTGGTTATACCCATCACCTTGGACCTTTACTTCTATAGTTGGTACACGTAGAACCAGGCGTTGCTGCATGAAACAATGCATCTTTCTGTGTTGCATGACTCATGAACTCCTACGTATACTGCATGCAAATACTCCGAGGGTACCCAGTATGTAGTGGTTCATAAATCTTGAAATTTGGTTACTTAGGATATTCCAAATGAAATCTAGAAAATCTAGAGAAATGGTTTGGATATTTTGGATGATTTTTAAATCAAATGTATTATCTTATTTTGTGTTTTATCCTTTGAATAAAAAATGAGTACTTTTCCTTAAGGGTGCTTTGGAGAGCTTGTTCTAATGTAATTTTCACAATGACCAATCAGAGTATAATTTATATGGTGTATTTGGTGGGGTTGCCTAGAAGCCTCATCAACAGGATTATGGACATCTTAGAGAAAATAAGATAATGGCCGTAAGCTTCTAAATACAAATATAGCTTGTTTCAACTTGAGAATATGGGAACGGTACTCTGAACAATGACGTCCAGCTTGAGAGGGTTTGAGCTCATATACTAGCTTTCAGCTTAAGCTTGTGACCTCTCATGACAGGCAGAAGTTTTGCAGATCATTATTTGCTAACATATCTTCTCGCTTTCAGTATGAGCAGTTAAATGAAGGATCAGAAGAGAAGCTGAGGGTTCTCAGGGAGATCAAAGAAACTGTGGTACACAGGAAGCATCTCGACAGCAGCATCGATTTCATTGGAAAGCTTGTCTTTGGATTTGAAAACGGACCTTCAGTGCTTGAGGCTCCTAGAAACCCTGGCCAACCATTAGTCGACGACTGGGATTGTTTGAAAAGGATGGTGAGTTTAGCAATTTTATTTAAATTTAAAATCCCATAATCTTTCTGTTTCCTGATGGATTACTCTGTATTGATGTCTGTTGTCAGGTGCGGGTTTTTGAATCCCAATGCGGATCACTCACTCAGTATGGCATGAAACACATGAGGGCGTTTGCAAACATATGCAACAACGGAATCTCTGAGGCCGAGATGAAGGAGGCAAGCATCAGAGCTTGCGGCGGTTACAACTTGGCAAAGTGGAGCCCACTGGCTCTGGGGCACAGCGCCTGATCCTGCTGCAGTACATGGGAGCAACAGCAAATGCTCCAGAGGTTCCTAGAGCTCGTATGTGTACATACACACCATGATATAAGAAAGGACCCAACAGGGCTGTACCATTGTGTGTGTTGGGTTTATCAGTAGTTCATGGTGGTGCCTTTGTAAATCAAGTTTGACTGCAGTCAACTGAAAGGCGATGGCACAAGTAGTATGTGAATGTCGCTGCATGATAATGCCCCCCGATTTCAAGTGCAATCAATTGAAAGGCCGTTACTATGACCGAAATCGATGATGACCCATAGGATCTTGGCCTAGATCTGGGCTAGCGTGGACCTGATCTGGGCATGACGGCCCGCCTGTTGTGTGATTGTGTCTTGTCGACGAAAATCCGAGGCCCTGTGCGAAAATCTAAAATGGGACCCTATCTCACACAAAAATTTAAACAAATAAATAGTTCTAAAGTATATGACAGGATATTTTTTTAATGTATCTCACACAAACAAATAAGAATATTTTGCGTAACAATTGCATATATTGAGAATCATACTTATATAACTCAAAGTTGCATAACACTTATTTGAACATCATCATCATCCTTTTTGTGTTCTTTGAAATAAATTGTCCAATGATATCCTCATAATCAATATTCTCCAACACTTCGTCCTCAAGTGCTATCGTGGCCAAATCGTTGAGTCTTTGTTGTGTCATCGTAGTACGCATATAGGACTTCAATAGCTTCAACTTAGAAAAGCTTCGTTCCGCCGATGCAACCGTCACGGGAATGGTCAACAAAACTCGATATGCAATACTTGCATTTGAAAAACAATCATGCCGCTTTAGAAACTTCAAAACTTCAACAGGCCCAATAATTTCTTTTGGCATGAATTTTTGAAGAAACTTCAGCTCAACAAATAGATCATTGGCATCAATATCAGATTTCTTATCCTTTTTAAGGGAAGCCTCAAGATGATCACAAGAAGACCTCAAACTATCATAATCCAATGAGCGCAATGTTTCTGAGGTAAATAAGAAACCAAAAAATTTCTGGTAACCCTTATATTGATCAAATCTTCTTTTGAGTGACGAAATTGCTTGATCCACAAGAGGTATAAAATAGCCGATTCTAAATAATTCTTCTGTAGACTATGTGGCAACATTTGTGTCATCTGGATTTTCATCAAACTGTGTCTTTCTTTTAATTTCTCTCCTTGTACGAAATGTTGTACCAATATCCATCTCAATTGCAATTCCTTTGGCTAATTCCAATGCTTCTAAAAAACTAGTTTCCCTGTACCCCTTAAAGAAAGATATAAGTCCTTGAACTTTCTCAATAGCAACATCTATAAGCATATTCTTTGTTTGCAAACTTTTGCTTACTAAATTAACAGCAAACAATACCTCATACCAAATGACTATTGCCACTATAAATTCATACTCTCCAAGTTCATTTTTTGCCAAACCCAGAGCCTCGCTACTTGTCTTTGGATCATTATCAGTTTCGAATACCTGAAATTAAAAGAAAATTCATAAATTTTATAGTTGGTTCTAGCCAAAGCGTAATGGAATTACATAATTATAAATATGAACATATTGTTTACCTGAAGTATAGCCTCCCGAATGTCTGAACATTGAAATCTAATAGCTTTAACACTTTCAACACGACTCTCCCAACGCGTAGCTGACACAGACTTGAGGGTCCATCCTGATATGTTCTCTTTCAAAATTTGCCACTTCTTAGTAGAATTAGCAAAAATTGTAGAGATGCGTTGGATGATTCCGAAGAAGTCTTTAGCTCTACCATCTGTCTTGGCCATATCACAAAGTGTCAAATTAAGACTATGACAACTACATGCAGAATAGAAAGCTCTGGGATTTACATCCAAAAGTTTCTTCTGTACCCCTTGATGCTTTCCTTTCATGTTGGACCCATTATCATAACCTTGTCCTCTCACATCATTTATATCAAGACCAAGAAGCTTTAGCTCATTCTCTAGCACATCAAAAAGTCCTTGACCGGTCGTATCATTTACATCTAGAAATCCTATAAAGGATTCTTCTATGCAAATATCACTTGAAGATGAATTCACATATCTTATAATTAAGGACATTTGCTCTTGGTGACTCGCATCAGGGGTACAATCAAGTATGACAGAGAAATACTTTGAACTCTTTATTTTCTTAAGAATTTCGGACCTAATAGCAGAAGCAAGCAAGTGTAGCAATTCATTTTGGATCTTATGGTCAAGATAATGAGCACGGTTTCTTCATTTGTAATATGACGAACATGCTCCTGAATAACAGGGTCAAATTCAGCCAACATCTCTACCAAATCCAAGAAATTACCATTGCTATCTTCATACAGCTTTCCACTAGTACCACGAAAGGCTAGATTATGCTTGGCAAGAAATTCTATAATGCAAACAATTCTGAATAATACCTTTCTCCAATGATCCTTCTCTTTCTCAAGTAGTCGATGAGCAACTTTATCAACAGTTTGATGTTTTGCTAATCTACTATGCAACTCATACCAGTTAGTCATACTCGAAACATGATTCACACTCGTCTCGTGATCTTGCAGTTTATTTTTCATATGTGACCAATCATTAGAGCCCTCATTTGCCAACTGGCCTTTCCGATGACCTTTTGTAAATAATTTACAACCAAAGCAAAAGACTTTATCAAGTTCATTAGAATAGACAAGCCAATCCCTATCACAATACTCCCCATTTGACAGAGATTTTGTATAGAACTTTGCATTAAAGATATATATCCTTAGAACCTTTTTTAATTGATAAGTCTCTTTTTGGACCCTTTTGTGCTAAAATATCAATCTGTTTAGAATCAAGAGAATCCCAATTTCTGGGATCACATATATCTGACTATAAAGAACCATCAACATCCGCACTAGGTGAATTATTCAAACTAACATCAATGTGTTCTTCCTCTACCTCAATATTATCTGTCTCTGTCTGGCCATCTCTAGAATGATTGTAAGGAACAATTGCAAGTGCAAGATTAGAAGGATCAACAGACTGATTACCAGATGACACTGATGCTTCCTTTCTAATAAACTTGTTCATAGCACCTTTTTGAGATTTAATTAAATTCTGTTCCTTTTCTTTTCTCTTGCGCTTCTGAGAACCAGACTGATGTTTCCCCATGTCGAATCTGTATTATTAGAAGAGAATATATAAAAGATAAATAAAATAAAAATATAGATATGATCAGAAATATTTTTAGGATCAGCCGATGAGGATTGAAGCGATAAAGAGTTGAAGGAACTGCGGCCAGCCAGTCACGTACCACAGTATCGCTTGTCGCCGACTCGTCGTGGCCTGTGGACACGATCGATTTGATTGTGTGCTGCAATGTCGCCGACTCGCCGTGTATTTTTCTGTTCGTCGTTTGGCACGCGCGTGCGTCGGCAGGGCAGCGAATCGTGATTGATTTGAGTAGATCGATCGGAATCTGATACGATCACAACTTGCTGTCCGTCTCCGTCCAAAAGCAGGGCAGCGCAGCTTTGTCTTGCAGCCCAGTAGCCTAGTGCTAGCGATGCACCCCAGTAGCCGCGCGCGGTCGTCTGATATATACTGCTTTATTCTCACACGGTGCACGATGCACCCAGCAGCCGCGCGCGCGTTCCGAGATATTCTATATAAGTATACGTAGTTACGTACATATAAAAAAATTGGGCCCTCTAAAATCATGGGCCCTGTGCTGCTGGCACACTTAGCACAACTATAGGCCCGGGCCTGGTCTCGTGATCTTGCAGTTTATTTTTTATATGTGACCAATCATTAGAGCCCTCATTTGCCAACTGTCCGATGACTTTTTGTAAATAATTTACAACCAAAGCAAAAGACTTTATCAAGTTCCTTAGAATAGACAAGCCAATCCCTATCACAATACTTCCCGTTTAACAGAGATCTTGTATAAAACTTTGTAGTAAACCTTTTACGATATATATCCTTAGAACCTTTTTTAGTTGATAAGTCTCTTTTTAAACCCTTTTGTGCTAAAATATTAATCTGTTTAGAATCAAGAGAATCCCAATTTCTGGGATCAAATATATCTGACTGAAAAGAACCATCAAAATCCGCACTAGGTGAATTATTCCAACTAACATCAATGTGTTCTTCCTCTACCTCAATATTATCTGTCTCTGTCTGGCTATCTCTAGAATGATTGTAAGGAACAATTGTAAGTGCAAGGTTAGAAGGATCAACAGACTGATTACCAGATGACACTGATGCTTCCTTTCTAATAAACTTGTCCATAGAACCTTTTTGAGATTTAATTAAATTCGGTTCCTTTTCCTTTCTCTTGCGCTTCTGAGAACCAGACTGATGTTTTCCCATGTCGAATCTGTATTATTAGAAGAGAAGATATAAGAGATAAATAAAATAAAAATATAGATATGATCAGAAATTAGAAGTGTTTATTTTTGGAATCAGCCGATAAGGATTGAAGCGATAAAGAGTTGAAGGAACTGCGGCCAGCCAGTCACGTACCACGGTATCGCTTGTCACCGACTCGTCGTGGCCTGTGGACACGATCGATTCGATTGTGTGCTGCAATGTCACCGACTCGCCATGTATTTTTCTATTCGTCGTTTGGCACGCGCGTGCGTCGGCAGGGCAGCGAATCGTGATTGATTTGAGTAGATCGATCGGAATCTGATACGATCACGACTTGCTGTCCGTCTCCGTCAAAAAGCAGGGCAGCGCAGCTTTGCCTTGCAGCCCATTAGCCTAGCGCTAGCGATGCAGCCCAGTAGCCGCGCATGGCCGTCTAATATATACCGCTTTATTCTCACACGGCGCGCGATGCAGCCCAGCAGCCGCGCGCGTGTTCCGATTTCCTCCGGTAATACGTATTCTATACAAGTATACGTAGTTACGTACATATAAAAAAATTGGACCCTCTAAAATCATGGGCCTGTGCTGCTGGCACACTTAGCACAACTATAGGCACGGGTCTAGTGCCAACCAATTGGTATCTGATAGTTGATGTCCTTCATCTGACCCGTTAGCCTTGCGGTGGACTGCCTATCATGCCATGGGCTTAAGTTCGAGGGCGTTGGGACGACGGCTCTAGATGGTAGGCTACATGCTTTGTCCCTCCGGCGAGCAGTGTGGTAGCAGGTGTTGGCAGTATGCTTTGGTCATGCGGATGGCGAGGTGTGTTGTGGTGGGTGGTCCTGGTGTTGGGGTTTGTAGCATGGAAAACAAAAAAAAAATCTACCGCATGGACACAAACAAGCTAAGATCTATCTACTAGATTGTAGCAACGAGTCGATAGAAGCACTCATCCTCGAAGATTCCAAAGCGGTTAACAAGAGCAGATTCTCGTGGGTGATGTAGTCGTACACTTGTCGATCTCAAGATCGTGTAGACGATCCTTCCGGCGCTGCGTTCTGGCAGCGCTTCCGCAGTCGGTCACACGTTCGGTACTCGATGAAGACCTTCCTCTCCCTTGTTCTAGCAGGCAGCGGAGGTTGTAGCACTCTCCTCGTGATTCCGGCAGCATGACGGTGGTGTCGAAAGTAGAGGGAAGATCCCGCAGGTCTTTGTCTAAGCCGGAGCGAGTATGGTAGAGTAAGAGAGAGCCTTGGCGATCTACGGATTAGAGGGCACCAAGGGGAGAGGTGTAGCCAGCGGCTAGGGTTTGGGACACCCCAACTCGGCGACTTGGGAGGAGCCCTAGGTGGCGGCGGCAGCAACTCTTGGAGGTGGTGGTGGGGCCTTAGAGCTAGGGTTTGGAGTTGTGTGGGAGAGGGGAGCCCTACCCCTCAATATATAGGATGGGAGAGGCGGTTTGGGAGGAGGGAGTCCTCCTCCAACTCCTCCTCCTTGGTCGGTGGGTGGGAGGGAGTGGGACTCCTACCCTAGGTAGGTTTCCTACTCTCCCTCCACTAAGCAATGTTCGGATTTGACTTTTCAAATTGGCGTTTGACTTTCAAACTTGAATTTGATTTCTCTCTTCATATTGCCCAGCCAAGTGACCTAGTACATGATGCAACCATTCCATATTGTCATGACACATCCATGTACCCTTCCCCTCCGGAGTGCCGGACCTTCCAGACCCTTCTAGAACATTCCTGGTGAAAACACCGGAATCATTTCCGAACTTCGAAACAGGACTTTCCTTATATGAATCTTATTCTCCGGACCATTCCGGATCTCCTCGTGATATCCCGGATCCCATACGAGACTCCGAACAACATTCGGTCTCTTACTCATCATTCCATAACTACACAACAACATCGAATCCTTAAGTGTGTCTCCCTACGGTTCGTGAATTATGCGTACATGACCGAGACACTTCTCCGATCAATAACCAATAGAGGAATCTAGAAATTCATATGGATCTCATATATTTCTATGATTACTTTGCGATCGAATGAACCACTTATATACAATACCAATTTCCCTTTATCTCACGATAGTTTACTTATCCGAGGTTTTGATCGTCGGTATCTCTGCATACCTAGTTCAACCTCGTTACCGATAAGTACTCTTTTCTCGTTCCCGTGATATGTGATCCCTTGTGAGCCAGTCACATGCTTGCAAGCTAATTGGATGACATTCCACCGAGAGGGCCCAGAGTATATATATCCGTCATATGGATGGACAAATCCCACTCTTGATCCATGTGCCTCAACCCATACTTTCCGAACACTCAATGCCACCTTTATAGACACCCAGTTACGGTGTGGTGTTTGATGTCATCAAAGCATCCTTTCGGTGATGGTGATTAACATGATCTCATGGTCGAAGGAATTAGGTTACTATGTATCAGAAAGCTTATAGCAAATGAACTATATTAAATGACTTGATCTTTATGCTACGCTTAACTATAGGAGTATGTCCATCACATCATTCTCCTAATGATATGACCATGTTGTTAATAACATTTCTATGTTCATGATCAGGAAACCATGATCATATATTAACCAACAAGCTACTTTAACAAGAGGCTTTACTAGGGACTCTTTTATGTTTACAAATCACACAAGTATTAATGTTTCTGGTTAATACAATTATAGCATGATATGTAAACATTTATCATAAGTATGAAGATATGATAATAACCAATTTATTATTGCCTCTTGGGCATATCTCCAACAGTCTCCCACTTGCACTAGAGTCAATAATCTAGTTTCAAATCTTTGTGCATTCAACACCTATGGCTTTCTAGTGTTGTATTTACACGATTGCTAGTGGTCAACTGATCTTCGGATCCGACACTTTCAGGTCCGTGTGTAATTGTATGTCTTTGCGTCTCTACGCATCACTCATTTTCTAATGACATGGCTTTGTACAAATTTGGTCCTTTGGTGAGACCTTTAGTTCCTTGAGGTTAAAACATGTTGATAATATTGTCGTACAATATATCTTCATAGTACTATCCCGCTGTGAACTACACCTAGTTTGATAACAAACTACTTGACACAAATGCCCTCTTTTGCTGCTATAACAGCAGTCATATACTTAGCCTTTTGTTGTAGTATCTGTCACAATGTCTTAACTTTGGAACTCATCCAAATTCATTATGGAACTTACTTTCCATCATATTATGCCACCCTTAGTTTAGATTGAGATAAACTTAATTTGTACTTTGTGACAAAACTAGTATCAATGTAATACTTTTACAATGAACTAACCATCTATTTTTCACTTCTACAAAATAATATATTCTTAGTTCTTCTAAAAGATCATAAGAATATCTTTATTATCGTCCAATAATCATATTATGAATCATTCTGGTATACGCTCATAACATTTAGAGCATAGGACATATCTGGATTTGTACACATCACAGCATGATTGATAAAATACTCTTTGTGATTGTATCTATCAAGTATCAAAATACTTAAATCTTTATTCAATCCTTCTTGTGCAACAAGAACCTTTCTTGTAGTTTCTATATTAAACTCATTCAATATCTCATCTATGTACTTCTGGCACAACCATATTGGTGTCACAATTTATCCATATAGACATTGATGCCAAATATTCGGGTTCTGCCTAAGCCTTTTATCGAGATGAAATTCTTATCCTGTGTTAATAAAAAGATACATCATTTCCAATCAACAATATGTATTTCACATAATGTATTAGAAACATGTCTTAGCGCTCCCAGTTAATTTCTTGCAAATGCAAGCATCTTCATCGTCTCCGATGAAATTAAACTCTTTTAACAGTTTCATCATAGTGAAGATTCCAACTCCGCGATGCTTACTTCAACCATTGAAGTTTGTATATGCTTTTAGCATCCTTTGAATTAACAAAACCCTTTGGACCATGTCATGCACACGTCCTAGGTAACCATTCTATTACAAGAACTTGTTTTGTTTATTCAACACATAACAAAATTATATGTCGTGGTTGCTACATTAATCCGTCTAGACTAAATATCGCTTAATGAAATACCAGATCTTGTCATAGTCAACTCTTTGAACATTGTCGTGAACTCTTTCTCGACATGTCGATAATTTTATAGATGTGAAACATCCATGTCTATTTCTTTATAGATCCAAATATGACTGTAAGGTCTTGTACCTTTCCAGAGGGTCTTTCAAGATCAAAGCTTGATCTCACGTATATGGAACTATCACGGATTTTATGGCTTCAAGCCATTTGACGGAGTCAGGGCCCATCATCGCTTCTTTGCATGTAGTCGGATCATTATTGTCAAACAATGATTTAACTCTCAAATCTTGGTATTTGATTGTTTACCCGACCTACTTGTTTTAATAGGAACTTAGACCTCCGTGACCACAACCTTTGAGGCACGTGATCCATGAGCATTGTTCCTGCCTCCGGAACACTTTTCGGCACTGCGCAACTTTGCACATATAGCTAAGGTTCTTTTAACCTTATCAAAGTTCTATTATCCTCCCACTTAACTTTTCACGGAAAATTTCTTTCTCAAAGAAACTTGATGTTCTAAGCGACAAACATTTTTGTCTTTGGTGTTATGGAGGAATACTCAACGATTATTCAAAATAACATACAAAGATATGTTCATCCGATTTTGGTTGCAAACATCTTTCTTATGCATAGCATATCAATGTTTAAGAAAGGACAACTTGGGTTTTATCCCAAACCATAACTTTATATGGTGTCAATTCAATGGATTATGATGGAACTCTTTTCAGTGGAAAAACGGTAGTCTCTAAAGCTTTTAATCTTTAAAATATAATGACAGTTTTATGAATTACACCTTTGATCTTACCATGTCAAACAAAGTTTAATTACATATCTCGAACGCTCCATACTCTTATGGTGTTTCGGGAAATGCAAATCCACGGAAAGATTCCTTAAATCTTAGGTGTTTTATGCTAAACTTGTAACTCAAATATCTTCCTTTATGATCTTATCATAAACTATTTATATTCTTGTTACAATGATTTTGTACTTCATCTTGAAAGTCTTTGAACTTTTCAAATGTTTCATATGTCATCCTTATTAAGTAAATATTCATATATTCACTCAAATTTTCGGAGAAAGCATATGAAGTTGAAATTCATCGCTCTTGACTACACATAATGGACTTCATACAACAATATGTACAAGTTCCAATAAGCTAGTCATTCGTTCCCTTTTTGCCTATGAACGAAGTTTTAATTATCTATAAGAAAGTTTCACAAGTGTCATTTGATCAAAAAATCAAAAGACTCCAAAATTCCATCCACATGGAGTTTCTTCATGTTTTCTTTCCAATATAATTTAAACGGCGATGTCACTTCCTAAGTGATCTTTCTTATCAATTGTCTTTCGACATTTTTAGCAATATTTTTATGGATGTGATTTATCCAACGAGATTTGTAAATCATCCATCTTTTATGGATTACGACAATTATTTGAACAACCCTTTTGTTCTCATAATACCTGATAAAACAAATCTTGAAGGCAAGCTTTGATGTTAACGAGTAACACAACAACCCTTTATTTGTTCTCGATGAACATCATCACATATTCTTTTGCTAGTTACTTAGGCCATTGTAGTTCATGAATTGTGTTGTTTCGTATGACTATTCACACCAACAAATTTAGTATCCAATATTTAAGAACCACATTGTTTAATAAGCAAAGAATATAGCCATAACATGTATATCCTCTATATACCTAAGCTGAACAATTCTAGTCTTTTCTTTTCTGCCATATATTTCTGAGATTCTCTTTCAGTATTTCCTTTTCTGTTCGAAAGAATCTATCAACATCAATAGTGGAGCCATACACATGAAACATAGTCCAAAGCATGTATAGTTAAATACCAATGTCTTTGGACTTGCACTTTGAAGTATATCACCATCATCAAATACTTGGTGTTCTTTCAAATTCCATTCTCTAGTAATCTTTTAGTGCAGTAAACATTTTATCAAATATTCACCCTTATCATGGAAATTCATGATCAAGCTAATTTTAGCTTATAACGGTGAATCGCGAGTATAATGTTGCTCTCTAAAACCTTTTGGAGGATTAGGACGACAAGCATCTCCATCCTTTTTCAAATTCTCATCAAATATGAGAACATAAACTTTGCCATATTATACTCTCTCATGTTGCAACCAAAACATTATTTCAGATATCGCAATATCTTCCACACATCATGGTTTTTGAAACAACTCTTTTAGATCCTAGATAACCTTGATATTAAAACAATCTTTTGAATATCAAGAATCATGGAGACAAACATGATACTTATATACTAACACTTGAATTGTCACTCTTGATTTAATACCAATTATTAAACTTCATGGAGTAACCGGAACTTACTGAAAGTTTGCAATAGGACTTTTAAACTTTAGATTAACACTTCAAAACAATACGATACCAGTTCGTAAAGTAACTAACCAGAGTTCTATAGTTCTATTATCTCAATTATAACTAAGCGCAAGGTGGTAAATGGATGCCAATGACTACAACAACTATGCAAATTCACTTTGATTTAAATTATGATAAATAGTGTTCAACTTTTAATCATATTGCTGTTGAACTCCCACTCAAAACAATATCCCTCACATTGTTTTAGTGATCACATGAACCAAATTCACTACACCAAGTCCGATCATCACGCGACATGATATAGTTTCAAAGGTGAATAATCATCATGTTCATCATATCATTTATATGACTCATGCTTTACCTTTTGGTATTCCATGTTCCGAGACCATGTCTGTACATGCTAGGCTCGTCAAGATCAAACCTTAGCTTCCGCATGAGCAAATCTGGCTTGCTCCCGTTGTATACACTCGCGGAATCTAACACACCCGATCATCATGTGGTGCTTTGAAACAACGAGCTTTAGCAACGGTGCTTACTAAGGATGAACACTTTATAACTTGATATTTTGTGAGAGGGATCATCTTAAAATGCTACCGTCGCGATCTAAGCAATACAAGATGCATAAAAGGATTAACATCACATGCAATTCATGATATGTGATATGATATGGCCTTTCTTCTTGTGCTTCCGATCTCCATCTTCAAGCACGAACATGATCTCCATCATCACCGGCATGGCGTCAAGGTCAATGGCGCCGCTTCATGGTTGTCGTCCACCAGCATCAACTATTACAACTACTTTGAATAATAGACACGTGGGTCTTAACGGAATTTAAAAGACAACCATATGGCTCCTGCCGGTTGCCGACTTACAATAAGGAACATTGCATACATCATATATAATCACAATCATGGCCATATCACATCACAGCACACCCCTGCAAAACAAAGTTAGACGCCTCTAATTTTCTTTGCATGTTTTACGTGGTTTGGGGCTTTCAATAAGTGTCGTTCTAACTTACGAACAAGAACCACAATGTTTATGCTTGAACTATCAAGTGCCCGTTGTAAATTGAATCTTTACTATGATGGGAGAGACAGACACCCGCAAAGCCACTTATGCAATACAAGTTGCATGTTGAGCGTGGAGCAAGTCTCATGAACGATGTCATGTAAGGTTAGCCTGGGCCGCTTCATCCCATCATACCGCAATATGCAAAGTACACAAAAGACAATTGATAATAAAAGCACCACCGCCCACAATGACCATTGTGTTCTACTCGTGAAACAGATCTACATATAGACACGGCTCTGATACCACTATTGTATCCTTTGTTCCAGCAGGCAGCGGAGGTTGTAGCACTCTCCTCGTGATTCCGGCAGCACGACGACGTGGTGTCGGAAGTAGAGGGAAGACCCCGCAGGGCTTCGCCTAAGCCAGAGCGAGTATGGTGGAGTAAGAAAGAGCCTTGGAGATCTACGGATTAAAGGGCACCAAGGGGAGAGGTGTAGCCGGCGGCTAGGGTTTGGGACACCCCAACTCAGCGACTTGGGAGGAGCCCTAGGTGGCGGCGGCAGCAACTCTTGGAGGTGGTGGTGGGGCCTTAGAGCTAGGGTTTGGAGTTGTGTGGGAGAGGGGATCCCTACCCCTCAATATATAGGATGGGAGATGCGGTTTGGGAGGAGGGAGTCCTCCTCCAACTCCTATTCCTTGGCCGGCGGGTGGGAGGGAGTGGGACTCCTACCCTAGGTAGGTTTCCTACTCTCCCTCCACTAAGCAATGTTCGGATTTGACTTTTCAAATTGGCGTTTGACTTTCAAACTTGAATTTGATTTCTCTCTTCATATTGCCCAGCCAAGTGACCTAGTACATGATGCAACCATTCCACATTGTCATGACACATCCATGTACCCTTCCCCTCCAGAGTGCCGGACCTTCCAGACCCTTCTAGAACATTCCTGGTGAAAACACCGGAATCATTTCCGAACTCCAAAACAGGACTTTCCTTATATGAATCTTATTCTCCGAACCATTCTGGATCTCCTCGTGATATCTCGGATCCCATTCGAGACTCCGAACAACATTCGGTCTCTTACTCATCATTCCATAACTACACAACAACATCGAATCCTTAAGTGTGTCTCCCTACGGTTCGTGAATTATGCGGACATGACCGAGACACTTCTCCGATCATTAACCAATAGAGGAATCTGGAAATTCATATGGCTCCCACATATTTCTACGATTACTTTGCGATTGAATGAACCACTTACATACGATACCAATTTCCCTTTGTCTCACGATAGTTTACTTATCCGAGGTTTTGATCGTCGGTATCTCTGCATACCTAGTTCAACCTCGTTACCGATAAGTACTCCTTTCTCGTTCCCGTGATATGTGATCCCTTGTGAGCCAGTCACATGCTTGCAAGCTAATTGGATGACATTCCACCGAGAGGGCCCAGAGTATATCTATCCGTCATATGGATGGACAAATCCCACTCTTGATCCATGTGCCTCAACCCATACTTTTCGAACACTCAATGCCACCTTTATAGCCACCCAATTACGATGTGGTGTTTGAAGTCATCAAAGCATCCTTCCGGTGATGGTGATTAACATGATCTCATGGTCGAAGGAATTAGGTTACTATGTATCAGAAAGCTTATAGCAAATGAACTATATTAAATGACTTGATCTTTATGCTACGCTTAACTATAGGAGTATGTCCATCACATCATTCTCCTAATGATATGACCCTGTTGTTAATAACATCTCTATGTTCATGATCAGGAAACCATGATCATATATTAACCAACAAGCTAGTTTAACAAGAGGCTTTACTAGGGACTCTTTTATGTTTACAAATCACACAAGTATTAATGTTTCCGGTTAATACAATTATAGCATGGTATGTAAACATTTATCATAAGTATGAAGATATGATAATAACCAATTTATTATTGCCTCTTGGGCATATCTCTAACACCTGGCTATATTGTCATCGATGATAGCCAAGCCCGATCTAGATCTGGCGTTCTCGGTCCACTATGTTAGGCTAGATGGACATCTTGAAGATTTGATCTACCACCAGATAAAACTTTTTCAGAAGAGGCGTGTATTTTGGATGATCCTCATGACCAAAAGTGAAGCTGGTCTCACACTAATGAAGAGTCAAGGCACATCTAGGTTGACTTCATAGACGATATTGTGTTCCACAACCTTTTGAACACACTTGTTTCTTTAATAGACTGGTCCATTAGATTACGCCAACTTGGTGACACTTGTGATCGATGGAGATCTGGCCCAAATGGTATATTGAAGATAGATGTCAATTCCACTGACACGACCCTCGGGCTGATGGAGGAAGGCATCGAGATCTCCATCGAAGAAATGGGCATGCGGATACGAAGCTTCCCTACTAGACTTTATCATAACTCTCTATGTACTATCATTGTTTTAGACCGTATGAGCTACCCTACATGATTCTGATATTGTTTATGAAATTCTTATGGTGGATCCTTTGTCAATGAGATCATTAATGTGATTCAATCTTGATTCATGTTTATCGTTGATGTATTTGTAGATGTATATTATTACCCCTTTCATTATATTAGTTTTATCTACCCTAATAGAGTGGGAAATAGTGGGACTCGTGTGTATTAGATAGAGTAGAACTTGTGGTGTGTCCTTAATACTGGCAGAAAATTTGGAACAACTAGTCTACCTCACTAGGGATAAAGGGAAGGCAACATGTTGTATTACTCAATGACAGAAAGAGTGGTCTTGTTTTTTACACTAAGTGCATGAGAAATTTCAAGTTCATGCTTTCTATCTTAATGCAATGCTCTATTTCATTACTCAATTCTAAGTGATGTATGATGTTGACCTCACTTGTGGAGTATTAGTGAGATGGATTTCATCATCTCAACATTAGGACATGATGCCCATATGAATGTGTATCAGTGAATAGACAAACATAGAACTTGCATCTTGTATTAACCATGTTATATCTATGCTTTATTTTGTGCCAACATGTTTATGAGAGAGATAAAATGAACACATGAACCCCAATCATTTTTATTAATACTTGCAACAACTCCTTTTCAATTATGTTCGTTTACTTTTATGGCACCCTTTGCCAAAGAGTGAGAACGTAAAACACTAAGTCGCTAGCAAACACCACTTTTCAACCACAATTATCAAAACCATCTTCCTTGTTTCTTTAGTTTGTTATGCATATAAAAATAGAATTTTTACACTCTAGTTTGAGAGAATACATAGCTTAAACCTTCAGTTCCTCGCAGGTTCAACACTCTTTACCTTGACATTGATAGGTGTTAGAACTATCCCCTACATGTCAGGATTATCATGAGTAATAAGTGAATATACCTATAGACGATGCTCTTGCTTTATGCTACACTAAGATCAACTCAATTTTTGCTCTCTTAAGATTGTCTCAAGAATGCGAGAGAGAAACTTTACTAAATGGATGGGATAGTGGAAATCTCGGTTACACAGAGACTTTATCACTAGACAGGAAATAACCGGGTGGTTGTCTTTATCACTAGACAGGAAATAACACAGAGAAATCTCGGTTACACAGAAACTTTACTAAATGGATGGTTGTTGCCATAGATGATTTTATGGTGAGGTGGTTGTCTTGACCATATCACTGCTTATCATGTGAATGTACTACCAAGCATATTCACTAACATAGATCCCTCTGTTATCCTTTATTGGGCATTAAAATTGTTGCTTTTTGGAGGTTCTCAGTATAACTGGTGTACTACTCATGGAATTATAGTGCCAATGGCTGTTTTTGCTTCTTCCTATGTAAGGGACCTGACCCCTGCGGTCTTGAATTTTATACTTGAGATTCACTATGGACATTGTATGACATCAATTCAATAGCAATAGGTGCCAGACACACAACGAATCATAACAATAACAACTCTGGCAATGAACCCTCAATGATGCACATGTCTAGAGAGATAAACTGGTGAGACCATACCGAAGACCCGTAATACCACACTAAAGAACTAGAACTTCACAACATTTGGTAACAGAAATGATTCTCGGAAGCACTTAGTCGGAAATTGATTGGACCGATTCACAAATGCACGACATTTAGAATAGCCCTGAAGGACATGGTTTGCTAACTCCTGTAAGTAAATCTCCTTTCTTGGTAGCACTAGGATCAACACCGTTCATACTAGTTTGGATCTGTATGAGGCTCAACGCTAGAAATAACTAAATTGTAGCCCTTGCAAGAGAAGCCAAAAACATAGCACCGATGCTCTCATCGGTCATATCGAGAAACACCTTTATGATTCCTAAAAGATTTCCAAACGATATGTTGTAAGATATTAAGCTTATAAGATTGGTCGAGTAACACTCGAGGAGAGGAACATATGCCACAACAAATTTGGCTTTATGTCTGGGAGATAGACTACGGAGGTATTTTTATACTTTGCTAGCTTATGGAGAGCTACAGGGAGCAGAAGAAGGACATGCATATAGTTTTGATCGACTTGGAGAAGGCATATGACAAGATTCCAAGGACAATCATGTAGTTGGCGCTAGCAAAGAATAAAGTCAAGTACATTAGCCTTATCATGGACATGTACAATAATGTTGTGACAAGTGTTCACGTAGGAGATAGTAAGACCGATAGCTTTCCAACCATAATAGGAATACATGTGTTATTTAGTGATGGGTGAAGTGGTGATGGATATAAAGGATATATTTAACTTCGGCAATGCCCCAAGAAATTAGGACCAGAGGAAAAAACCGCCGCTCCTCTCCCTCCCCCCCCCCCCCCCCGAGGGCGACGGGAGCGCTCCCGTGAAACCCTAGCCTAGCTCCTCCTTCCTCCCCTCCCCTCCACCACAGTCGATGGGGGCCGCCGGGCAAAGCTCGTGCAGCGCCGGTGCCGGCGGATTCTTTCTGCCTCGTGCACTAGGAGCGGAGATCGGGGGCTCCCGACCTAGCGGTAGTGCACATGGGTGGCGGCGGTGCTCTGGCGACGGTGGGCTCTCTCGGCCGGGCTTGGGGGTGGCGTTCTGGCGCGCTGCCGCTGCCGCTGGCCCTTGTGGCGGCGGTGGCGGTCGACCTAGGCTGGACCGTGCTGGTGGCTATGGGTCAGCTGTTGGAGATATGCCCTAGAGGTAATAATAAATATAGTTATTATTATATCTTTGTGTTTATGATAAATGTTTACATTCATGCTATAATAGTATTAACAAGGAAACATTAATACTTGTGTGATTTGTAAACTAAAATAGAGTCCCTAGTAAAGCCTCTTTATAATACTAGCTTGTTGGTTAATAAATGATTGTGGTTTCCCTATCATGAACATTGAGATGTTTAACAACAAGATCATATCGTTAGGAGAATGATATGGTGGACATACTCCTATAGATAAGCGTAGCATAAAGATCAAGTCATTTTAATAGTTCAATTGCTATATGCTTTCTGATACATAGTAACCTAAATCCTTCGACCATGAGATCATGCATATCACCTTCACCGGAAGGACGCTTTGATGACATCAAACACCACACCGTAACTGGGTGGCTATAAAGGTGGCATTGAGTGTTTGGAAAGTATTGGTTGAGACACATGGATCAAGAGTGGGATTTGTCCATCCATATGACGGATAGATATACTCTAGGCCCTCTCGGTGGAATGTCATCCAATTAGCTTGCAAGCATGCGACTGGCTCACAAGGGATCACATATCACGGGAACGAGAAAAGAGTACTTATCAGTAACGAGGTTGAACTAGGTATGCAGAGATACCGACGATCATAACCTCGGATAAGTAAACTATCGTGAGACAAAGGGAAATTGGTATCGTATGTAAGTGGTTCATTCGATCACAAAGTAATCGTAGAAATATGTGGGATCCATATGAATTTCCGCATAAATTCCGCATTTGAATTTCCGCATAGTGTCTCGATCATGTCCGCATAAATTCACGAACCGTAGGGAGACACACTTAAGGATTCGACGTTGTTTGAGTAGTTATGGAATGATGAGTAAGAGACCGAATGTTGTTCGGAGTCTCGGATGGGATCCTGGATATCACGAGGAGATCCGGAATGGTCCAGAGAATAAGATTCATATAAGGAAAGTCCTGTTTCGGGGTTGGAGAATGGTTCCGGTGTTTTCATCGGGAATGTTCTAGAAGGTTCCGGAATGTCCGACACTCCGGAGGGGAAGGGTACATGAATGTGTTATATCAAGTTGGTATGATTGCATCATGTACTAGGTGTCATCGCTGAACAAAATAAAGGGTTTAATCAAATCCTAGTTTGAAAAGTCAAACGCCAATTTGAAAAGTCAAACGGCTATTTTGTGAAGTGGAGGGGAAGGTGGAAACCGAGTTGGGGAGGAGTTCCTCCCCTCCACCACCGGCCCCCTTGGGAAACCGGGGTGGGGAGGGACTCCCCTCCCCTGGCGTGCCCCCTCCACCTATATAAGGAGGGGCCTCCTAGCACCCAACACCTCCACCCGCAAACCCTAGCCCTAGCCGCCGGCCACTCCTGCAGCCGCCGCCGCCCTAGGGCAAGCCGCCGCCACTGCCTAGCTAACCCTAGCCGCTGGCCAAGCCTCCTCCTCGGTGCGTCTAAACCCTAGATCACCAAGGAGCTCTCTCATAGTCCACCATACTCGCTCCGGCTTAAGGCGAAGCCCTGCGAGATCTCCCCTCTACTTTCGGTACCACGCCGTCGTGCTGCCGGAATCGCGAGGAGAGTGCTACAACCTCCGCTGCCTACTGGAACAAGGGAGAGGCAGCTCTTCGTCGAGTACCGAACGTGTGATCGACTACGGGAGCGCTGCCAGAACGCAGCGCCGGAAGGATCGTCTACGCGATCTTGAGATCGGGAAGAGTACGACTACATCACCCACGAGAATCCGCTCTCGTTAAACACTTTGGAATCTTCGAGGGTGAGTTATTCCATCGACTCGTTGCTACAATCTAGTAGATAGATCTTGGCTTGTTTGTTTGTATGCGGTAGAAATTTTTTGTTTTCCATGCTATGAAACCCTATAGTGGTATCAGAGCCGTGTCTATATGTAGATCTGTTGCACGAGTAGAACACAATGGCAATTATGGGCGTTGATGCTTTTGTTGTCGATTGCTTCTTGTGTACTTTGCATCTTGCGGGATGGTGGGATGAAGCGGCCCGGGCTAACCTTACATGACATCGTTCATGAGACTTGCTTCACGCTTGACATGCAACTTGTATTGCATAAGTGGCTTTGCGGGTGCCTGTTTCTCCCAACATAGTTAAGATTCAATTTACAACGGGTGATTGAAAATACTAGTATCAATGTTGTGGTTCTTGTCAATAAGTTAGAACGACACTTATTGAAAGCCCCAAACCACGTAAAACATGCAAAGAAAGTAGAAGCGTCTAACTTTGTTTTGCAGGGGTGTGCTGTGATGTGATATGGCCATGATTATGATTATATTTGATGTATGCAATGTTCCTTATTGTAAGTTGGCAACTGGCAGGAGCCATATGGTTGTCTTTAATTTATGTTAAGACCCGCGTGTCTATTCAAAGTAGTTGTAATAGTTGAAGCTGGTGGACGACAACCATGAAGCGGCGTCATTGACCTTGATGCAATGCCGGTGATGATGGAGATCATGTTCGTGCTTGAAGATGGAGATCGGAAGCACAAATAAGAAAGGCCATATCATATCACATATTATGAATTGCATGTGATGTTAATCCTTTATGCACCTTGTATTGCTTAGTTAACGACGGTAGCATTATAAGATGATCCCTCATGCACATGAATTTCAAGTCCTAAAGTGTTCACCCTTAGTAAGCACCGTTGCTAAAGCTTGTTGTTTCGAAGCACCACGTGATGATCGGGTGTGTTAGATTCCGCAAGTGTATACAACGTGAGCAAGCCAGATTTGCTCATGTGGAAGCTAAGGTTTGATCTTGACGAGCCTAGCATGTACAGACATGGTCTCGGAACACGGATCACCGAAAGGTAAAGCATGAATCATATAGTAGATATGATGAACATGTCGATTGTTCGCCATTGAAGCCACATCAACTCTCGTGATGATCGTTTTTGATGTGGTGGATTTGGTTCGTGTGATCACTAAAACAATTTGAGGGATATTGTTTTGAGTGGGAGTTCACCTAGATTAATTTAACTATTAATTAGAACTCAATTTGTCATAAACTTAGTCTAAACTATTGCAAATATGTTGTAGATCAATGGCGGCCCCTACCATCAATTTTAATGCGTTCATAGAGAAAGAAAAGTTGAAAAACAATGGAAGCAATTTCGCGGATTGGTTCCGCAATTTGAGGATTGTCCTCACAGCTGGTAATATATCCTATGTGCTGGATGCACCGCTAGGTGACCCACCTGCAGCTACTGCTACCGATGAAGTAAAGAATGTTTACCTCACTCGGAAGACTCAGTACTCCACAGTTCAGTGTGCTATCTTGTATGGTTTAGAATCGGAGCTTCAAAAAAGGTTTAAGAATTCAGACCCACATGATATTGTCCGTGATCTCAAATTGATCTTTGAGACTCACGCGGCGATTGAGAGCTATGAGGCTTCTGAAAAGTTCTTTAACTGCAAGATGGAAGAGGGCAGCTCCGTCAGTGAGCATGTGCTTAAGATGTCTGGGCACGCAAACAAACTTCAAAGCTTGGGTATAGTGATTCCCAATGCTTTGGGGATTTACCGTGTCCTTCAATCACTACCACCAAGTTACAAGAACTTTGTGATGAACTACAACATGCAAAACATGAACAAGACGTTGCCAGAACTCTTCGCCATGTTGAAATCTGCAGAAGTGGAGATCAAGAAAGAGCACCAAGTGTTGTTGGTCAATAAGACCACCAAATTCAAGAAAGGCAAGTCTAAGCAAAAGGGACACTTCAAGAAGGGTGGTAAGAAAGTTACCGCACCGACGAAGAAGACCAAGGCTGGACCTAAGCCTGATACTGAGTGCTTTTACTGCAAGGGAGAAGGTCACTGGAAGCGGAATTGCCCAAAGTACTTGGCGGATTTGAAGAACGGCAACATCAAGAAGAAAGGTATATCCGATATACATGTTATTGATGTGTATCTCACTAGTACTCGTAGTAGTGCCTGGGTATTTGATACTGGTTCAGTTGCTCATATTTGTAACTCGAAACAGGTGCTGCAGAATAAACGGAAGCTTGCGAAGAACGAGGTGACGATGCGCATGGGAAATGGATCAAAGGTTGATGTGATCGTGGTCGGCACGCTACCCCTTCATCTACCATCGGGATTAGTTTTATACTTAAATAATTGTTATTTGGTGCCTGCGTTAAGCATGAACATTATATCGGGATCTTGTTTATTGCGAGACGGTTACTTGTTTAAGTCCGAGAATAATGGTTGTTCGATTTATATGAGTAATATGTTTTATGCACATGCACCTTTGATAGATGGTCTATTCTTATTGAATCTCGATAGTGGAAATACACATTAATAACATTGAGGCTAAACGTTTGAAATCGAGCGATAACTCGACCTATATGTGGCACTGTCGTCTTGGTCACATTGGAGTGAAGCGTATGAAGAAACTCCATGCCGATGGACTTCTTGAATCACTTGATTTTGAATCACTTGAAAGATGCAAAGCATGTCTGATGGGAAAAATGACTAAGACTCCATTTTCTGGTATGATGGAGCGAGCTACGGACTTATTGGAAATCATACATACCGATGTGTGTGGTCCAATGAGTGTAGCATCGCGCGGTGGTTATCGTTATGTTCTTACCTTCACGGATGACTTGAGTAGATATGGGTATATCTATTTCATGAAACATAAGTCCGAAACTTTCGAGAAGTTTAAGGAATTTCAAAGTGAGGTAGAGAATCAACATAACAAGAAGATTAAATTTCTACGTTTCTGATCGTGGAGGTGAATATCTAAGTTACGAGTTTGGTGAGCATTTGAAGAAATGCGGAATACTTTCACAATTGACACCGCCGGGAATACCACAGCGTAATGGTGTGTCCGAACGTCGTAATCGAACTCTCTTAGATATGGTTCGTTCTATGATGTCACTTACAGATTTACCACTATCATTTTGGGGTTATGCATTAAAAACAACCGCATTCACTTTAAATAGGGCACCATCTAAATCCATTGAAATGACACCGTATGAATTATGGTTTGGGAAGAAACCTAGATTGTCGTTCCTTAAAGTTTGGGGTTGCGAAGCCTATGTAAAGAAGTTACAGCCGGACAAGCTTGAACCCAAAGCGGAAAAATGCGTCTTCATAGGATACCCGAAGGAAACTATCGGGTATACCTTCTATCATAGATCCGAGGGCAAAATCTTTGTTGCCAAGAATGGATCCTTTCTAGAGAAGGAATTTCTCTCGAAAGAAGTGACTGGAAGGAAAGTAGAACTCGACGAGGTTGTCGAACCTTCTCTCGAACTTGCGAGTAGCGCAGCACCAGAAGAAGTTCCTGTGGTGCCTACACCAGTAAGAGAGGAAGCTAATGATGATGATCATGAAACTTCGGTTGAAGTTGCTACAGAGCCTCGCAGGTCAACGAGAACTCGTACCACTCCTTATTGGTATGATCCCGTAATGAATGTCATGTTGGTAGACAACACCGATGACCCTGCGACATATGAGAAAGCGATAATGAGCCTAGATTCCAAAAAATGGCAAGAAGCCATGAAATCCGAGATTGGATCCATGTACGAAAACCAAGTATGGACTTTGGTGGACTTACCGGATGGCCGGAAGGCTGTCGAGAACAAATGGATTTTCAAGAAGAAAACAGATGCTGATGGTAATGTTACTGTCTATAAAGCTCGACTTGTCGCAAAAGGGTTTCGACAAATTCAAGGAGTTGACTACGATGAGACTTTCTCACCTGTAGCCACTGTTCAAAAACTAGGCCGAATCAGCAATTAATAGGCCGATTAATCGCTACTAGGGACCTAACCGTGTCGATTACCACTAATCCTTTGTGTTAATTGTTTAGCCCGATTAATAGGCCTGACACTCCGATTACTAGGTATGTTCCCGATTAACCACTACACTTGGTAAAAAGTTGCAAAAATATCAACACATATCGCCCATCCATCCACTAGCCCGCCCCAATGAAGTAGGTTTTGTGAAGCTCCCGTTCGATCCCGGCCTCTAGGAGCTTGATTTCAGCCATCACCAACTAGTTCCTTGTCGTTGTTGACCAGTTCCTCGTAGTTATCGACCAGACCTCAGATACAAGAGCTCGAGTGCCTTGAGGATCTCATCCGGGAGCTTAAGGCTGAGGATTCATACATGTTTTAGATGCTAATTTTTGTAGGTTGCACCGATTAATAGCCGACCGATTAAATCAGTTAATCGTCCGAATTCCGATTAATCGCTACTCCCAAGCCAACCGAGCAGCTAACAATTACCGATTTCCTTAACATTGCCTGTAGCAAAGCTAAATTCTGTAAGGATTATGTTAGCAATCGCTGCATATTACGATTATGAAATATGGCAGATGGATGTCAAAACAGCGTTCCTCAATGGAGACATTGATGAAGAGTTGTATATGATGCAACCCAAAGGTTTTGTCGATCCTAAAGATGCTAACAAGGTATGCAAACTTCAACGATCCATCTATGGATTGAAGCAAGCATCCCGAAGTTGGAATCAACATTTTGATAAGGTAATCAAAAGTTTTGGTTTTATACAAACTTATGGAGAAGCTTGTATTTACAAGAAAGTGAGTGGGAGCTTTGTAGCATTCTTAATACTATATGTAGATGACATATTGTTGATTGGGAATGATGTATACCTTCTTAATAGTGTCAAGGAATATTTGAATAATAGTTTTTCAATGAAAGATCTTGGCGAAGCAGCTTACATATTAGGCATAAAGATTTATAGAGATAGATCGAGACGCCTAATATCATTGTCACAAAGTACATATTTGGACAAAGTTCTAAAGAGGTTTGGAATGGAAGATAGCAAGAAAGGGTTCTTGCCCATGTTGCCCAATACGACGATGAGTAAAACTCAAAGTCCGACAACGGCAGAAGATAGAGAAAGGATGAGTAAAACTCCCTATGCCTCAGCCATAGGATCTCTAATGTATGCCATGCTATGTACTAGACCCGACATTGCATATGCTATTAGTTTAACTAGAAGATATCAAAGTGATCTAGGAGTGGATCATTGGACAGCGGTCAAAAACATCCTTAAGTACTTGAGAAGAACTAAGGATATGGTTCTTTCTTATGGAGGTGATGAACAGCTCGTTGTTAATGGTTACACCGATGCTAGTTGGAACACCGATCCGGATGATTCTAAATCACAATTTGGATACGTATTTACTTTGAATGGTGCAGCAGTTAGCTGGAGGAGTGCAAAGCAAAGCGTTGTGGCGAGATTTTCAACTGAATCGGAATACATGGCTGCTTCGGAGGCTTCACAAGAAGCGATATGGATGAAAGAGTTCATTACAGAGCTCGGTGTGGTTCCTAGTGCTCTGGACCCAATGTCAATCTACTGTGATAACATGGGCGCCATAGCCAATGCGCAAAAACCAAGGTCACACAAGAAGCTGAAGCACATCAAGCTACGTTTTCACGCTATTCGAGAACATGTCCAAGATGGGGACATAAAGATTTGCAAAGTACACACAGATCTGAATGTGGCGGATCCGTTGACTAAACCTCTCCCGAGGGCAAAACATGACCAGCACCAAACTGCCATGGGTGTTCGGTATATTACCATGTAATCTAGATTAGATGACTCTAGTGCAAGTGGGAGACTGTTGGAGATATGCCCTAGAGGCAATAATAAATATAGTTATTATTATATCTTTGTGTTTATGATAAATGTTTACATTCATGCTATAATAGTATTAACAAGGAAACATTAATACTTGTGTGATTTGTAAACTAAAATAGAGTCCCTAGTAAAGCCTCTTTATAATACTAGCTTGTTGGTTAATAAATGATTGTGGTTTCCCTATCATGAACATTGAGATGTTATTAACAACAAGATCATATTGTTAGGAGAATGATATGGTGGACATACTCCTATAGATAAGTGTAGCATAAAGATCAAGTCATTTTAATAGTTCAATTGCTATATGCTTTCTTATACATAGTAACCTAAATCCTTCGACCATGAGATCATGCATATCACCTTCACCGGAAGGATGCTTTGATGACATCAAACACCACACCGTAACTGGGTGGCTATAAAGGTGGCATTGAGTGTTCGGAAAGTATTGGTTGAGACACATGGATCAAGAGTGGGATTTGTCCATCCATATGACAGATAGATATACTCTGGGCCCTCTCGGTGGAATGTCATCCAATTAGCTTGCAAGCATGTGACTGGCTCACAAGGGATCACATATCACGGGAACAAGAAAAGAGTACTTATCAGTAACGAGGTTGAACTAGGCATGCAGAGATACCGACGATCATAACCTCGGATAAGTAAACTATCGTGAGACAAAGGGAAATTGGTATCGTATGTAAGTGGTTCATTCGATCGCAAAGTAATCATAGAAATATGTTGGAGCCATATGAATTTCCAAATTCCTCTATTGGTTATTGTTCGAAGAAGTGTCTCGATCATGTCCGCATAAATTCACGAACCGTAGGGAGACACACTTAAGGATTCGACGTTGTTTGAGTAGTTATGGAATGATGAGTAAGAGACCGAATGTTGTTCGGAGTCTCCGATGGGATCCGGGATATCACGAGGAGATCCGGAATGGTCCGGAGAATAAGATTCATATAAGGAAAGTCCTGTTTCGGGGTTGGAGAATGGTTCTGGTGTTTTCATCGGGAATGTTCTAGAAGGTTCCGGAATGTCCGGCACTCCGGAGGGGAAGGGTACATGAATGTGTTATATCAAGTTGGTATGATTGCATCATGTACTAGGTGTCATCTCTGAACAAAATAAAGGGTTTAATCAAATCCTAGTTTGAAAAGTCAAACGCCAATTTGAAAAGTCAAACGGCTATTTTGTGAAGTGGAGGGGAAGGTGGAAACCGAGTTGGGGAGGAGTTCCTCCCCTCCACCGCCGGCCCCCTTGGGAAACCGAGTTGGGGAGGGACTTCCCTCCCCTGGCGCGCCTCCTCCACCTATATAAGGAGGGGCAGGGCTGCCCCTCATAGCACCCAACACCTCCACCCGCAAACCCTAGCCCTAGCCGCCGGCCACTCCTGCAGCTGTCGCCGCCCTAGGGAAAACCGCCGCCGCCTAGCTAACCTTAGCCGCCGGCCAAGCCTCCTCCTCGGTGCGTCTAAACCCTAGATCGCCAAGGAGCTCTCTCATAGTCCACCATACTCGCTCCGGCTTAAGGCGAAGCCCTGCGAGATCTCCCCTCTACTTCCGGTACCACGCCGTCGTGCTGCCGGAATCCCGAGGAGAGCGCTACAACCTCCGCTGCCTGCTGGAACAAGGGAGAGGAAGGTCTTCGTCGAGTACCGAACGTGTGACCGACCGCGGGAGCGCTGCCGGAACGCAGCGCCGGAAGGATCGTCTACGCGATCTTGAGATCGGGAAGAGTACGACTACATCACCCACGAGAAACCGCTCTCGTTAAACACTTTGGAATCTTCGAGGGTGAGTTATTCCATCGACTCGTTGCTACAATCTAGTAGATAGATCTTGGCTTGTTTGTTTGTATGCGGTAGAAATTTTTTGTTTTCCATGCTACAAAACCCTACACCAGGGGCCCAGGCGGCGACACTACAGAGCAGGGGGCTCGGCCGGCGGTGGAGAGGTGACGGCGATTCGGCCCTCTCTACCTCTGGATGTCGCGGGAGGCCTCTTCCCCTATTGGTGCCCTAGTGCTGGCTCGGGGAGGTCCTGCAGCGGTGTTGTCCCTGCCGGCAGCGGTGGAGCACAATGGAGGACGGTTCGGTGGGGATGGTGCTGGGAGGACGTGCTCCGGGGCTTGGTCGGTAGCCACCAAGGCGCAGCTGCGTGACAGGGGGTTGTTCTTGGCCAGATCTAGGCCTGCGGGCCCATGGGGCCTGCAGGCTGATCTAGGCCTGATCCCGATTGATCGGCCATGCTGTTGCGTCCGGACTGCGGCCGCCTCGGGTGGTGGTGGGTAGTACCCCGCACTTTGGTGGTTGCGCGGACTTATATCCTCTGGAGTTAGCACCCGATCGCCCTACCCATTCCGGCGGCTTTTAGAGTGTGATGCTGGCGGAGGTAAGGATTTGAGCTCGTGGACACCAGGGCGGCGGCCTCAAAAGGTGGACGAATTCGACGTCCCTCCGGTGGAGGAGTCTCCGGGAGGTGACGTGAGATCCCCAGACTGGCGGCGGTTCGGCAAGCCCACGGGAGCTCGGTGGCAACGATGTTGTTGCTTGGCGGCCGAGATTTTCCATGGTGGCGGATCCCCTGATGGAAGGAGGAGTACAGATGGGGTGGAGGTTGGCGTGTTCGGTGGTACCCTTGCTGCAGTGCAGCGGCGGGACTTCACGAGCCTCCGCGGGCTTGGCCAGGCCCAAGGGCCTTGTTTGTCTTGCTGCTGCATCCAGTCGGCTACCACCTGCTGGTGGTGGAGGTTGTTCCCTCCTGCATACTGTTGGTAGGCCAACCCACGCCGAAGTCTTCGCTCTCTCAGCCTACCGGCTTTGCTCCGTGGCTCTCGGTGTGACGGCGGTGGCGACCTCAAGACCGGGTTCACGCGTGCTCGTGGGTGACGTGATTGGTGGAGCTTTCCAAAGTGCTCGGGGGTGTGGTTCTGGAGGGGTCAGGAGAAATCCTTGTCTGGTGACACCGACACGGTGACGCCTGTGGGTATCACCTTCCTTCTTGAAGGGTGTCTGGGACATCCCTCCCCCGCTCCCACTGCGTACCGGGGGAAACCCTAGGTCCTGGCCGGGCAGTAGTGTCGTCATCATCACTCCCCTTCTTGGAGGTGCTGTCTTGGTGCCCAGGCGCTTTGGTCTGTGGGTCGGGTGGTGGTACTGCTGGGCGCACTAGTGGCGAGTTGTTTCCGTTTTCGGCACTCCGCCGCTCTCGGCTTTCTTTTTCTTTTTTCTCTTCTTTTTTTGTTCTTGGGCTGGGTTTCTCCCCAGCCTACTGTACCGTGTTGTTCCTTTGGGCGGTGTGCTATCTGGCCCAGCTGCGGTCTCACCTTTGTGCTTTATCTATAAAGCGAGGCGAAAGCCTATTTCGAGATAAAGGATATATTCCTTGATGTATGCTCTTTGGAATCCAGGGTAAGCGTAAATAGGAAGTTAGAGTTATGAAGGCATACTTTGCAATCCAATGGGTTTAGACTTAGAAGGACCAAACTTGAGTTTATGATATGTGACTATAGAGGTATTGGGTGAACACAGAGAGGTTAGTTTTGAAAGACAAATAGTGCCTAAGAGGGACACCTACCGATACTTGGGATCAATGTTGCAAAGATACAAAAATGTCGACAAGCATGTTTGCCACAGAATTAAGGCATGGTAGATAATGGTGGCAAGCATCCGGCATCCTATGTGACAAAAACGTCCCACAAAAGCTAAAAGGTAAGTTCTATAGGACAACCATCAGACCTACGATGTTATATATTGTTGGCCCACTAAAATTAAAAAAACATCCAATAAATTAGTGTTGCAAAGATGCGCATATTACGTTGGATGTGTGGCCATACAAGAAAGTGCCGAATTAGGAATGCTAGGTAATACCGTGATAGGATTTGGGTGGCACCTGATCAACGAGAAGCTAGTCTAACACCAACTAAGGTGGTTTGGGCATATCCAGTAGAGGCCTAGGAGGGGCAGAGGGGACCAAAATTGACATAAACAGATGCGGTAACAAGTAGAGATGGAACTTTGGAACCTTTAGGATACTCTCTAGTTTAGCTTAATTTAAATAAATGAACTAGTTTTCTCAAAAAGTGGTGTTTTTACAAAATTTAGTGTTTTTTGTACTAAGTAGGGAAAGGTACCCATAGGTTACCCACTGCCATCCTTAGTAAAAAGGGACTTGAGAGATTCAAACATTTCTAGAGATTTGGCTCTTGAAAGGACTGAATAAAAATGAACAATCCATGTGCCAATCTTAGTTTACTCGTTCTTTGTGTACTTCTTATCTCCTTCTCTTTTTTGTGTTTCCTTATGTTTCTATTGTGTTTCATATCTAGACTACCCTAACTTGCTTGGAAAAAAGGCTTTGATGTCGTATGCTGCAAAAGACTTGATCGTAGTAGAGCAAGAATTGAAGTTTCACCACCGACCTAGGTATCTTACCCCATTGTATGACTTGTCCTACACAATGATTATGTAAACCAAGTATCAATATTGCAAATTGTCAAAAAAATGTATCAATATCGCATGTATACACTCAGTATAAGATTAGTATCAGAAGTGTTAGTCATCCAATATCCATTAGGGGGTAAAAGATGCACTTTGAGTTACTCGGTTTGGAATTTTTGGAGTGACTTGTTTTGTTACCGATAAAGGTTTAAGAGAGGGTGGTCCACAGTCACCTCTCAGAGTGGATGTTTTCTCTATGTTGTTAATTAAAGAGAGTATATCAACTTTGCTTACAGGCTTATGACCTGTTCTAGTAGAAGGGGGAATCATCACCTCTGGTGATACTTACAACATGATGGTGATACTGTTTGCACCGGTTGGCAGCACAAGAGGAGTGGAATGTTCATCATATGGACTCAAGACCGTGAGACTTCTCCTAGCTTTGGCAGCACAAGAGGAGTGGAATGTTCATCATATGGATGTTAAATCCGCTTTTCTCAACGATGATCTCATGGAAGAAGTGTACGTGAAACAACCCATCGTCTACGAGAAGAAAGGTGAAGAAGCGAAGGTTTATAAGCTCAAGAAGGCACTATACGGGTTGAAGCAAGCGCCACGAGCTTGGAAGTCAAAGTTGGACCAATGTATGGTCTCTCTCGGATTTAAGAGATGTCCCCTCGAGCACACAGTCTATACAAGAAACTCCAAAGGCTCAAACCTCTTAGTTGAAGTTTATGTCGATGATCTGATTATAACCGGAGATAGCATGCAAGAAATTGAATGTTTCAAGGCGCATATGAAGAAGAAGTTTACCATGAATGATCGGGGATTACTAATTAAGCTATTATTTAGGAATTGAAGTCAAGCAGAACTCCGGAAAAATTTCCCTGTGTCAATTGGCTTACACGGTCAAGTTGTTGGACCAGTGTGGCATGGCAGGTTGCAACACCCTACAAGATCCAATGGACCAACGTCACAAGTTGAGCAAGACCAGCTCAAATCCGTCGGTGGACACCACAATGTATCAAAGCATTGTGGACAAGCTAAGATATTTGATGCATATCCTACTGGACTTGGCATATTCAGTTGGGATCATGAGTCGTTTTATGGAGAACCCCATGACTAAACACATGAGCGTCGTTAAGCAAATCCTGCGTTATGTGAAAGGCACTATCAATCTTGGTTGCACATACAAAAAGGGAAAATAAGGGTTGATCCTTCACGAATATTCAGATAGTGACATGGCAGGCGATGTTGATGATCGGAAGAGCACATCGGACATGGTATTCTACCTAGCTTTGAATCCTATCAGCTGAAACTCTCAAAAACAAAAGGTGGTGGCACTGTCTTTATGTGAGACAGAGTACATAGCGGCGAGCATGGCGGCTTGTCAAGGTGTTTGGCTGAGAAGACTCCTAGCTGATCTTTCAAAGAAGAAGGTGCAGAAGATGTCACTAATCGACAACCAAGTTGCAATCTTATTGTGCAAAACCCTAGTTCATTACGAGAGGAGCAAGCACATATACACCCGTTTCCACCACATCCGGGAGTGCATTGAGGAGGGCATAATCGAACTTCAACACATGAACACCAACGACCAGCTTGCTGACATTCTTATCAAGTCCCTCGAAAAACGGAAGTTCATCGAGATGAGGAAGAAAGTCGGAGTACAAAAGGTGGAAGCAAAGCAACCAGATCAAGGACGTGAATGATGGTGTTAACCTGGTTGGGTTTGGTTAGTGGTCCAAGTAGAGTCCTAGTTGAATTAGATTAAGGAAAGAGTTTGAGTCCTAATAGAACTAGGATTTCTAGTTCTAGTCTAATTATTTTGTCTCTACGTGGACATGTATAAAAGCCTCCTTAGGGCTGCACATTATATCCACGAAAATCACAAAGAGAAAAAAAAAAGAGAAGGACATGCCCGATACCTGTGGCAATCAAAAGTCTGTTTCCCATCCTTTGATTTCCGTCGCCACGTTCCTGAGTAGTAGAGTCAATCAAAAGAGCTAGCTAGCCAAGCGTTTTTCACGTACAGGAATGATCCAGCTGCTTGGAAACCAGCTTTGCAAGACATGCTTCACGAGCCCTAAAAAAAGCCCTTAAAAAAAGACATGCTTCACGTGTAGAGCTGCTGGCAGCCACGATCTAACTCTCTAAAGCCAACGGAGCCACACACCGAGTCTGAGAGTGCGCATCTAGCGTTTTGTTATAGTAGTAGCAGTAGCAGTATGTGCCTTAATCTTTTTTCGTTTGGTCCTCTTTTGGTGATAAGTTTATTCGAAAGATGACGTCGGGCGAACCGTGGCGATAATAGTCGGCATCTTGGCAGGGCTGGCCCTCATCGTCGTCTTCATCTCCTTCCTCAGGAAATCATGTAATTAATCCCCTCTACTTGGAGGAAAACTCCTTTTTCTCTTGTTTTCATTTCACCAGAGGCATCAGAATGCCCTTTCTTGTTCTAGTATGCTAAGTACTGAAAATTGGTGCGTCATTGCAGGTTAATTTACTTAGGGCTTGTTTGATTCATAGGAATTGCATCTGAATTGTGTAGGATTTAAATCCTATGAGATTTTTTCTTATGTTATTGTTTGATTCATAGAAACACATCCTATAGAAATTAATCCTATATGAATCTTATAGTGCAATTCCTATAGGAAAGAAACATTAGATCATACCTCATAGAAAAATTCCTTTGCTACATCAAACAAAATTCATCTACCCATAGGATTCAAGTTGACATGACATTTCAATCCTATGTTTTTCCTATTCCCGTACTTTTCCTATCCTATGAATCAAACAAGGCCTTAGATTGGTTCCTGGAAGAGGCTTCGGTTCTTGCATAATGGCGCTAGCCTGAACTGACTTGTAAAAGAGGGATCTACACTACACTAGCATAGCCAGTAGGAGCTTCACGAAGATCGTAATCTCATCTTGTTAGCAATAGATTATGTAGGTGATCTTTGGTAGGGCTGCCTGTAGGAGGATCGTGACCTTACTACAGGCCATCAGTTTTGGCCCACTAGACAGACCACCTATTCACCATCATCGCCAAATCAGAGGGCATTGTCATGCAGAAACATCCATAAATTTGTGTCACAATCATTGCCTTTCAATTGATTCAGTCAAAGTTGATGTACAAAGGCATATGCATGATCATAAGCTACTGATTAACCCAACACACCCAAGTGACGACGCACTGTTGGGCGGTTCCTTCTTTCTTGTATCAGTGGTATGCTACGTATGTATGTGTGTGTATGTACACATACGAGGTCTAGGAACCTCTGGAGCATTCCCTGTTGCTCCCATGTGCTGCAGCAAGCGGATCAGGCGCTGTGGCCTAGAACCAGCGGGCTCCACTTCGCCGAGCTGTAGCCGTCGCAGGCGCTCGTGCTCGCCTCCTTCATCTCGGCCTCGGAGACGCCGTTGTTGCAGATGTTCGCGAACGCCCTCATGTGTTTCATGCCATACTGGGTCAGTGTTCCGCAGTGGGACTCGAAAACACGCACCTGACGACGAGCATCAGTAGGGAGCAAGTTCATCAGGAAACAAAAAGAACGCAGGTAAATGGTGAATGCAGTATTTGTGGGATTTAAATAAGGAATTATTAAGCTCACCATCCTCTTCAGACAATCCCAGTCGTCGACTACCGGTTGGCCAGGGCTTCTAGCAGCCTCAAGCGTGGAAGGCCCCTTTTCAAATCCAAATATGAGCTTCCCAATGAAATCGATGCTGCTGTCCAGATGCTTCCTGTGTACCACGGTTTCTCTGATCTCCCTAAGAACCCTCAGCTTCTCTTCTGACCCCTCGTTTAAACGCTCATACTGAAACCAAGAACATACATTAGCAGACAAATTTGATAGCACAGGCTACAAAAGTTTGTGTGCAGAACTTGAGCCTGTCATGTGAGACAACACAAGCTCGAGCTGAAAGTTTGTATAGTGTCGCCATATCTTCTCAACACCATGAAACTAAATTTGCATTTAGAAGCTTATAAGGCCAGCCTCATATAATTTCAAAGATGTCCATAATCCCGTTCATGAGGCTTCTAGTTAAACATTAGTCCACCAAATACTCTGACCGTTCAATGCGAATTATAAAACTATTCATTTTCTTCAATGCTGAGGATGAATTTAAAGAACAGGTCAATTAGTTTTACTTACAAAATCATTCCAAATATTTTCCTCCTCTCTACAGTTTATGAAGATGTCAATAATCCTGTTCATGAGGCTTCTACTTAAACCTTAGCCCACCAGATACTCTGACTGTTCGATGCGAAAATCACGTTGGAAAACTACTCATTTTCTTCTATGCTGAGGATGAATTCACAAAACAGGATAATTAATTTTACTTACAAAATTATTCGAAATATTTCCTCCTCTCTAGAGCTTCTATATACTATTTATAGTTTCCTAAAGTAACCAAATTTCAAGATTTAAGAACCACTAAATGCTGTGTACCCTTGCAGTATTTGGATGCAGTATCTTTAAGAGAGTTCATGAGTCATAATAACAAAGAAAGATGCATTGTTTCAAGCAGAAATGCTTGGTTCTACATGCAGTGACCACAGAAGTAAATGTCCAAGGTGATGGATTATAATAAATAACAAAGAGTATATGAACTTGACAGGAGATAACTGGACTAACTGAGACTGAAAAAACAGATGGAATTTACCTTCTTCCACATGAAAAGAATATCTGCATCTCTTTGATTGATTGCACCCTCCAGGCTGGGCAAAAGAACTTTGTTTGTCTTGTTGGCATTTGCAGGATCAAAACCTTGATAAAGGAAAAGCTTCTCATCCTTGAATGTCTTGTCTCCATACTCCATGACATGAGAACCAGGATTGACCATATCTGAGCTTGAAGTTCTCTTTTTAACCTGCCCAAGAAAGTAGTGAATAGATGCCACTACCAGAATGAAGAAAGGGTACTCGAGACTTACCACATCGTACTGATCCTTGATTGTTTCCTTCTTTAGGTTGTGAGTTTCACTACAAAGTAGGATAAAATAGTTCAAAACAGCAGTCTCATGGTTATAGAAAACTGATAGAAGAACATTGCTCTAGCAGCTGACTATCTTTGTTACTTACATTTGAAATGGAAACGGCCGCACACCCCACTCGGCCACTCCCCTCTCCCATCATCTGTCTCCATCCCCAACTCCCATCCTCTGTCTCTCTGTCCCCGGCGACTCCGCGTCCCGGCAATCCGTTGTGGCAGCGCCGCCTTCTTCCTCACCGCTTCACGCTCCCGCCAACCCGCCCCACTGTCCCGCTGCTGTCCAGCCCCAACTACGCACAACACAAGGACAAGGAGTATGTATGGCGGGGGAGGAGCTTGTGGAGGAGGGCATGGTGGACAGGGTATGTGCGCGGTGCGTAGGGGATGCGCGGATACCCAATGTCCTGCCCCGCACCGACTTCATTGAGATCTGCTTCCCCACGGTACTCTCTCTCCCTCCCTCTCTGTGTACCCAGTTCCTGTCTGGTCCGTCTGTTCGGTTTTTACCTGGTTCTAATTGGCGGTAGAATTTCACATATCTCGTCAGCAGCCGGGGAAGATTTGACTGAGTGCTTGTGCTGCCGTGAAGATGCAGGTTTGGGAAATCAACCTGTTACAGGATTAGAAGGAAAAGAAGAAGCTACAGCTCCGCATAAGTGCAGTGTACAGGTACTACATGAGCGGGAAGAAACCCATTTTCTAAAAGGTGCTACATGTGGATTCATGTTAACCTCTATGCTGAAATTACCTTCAACAGCAGCCGATGTGCTCCATTTCAATAAACATTTTCTTGTTATCTCGGTAAAGCAATAGACATCAGTGATTTGTCCTGAGTTTTCAGACTAGTTCTTAGTCTTTGAAATTTTGACAGCATCCACGTAGTTCAGACAAGATACAGACTAAATAAGATTTGACAGGTAGCAACTGATTTTTGTATCGCAACAATGATTGTTCTGTGGATCAATACAGAATAACACTGAATATTATAAGACAGACAGCTTCACTTTAGACTTCGGATTTCTCTTTTGACGTCATCGATGTCATTGAGATCAGCTAGAAGCAACTCAACAAGAACACGTAGCCGAAAGGAGTGAATATCCTCCTGCAAAAAATTATACAACTACATTAATATTTTGCACAGTACATCAAATTGAAAAAAAAATGATCCACTGATATTATAATTGCTTACCTCTTCAAATCCTTCTGGCATATAAAATCCATTCCAAAACTCAATGAATTTCAGTACATATAGCCCGCACGAACACCTTTAGAAAAATACATAGAAGTGTAGGTAATGAAAATGAATCCTTGTGTAGGTAATACTAGACCATGAAATATCGTAGAACATACCCATCTTGTTGTTTAGGGATGTCTTCCTCCTGGATGACATCCCAACTCAAAACATCGTCCTTAGTCGTAGATTCACCTAGGATAGCGTTGATCCCCATAATCTGTACTTAAATAAGTTCCCAATTAGCTCGTTAACATATTCAGCATCATAAATCATGCACGAATAATAGTACTTTATACCACGATTAGAATGCCTCACCATTTTATCAATCTGGTCTCTATACGTGGTAAGCTCCCACAGTGAGTCTAGTACTTGGAACATTTTCCTGTCGTTGTTCTTCACAAGCAATACCCAATGCTTTGCCCTCCCTCGTTTCACTACCATGGGAAAGTACACCTACATGAAGACAATTCTATTAAGATTGTATTCTTGTTTCTTCGGTATATCAAACTTGCATATGTAATGAAACATAAATAAATCACATCATACCCGGTCATTCTCCGTTAGTGAGAGAGCCATCTCTTCCCTATTCGTTGGCAGGTTACGGCTCGTGATAGTTGCCATAATGCTGCAGTTTTACACGCTCCAATCATGTTTGGCATTTACTTTAGAAGCATACCGGTGCATTATCAACTTTGAGTACGCTTCCATGACCTGCACCATTAAGATAACATTAGTCATCTACTTGGTCTGTACAATATGCTAACCATAACAAGAACCATAACCCACGTGATCGTCCAGCCACTTGCTAGTGCCGTCTTTGCTTTTATCATAGGTCAAACATTTTAATTCTTTTGCGGTCACCCAAGCATTGTAAGCCCCAATGTGCGCCAGTACGGTACGTGGACTGGCGTGGCAATACTGTTGCACATAATGTACGCAAACCACTTCTTCTCTACTGAGTCCTGCAAGTATTAAAGTTCTGTCATGTTAGATTAAATTAAAGTAACACATGTGATGTACATACATCTTTGGATATTAATTACCTTTGTTTTCTAGCTTACGTGTGTTTATTCTTAGTTTCATTATTGGTGACCTTAATTTACGGTTAACCTTCCTTGGTCTAAACCTGTGTGCTACTTTGGATGGGTCAATCTCTTGACAATTGGAAGAATTCTCCAGCCCATCTCTACCAAAATTAGAAGATGATCCTTTCGTTTTCTTTTTCTCGAATGTAGAGCGTGCAATACTTTGGCAATCAGAAGAGTTTTCCTGTGAATCATGTGATGCATTATCTTTGCCGGGTGAAGAAAGTTTATCAGTTGACGCAGGTTGTCCCTTTGTTAGATCAATACATTTTGAATCTCCCTCCACCTCCACCGCCGGATAGCATGGTTCTTTGGAATCTCCTTCGGTGGGCATAGATTTCATTGGCGACGAGTGTCTCCTACCATGATCCTGAGATAGATGGTAATTAAGAACAGAAAAGTTTCAACAAGTCAATACCAGTGCAATATGTGTAGATTATGCTCTTTTGCAATAGAAAATAGATATGTTGTATCATTAGCCCAATATATAAAAACTTCATAACATTTTTTCTGATTGAGATTACTATAGGGAATGATCTAGGTGAAAGCTTTGCTGATGTATTTGATCGCTTTCTTTTAATTGGTTCTGGGTGGATAACATCTCTATTGATGCAGGCCATCTACAGAATGTTAAGAAGTGACACAACTAGTCGAAGAACATAAAGCTAGTAAGTTAGCATATAAAATTATTACTGCCCTCTTATCCTTCCTGTTTTGTCCTATTCTTTTGTTAGAATTAGAAAAACAGATTGTTCTACTCTGTTACTTCAATAAATTTGCTACAGATTTTACGAGAATTCACAATGTGAGCTGGTTGCAAGCTATTAGATACTAAAATCTGAGTTCAAACATTATGTCAATATCAGTAACTTAAGCATCAATGAGAAAATAAATCAAAGACTAGTTATTCTTGGGCGCTGCTATCAATGTTTATGCTAACAAGAATAAGAAAAGGCCAGATTGGCTTATTGACATGCTAATTAGAAATCAAAGGGATCAATTGTTAACCGATGAACAGAATGCATATTCCTATACTTTTGTCTTTCAACTCAGCTGGAACAATTTTGTAGTTATAGGAATAAGTGATCGTACCTGATGCTTTGAATACGATCTAATCGTTCTCTCCAAAACAGAGATGCGCTGCAATGCTTGGTCGAGCTTTCTGTACACACCGTTTACAGTTCCCTGTAGTTCCCGCACCACCTTGAGAATTTCACGAACTGGATCTTCAGAGCCTTTAGCACCATGAATCGCATCAATTTTTGCATCCATAATGACCTGCAAAAGTTACAACGATAATTGGATTTATTATTTGTAGGGATGAAAAAGATCTTGGAGGACGGATATCAGCAAGTATATACAACGTGGATTGGGAAGGTGGGAGTTTTGCTGCGACGAGGTCGGCGGAGGAAAATGTTGTGAAGAGCTGGGACAAGGTGCGCACGCTGGTTGCGAGAGATTTAAGCTGCGTCTTCCCGTGAATGTAGCTTAGGCGGTTTTTATTTGGCTTGAATCTCGTGTAAATCGGCTGCTTTTTCTGTTACTGGAAGGATTGGTACTGTTGACGTATCCAACAGTATTGCGCAGTACACGATAAAACGTAAGGTTTTTCTGATTAAGTTACCTCTGAATCAAAAATTAAGATTGTGATTCCGTTGTGTCGTCTCCACAACTCTGTGCTCTATCCTATAAAAATTGAGATAATTATCTTCTACCGTTAGCTTAGCACGTCTCAACAACTTTCTGGTGTTGTGCGATCCAAATCTCCTTTTTTTACCGGCGTGTGATCCAAATCCCCACGCCCATCTACGTTTAGCTTAGCACGTCAAAAAGTGATCGATTAATACTACCATTTGGGTGCTAAACTTTTGAACTCCTTGCACTATTTACTTAGACACGAAAATAGTACGTGAGAGCAACGATATTTTCGTCAGTTTCAAATAACAAGTACTGATTGCTACTGAATTTGAAGCAACTGAGAATCAACCAAAATCAATTTAAACATATGTAGCCTTTTTTCCTTATACACTCAAGAAATCAAGAGAACAGAGAACTTCATTTCAGAAATAATCTGCACAACAATTAAGATCCTTGAAATCCATCTACAGTACTTTGCACCTTAACTGAATATACCACACCTTAACTGAATATACCACAACGTGTCCAGCATTTCTATGTGTCTCAGCTCCTAACCATAATAGGAGCTACAATTCTCAATGTATGTACATTAACCTACAAGAAAGTCAGACATATATGGATTAATCTAGTCCCGGGCCCTTCCACTGAGCACAGCATGGATGAAGACTTCAAAAAGTCAAGCGGGAAGTACAACACAGTGCTAAAGAAACAGATAACACCAGCCCAGCCCCATCCGATTCCCTTCTGGCAAATACCACACAGACATCGAGCTGCAAGAAGAAGTCGCCAGCATAAGGGCCTAGTTCACAATATTGATTTGGAGGATTGACATTCCCATTCAAGTGATGCACGTAGAAGTAACGACTGGTCACCTGAAAACATGACGTGTGGGAATTATTATTACAAGCATCCCAAAAATTGAGATCGAGCATACCGCATACTGCATTTTAAAACCAACTTAATTAATACTATGCAGAACAAAAAATGCTGCTGTGATTTCAAAGCAAGTATCATCACCATAACAAAGTAATCCCATTGGTGCCCTCTGAAGTGGACTTGAGGAACACCAGCAAACTTGTATTGACAATTAACTGCAAATAAAAAAATTTACTCATGTTCTACAAAAAAGATGGATGCAAATCCCTAGCCAATCTAACTCAGCATGTAGCAGCAACTTACTTTGGTTCATCGGGACACGTACGAATATCATGGCCAGGTTGGCGACATCTGCTGCATAGTCTCGGTTTTGGTGGTTCATCAAATGACTTAATTCTCCCTTTAGGTGCACCCTTGGTGACTACAACGTTGGGATCTAGGACATGAGCTCGAGGCTCTGGAGCAGATCCGCTGCCACCCCTGTCAGGCGCTGGGGCATCATTGGCTGGTTTGGAAGAACTTTTCTGTCTCTTAATCTCACCAACAAGATAGTCCTTCACCTCCGCAAAACGATCATCACTACCGGATACCAAGTCAAACAGCTCGGACCCTAGTGATCTCAACTCATGATAACGTGATTGCCTCTTGGTCCAAACATGCAAATCACTTTTTCTAACTGAAGGAAGACCAGCTTTCGCATTTTTGGACATCCGCTGCAACACACAACACTTGGGCATCTCTGTCACCCCAGCCTGGCTTAGCACAAGGAAAATATGCTTGCAAGGTATGCCATCACGCTGGATCTTTCGACAGCTGCATTTGATGTCAGAATTAGATCCAAGACAAGTGTACTCCACATAGAGTTCTCTCCCAGGTATGACGTTTGAAATCAGCCTGTACCTAGTACAGTTGCCATCCAAAGTCACCTCACCAATATCAAAAGTACTTACCATATGTAGTTGTTCCTGAACTAGCTTAAAATTTGCAAATGTGAAGATATGTGCAGCAGCCTTTTCAATTTCTCGACTATTTGTAACAGTTACAGGCCAAGATTGTGATGCTATAGTATCCAACTCGGACTCTCTACGTCGCATGTCCGAAACACAGACCTCATAGTGTTGTAGCAAATCAAACAATGACATGAAACCATCGAGATGCACATGCAGCCGTGAATTTAAACTCTCGCTTCGCTGGTTGGTTCTCATGCCCATGAAATATTTGTCACATAAAAATGCAGCAGCCCACAACCTCCTCTTTTTGTACATTCTGTTCAACCATTCCTTGTTCCTATTGGTTTGGTACTTCTGAACAAAACTACTCCACTTAGACTCAAATACACTACATGAGCAAACCTCATATATAAATGACCTAAATAACTCGAGGTATGAGAAGTGAAGATGTTTCTTCATGTTCTTCTCAATGTGCCACGAACATACACGATGATCTGTTCCTGGGAGTGTCTGACGGATCGCTTTTATCATTGCGTTGTCGCTATCTGTTATAATAGACTTTGGTTTCTTCTGGCACATTGCCCTCAAAAAGGTGCATAGCAACCAATTGTATGTCTCTACAGTCTCATCTGACACAATACCACAAGCAAACACAGTAGTTTGACGATGGTGGTTAAGTCCCACAAATGGAACAAAAGGCATCTTGTACCTATTCATCCGGTAAGTACTGTCAAATACGACAACATCACCAAATGACTGGTAATCCATCCGGGACTGCCCGTCACACCAAAACAGGTTTTTGAGACGACCTTCGCTGTCAACTTGGTAGTCAAAAAAGAATTCTGGATCCTTATCTCGCCTATCCTTCAAGACCGCTAGTGTAGCGTTTGCATCACCATCCTCAATTCTAGACCTCTTGTACTTAGACGAGAAATTATATATGTCTTTCTTGATAAAACCAACTTTATCTCCAAGCGTGCACTCAAAGATATCCATAATCTTATTCTTACGGAAGCCCTTCGATTCATACATCATTATTTCTAATTTCTGGTAGTCTTTCATTTTCCTATGTGATCTAAGATACCGAGTTTCATCGGGATTTGTTAAAATGTGGTTATGGTCATCTATGAAGTTGTCCACAAACCAGACTCCGCGGTCCTTATCAAGTCTAATACTAAGCTCAGTTGTACAGTGCTCTCGGGTCTCAGCTCTTTCCCTTCTTTTTCGATCCTTGATGTCTCTCTTTGCTGGATCACGACTGCCTTCCTTAGAGCAAACAAATCTTCTATAGAAAATATCTCCTACTTTTTTCTCACGCCTCGCGATGTCCTTCCTGACGCTGAACCCTTTCTTTTCAGCATAAGAATTATAGAAATTGTAACATTGTTCTTCACTTTCAAATGTCATCTGGACAATTTCCTAGTACTCATCTATCGCTTCACTTTCTTGTCCAAAATTGCTAAACATACCATCACTGGTTCCGCAATCATGAGTCCCAATCAAATCGCTGTTTTCCTATAAACAATATAAACAGTTTACTAATCAGGTTCAGTTCATGATGATTTCTATCTCTAGTACAGGCATGCACAACAAATTTAAAGCATAAAAATATTACCTCTATACTGTCACTGTCAGAGAAAATGCATCCAAATGCATCACCATGCCATTCATCCATCTCATCGTCACTGTTAGCAATAAGCATGATATGAGATGACATACACTCCACAGTATACTTCAAACAACAAAGTATCCACCCAATGTGAGAGAGTTGAACAAATAGCATAGCCTCTGGGTATTCAGAAAATAAATTATTAAACTCTTGTGTGAATGTCTGTACTGAAAATATAGCAATAATCTCTACTCCTATCTAATTACTAAACTGCATAGTAAACTGCTGCTGTTTTAGCATGATAAGAATGGACTATTCATGATTGTTACAGTGTGATGATACAATCTACAAAAGTCAAGATTCAAACATGCATTACTCGTGTACTGACCATGACCTGAACCTCCTTATAGAGAAACACCTCAGTATCATAGCAGAGACATTTAAACTCTTCCTAATCATAGAAACAGGCTAAGAACAGATGCTATACTGGAGTGGTTGATGCTATAGCCTCGAGATGCATACCTTTCTGACGCCATGGACGAGCAGCAGCTCGGGCGCTGGAGCAGTCCTGGAGGAGCAGGTCGCCGGGATGCGTTCCGTACACTGTCACGCGAGGGCGATGAGCAGCGACGGAAAGAGACCCGGACGACGGTGTTGGAGGTGGCGGTGTCGAAGATGAGGCCGTGCGGCGGAGCGCTGGAGGAAGACCCCGGGCGGTCGCGGAGACGACGGACGGGAGCTGGCCGCGCGGACGCGCTCGAGGTACCGCGCGTAGCGCTGTTGCGCGGTGGGTTGCGGAGGTCGCCCGAGGTGCAGGTTCGAGCAGCAGGTCGTGGGACGCCGTTCGAGAAGGTCGCGCGAGGTGCTGGGCAGCGGCGGAGTCAGAACTGGGCTCGGCGGCTGCGACGGAGGAGGCAAGGCGGGGAACGGCAAGGCGAGGTGAGGGGATCGTGAGTCCCTGTGTGAGTCTGACCGGGCTGGAGACGGGCCAACGGGCTGAGTTGGATTTAGGCTTGGATCGTGCGCGGGTCAGGATATGACGTCAGTTTTCTTTTCATTAGGCAAACCAGATGTGATTAGCACCCTTAATCTCAGCCGTCGGACTGCTTTAAAAAACGTGCCAAAAAAAGACGGAAAGTACAGGAGCACTCCTCTCTACGTAATCTATTGCTAACAAGATGAGGTTACGATCTTTGTGAATCTCCTCCTGGGTCCTGGCCATGCTAGTGTAGTGTAGATCCCTCTTTTACAAGTCAGTTCGGTCTAGCGCCATTATGCATGCAAGAATCGAAGCTTCTTCCAGGAGCCAACCTGAGCAAATTAACCTGCAATGACACACCAATTTTCAGTAGCATGCTAGAAGAAGAAAGGGCATTATGACGCCTCTGGTGAAATGAAAACAAGAGAAAAAGGAGTTTCTCTCCAAGTAGAGAGGGGATTAATTACGTACATGATTTCCTGAGGAAGGAGATGAAGACGACGATGAGGGCCAGCCCTGCCAAGATGCCGATTATTATCGCCACGGTCCGCCCGACGTCGTCTTGCGAATAATCTTATCTCCAAAAGAGGAACCAAACCAAAAGAGATTAGAATAAGCACATACTACTACTGTACAACAAAGCGCTAGATGCGCACTCTCTGACCCGGTGTGTGGCTCCTTTTAGGCTCTGTTTATCGGGAATATATTCAGCAAGGGAGTGGTTGGCTGAGCACGGCCGCCGCCGGCAAAGGTTCGTCCCACGATGCGCGTCGCTAGCGCGGCCGCCGCACATACGGCCGCAGTCCTACGCAAAGATAAGCTGGATCGCTTTGTTTGATAGGTATATGCAGTGGAGACCTAGCTCTGGGCTTAGCCAGTTAACGTCACTTCAGACATCTTAATGGTACTCCTCCTGTGTCACTTAATTGAGTGTGATGCTGAGGTCCCCTGGAAAGACCGGGATGATTAGCATATCTTGGGGATAATACGACTGAATCGTCAGTCGTGTCCTTGGAACTTGTTAGCAGCTGCTATGGCTGACCAAGTGTCCAAAATGATGATTACAGGCTTCGGTGCCCTCTGCAGTTGAGTGACTGCTCTCCTGTCCCTTTCTTCTATTGTGCTAATCGGGCGACACACACACATTTGATCTATTGGCAGCTAAATTTCTAGTACTCCCCATTGTGAATAAGTGGACACATTTGATCTATTGGCAGCTAATCGGGAGGACTAGTACTAGCTTGGACAAGTGGACGTATTGTGATAAGGCCATCCCCATTGTGCAAGCCCATCAAGAGAAAAAGACTGTCAGAGCCTCAGAGGACATATTCCCCGTGTTGTCTATCATCGAATTTGGTAAGTTTACCCGTTCCCTACCGGAATCAATTCCCACAAGTGCAAAGATCTCGCCCGCTGCAACTTGCAGCCAGGAATCGCAGATGAGCAATTTCTGAAGATGTGGCCGGGTGTGGCGATTTGGCTCTCGGGATCAAGGGAGCACTTCAATTTTTAAAAATAAATTGGAAAATGATCCTTGTAATTCATTTATAAAATTCAAGATATTTTACATGGGCAGTACTACTAGTAAATTTTTGTAAAGTTTTGGTAGATGTTACACTGTAAATTCATGCTACGCAAAAAACACAAAATTGTGGGTCTAGAAAGGCAAAAAAAATATTATGCTCTGGACGTGTTTTCTTTTGTAGATCAAGTCTCAAAAAGATATATATTTTCGATTTTTTCGAGTTTTCAAAAATGAAATTTTTGAGTTAAAAAAAAACTGTAGGGAGCCCGGCAGTTCCTGTGGTTATTCCTGGCCTCAGTACGTTACAGGAGAACTACTCGAACGCAGGAGCTAGCGGAAGAAGGTTTATGCATGACGGGTAACGCGTACAGTCGCGTAATACGTACCTTGTGAGGGGCGGAAGTAGTAGCCGCTGGCCCAGTACCTGACGTAGCACTGCGCGAGGTGCACGTCGGCGGCGAGCGCCGTGCCGCAGGTGCCCTTGAGCTGGCCGACCGCCTGCGCCAGGCACGCCGTGCAGTCGGCGGCGGCGAGGTCGCCCAGGCACTGCGACACCCCCTGCACGCTCCCCGAGCTGCCCGTCCTGTACCCGTTCGCCCCCCCTACCTGTAGCACGCCCAGCACGGCGTCCCGGCTCCCGAGGAAGCCGGCGTCGGCGCTGGTGCTGGTGCTGCACTTGCGGTACACCATGGCGGTATCTTGCTGGCCCAGGAAGCTGGTGCTGTCGTAGCGCACGTAGCAGCCCTCCAGCTGCAGCGACGCCGCGTAGGCGCCCGGGCACACCTGGTTGAGCTGCGCCAGCGCGTCGCGCACGCAGGACGCGCAGTCGCCGTTGCCCAGGTCGCCGCGGCACTGGTAGAGGCCGTACGCCGCCGCCGAAGCGCCGTTCCCGGTGGTGGTGCCGTTGTTCCCGGCCGTGAAGCTGCTGTAGGCGGCGGTGGGGGACGCGTTGGTGATGGAGGTGAGGAGCGACTTGAGGTTGGCCTCGAAGGCGCTCCCGGGGTCGTACTTGGACGGCGAGCACGCGGCGTAGATGAACGTGTCGGTGTCCGCCTCCGTGTGCGTCGCGCCGAGGCCGAGGACGACCAGGACGACGGCGGCGACGCACTTGGAGCAGAGTTGGTTGCGGAGGCGCTGCATGGCTGACGAGAATGAAGTGCACATGCGCGCGCGCGTGTTTGTTGTTTGCAGAGTTCTTGCGAGTGCTTTTCGGGGTCTCTGTCTGGGGAGTGAAGAGAAGGTGATTGGGAGGACACTGAGTAAATGCAGAGGTCTTGGTTAAGCTAGGAGCGAGGATTGGTGGCGTAGGCGTCTCCCGATTTATATACGTCGACTCGACACGACGACGACGACGACGGTGCGTCCTTGACATTTCGTCAGGATGGGTACTGGCTACTCTGGTCTGATCCCTTCGATAACAGGCTATGCTTCTCCAAATTAGAGCATCTCTAACTCATCTAACAAAAATTAGGAGAGTAAATTTACTCCTTTAATGGCCGATCGTAGCATCTAACTGATTCTCTAAAAGCCTTTATAGAGAAGCAAATATAGGATTCCGGCCCTTAAATATTCTCACTTCTCTCCTATATTTGCTTGGCCGTGTGGCCGATAAGAAAAAAAATCTCCTCCACGCCGCCGCTCACTCTCCCATCACCCCTCCTTCCATCCAAACTCGCCGGAGATGGCTGGATCCCGCTGTCGGTTGCCGCCGCCTATCAATAGCACCTTTCTAGGCCGCAGCGCGTCTCGTGGTAGTGAGTTGATAGCATAAAACTACCACTTTGTATGTCAAATTTCCCATTTTGTACCAGTCGCTCTCGCAATCGCAAAATGGTACCACATTTGACTCTGATTGTAGCAATATGCGTCGATCTCTCTGATAGCGAATTAACACTGCTTAACACCCGCGGGCCCACCTGTCAGGGCCACGTGGCCCGCGACAGACGTCACCCCGACACGGCCGTCTAACGGCCGTTAACCAGCGCCTCTTTAGTGGGTCCCACCTCGGGGTGGACCTCAGTCTCCGTCCTCCACTCCCCAATGTCTTCTTCCCCGAGCTCGGAACTGCGCCGTTGCCGCCGCTTGTCCGCCACCGTCCGCCCGCGCCTCGCCATGCCCAGCTGGCATGACGGGTCCTCCTCCAGCGGGAGCATTTTAGAGGTAAGATTCCTCCATCTTCGATTAGGGTTTCGGCCGATTTGGGATTTCTTCGATTTCCCCAAATTCCCCTGGATTAAACTCGATTTTCTCTTCGATTAGGAGTTCACTACGCTTGACCATGCTCCCGCTACCACTGATGACCCAACATTTTATGGAATCACTGATGATTTCCCTGAGCTGTGCTGTGACCACAAGTTTCCACTACGCAAATGTGTTGCATTCGAAGGGATCAACGCAGGCAGAAAGTTCTACCTGTGTCAAGTGGGACATGTAAGTTTCCTTAGCCAGAAATTTGGAATCATCATCTACTTAGTGACCAGAAAATGCTAATATGGAATTTGTTAATATGAAACAGGGAATTTGTTGCTGCAACCATCATCTGCTAATTAAGTGTAATGCTGCAATCATCATCAGTTAGTATGGAATGATTAGTAAATGTGTAATGCTTAGTGTCCAAAAAATGCAAGCATCATTATATATGTTAATATAGAATATTTAGTGGACCTGGAATATTTAGTGGACAGAACATCATCTTGTTCTTACATATTTAGTGGAATAATTGTGATGAGCCCAATATAATTGTATAGCACTGTTTTTATGCTATCAACTCAAGTGTAGACTGATCTGGGACACTATTTTTATCATTGTATAGCAGGTCAATAACTGTGGATTTCACAGTTGGATAGATCCAGAGTGGCCTGCCACAATGAAGAATGCATTGGCTAGGCTGTGGGAAATGTACAATGAAAGTAATAATGCAAGAATTGAAGAGAGGTATGAGTCATCCAAGATGCTGAAGGATCTTGCTGAAGAGAAGGAAAAGGCTGTCAAGAAACATGCATGCCTTATTGCAGAAACTAACAAGTTTTTTGAGGAGACTAGGAAGAAGGCTATGGAAGAAAACAGGAGGAGGATTTACACTGAGGCTGAGCAGGAAGAACAGATGGGGAAGTACATTGAAGGGTTGAAGAATGAAGTGGAGGTGTACAAGAAAGAGAATGAAGAATTCAAGAATCTGCTAAAAACCCAAGCAACAGTTCATAAGGAGAAGCAGAAGAAGTGGGAGGATGAAAAACAGGCTCTAAAAGAGGAGAAGAAAAAATTAGAGTACAGTCTGTTTGATCTTTTCAATGCCACTGATAGTAACAAGGAGAAGATCAAGAGGATCAAAGCAATATATGATGAGTAGTGATGGAGTACCTAGTTTGTTGCCCATTTATGTAACGGATGTGTAAGAACACTTTTATATGTGTTGTGTAAGAAACTAGTTGTGTACCTGCTTAGTTTGTTAGGATGGATGTTGAACTTATTGTGGTAATGGTTGTTAGTAATGGATGTTGAACTTATTATGGTAATTTGGGTCAATGTATGAAAATTAAAACTTATTGTGCTAATACTAGTAGCTTGTGTAGTTGGGCTCTTTGTATGTCTAATGCACCTTTAAATAGAAGCAACATTGTGTTGTCGAGAACCTTCGAGAGGTCTCGACAACTTTTTAAAGTAACCTTTAATCTAATATTCTAAAATACATCCATAAAACAACACTATTGCCATCCATAAAACAACACTATTGCCCACGTTTCAACAACAATCACAGCTTCACCATCAAATTGAAAGATAGTCTTAACCAACAAATATCATACATAGTTTTAAACAAGCTCTTCCCAGGACATCAACACATAGTCTTACACATAATCAGTCTTACACATAGTTTTAAACAAGCTCTTCTCATGACATCAACACATAGTCTTAACCAACACATAGATTCATACACATTTTAAGCATCCTTGACAGAATCAGATTTTTTCTTCTTGTAGCTTGAATGCTTCCCAGCATTAAGGTATCCTGCCATCCTTGATGTGAGTTTAGTTGGCCTTTTGCCAAGCCATGTTGGTGCAGAACTGGAACCACCTTGAGAAGCACTCCTAGGTGCAAGGAAGGGTCTTGGGGATGTAGATCTCTGTGGTGCAATTGGAGGGGCTGATGCAGTTCTTGCTAGAGTTGCAGCAGGCTGCCTAGGAGGTGTTGTTGGAGTTCTTGTTGTTGGAGGGGCAGGTGCAGTTGGAGGGCTGATGCAGTTCTTGCTGGAGTTGTAGCAGGCTGCCTTGGAGGTCCTACTGATGTACTACCAGATGTAGATGCACACTGTGACTGCAAACAATAAATAAGATTAGGAATTAATTAACTTTCTGAAAGCAAACAGGGTGAGGAATTAGTAAACTAGATGTAGGTGCACATTACCTTGGTCAGCTCCCACTGGAATATTTTGCTCAGCATCATCCTTTTCTCTCTGTTTCCTCTCCTCCCTCAATTTTCTAATTAGGGCCAGCTCAGCTTTAATCCCTTTATTGTTCTCTTCAGGATTAAACTCACATCTGTTGTACTGGAACCAGTCCTCTTCTTCATCTTCACTTATGCATTCAACATCAACTGCCTTTCCCTTCTATAGATTGGAGCTTTGTTGTGTGCCAAAATATAAGCCTTCTGTAACATCAATAGCTACTGGGTAAAAATATTCATCACCAACAGATATTATTTCTTGTTCTTCTTCTTGGTCATCTGACTGATAATCTGACAAATAAGCCACACCTTCTTTGTCAACTGAAAACACAACATCATCATTCAAAGGCTGAGATTTTGTGCCATCAATATTCAACTCAATAGGCCATGGGGCAGTGGAATCCAGTACAGCGATGTTGAGCAACATGTCATCCTCAAATTTCTTCAACATCTTGTACACTTTTCCCATACTGTCAATTGTCTCCATTACACTTTTTCCTTTACCTTTTTCTTCAACATAATACAACTTATTGTTGGTTCCATATCCATGCCCTTCTACGAGTGCTAACAAATTTAGCACTGTTATGTCTGATTGGCCCAATGTTCTCTCTAAATTGTCTAGCCCTGGGAAATGGAACCTTATCTCCCATATGTCACCATCTAAACTGCATAAGTGAAATAAAGAACAACACTCCAGTCAATTACAGCAATGGCAAAACATATGAAATTTAAACAGTCCATTAAATACAATGGATACAACATTACAGTAAGCATCATCATTTAATGCATTGGATACAACATAACCTTTACTAAATTACAACATTACAGTAAGCATCATCTATAGTAAGCATCATAACCTTTAATAAATTACAATATTACAGTAACCTTTACTCCATTATCTATTCAACTCCAACATTACAGTTTCACATCATAATTTCAATATTACAGTCATCAGGATACAACATTACAGTAAGCATCATCCTTTACTACTAAATCAGGATATAGAATCCATGATACATTGCTAGATTTCACTAACCTTTACTAAATCCATGATACAGCATCATCCTTTACTGCTAAATCAGGATACAGAATCCATGATATAGCATCATCCTTTACTACTAGATTTCACTAACCTCTACCAAATCCATGATACAGTGCAAATCTAACACTATCATCTCTAAGAAAATAAGAGAAAAAAAGGGATGTTGTAGGAGAGAGAGGGGATGCACTTACTCGAGTCCGCCGCCAAAGGACGTAGCCCACCAGTTGCTGCTCTTTGCCGGCGAGGCCAGCACCGCCTTGGCCAGCGCGGTAGCAGAGGCAGAGAGATGCAGCGGCGAGCCATTGGGGAAGAGAAAGTTCTCCGCACCGCCACCACGTGATCCCCCCTCAAAATCTCCTACGCCGCCGAACTCGTCGCCACCGCCATAGCCAGTGAGGGGGGGGGAGAGACACAGACAGGCGCGCGCGGAGTAACTAACCCCAGCTTGTCCGAAGAGGCGCCGGTTAACGGCCATTAGACGGGCGTGTCGGGGCGGCGTCTGTCGCGGGCCACGTGGCCCTGACAGGTGGGCCCGCGGGTGTTAAGTTGTGTTAATTCGCTGTCAGAGGCAGATCAGCGCACATTGCTACAATCAGAGTCAAATGTGGTACCATTTTGCGATTGCGGGAGCGACTGGTACGAAATGGGAAATTTGACATACAAAGTGGTAGTTTTATGCTATCAACTCCGTGGCCGTAGATCGGGGTCTCCCGACATCCCGCCGTCGGTGGCACCGCACGGCCAGTATCACGGCGTGCGGCAGTGGCAGTGGGGGACCTGGGTGGTCGAGATCATCGAAAGTGAGGTGCCGGAGCTCTTCTCCCCTCCCAGCCGCATCCACGCCGCGCGCTTCGCTCAGGAGGCCCGGGAGAGACTCAAGGACAAGGCCGCCAGCGAGCGGGTACATGTCCGAGATGCATCGGCAAAATCCTGGCTGCGTCACTGCGGAGGCCACGCGTACGAGAAGTACGCCGCACGTCACACCCTCGTCTCTTCCTTCTCAACAATGGTAGGTCCTTCTTCCTCCTTGATGGCGGCAAAGCCTTCTTCCTCCACGACGGCGGCTGCGTCTTCCTCAGCGTCGGCGCAGGAAGTCATCGACCTCGGCGGCAGTGACACCGACTCCACCGATAGATTCAACGCGTTGCTCGACAGCCTCGGCAAGTAGGTGGACACCGACGCTCCGTGGCGTAGCTCTGGTTTCTGTGACGGCCACCGATCATCCTAGTTGAAAGGGCATGTATGCCCCCATGTGTGGTTTTGGTAATTAATGACAATCTCTATGGACTAATGTGTAAATTGAGTTTCACTTGTAGGTTTATCCATTGGAATCGCTTGGGCCATGTGTTGGTCTCAAGGTTGGAAGATGAAGAAATGTCCAAGGGCTTTGTGCCCATTGGAATCATGAAGGATCTTGAAGGTCGATCCAGACATGTGCAAAGAGTTGCATCAAGATGGATCAACCTCAAGTAGGGATGAAGAAGGGCGAGCTCAAGATGCGCCATCTCTAGAAGATCTCATGCTTGAAGCTTGCCATCCTCGTTCTCATGAAATGATGAAGACAAGTTCAAAGAAGAGGTTTACCCATGGAGTATGGGGGAGCAATTTGCAAGTCTTCATCTTCATCAAGCAAGAGCATCCAAGAAAGGTGTTCCCACTATAGAAGAACAAGACGGTCTACATCAAGTTCAAGTGGGTTGCTCAAGGCAAAGGTATGTTCTTGATAGGGCTTCTCTTTTGCCGGTCTCGTGTTGTTAGTTGGGAGACCGGGTTTAGGATAGATAGCCGTACTATCAAGAGGGGCTCTCAAGCGGGTGTCTCGTTTGCATCGTTCGGAGAGAGCTCAAACCTTTGCATTCATAGCATCATCTTTCTTGGTTATTATTTGGTTCTTGTCCATGAGAGGATCTAGAGCTTGTGGTCATCATCATAACAAGCTCTAGTTCATCATCTAAGGATTTCACTTGCATATCTTATTGCGGTTTTTGATCTTGCGAGTTTTCCGGCTCCACACCTTGGGGGATACTTCACATATATATATTCATAGTATTTTCTCCCAAAAGTTATTGCGTTTCTGGTTTTCTGGTTTCTGGAATTTCCCTGACCGGAAGTTCCGGCTTGCCATCGGAAGTTCCGCTAGGGCATTTTTGCCGCCGAAAGTTCCGGTGGAAGTTCCGGGTCTTCTTCCGCTCACGCTCAGTAACCTTCTGTTTTGGATGTTCTATTTGCCGGAACTTGGGCCGGAACTTGCATCGGCACTTGTCCTGCCAAAAGTTCCTGAGCGGAACTTCCGCCCAGATGTCGGAACTTCCGCCCAGATTCGGTTCGCGACCCAGAAGTTCCGCCCCTTGTTCTGCTCCAAGTTCCGGTGGTGGCTTAGTAACCTTCTGTGTTGAAGCGTTCTATTTGCTGGAACTTGGTCGGAACTTGCATCGGAAGTTCACCGGAACTTCTGGTCTATTTTGACCGGAACTTCCGGTTGCGCTTCTGGAGCGGGCGTCAACGGTCTGATGACCGTTGGAGCCAGGCTGGCCGGAACTTCCGGCCTCTCACCGGAACTTCCGGTGAGGTCGCGGGGCTGTAACGGTTCAGCGCGAGGGGGCCTATTTAAGGCACCCCTCTTCTTCCTTCCACCCTCTCTTAAATTTTTCTCTCTCCTCCATTGTCAACCTTGAAGAAGCTTTCCCTCTCCCTTTCCCCTCCTATGATTCTTGCATCTTTTTGAGGGATTTGAGAGAGGAGATCTAGATCTACAATCCCCCCAAGTCAAATCCCTTCTTTCTGAAGGAATCATTGGGATCTAGATCTTGGAGAGTTTTGTGTTCTCCTCTTGTGTTCTTCCTCCCTTATTCCCCCAATAGCTTTTGTAGCTTTGTTGGAATTTGGGAGAGAAGGACTTGCCCTTGCATTTGGTGCATAGGTTTGATTTCTCCTCGGAGATTCGGCAAGTTCAAGCTTGTGAGCTTGTTTCTCTTGGGTTCCTTGGAACCCTAGACGGTTGTGTGGTTGTATTGTTGACCTTTTGTGGTCTTGTTGACCTTTTGTGGTCTTGTAGCCTTTTGTGGCGTTGTTGGCCTTTTGTGGCATTGTTGGCCTTTTGTGGCTTTGTTGTTGGGAGCCTCCAATTGAGTTGTGGAGTTAGCCCCAATCTTGTACGGGTTCGGTGACTGTTGGAGATATGCCCTAGAGGCAATACTAAATGCAGTTATTATTATATCTTTGTGTTTATGATAAATGTTTACATTCATGCTACAACAGTATTAACAAGGAAACATTAATACTTGTGTGATTTGTAAACTTAAATAAGAGTCCCTAGTAAATCCTCTTCATAATACTAGCTTGTTGGTTAATAAATGATTGTGGCTTCGCTATCATGAACATTGAGATGTTATTAACAACAAGATCATATCGTTAGGAGAATGATATGATGGACATACTCCTATAGATAAGCGTAGCATAAAGATCAAGTCATTTTAATAGTTCAATTGCTATATGCTTTATGATACATAGTAACCTAATTCCTTCGACCATGAGATCATGCATACCACCATCACCGGAAGGATGCTTTGATGACATCAAACACCACACCGTAACTGGGTGGCTATAAAGGTGGCATTGAGTGTTCGGAAAGTATTGGTTGAGACACATGGATCAAGAGTGGGATTTGTCCATCCATATGACGGATAGATATACTCTGGGCCCTCTCGGTGGAATGTCATCCAATTGGCTTGCAAGCATGTGACTAGCTCACAAGGGATCACATATCACGGGAACGAGAAAAGAGTACTTATCAGTAACGAGGTTGAACTAGGTATGCAGAGATACCGACGATCATAACCTCGGATAAGTAAACTATCGTGAGACAAAGGGAAATTGGTATCGTATGTAAGTGGTTCATTCGATCGCAAAGTAATCGTAGAAATATGTGGGAGCCATATGAATTTCTAGATTCCTCTATTGGTTATTGTTCGGAGAAGTGTCTCGATCATGTCCGCATAATTCACGAACCATAGGGAGACACACTTAAGGATTCGACGTTGTTTGAGTAGTTATGGAATGATGAGTAAGAGACCTAATGTTGTTCGGGGTCTCGGATGGGATCCGGGATATCACGAGGATATCCAAAATGGTCCGGAGAATAAGATTCATATAAGAAAAGTCCTGTTTCGGGGTTGGAGAATGGTTCCGGTGTTTTCATTGAGAATGTTCTAGAAGGTTCCGGAATGTCCAGCACTCCGGAGGGGAAGGGTACATGAATGTGTCATATCAAGTTGGAATGATTGCATCATGTACTAAGTGTCATCGCTGAACAAAATAAAGGGTTTAATCAAATCATAGTTTGAAAAGTCAAACGCCAATTTGAAAAGTCAAACGGCTATTTTGGAAGGTGGAGGGAAGTAGGAAACCTACTTGGGGAGGAGTTCCTCCCCTCCACCGCCAGCCCACTTGGGAAACCGAGTTGGGGAGGGACTCCCCTCCCCTGGCGCGCCCCTCCACCTATATAAGGAGGGGCAGGGCTGCCCCTCCTAGTACACAACACCTCCACCTGCAAACCCTAGCCCGGCGCCGCCACCTCCTGCTGTCGCTGCCGCCGCCTAGCTAAACCCTAGCCACCGGCCTTGCTCCTACTTGGTGCGTCTAAACCCTAGATCGCCGAGGCTCTCTCTCATAGTCCACCATACTCGCTCTGGCTTAAGGCGAAGCCCTGCGAGATCTCCCCTCTACTTCCGGTACCACGCCGTTGTGCTGCCGGAATCACGAGGAGAGTGCTACAACCTCCACTGCCTGCTAGAACAAGGGAGAGGAAGGTATTTGTCGAGTACCGAACGTGTGACCGACTGCGGAAGCGCTGCCGGAACGCAGCGTCGGAAGGATCGTCTACGCGATCTTGAGATCGGAAAGAGTACGACTACATCACCCACGAGAATCCGCTCTCGTTAAACACTTTGGAATCTTCGAGGATGAGTTATTCCATCGACTCGTTGATACAATCTAGTAGATAGATCTTGGCTTGTTTGTTTGTATGCGGTAGAAAATTTTTGTTTTCCATGCTACGAAACCCTACAGTGGTATCAGAGCCGTGTCTATATGTAGATCTGTTGCACGAGTAGAACACAATGGTCATTATGGGCGTTGATGCTTTTGTTGTTGATTTCTTCTTGTGTACTTTGCATCTTGCGGGATGGTGGGATGAAGCGGCCCGGGCTAACCTTACATGACATCGTTCATGAGACTTGCTCCATGCTTGACATGCAACTTGTATTGCATAAGTGGCTTTGCGGGTGCCTGTTTCTCCCCAAATAGTTAAGATTCAATTTACAACGGGTGATTGACAATACTAGTATCAATGTTGTGGTTCTTGTTCGTAAGTTAGAACGACACTTATTGAAAGCCCCAAACCACGTAAAACATGCAAAGAAAGTAGAAGCGTCTAACTTTGTTTTGCAGGGATGTGATGTGATGTGATATGGCCATGATTGCGATTATATTTGATGTATGCAATGTTCCTTATTGTAAGTTGGCAACCGGCAGGAGCCATATGGTTGTCTTTTAATTTTGTTAAGACCTGCGTGTCTATTCAAAGTAGTTGTAATAGTTGAAGCTGGTGGACGACAATCATGGAGTAGCGTCATTGACCTTGATGCAATGCCGGTGATGATGCAGATCATGTTCGTGCTTGAAGATGGAGATCAGAAGCACAAAGAAGAAAGGCCATATCATATCACATATTATGAATTGCATGTGATGTTAATCCTTTATGCATCTTGTATTGCTTAGTTAACGACGGTAGCATTATAAGATGATCCCTCATGCACATAAATTTCAAGTTCGAAAGTGTTCATCCTTAGTAAGCACCGTTGCTAAAGCTTGTTGTTTCGAAGCACCACGTGATGACCGGGTGTGTTAGATTCCGCAAGTGTATACAACGTGAGCAAGCCAGATTTGCTCATGCGGAAGCTAAGGTTTGATCTTGACGAGCCTAGCATGTACAGACATGGTCTCGGAACACGGATCACCAAAAGGTAAAGCACGAATCACATAGCAGATATGATGAACATGTCGATTGTTCGCCATTGAAGCTACATCAACTCTCGTGATGATCGGTGTTGATGTGGTGGATTTGGTTCGTGTGATCACTAAAACAATGTGAGGGATATTGTTTTGAGTGGGAGTTCACCTAGATTAATTTAACTATTAATTAGAACTCAATTTGTCATAAACTTAGTCTAAACTATTGCAAATATGTTGTAGATCAATGGCGGCCCCTACCATCAATTTTAATGCGTTCCTAGAGAAAGAAAAGTTGAAAAACAATGGAAGCAACTTCGCGGATTGGTTCCGCAATTTGAGGATTGTCCTCACAGCTGGTAATTTGACCTATGTGCTGGATACACCGCTGGGTGACCCACCTGCAGCTACTGCTACCGATGAAGTAAAGAATGTTTACCTCGCTCGAAAGACTCAGTACTCCACAGTTCAGTGTGCTATATTGTATGGTTTAGAATCGGAGCTTCAGAAATGGTTTGGGAATTCAGACCCACATGATATTATCCGTGAACTCAAATTGATCTTTGAGACTCACGCGGTAGTTGAGAGCTATGAGGCTTCTGAAAAGTTCTTTAACTGCAAGATGGAAGAGGGCAGCTCCGTTAGTGAGCATGTGCTTAAGATGTCTGGGCACGCAAACAAACTTCAATGCTTGGGTATAGTGATTCCTAATGCTTTGGGGATTTACCGTATCCTCCAATCACTACCACCAAGTTACAAGAACTTTGTGATGAACTATAATATGCAAAGCATGAACAAGTAGTTGCCAGAACTCTTCGCCATGTTAAAATCTGCAGAAGTGGAGATCAAGAAAGAGCACCAAGTGTTGATGGTCAATAAGACCACCAAATTCAAGAAAGGCAAGTCTAAGCAAAAGGTACACTTCAAGAAGGGTGGTAAGAAAGTTACCGCGCCGACGAAGAAGACCAAGGCTGGACCTAAGCCTGATACTGAGTGCTTTTACTGCAAGGGAGAAGGTCACTGGAAGCGGAATTGCCCAAAGTACTTGGCGGATTTGAAGAACGGCAACATCAAGAAGAAAGGTATATCAGATATACATGTTATTGATGTGTATCTCACTAGTACTCATAGTAGTGCCTGGGTATTTGATACTGGTTCGGTTGCTCATATTTGTAACTCGAAACATGTGCTGCAGAATAAACGGAAGCTAGCAAAGAACGAGGTGACGATGCGCGTGGGAAATGGATCAAAGGTTGATGTGATCGCGGTCGGCACGCTGCCCCTTCATCTACCATCGGGATTAGTTTTATACTTAAATAATTGTTATTTGGTGCCTGCGTTAAGCATGAACATTATATCGGGATCTTGTTTATTGCGAGACGGTTACTTGTTTAAGTCCGAGAATAATGGTTGTTCGATTTATACGAGTAATATGTTTTATGCACATGCACCTTTGATAGATGGTCTATTCTTATTGAATCTCGATAGTGGAAATACACATATTAATAACATTGAGGCTAAACATTTGAAATCGAGCGATAACTCGACCTTTATGTGGCACTGTCGTCTTGGTCACATTGGAGTGAAGCGTATGAAGAAACTCCATTCCGATGGACTTCTTGAATCACTTGATTTCGAATCACTTGAAAGATGTGAAGCATGTCTGATGGGTAAAATGACTAAGACTCCATTTTCTGGTATGATGGAGCGAGCTACGGACTTATTGGAAATCATACATACCGATGTGTGTGGTCCAATGAGTGTAGCATCACGCGGTGGTTATCGTTATGTTCTTACCTTCACGAATGACTTGAGTAGATATGGGTATATCTATTTCATGAAACATAAGTCCGAAACTTTCGAGAAGTTTAAGGAATTTCAAAGTGAGGTTGAGAATCAACGTAACAAGAAGATTAAATTTCTACGTTCTGATCATGGAGGTGAATATCTAAGTTACGAGTTTGGCGAGCATTTGAAGAAATGCGGAATACTTTCACAATTCACACCGCCGGGAACACCACAGCGTAATGGTGTGTCCGAACGTCGTAATCGAACTCTCTTAGATATGGTTTGTTCTATGATGTCACTTACAGATTTACCGCTATCATTTTGGGGTTATGCATTAGAAACAGCCGCATTCACTTTAAATAGGGCACCATCTAAATCCGTTGAAACGACACCGTATGAATTATGGTTTGGGAAGAAACCTAAATTGTCGTTCCTTAAAGTTTGGGGTTGCGAAGCCTATGTAAAGAAGTTACAGCCGGACAAGCTTGAACCCAAAGCGGACAAATGCGTCTTCATAGGATACCCGAAGGAAACTATTGGGTATACCTTCTATCATAGATCCGAAGGCAAAATCTTCGTTGCCAAGAATGGATCCTTTCTAGAGAAGGAATTTCTCTCGAAAGAAGTGACTGGAAGGAAAGTAGAACTCGACGAGGTTGCCGAACCTTCTCTCGAAATTGCGAGTAGCGCAACACTGGAAGAAGTTCCTGTGGTGCCTGCACCAATAAGAGAGGAAGCTAATGATGATGATCATGAAACTTCGGTTGTAGTTGCTACAGAGCCTCGCAGGTCAACGAGAACTCGTACCACTCCTGATTGGTATGATCCCGTTATGAGTGTCATGTTGGTGGACAACACCGATGACCCTGTGACATATGAGGAAGCGATGAAGAGCCCAGATTCCAATAAATGGCAAGAAGCCATGAAATCCGAGATTGGATCCATGTACGAAAACCAAGTATGGACTTTGGTGGACTTACCTGATGGCCGGAAGGCTGTCGAGAATAAATGGATTTTCAAGAAGAAAACAGATGCTGATGGTAATATTACTGTCTATAAAGCTCGACTTGTCGCAAAAGGGTTTCGACAAATTCAAGGAGTTGACTACGATGAGACCTTCTCACCAGTAGCGAAGCTAAAGTCTGTGAGGATTATGTTAGCAATCGCTGCATATTACGATTATGAAATATGGCAGATGGATGTCAAAACAGCGTTCCTCAATGGAGACACTGATGAAGAGTTGTATATGATGCAACCCAAAGGTTTTGTCGATTCTAAAGATGCTAACAAGGTATGCAAACTTCAACGGCCCATCTATGGATTGAAGCAAGCATCCCGAAGTTGGAATCAACGTTTTGATAAGGTGGTCAAATGTTTTGGTTTTATACAAACTTATGGAGAAGCTTGTATTTACAAGAAAGTGAGTGGGAGCTCTGTAGCATTCTTAATACTATATGTAGATGACATATTGTTGATTGGGAATGATGTAGACCTTCTTAATAGTGTCAAGGAATATTTGAATAATAGTTTTTCAATGAAGGATCTTTGCGAAGCAGCTTACATATTAGGCATAAAGATTTATAGAGATAGATCGAGAAGCCTAATATCATTGTCACAAAGTACATATTTAGACAAAGTTCTAAAGAGGTTTGGAATGGAAGATAGCAAGAAAGGGTTCTTGCCCATGTTGCCCAATACGACTTTGGGTAAAACTCAAAGTCCGACAACGGCAGAAGATAGAGAAAGGATGGGTAAGACTCCCTATGCCTCAACCATAGGATCTCTAATGTATGCTATGTTATGTACTAGACCCGATATTGCATATGCTGTTAGTTTAACTAGCAGATATCAAAGTGATCCAGGAGTGGATCATTGGATAGCGGTCAAAAACATCCTTAAGTACTTGAGAAGAACTAAGGATATGGTTCTTTCTTATGGAGGTGATGAACAACTCGTTGTTAATGGTTACACCGATGCTAGTTGGAACACCGATCCGGATGATTATAAATCACAATCTGGATACGTATTTACTTTGAATGGTGCAGCAGTTAGCTGGAGGAGTGCAAAGCAAAGCGTTGTGGCGAGATCATCAACTGAATCAGAATACATAGCTGCTTCAGAGGCTTCACAAGAAGCGATATGGATGAAAGAGTTCATTACAGAGCTCGGTGTGGTTCCAAGTGCGCTGGACCCAATGTCTATCTACTGTGATAACATGGGCGCCATAGCCAATGCGCAAGAACCAAGATCACACAAGAAGCTGAAGCATATCAAGCTACGTTTTCACGCTATTCGAGAACATGTCCAAGATGGTGACATAAAGATTTGCAAAGTACACACAGATCTGAATGTGGCGGATCCGTTGACTAAACCTCTCCCGAGGGCAAAACATGACCAACACCAAACTGCCATGGGTGTTCGGTATATTACCATGTAATCTAGATTAGTTGACTCTAGTGCAAGTGGGAGACTGTTGGAGATATGCCCTAGAGGCAATAATAAATGCAGTTATTATTATATCTTTGTGTTTATGATAAATGTTTACATTCATGCTACAATAGTATTAACAAGGAAACATTAATACTTGTGTGATTTGTAAACTTAAATAAGAGTCCCTAGTAAAGCCTCTTCATAATACTAGCTTGTTGGTTAATAAATGATCGTGGTTTCCCTATCATGAACATTGAGATGTTATTAACAACAAGATCATATCGTTAGGAGAATGATATGATGGACATACTCCTATAGATAAACATAGCATAAAGATCAAGTCATTTTAATAGTTCAATTGCTATATGCTTTCTGATACATAGTAACCTAATTCCTTCGACCATGAGATCATGCATATCACCATCACCGGAAGGATGCTTTGATGACATCAAACACCACACCATAACTAGGTGGCTATAAAGGTGGCATTGAGTGTTCGGAAAGTATTGGTTGAGACACATGGATCAAGAGTGGGATTTGTCCATCCATATGACGGATAGATATACTCTGGGCCCTCTCGGTGGAATGTCATCCAATTGGCTTGCAAGCATGTGACTAGCTCACAAGGGATCACATATCACGGGAACGAGAAAACAGTACTTATCAGTAACGAGGTTGAACTAGGTATGCAGAGATACCGACGATCATAACCTCGGATAAGTAAACTATCGTGAGACAAAGGGAAATTGGTATCGTATGTAAGTGGTTCATTCGATCGCAAAGTAATCGTAGAAATATGTGGGAGCCATATGAATTTCCAGATTCCTCTATTGGTTATTGTTCGGAGAAGTGTCTCGATCATGTCCGCATAATTCACGAACCGTAGGGAGACACACTTAAGGATTCGACGTTGTTTGAGTAGTTATGGAATGATGAGTAAGAGACCGAATGTTGTTCGGAGTCTCAGATGGGATCGGGATATCACGAGGATATCCGAAATGGTCCGGAGAATAAGATTCATATAAGGAAAGTCCTGTTTCGGGGTTGGAGAATGGTTCCGGTGTTTTCATCGGAAATGTTCTAGAAGGTTCCGGAATGTCCGGCACTCCGGAGGGGAAGGGTACATGAATGTGTCATATCAAGTTGGAATGATTGCATCATGTACTAAGTGTCATCGCTGAACAAAATAAAGGGTTTAATCAAATCCTAGTTTGAAAAGTCAAACGCCAATTTGAAAAGTCAAACGGCTATTTTGGAAGGTGGAGGGAAGTAGGAAACCTACTTGGGGAGGAGTTCCTCCCCTCCACCGCCAGCACACTTGGGAAACCGAGTTGGGGAGGGACTCCCCTCCCCTGGCGCGCCCCCTCCACCTATATAAGGAGGGGCAGGGCTGCCCCTCCTAGTACACAACACCTCCACCTGCAAACCCTAGCCCGGCGCCGCCACCTCCTGCTGTCGCCGCCACCGCCTAGCTAAACCCTAGCCGCCGGCCTTGCTCCTCCTTGGTGCGTCTAAACCCTAGATCGTCGAGGCTCTCTCTCATAGTCCACCATACTCGCTCCGGCTTAAGGCGAAGCCCTACGAGATCTCCCCTCTACTTCCGGTACCACGCCGTTGTGCTGCCGGAATCACGAGGAGAGTGCTACAACCTCCGCTGCCTGCTGGAACAAGGGATAGGAAGGTCTTCGTCGTGTACCGAACGTGTGACCGACTGCGGAAGCGCTGCCGGAACGCAGTGCCGGAAGGATCGTCTACGTGATCTTGAGATCGGAAAGAGTACGACTACATCACCCACGAGAATCCGCTCTCGTTAAACACTTTGGAATCTTCGAGGGTGAGTTATTCCATCGACTCGTTGCTACAATCTAGTAGATAGATCTTGGCTTGTTTGTTTGTATGCGGTAGAAATTTTTTGTTTTCCATGCTACGAAACCCTACAGTGACCGTGAGCCTTTTGTGGCGTCGGTCAGTTACGTGCTTCTGCATCCGGGGTGAGGTCTTGTGTGGCGTTGGGTGAGCATCGAGCCACCACACCTCGAGGTGAGCCATTTCTGGCGTTCGGAGAGCATTGCGCCATCGCACCTCTCCAACGGAGACGTAGCTTCTTTGGAAGTGAACTTCGGGAAACAAATCTTCGTCTTCGCGTCCATCGGTTATCTCTCAACCGAACCCTTTACTTATGCACTTTACATTGTGATAGCCATCGTGCTTGAAGTATTTATACCTTGCTATCACCTTGTTGCTTGTATTGCTTAGCATAGGTTGTTGGTGCACCTAGGTGAACTTAGTGTCTAGGTTTTGTGCTCAATAAATTAAACGTTAGTTTTATTCCGTATTTACTTGAGCCTAAACCGTAATAATTTTAAAAGCCTATTCACCCCCCTCTAGGCGACTTCCTTTGTACTTTCACTAGTGTTAGAAACTATGTATGAACTATGCAATGTGTTTGAATCCTAAGTATGAACTAAGTGTTTTAATTTGATTTTGGTGTGTTTTCATTTTATTGAAATGTGTTTGTTGAAATGCCTAGTAGAAGATTGATAGGAGTGCAAATTTAGGGGATCGATTCCGGTGGCCAAAGTTTAGAGGAGCAAAAAAAAATCTCGGTGAACAGTGTGTCGAAATCGGCTCTGACATTTAGGGGATGAATTAGAGATGCTCTTAAGGGCATCTCCACTCGGCTAACCAAGTCGCCGATCCAGATGCCGAATTTAGATCCGGACGCCAAAAATCGGCCTAGTCGCGTATCCAGGAACCTCTTTTCGTCGAATTGGCTGAGTGGATCAGCCTGTTAGCTGAAGGGTTTCGCAGCATAGTAAATCAAAAAATTCTACGGATGCGACGGAACGTGGTTGATGTAGTCGTACTAGCCTTCTCCTCCTCGCGATCCGATCCGATCCAACACCGCAAGTGGCGATGCCTCTGAGAGATGCACACGTACGGCACATCGACGTCTCCTCCTTCCTCGGTCCAGCAAGTGGGGTGGAGAGATAGGTTGGATCTACAACACGACGGCGTGGTGCAAACGGTGGAGAGTTTCTGCGGCAGGGCTTCGCCTACGCGCAGTCGGGAGAGAGAGAGAGGAGGGAAGCAGCTAGGCGACTAGGGCTTGAGGAGGTGCGGGGAGGGTGCGCCCCTGCCCTCTTTATATAGAGGGCTGGCCGGCTGCCCCTTGCCCCCTCCTCCAAGCCTAGGGCCAGCGGCCACAAGGGAGGAGTGGGGGGCAAGTTTCCCCCCCTTCTAGAAGCTCTCCCTAGGGTTTCCCCTAGGGCTTGGCCGGCTGGGCCTATGGGGCCTTGTTCCCCTGGACCAATGCGGCCAGGGCACTCCCTCGTAGGCTCACGCCCCCTCCCGACAAGTGGGGCCATGTTGGTCCCACTCCGGAAGCTTCTAGAACCTTCCGGTACAATACCGAACAATCCAAAACAATTCCGAAATCCAAAAACCGCTTTGCCTTATATGAATCTTATTCTCCGGACCATTCTGGAACCTCTCGTGATGTCCTGGATCTCATCCAAGACTCCGAACAAAAACTCATAAACCAATTATCCATTCTATCCTAGCACCGAGACACGTTAAGTGTGTGACCCTACGGGTTCGAGAATATGCAGACATGATCTTCTATCAATAATCAACAGCGGGGTCTGGAAACCCATATTGACTCCCACATACTCATCGCTGATCATATCGGATGAACCACGATGCCAGGATTCAATTAATCCCATATATATATTCCCTTCGTCACGCGATATTTTACTTACCCGAGATTCGATCGTCGGTATCGGCATACCTAGTTCAATCTCGTTCACAGTAAGTACTTTACTCGTTCCATAATCTGATATCACTTTGTGATTAACTCCTTAACCACGTGCTTGCAAGCGGTGTTGATATCGATTACCGAGTGGGCCCGAAGTATATCTCTCCGACTTGGGAGGAACAAATCCCATCTCGATACATACAACCCAACAAGTACTTTCCGATCACCTGAGAGACACCTTTATGATCACCCTCTCATAGGATGACGTTTGCTGACCTCAAAGCTTTCTTCCGATACCAGGGAGTTGCATTATCTCATGGTCTAAGGAATACAATATTTGACATAAGAAAAAGCTTCGCAAAGATGAACACGGTGACACGAAATAATTGCTCTGCTTGATTTGGGTCTGTCCATCATATCATTCTCCCAATGATGTGATCTCATTATTAATCGACAACTCATGTCTATGGTTAGGAAACCTTAACCATCATTAATCAATGAGCTAGTCCATAGAGGCGTACTAGGGACACGGTGTTGTTCATAAACCACACAAGTATCAAAGTTTCCGCTTAATACATTCTAGCATGGAATATAAACTTTATCATGAACAAGAATTATAATAATAACATCTTTATTATTGCCTCTAGGGCATAATTCCAACAGTCTCCCACTTGCACTAGAGTAAATAATCTAGTTTACATCTGGCAACAATCTAACACCCATGTCACTAAGGTGCTGATCATGTTTTGCTCATGGAAGAGGTTTAGTCAACGGGTCTGCGACATTCAGATCCGTATGTACTTTGCTAATCTTCAGATCTCCATCTGTTATATAATCTCGAATTATATGAAACTTGCGGTTGATATGCTTGGTCTTTGGATGATATCTTGGTTCCTTAGCCAGTGCTATGGCGCCAGTGTTGTCACACAATATCTCCAGTGGGTCCAAGGCACTTGGAACCACACCAAGCTCAGTGATGAAGTTCCTGATCCAAACTCCTTCACTTGACGCTTCTGCAGCAGCCATGTATTCCGCTTCTACTATAGATCCCGCGATCACGCTTTGCGTGCAGCTTTTCCAGCTCACAGCTCCTCCATTCAAAATATAAACGTATCCTGTCTGAGATTTAGAATCATCCTTGTCGGTGTCAAAACTAGCGTCGCTTTTACGACGAGCTGTTCATCACCTCCATAGACCAAGAACATTTCTTTAGTCCTATTTAAGTACTTTAGGATGTTCTTCACGGCTGTCCAATGTTCCACTCCTGGATTACTTTGGTATCTGCTCGTCAAACTAAGAGCATTGCACACATCAGGTCTAGTACACAGCATGGCATATATGATAGAACCTATGGCCGAGGCATAAGGCACTTTGCTCATAGCTTCTCTATCGTTTACCGTAGCTGGACACTAAGCCTTTCTCAATATATTACCTGACAACATAGGCAATGAACCTTTCTTTGCCTTATCCATTCTGAACCTTTTCAGAACTTTGTATAGGTATGTACTTTGGCTTAAAGCTATCAGGCGTCTTTGTCTATCTCTATAGATTTTGATGCCCAATATATAAGCAGCTTCCCCTAGGTCTTTCATTGAAAAACATTTATTTAAATAACTCTTCACATCGTTAAGCATGTCAATGTCATTTCCAATAACCAATATGACATCCACATATAATACTAGGAATGTCACTGAGCTCCCACTCACTTTCTTGTAGATACAAGCTTCGTAGCAATTTGGAACAAATCCAAAGCTCTTGATCACTTGATCAAAACGAAGGTTCCAACTCTGAGATGCTTGCTTCAGTCCATAAATGGAACGCTGAAGTTTGCACACCTTATCAGCATCCTTGGGATCGATAAAACCTTCGGGTTGCATCATATACAACTCTTCATCAATGTTGCCATTGAGGAATGCAGTCTTGACATCCATCTGCCATATTTCATAATCATGAAACGCAGCAATTGCTAATAAAATCCGAATGGACTTAAACATCGCTACGGGAGAGAAAGTCTCATCGTAGTCAACACCTTGAACTTGTCGAAAACCTTTCGCAACAAGCCGTGCTTTATAGACAGTAACATTACCATCCGCGTCCGTTTTCTTCTTGAAAATCCATTTGCACTCAACGGCCTTTCGGTCGCTAGGAGGGTCCACCAAAGTCCATACTTGGTTTTCGCTCATGGATCCCAATTCGGATTTCATGGCTTCTAGCCATTTCTCAGAGTCTGGGCTCATCATCGCTTCCTCATAGTTCGCGGGTTCACTGTTGTCTACTAACAAGACAATTAAGACAGGGTTGTCGTACCACTCAGGAGGGGCACGTGACCTTGTCGACCTGCGACGTTCAGTAGTAGCATCGTCCGAAGCTTCATGATCCTTGTCATTAGCTTCCTCTATTGTTGGTGCAGACGGCACTGGAACAATTTCAGGTGCTGCGCTACTCTCCAACTCAAGAGAAGGTTCAATAACCTCGTCTAGCTCTACTTTCCTCCCACTCACTTCTTTCGAGAGAAACTCCTTCTCAAGAAAGGATCCGTTCTTTGCGATAAACACTTTGCCTTCGGATCTGTGATAGAAGGTATACCCAATAGTTTCCTTAGGGTATCCTATGAAGACGCATTTCTCCGCTTTGGGTTCGAGCTTGTCCGGCATCAACTTCTTGACGTAACCTTCGCATCCCCAAACTTTAAGAAACGACAACTTAGGTTTAGCACCAAACCACAGTTCATACGGTGTTGTCTCAACGGATTTAGATGGTGCCCTATTTAAAGTGAATGCAGCGGTTTCTAATGCATAACCCCAAAATGATAACGGTAAATCTATAAGAGACATCATCGATCGCACCATATCTAATAGAGTTCGATTCCGGCGTTCAGACACACCATTGCGCTGTGGTGTTCCGGGTGGCGTGAGTTGCGAAACTATTCCGCTTGCTTTAAGATGCGTGAGAATATCATAACTCAAATATTCACCTCCACGATCAGATCGTAGAAACTTAATTTTCCTGTTACGATGGTTTTCCACTTCGTTCTGAAATTCTTTGAACTTTTCAAATGTTTCAGATTTATGTTTCATTAAATAGATATACCCATATCTACTTGAGTCACCAGTAAAAGTGAGAACATAGCGATAACCACCGCGCATCGAAACACTCATTGGTCCGCATACATCGGTATGTATGATTTCCAACAAGTTCGTTGCTCGCTCCATTATTCCGGAGAACGGGGTTTTGATCATCTTGCCCATGAGGCATGGTTCGCATGTGTCAAATGATTCAAAATCAAGAGACTCCAAAAGTCCATCAGAATGGAGTTTCTTCATGCATTTTACACCAATATGACCTAGACGGCAATGCCACAAATAAGTCGCATTATCACTATCTACCTTGCATCTCTTAGCCTCAATGTTATGGATGTGTGTTTCATCGCTTTCGAGATTCAGAAGAAATAAACCATTCATAGCAGGTGCATGACCATAAACGATGTTACTCATATAAATAGAACAACCATTATTCTCCGATTTAAATGAATAACCGTCTTGCAATAAACACGATCCAGATATGATGTTCATGCTCAACGCAGGCACATAATAACATTTATTGAGGTTTCAAACTAATCCCGACGGTAAAACTAAGGAGAGCGTGTCGATGGCCATCACATCAACTCTTGATCCGTTGCCAACGCGCATTGTCACCTCATCCCTCGCTAGCCGCCGTCTATTCCGTAGCTCCTGTTTCGAGTTACAAACATTAGCAACTGAACCAGTATCAAATACCCAGGCACTACAATGAGGGCTAGTAAGGAAAACATTAATAACATGTATATCAAATATACCTTTGATGGTGCCAGCCTTCTTGTCCGCTAAGTACTTCGGACAGTTGCACTTCCAGTGACCCTTGTCCTTGCAATAGAAGCACTCAGTGTCCGGCTTAGGTCCAGACTTGAGCTTCTTCTCTACAGAGGCAACGCGCTTGCCGCTGCCCTTCTTGAAGGGCTTCTTTGCACCCTTACCTTTCTTAAAGCTGGGGGGCTTGTTGACCATCAACACATGATTATCTTTCTTGATGTCCACCTCCGCAGCTTTCAGCTTAGCGAAGAGCTCAGTGATCATATCAGTGGAACCAATCTGATTATGAGTAACTACAAAACCTTTGTAGCTAGGAGGGAGTGATTGCATAACTCTGTCAATCTTGAGCTCCTCTGGAATCTTGCAGTCCAGTTGCTCAAGGCGTTGAGTGTAGCCCGACATCCTAATGGCGTGCTCACTAACGGAACTCCCTTTCTCCATCTTACAGTTAAAGAATTTCTCAGAGATCTCATATCTCTCAGAACGGGCCTGAGTCTGAAATATAGTTTTCAGTTCCTCAAGAATCTCAAAGGGCCCGGGGAACTCCTCAAAATGATTTTGAAGGTCCGATTCCATAGCAGACAACATGGTGCTCTTAATCACACCATAATCATTCTTGCGCGACTGATAAACAGCTTTCTCATCAGCCGGCGCATCTACAGCAGGGGCGTCACCTAGCGCTTTCTCAAGTACATAGTACTTTTGTCCGCCAGAGAGAATGATTCTCAGATTGCGGAACCAGTTGGTGAAGTTAGACCCATTGTTCTTAAGCTTTTCTTTCTCAGCAAAAACGTTGAAGTTGAAGTTGGACTTAGCCATTTGATCTACAAAATTTGCAAGTACAATTTAGACTATGTTCATGATAACTAGTTCAACTTAATCATATTACTATATGAACTCCCACTAAATTCAACATCCCTCAAGTTGTTTAGTGAACATGATCCAAATTCACCACACCTAATCCGATCTTCACGAGAAGAGATGTGGTTTCAATGGTGGACAACGAAGTGTCGATCATATCATTCATCTGACTCATGCTTAACCTTTCGGTTCATGTGTTCCGAGGCCATGTCTGTACATGCTAGGCTCGTCAAGTCAAACCCAAGTATTTCCGCGTGTGTAAAACTGGCTTGCACCCGTTGTATGTGAACGTAGAGTTTATAGCACCCGATCATCACGTGATGCTTGAACACGACGAACTTTCGCAACGGTGCATACATGGGGAGAACACAGTTTTATCTTGATCTTTAAGTGAGGAATCATCTTATAATGCTACCGTCGCGATCTAAGCATAATAAGATACATAAAATGATAAACATCACATGCATATAATTTTATGTGACATGGTATAGCCAATCTCCGCGCAATGATCTCCATCTTGTGCGTGACAACATGATCTCCATCACTCCACCATAATTGCCTCCACCACGAATAGCAACTACAACTATTGCTAACTACTTAGCGATAAAGTAAAGCTATTACATAGCGTATAAGAAGTTGACACACAGGTCATACACAATTATAAAGACAACCATATGGCTCCTGCCGGTTGTGTACTCATCGACACGCAAGTCGTGAAACATTGCAAAACATGATCATTGCATACAACATACACATCACATCTTGGGCCATACCATATCACATAAACACTCCCTGCAAAAACAAGTTAGACGCCTCTACTTTGTTGTTGCATGTTTTACGTGGCTTATGGGAGTAACATGCTAAGAACGATTCTTACCTACGGAAAGCCACAACGGTGATATTATGGTTGCCAACGTCCGGTGTAAATCTCATGACAACTATAGTGAGAGAAACTGGCATCCACCAGCCGCATGTGTGGAACAAGCCACACGTCAAGTGCGGAGCCGGTCTCGCGAACGAGGTCGCGTAAAGTTGGCCTGGACCGCTTCGATCTCACTATCCCGCGTCATAAGAAGTACACAAACAAGAGGCTTGCAACAGAAAACATCAACGCCCGCAACAAGCATGTTGCGTTCTACTCGTGAAACACATCTACGCATAGATCTAGCTCTGATACCACTGAAGGGTTTTGCAGCATAGTAAATCAAAAAAAAATCTACGGATGCGAACGGGGAAGCCAAGATCTAATCTAGGAGATGCAAACAACGAGAGGGGGATAGATGAGATCTTCATACCCTTGAAGATTCGCACATCGGAACGTTCGACAGAACGTGATTGATGTAGTCGTACTAGCCTTCTCCTCCTCGCGATCCGATCCGATCCAACACCGCAAGTGGCGATGCCTCCGAGAGATGCACACGTACGGCACCTCGACGTCTCCTCCTTCCTCGGTCCAGAAAGTGGGGTGGAGAGATAGGTTGGATCTACAACACGACGGCGTGGTGCAAACGGTGGAGAGTTTCTGCGGCAGGGCTTCGCCTACGCGCAGTCGAGAGAGAGAGAGAGAGGAGGGCAGCAGCTAGGCGGCTAGGGCTTGAGGAGGTGTGGGGGGAGGGTGCGCCCCTGCCCTCTTTATATAGAGGGCTGCCCCTTTCCCCCTCCTCCAAGCCTAGGGCCGGCGGCCACAAGGGAGGAGTGGGGGGCAAGTTCCCCCCCCCCCTTCTAGAAGCTCTCCCTAGGGTTTCCCCTAGGGCTTGGCCGGCTGGGCCTATGGGGCCTTGTGCCCCTGGCCCAATGCGGCCAGGGCACTCCCTCGTAGGCCCACACCCCCTCCCGACAAGTGGGGCCACGTTGGTACCACTCCGGAAGCTTCTAGAACCTTCCGGTACAATACCGAACAATCCGAAACAATTCCGAAATCCAAAAACTGCTTTGCCTTATATGAATCTTATTCTCCGGACCATTCCGCAACCTCTCGTGATGTCCTGGATCTCATCCGAGACTCCGAACAAAAACTCATAAACCAATTATCAATTCTATCCTAGCGTCGAGACACGTTAAGTGTGTGACCCTACGGGTTCGAGAATATGCAGACATGATCTTCTATCAATAATCAACAGCAGGGTCTGGAAAACCATATTGACTCCCACATACTCATCGATGATCATATCGGATGAACCACGATGCCAGGATTCAATTAATCCCATATATATATATATATTCCCTTCGTCACGCGATATTTTACTTACCCGAGATTCGATCGTCGGTATCGGCATACCTAGTTCATTCTCGTTCACAGTAAGTACTTTACTCGTTCGATAATCTGATATCACTTTGTGATTAACTCCTTAACCACGTGCTTGCAAGCGGTGTTGATATCGATTACCGAGTGGGCCCGAAGTATATCTCTCCGACTTGGAAGGGACAAATCCCATCTCGATACATACAACCCAACAAGTACTTTCCGATCACCTGAGAGACATCTTTATGATCACCCTCTCATAGGATGACGTTTGATGACCTCATAGCTTTCTTCCGATACCAGAGAGTTGCATTATCTCATGGTCTAAGGAATACAATATTTGACATAAGAAAAAGCTTCGCAAAGATGAACATGATGACACGATCTAATTGCTCTGCTTGATTTGGGTCTGTCCATCATATCATTCTCCCAATGATGTGATCTCATTATTAATCGACAACTCATGTATATGGTTAGGAAACCTTAACCATCATTAATCAATGAGCTAGTCCATAGAGACGTACTAGGGACACGGTGTTGTTCATAAACCACACAAATATCAAAGTTTCCGCTTAATACAATTCTAGCATGGAATATAAACTTTATCATGAACAAGAATTATAATAATAACATCTTTATTATTGCATCTAGGGCATAATTCCAACATTAGCGACCGAAGCCGAGTCGTAGTCATCCTTCCCGTCGTTTTCCTTTCCCGCCCTCGCCGCCGATCTAAGCCTATAAAAGGCGTACATCTCGACGTCTCCCTTCACAGTCTCTCACACCGCTCTCAACTCCGGCGAACCGCAGACGCTCGCACCTTTCTACCTCCTCAACTCCGCCGAAAATCCATGGCCGAGAGATTTCCCGGCGACATCGCGGCGGCGAGCGGACGACGCATGCTGCAAACATGGGAAGCCTGGCTGCTCCACGAGGCGGACTATACGGCGCCGCCGGACTGTCGTCTCCCCTTCGCCTGGCAACTCAGCGCTGGCGGGATCCCTATTCCGCCAGTGCGGCCGACGTGGACATCATCGGAGAGATCCAGGCGGCTATCACCGCCATGCAAGACCCGGATCTCGCCGAGGATCCTGTCAACCTGGTCTTCTGGAGACAGTTCTTCGACAGGCGCCTCCAGGATCTCGCCCGACACGACGGACTGCCGGGCTCGCCGCCGCTGGTGGAGCGTTTCAGGACGAACTCTCGCTGCCGTCATGGATCACATCCAGGTCGGCAACCACCCCCGCCTCGGCCTGTAGATGCGGCGTCCGGCGTCGACCACGACGACGACGGCCTTTTCCTAGTTATTAAATTCGATGTAATATATGCATTCTTGCCCTAGTTAATGAAATCCGTCTATATTCGTTCATATTTCGTGAGTTTAACTGAATTTCGCCAAATCTGAAAACTTGGTCTGGGAACGCGAGTGGGAAGCTCGGCGTTCTCAGGCCGAAAACAAGTTTGATCCGGCTAGAAAAAATCCGAATTTCGGCCCATCAGGCACGTGACTAGACAAGACCGAGGACAGGGAACGCTCGTTTTCGTTGTGCTTACCAAGAGCCGGCTGGGGATAAGATAGCAGTATGGCTGTGTGACATGAGAGTGGCCCGGTGGTGCTACTATTTCGTCGTGTGATTCTTCGAAGATGAATGGTGCCGTCTCGACGAGTGCAGTCTCGTGATGATGTCTCGATGTCTGGCTACCGGTTTAAAGCAGGTGATCGCGATTCGATGACTACTGGCGCGACGTTCCCCGGTGCTTCTACACCAACGGTACGGGGGGAGTTTGGGCATGATCGTGCTAGCGAGCACCTGCTGCTTCGAAGGCTGATTTCGTCCTTGTTACGCGCGTCCATGATTGGTGCCACCGTACAGGGCTACATGCATGAATTCTGCAGATGCTTCAGAGCAGCAAGGCGGTATGTGGCAATGGTCGTACTCTCTCCGTTCAGAAATATAAGATGTTTTAGGTTTGTGAAGAAGATGTATAAGATGTTTCAGGTTTGTAAAGGAGATGTATCTAACCTAAAACATCTTATATTTCTGAACTGAGGGAGTACGTGCTTTAAGCCTACGGCATCACTGGACAGGGCTCCGATCGACCGGATCACCGAACTTGGCTCTGCCTTTCTCGCGGCCGGAGGGAATCCGGCAGCCAACGGGGAAGGCTGGATTTCTCGAGATAAAGAGCATCAGAAGCCTGAAAGCTCCGGTGGTAGGTCGGCGAGGATATTCAGGCGCGCAGCACAGCTGGGTCGACAACTCGACACCGGGCGGAGTCTCGCTCTCGCGGCGGACAGCGACCGTGCCCGCCTTTCGAGCGCACCACTCGGTTCCTGAACCTTCGTATCGTAGGCCCCCGGCGCGCCTACGCGCTGCAGCGAACGCCCCAACTGTAACTGTAACACACACCGCGGCCACGTGCTCGGGGACACGCGAATCCGGGACTCGTTTCGGGTCTTCCGCCGCGTCGCCTCGCGCTCGGCTCGTACGCAGGCGCCATACTCCGATGCTTCGTCAGTCGGTTCAGAAATGGGGCCTGGTCGTTTTTGGTCTGTCCAGTGACCGGCCGTCTCGGGAGTACCGAGCGATCGAGCTGCCACACCTGGTCGGTCGTATCGTTGGTTGGCAGTTGGCAGTTGGCACGTCCGTCTTCAGATGTTGATGGAACTGACGTAAAGGAAAGGATGCTATTGCTGCCTCATTTCGAGATGCCTGCCTCAACTGTTGCACTGCTGTTGTTAAGTTTTCGAAGAATCTTTAGAGTGCACTGCTGTTCTTTCGTGGGCCATAAATTACACTACAGAGTTATCGCAGGCTTTTTCCACCATGGACTGAAAGAGGCCGCATGCATGACTCATGGGCTAGGCCTACAAGTTTGGGCTCGTAGAAGGTGGCTAATCTGAGGCCTCGACTCGGCCATCTCGAGGAGGAATTGAGGATATTGGTCCATGCAGCCTGGTTTCTCAGACCTGGCACGGTATCTTTACTACTCCCTCCGTCCCAAAATAAATGTCTTAGATTTGTCCAAATTTAAATGAATCTATATACTAAATAGTGTCTAGATTCATTCAAATTTTGACAAATCTGAGACATCTATTTTAGGACGGAGGGAGTATTAATTTCAAAAACGTGATGAATGTCTAGTGTCACACATCTAAAAATTACAAAAAATGCCACGGCCTAACCTTTTTTTTCAAGCGCGGATGATGCATGCAGCCTTATTTCACGTTGGGTTTGTTAATTACCGGATATTGCATGAGATTAGCATGCTGCATGCACTCTTATCTTCTTAGGTTGTTAGGCCTGCATGAGATTAGCTTCGTCATCCTCCTTGGTCGCGCACCGAGAATCCCGCGGGCCATTTCTTTCACCTCCCTCTCCTTACCTCCCTGAAGATCCTGAAGATCGCTACATCCGATACCCTAGCTGGCCCCGCACATAGGCCGTGCTGCTATTGCCCATGCCGCCGCCTTCGATCTCCATGACGATGAGGCCATCCCAGGCCGATTCCCGGTGCCAGGGAGTGCACACCGTCGGAAGATGGCGGCCACACGACCACGATGACGTGATCCCCTGCTCGCAGTTGTGCCGCCAGTGTCGCCATCTTCTCCAATAAGGCCAGCAACCACGTCCACGCGCTCGACCTCCCTCTACGCCACCACCTCGCACCGGTTCTGACAACACAGGGTGCGATAAGGGACGGAGCGAGTCAACCCCGCTAAGGCGCGCCACCTCCATCCAGTCCCCACCGCCGATCTGCTGCTGCCTTCAAGCCAACGACGGATCCCGCTTCACTCCCGCAAAATAGATCCTTGTTTCTTGCGGCCGCAGCCTGCTGCACAGGTATATCCATATATGATGAAGCTGCCCCTGTTGGATAACCACGCACGAAGATGCCGGCGGGAACTCGGCATAAACCTGACATGCGGCAAGCGACTGCTCTGTCCACATGCTGCAATAACTCAGCATATATAGGCCCTGCGCGACGCTACTCAAGGGCAGCCTCCACACGTCCGCAGTGCACATAGCGGCAAAAGCATGCGCAGATGTGGGGAATGCTAAGGAATTTGCTGCTGGTGGGATGACGAACAACTCCACATCCTGGGCAAGCTGTGTGCATGTGTGCCTGTGTGCATCAAGACAAGAAAAATGAGGCAACGGTACTCTACTTCCCCCTGTACTATACCGTCGACGACCTCCTTGACACCTTCACCGAGTTAGGCATCTTTGTTCTAATGTGCATGTAGGCCTTAAACCTGTTCGTTCCAATTCCCAACCAAAAAGTATTGCATTTTTGTATCCTCTAATAATCTACATTTGTTTAATTATGTGGCTGATGCTATCCTCGCTTGGTGAATCATGCACTGCAATTTGTTTAATCGTGTGCCTGATGCTATCATCGCTTGGTGAATTGGATAGCTTTATCGTTTATGTGTGTGTCCACTAGGGGACACCATGACCGAAAACGCCGTCCGACATGGATGATGACGACGACCTCAACATGCTCCGAGAGATTCCACTTGGAAGCACCCAGTGAGTGTTTTCCTCTTATCTTTGCGATTTGTTTGTGTAGGAACCTGATGGTTCATCTAGGATATATGAAATTTTGGACAACCATGAGAAACTTACAGGACGAATTTGATCTAATCATAAAATATTCAATGCATTTTTCTTGGTACAAATGAGCTATTGGATTGACACTAATTGGTTACACATATGGAATTTTACACTCCTCAAAATTTTACTCAGTAGTTTGATGTTTCACCAAGGCAATCACAAAAGCCTTTGTTTGAAGGCAGTCAAGTAGAATTGTTTTCGAGCAGAGGCCTATTTCTAGGATATAATTTCATTTTTCTGATGGATGGATGCATTGCACATTTATGATGTGACCAAGAACTTGGAGCCAATTGGATACATCCGTGAAGCACCTACTTGATGCATTGGCATCATTGGCCAGGTACGCAATGTGCCCATGCCACCATGGACTTCACATACTCCTTCCTCACTTCTGATTCCCAGTTCCAAGGGACGCTCACATGGAACCCATACTTCCATACTTTTCATGGTTGGGACCGTTCATGTTTCGGCAGAGGTTCGTGTCCTGCATTGTGATTATTTTTTATACTTGAATGTTATCTCATATGAACATGATGATGGCACCCAACTGATTCTACCACCGATTTGCTGAGTTCATTTTCATATAGAGAGCCATATAATTCTGCTTGGTGTTTGATCCATTTGAAAATGCCTAGAAAACTTTCCATTTCAAGTAGATGCTTCTTTCCGCAATCAAAATATTGTTCCGTCAATCTATCTTGAAGTCTATGAATATTTGGCACTCAAAAATTTAATGAAACGTTGCCTTCTTTTTAAATTTCTTATGGAGGAGGAGATCATGGGAGAAAAAACAAGGACTTAGGAGTCACGAGGGCGATCTTATGGGTTATGGTAGGTCCCTAGGTTATGGCATGTTTCAAGGTTCACTTGTTTTACCAAATACATTGTTCCACAAAAATCTGCACTTTAGGTTTGATCTTCAGTAGTGTGATGCATTTGCTTCTATTCTTTGTAAACCTGAATACACTGTTTCCTTTGTATTGATTCTTTTGTACATACTTTCAGGAATGGTTACATATTCGTCCGGCACACTAGGACACCGAGTATTTTACCGTAAGAGGTAATTTACTTCTAAAACTGAAATAGCGAGTTAATATATTTCTGCAAATATAACAGACCGAAATTACTTTAGGCTTTATGAGGGAGTGTTGAAAACAAATATTTATTTGTGTTGCTTGATGTTGTATCAAGAGAAATTAGGGTCAACTACACGGAACAAGAGACCAACACTTGAGGACGTAGGGCCTATGTAAGGATAACATCGACCAGTGAATAGAGGATGTGGGAGATATCTACGTGATTCAAAACAGGTTGTTGCAGGTCAAAAATAAAAACACATTTGATTTGTAACCAACAAGAGAGTTGATAGATAATGAGAGAGAGAGATGTTTGGGTGAAAAATCATTAGTTGGATTTAACGATTTTATAGGTCATATTGTTCTCCCTTAGCAACGCACGGGTATTCAACTAGTAGTTTATAAAGTCTAAAACCATCAAGTTTTTCTTTGGCAAGTTCCATCTTTCTTCCCCTGTACGTAATCCATTGTAGGCGGCGGCGACAGCGAAACTTATACAAAAATATGTCTAGATACATCTTCTTCACAAACCTAAAACATCTTATATTTCTAAACGGAGGGAGTACCAATCATTCCATCATCTTGTTTCCTTTTACGCAGGAAGGGCACAGCAGCACCCGGAGTTCGACAGGTAACGCTTCACCCTTCTCACTAGCCCAAAACTGGAGAGCAGAACGCACGTACCAGTCGAGGTAGCAGCTACTCCCTCCGTTTCAAAATATAAGATGTTTTAAGTTTGTGAAGAAGATGAATCTAGACTTGTTTTAGTAGGTAGGTACACTCAATTTTAGGATGAATCTACGCACTAAAAGAAGTCTAAATTTATTTTCTTCACAAATCTAAAACATCTTATATTTTAAAACGGAGGGAGTAACTGTGAAACATCTGCAGTGCGAGAGACCTGGCAAATTTCTCCCGCGGCAGCGGAGCATACACCGAGATTATTATGATTTAGAAAGATGCAGATGCTGTATTAGGTTACTCCCTCTGTGCATCATCAACTCGTGTACTAGTACTTACTTAGGTGTGTTGTTCAAATTTGGCTGACGGGACATGTAAGTTTCTTAAGGGACAGGGACGCTGTTCTTCTCATTAGACGGAAGGCTCGAAGAGCCGGCCACATTATTGTTCTCTTTCGAGGAAAGGCAAAGTGTACGAATTGTTGTTCCACTAGTTGTGACCTTTTGTCATTTTCCAGTATGGGGTTGCATAATGCTACCGGGATATTCCTACCTCATAGTGAAAGTGACCAAGCATTTCTTGCTTGTGCACTTCAAGAGTTTAAGCAATCAAGTTGCACTCAGGGCCTGGTTGCACTGCAAGACATTGTGTGCATGTCCGACACTTATTTTTTTTTGGATCGGAGGGAGTAGTACACTCTTGACTCGATTAGTCTCGTTCCAAAATATACGATGTTTTAGCTTTTTTCTAAAACACATGTAGAATCGGAACAGAATGAGTAAAGAGCGTGCAAAAAAAAATCAAGCTTCATCAACAGAGTTGGCTTCTTGCGGTGCAGAGCGTGAGCGAGGTTTCTGGCTATGAATCACCAGCCTTTCTCCTCCTCCGCCGTGGTGTGGATGGAGGCCGTGATGACGTGGCCTTCGATGGCCGCGCCTCGTCCCATGCATTCTGGAAAGACGTGTAAATGCCCCCCTAATCAAACATCCCTGATGCGCCAGTCATCGTCGAAGTCGAAGGCCAACTCGTCCATCTCCTTCGCTTCCTCCAGCTCCGGTGGCTGTCCTCTTCCACGGACGTCGGTGGAGCCTCGCCTTCCGCTGGATAGCGTGCACGAGCGGCCGCAGACGGCATGGGCCAGGTGGTGGGGAGCCGGCGAGGCATTGCAGTGTGGCCTTTCCATCGCTGCAAGGGCTATTTGTAGCCACTAGCGGAGCGGGAAGATATGCGAGCGGAAAGGAGAAAGCGCAAGGGCAGGGAGGGAGCGCGCGGGAAGGGGAAAACACGAGGGCGGAAAAGCGTGTGAGAGAAGCTTGGCGCGACGGCGTGCCATGGCAGAGCCATCTCAGAGGAAAGACGAATGAAAAAAAACAATTGTTAGGTGTGGGCAACTACCCAAAAAGATGATGTGTCCGTATGTGTTCTACGTGCGATCCAAATGGACCGAAATGAACCATTTCGATGCCCGATTTAGGTTGCCCGTTGGGTAGCCATCAGTGATCTTGATTTACCTTTTCATGAAAAAATACTGTAGGAGGTCAAGGCCGCGGTGGACAATACCGCAAAGCTTTTTTGAACAATATATCATGGTGGACATCGTGCACGGCGGTTGTCCACAATTTCACATCTCTCCGCACCAACCCCAACCATGGACTGAATGACTGAATCAATCTACTAGTCTGATCTCTATGCCTACGCTTTGGTCGAATCAATCTAGTCTGCTCTACGCCCATCCTTTGGTCAATTCTACGTTCAGGCTTTAGCTTTCTTTTTGACTACTCGCGCAGCAGCTTCAGGTGCTAACCAGCCTGGTCAGGCTACCTAATCAGAGCAGCAGGCTACCATGCATTATTACCGTACTAAAACGGCGTATACTGCGTGTCAATAAGGAAAGAGACGGCGTAGTTTGACCTGAGCGTCTTCGAGGACAACAACAAGAGCTAATTACGCACGCGTTGGCGTCATCATCCTTTCCTTGTTGTTCTCTTCTACTCAATGGAGAAAGATACAAGGATAAGATACAATCTATGACCATGTACAAGTAGAACAGTCCAGGTAAAGAGAACAGAAGGTACAGCTGCGTGTAGTGACATGGAGTACCAGTACTGTAGAACATTGTGCATTGGTCCTAACGGGGAATGCCTCGTCATATCTTGTGTAGCACTTGCAATGATACTAGCTCTTATAGCATCAGTTATCTAAGCAAGATTTAGTTTATGGTACTAGTACCATATTTTTTACTACTACTACTACTACTACTATTAGGATTCAATGAGTTCTGGCCAGGTTGCTGCTCCCTTTTCTTATTGAACATACAGGTTTTCATTCACCTTGAGCCTTGCTCGTCAGAGGAGAATGGAACAGAGAAGAGAAGGTGCTTCCTGGCTCTATGGATTTTAATTCAGGTTTCTTTGTCGTGCAGTTTTAAATTTCTGAAGAAAACCCAGTTGTGCAGTGGGAACGCCGATATACCCTTTGTTGGCGATTGCTGCTCGTGGGCCCCACGACCGTCGACATACTAGTACATGAGCCAGGACAGGAGGGATGAAAAGGAAAAGGATGTGACCGTTCCATGAAGGCTCGTCACACAGCTTTGCGGAAAGCCGGGAAGATTTCCTGCGCGGGTCCATCTCTGGGCTTGCGTAGCCTAGTGGCGCAAGTGCCGCTCCGGGACGGCGATTGGAACTGGACGCGTGAGGCGTCCGTTCTTTCATTGCCGAGCGGACAGGGCGGGAGCGGATGAAGGAAGGAGAGCGAAAAATGGATTCGTCCGTAGAATGCATGGACAGCGGCGCCGGGTAGAGAATCCATCGTTGTCGCCGTGGAATTCCACCGGGGACGGGGAGGAGTGAGGAGTCGCTGTCGCCGGCAGCCCAAGGCGAAGATCTCGCGCCCCCGGCGTGCTGCCGCCGCCATGCTAAATTAGAACTCACACAACGGTCGCGGCGCGAGGGGAACGCGAAGATGATGCAGGGGAGTGCTCGTTGCTGCTTTGCGATCACGCCGACCGAGCTTGCCCCTGCCCGGGGCGAAAGGAGGCATGGGTACAGTAGTAGTACTGGCGTGCAGAAGTGGCATGGCAATGGCAGCATGCTCCAACTGCCGAATCATGCGTGCGTGGCCAAGGAGGAGTACGGATGAGGCTGTACGGTTTCGTACAGTGGTTGGTCGTACTACCGTTCCCACCTTCCTAGGTTTGGAAGTACTCCAGTAGTAACTGATCAGTGGCACGGCTCCCCGTAATCCAAGTCAGAGAGGTGGATATGCATGAATTGAATTGAATGGAGTTATTATTGCTCAAGGGAAATTTCTAAACAAATCGGAAGTCCACTCAAGTTGATAGACCTGTATTTCATGTTCCTCCTCGTGTTCATTCCACACGCTCTTGATTTGAGGTGATTTCTAGCGTGGATTTTACGGTGGTAAGTACAGCACTCCACCTCGATACGACCAGATTTGTTTTTCCCCCTCCGCCGCGAGATGAAATTCATGAACAGATAACCGCCGATCGAAGAACTAGCTAGAGATTCAGAGATGAACAAATAACGGCATCTCCACCAGTTAAAACGGAAGAGGAAGAATCAATTGTTGAACAAAAACTAGCCCCTTTCTGATGGAAACACATATGTACACCATGTCCCCACACGCCTCCACCGCACACGGGCGGACGGAGGCGATTCAGATCAGGGCCGGCCGGGGCGGGGCCTCCTACGGTTCCTCCTCCGATGCTACCACCTGCCGAACCCCTTCTTCCCCGCGGCGGCGACGGCGGCGGCGCGCTCGAACCTGGCGACGGCGCAGGGGATGGTGATGCCGCCGGGGTGGTGGAAGCCGAACGCCTCCTCCGCCTCCCGCAGCAGCTCCCCGAACATGGGGTGGTTGAAGTACACCACCGGCACCACGTACCTCAGCGGCTCCCCGGGCCCGCCCCCGCCCACGTACACCGCCACCTGCCCCTTGGGCGTCTTCGCCGCCGCCGCCGCCGCCTCGCCGCTGCCGCCGAGCAACTTCTCGGAGTCCCTCCGCCCGAAGCTGAGCCGCCGCGCCAGCGACTGGCCCCAGCGAAACACCGGCGGGAGCTCCTTCTTGGGGCTCCGGTGGTCCTCCTCGCTCGGGCACGAAGTCGTGAGGCGGAGGTATCCTCCGCGGCGCCGGCGCCGGCCGCAGAGCGCCCACCGCCAGGCGCTCAGCAGCTTCCGGCCCAGCCGGAACCCTCCGCGCGACCTCCGTGTCTTTAGCATCTCGCGAGACTTCCAAGACGGAATCACGGAAGGGCTGGTTGCTGGACTGGATGAGGAGTCTGTTATTAATGGCAGGAGCCTGGACGCGAAACGGAAGGAAGAGAGACGCGGTGAGGTCGGAGAAAGGAGTTTGATTAGTTTGGGAGGTTGACTGTTTTATAGGGCGTGCGAGGGATGGAGCGAGCGAGTCAGCTGGAGTAGTATTAAAAATCTGACGTTGTTTTTGTGTCGTTTTTCGAAAGGCTCTTGTCGTGGTTTGGCTCTGGGCTTTTTTGGCCACTGGCAAGATTCGTGAAGAGAATACGTCTTTGGATTTAACGAGCTTTTGGTGGCGAGGCGGCGTTTGTTCCGTAGTGGCCGCCGTGTCGTGCCTGGTCCACGATTTCTTCGTCTGGAGACAGAGTTCACCACACCCGTTCGGCTAAGATGATTTCTGCCACAATTACGAGAGAGGCTCAAGTATATTTTTTTATTTTTTTTGCATACTGCCGGAATCTATCATGTAGGTGTCCAAATCCATCCCATCTCATCTTATCTATATCTATCTATCTATCTTTTCTTTACGGTAGTATCGTTTTAACAGTTTGAAGATATTACAAGTTATGCCACCGGTTCTTCCTTCTCTCTCCCCTTGTTCCTCCCTAAGCGACACTTCCCCTCGAGCGCAACCTCCTTCCCGGCGCCAGCGGCACCTCCGCCCTCACCCCCTCCCTACCCCACAGCGCCGCCCCTCGGCCCCCAGCACCGGAGAAACCTCGCCGCCCAGATCGATCTTCGAAGTTGTCTAACATCAAGCTTTGGAAAATTCATTGCAGCTACTGACGTGGGGTTGACACGTCGATGCCCATAGATTATGGACTTGGATTTTGAGGAAGAGTGGCTGAAAGGATCGTATGGGCACCTAGAGGGGGGATGAATAGGTGCTACTTCAAATTTTACTCTTTTTCAAATTAGGGTTTGACAAAAAAGGTAAATTCTCTAGAATATGCAACTATGGTGAATTTACCTATATGTCAACCAAGCACAAGCTAACACAACACTTAGCAAGAACAAGTAAGTAAAGTGCGATAAAGGATAGAAGTAACCAAAGGAGTGGACGCGGAGACACAAGGATTTGTTTCCCGTAGTTCTTTCCTTTTGAGGGGAAGTACATCTACGTTTGGAGAGGGGGTGGTTTCAAACCACCAACGCCACGAGAGGCCTCCCTTGTTCTCAGATGAATCTCACCCCAACGGGCTCGATCCACCTTCCAGTATATCGACAACCTTCGAGGTGGAAGCCGGCACCTTTACAACAAGTTCGGGCACACATCCACAACTTAATTGGAGGCTCCCAAATGCAAGCAAGCTGTCAAGACAAATCAAAGACAAGCTTGTAAGAACCAAATCAAAGTTAGGGTTTCCAATGAAACACTAGAGCTTGGGGGCCCTCAAGTGAATGAGGGGGAAATGAAGATCTCTCTTGGTGAAGATGTAGATCAAGTCCTCCTCCTTCGAATCTCCAAAGATCAATTACTTTGGATGGTTGGATGAAGAGATCTTATAGATTTGGTGGCTCTAATGGGGTTGGTGTTCTTGAGCAGCTCGAGGAGCTGGAGGAAGAAGATAAGGGTCCCTTTTTATAGGCAGCCCCCTCCACGAACCATTTTCTGACCGTTGAAGAAAAATCGGACCGGAGACTCCGGTCTGCGGACCGGAGACTCCGGTCTACACCGGAGACTCCGGCCAATCTCTGGACCAGCCTCCGGACCGCCCATCTGAATGACCCAGAACAATCCTAGCCCAGCAACACCGGAGACTCCGGACTGAACAAGGTCCGGAGACTCCGGAGTATCCTCTGGTGCAGGCTCCGGACCCCTAGTCAGAATGTCCCAACCCAGATCCTGAAAACCCCACCGGAGACAAGTCCGGAAACTCCAGACCACACCAGAGACTCCGGTCTTGGCAGACCGGAGACTCCGGTCTGGAGTTTCCAGAAATGTGTCAAATGAGTGTGGACTTTTCCCAAGTGTGAGGGTGCTTTTCACTTATCATAATATCAACCTGTGGATAGTGACAAACTGTAAAATGATCTACTTGTTGTTACTGAACACCAAAAGTGATTATGACAATAAATGCCCTTTCAGTCTCCCCCTTTTTGGTGTTCGATGACAACAAGTGATTTGCATGGAATAACATATATCCGTGACTCCCCCTGACTATGTGCAGCAAGATAATTAAGTAAATCATGTAAGGTAGATAGTATCAACGGTAGCACACATAAATCTCATATGAGTTACAATAGATGGTGCACACAAGCACATAGTCGTAGTAACACACATGAACAGCAAATAACACACATAAAGTTCAAGTTCGAATATGGCAGATAAAAGGCAAATGAAGGCAGATAGTCGCAAATCCCAAATCCCAAGCCCATGCAAACCGATGAGAATGTCTTCTCCCCCTTTGGCATCGAAACGCCAAAAAAGGGAAAAGACCTACACTAGCGCCCCAACCGCTCAGTAGTCATCGTCATCCTCGGCATCCTCATCCTCCTCCTGGTCATCATCATCCTGATCATAGTCATCATCGTCGTCTTCAGGGACAGCATGCCCTTTGCCGTGAGGGCGAGAAGAGGAAGTACCCTGGTACCCGAACCCGGAGGTGACATCAGCAAACGTCTTCCAATCTACCAGACTATCTTGTTGGGCATTCCATGCCCCAAATGAGAGTGTATGATCAGACTCGGTGGACTGCTGAGCCCCATGCTCATCATTGTATTCATCTTCTCCATCCTCATTATCCTCAGCACCCTGTTCCTTGATCTCTTTGAGGAGCTTCTCAATGCGGCGGTTGCTTTGGTAGGATGCATGCTGCTGCCTATGGATGTCGACGTTCATGCAACAAAGGGTACTCTCCTAAAAGCTGGCCTTCTTGACCCGCTCATGCACATAGTCTCGAGTCATAGTAGGCATAAGGGCATTGGAGGCATTCTTCCTCCGAACTCTAGGTGGGGAGGGAGCCCTATCCGTCTCAATCTCCTCATCATCATCATCCCCATAGCGACGCCTTGGAGCAGGCCCCATACGCCCCTTCTGCTGCAGTATGACCAGAGTGTGCTCAGTGAGGTGTGGTGGTATGCCAAGTGGAGAATCATGCTCCTGGGAGTTGATGAGCCTCATAATCAAGGGTGCATATGGAGGAGACTTCTTGTAAAGAATGGCATGGAACATCTCCTCGAAAATAAAGTCCATCACATCAATAGGTGCAGCATCTGCCTCAGGTCCAGCATTGAAGGTCCGGTGAGTATGGTACAGGAGATTGACAAGCCTACCCCTAATTGCATCATCATTTCCATCACTTGGTGCAATGGTGTGACGAAAAATCCTCAGCATAAGGTTGTAGAGGGTCTTGAGTCCCTTGGAACCCCCCACAACACCATCATCATACAGAGGTGCCAGCTTCAACTTGTTCTCACCCAGGGCTGCTGAGTGCATGTGCAGCCCCACAGCAGTGGATACTCTAGGAAAGGTCTCAAAGATGACGTTGGCAAAGTCATGAAATGTAGCCGTGCAGCGAGTGGTGCCAGACATCCACACCATGGTCCGGTCAAGATCAGACCCAAACACAACTATGGCATAGAACTGCTGTACAAGGTGGACATTGTAGTCTTCACACAGCTCCATCAAGTTGTAGAGACCCAGCTTCTCACAGATCCACAAGGCATCATTGAAGTAAGGGCTCTGGCGCATCTGCTCAACACTCATGAACTTCTGAGGGCAGACAGGTGATTTGGTGAGTACACCATACACATCCTTCATGAACACGGCCTGTTCTTTCCTCCAGTAACGAGGGTCCTCACTGGTACGAGGCAGCGCATAGAAATCTGTCTTTCTCAGCTCACGGTACTCCTCTTTAGACATTTTGGCTAAGGACTGAAGGTTGTCATACTTGGCCCTTTTGGCAAGGTCCTCCCGTTCAGCCCTCTCCTGATCCCTCTTCAAGTAAGCTGCATCACGTGCCTGCTGTTTCCGGTTGGACGGAGACACGATGAATTGACCCCGAGCTTCATCATAGCGAGGATTGCCCCTTTGGGACTTGGCCTTAGTACGACGAGGACGAATAGAACCATCACCTGTGAACAGCAGTGAGGGAGATAGCATGGGGATGAGTATATATGCCCCAAAAATGTAGTACAAGAGCTTTGATGCATTTCTGGTCAGTTTTGATTCACCCAACACCAGAGTCTCCGCACCTCAGACCGGAGTCTCCGGTCCTGGGGACCGGAGTCTCTGGCCTGGACCGGAGTCTCCAGACCTTGGACCGGAGTCTCCAGACCTTGGTCCGGAGTCTCCGGTCGGGAGGCTCGGGCATGAGATGGGGAGATGCCTGTGGGGTGAATCTAGCAGATCGGGCAATGAAACAAGGCTAAAGTACTGAAGTGCACGCAATCAAGTGATTCCAATGGACAAATCAGCACCAATCCTCAAAAACACATCTAGGGATGAACCCTAGGAGAAAAAAGTAGAAGGGAGGTACCAGATCTGTCCATGGGATCAATTCCTCCGGTGGGAATGACCCAATGGAGGAGGAGAGAAGATTGGTCGGCGGCACAGCGGATCCCGGGGGCTTCTTGACCTCCGGGGAGGAGTTTTTGGAAGAGGGGCGACGGGTTTGGAGCTAGGGGACGGGGCGAAGAATAACGAACTGTTGTACCAGTTCACCTCGTGCCCCCTTCTTTAAGTGACAGAAACCGTCTAGACCGGAGACTCCGGTCTACACCGGAGACTCCGGTGTATGTACACCGGAGACTCCGGTCCTCCTCGACCAAAAGTTCCAGGAAAAGTGTTTGGGGACATATATGAGAGATAGACCGTTTTTAAGATATGTATAGGGCTTGGCTTGAGACAACAAACTGTGAAGAACCAACAAGAGCCATAGGAATTCACAACAATATTCAGAAAAGCTCCAAGAGACTAAAATCAAGCAAATGACAAACATGAGTAAGTACCAACCTCTCGTATGAGAGAGGGCGGTGGCCTAGGCCACCATATTTGAGTATACTCGGCTTGGCACCACGAAGATATATCTTGGGTCCATTACCAAAACTCATCATTAAGCTCACATATCACTAAATGATATTAAGAGGAATGATTTTAATTGCTTTGGTCATAATGGGGGGAGGGATGATCCAATCAATTAGGACCGCACTACTCCCCCTATATCCATGCCTACACCTAAACCAAATATGAGTTGAAACATAGGTGAGAGTGCAAGAAAATCAAGTCAAGCTCCTTGAATCTACGACATTTAGTTCATTCCTCAAGTAGCAAAACCTTGCTTCATCAAGTGGCTTCGTGAAGATATCGGCAAGTTGATCTTTGGTTGATACATATGATAGATCAATATCACCTCGAGCAACATGATCTCTAATGAAGTGATGGCGAATCTCAATATGCTTTGTCCTTGTGTGATCCACCGGGTTGTAAGCAATCTTGATGGCACTTTCATTGTCACATAGAAGAGGCACTTTGTCACAATGGACACCATATTCCTTTAAATTTTGCCTCATCCATAGCAATTGGGTGCAAGCACTAGCAGCTGCCACATACTCGGCTTCGGCGGTGGAGAGAGATATACAATTTTGCTTCTTGGAAGACCAACATACCAAAGACCTGCCAAGGAATTGGCAAGCCCCGGATGTTGATTTTCTATCATCCTTGTACCCCGCCCAATCCGAATCCGTGTATCCACAAAGAGCAAATGTTGAGCCTCGAGAATACCAAAGACCATAAAATGGGGTATGAACTAAATATCGAAAGATTCTCTTGACTGCCATTAAATGGATTTCCTTAGGAGCCGCTTGATATCTTGCACACACACCTACACTCAACACAATATCGGGTCTAGATGCACAAAGTTAAAGCAAAGAACCAATCATAGACCGGTATACCTTTTGATCCACATCTTTACCATTTGGATTTTGTTCTAGATGAGTCTTTGTAGCCATGGGAGTGGGAGCTCCATTTAAATCTTGCATATTGAATGTCTTGAGCATATCTTGAGTATACTTGGATTGATTGAAGAATGTCCCTCCTCTAACTTGCTTGATCTCAAAACCAAGAAATACTCTCAACTCCCCCATCAAAGACATCTGGAACCTACTAGTCATAAGCTTTGAGAATTCATTATTAAAAGCTTTGTTAGATGAGCCAAAGATGATATCATCAACATATATTTGGCATACAAAAATCTCCCCATTGACTTCCTTAGTAAAAAGGGTGGGATCGATTTTCCCAACCTCAAAACCACGGTCAAACAATAACTCTCTAAGGTGCTCATACCACGTGCGTGGGGCTTGCTTGAGCCCATAGAGCGCCTTATCAAGTTTGTAGACATGGTTTGGGAAGTTGGGGTCCTCAAATCCCGGGGGTTGCTTAACATATACCAATTCATTTAATGGGCCATAAAGAAATGCACTTTGTACATCCATTTGTTGTAACTTAAAGTTATGATGTGCCGCATAAGCAAGAAGGATACGAATGGACTCAAGGCGAGCCACGGGTGCATAAGTTTCTCCATAGTCAATGGCTTCAATTTGAGAAAACCCTTGTGCAGCCAATCTAGCCTTGTTTCTTACTATAATTCCATGCTCATCTTGCTTGTTCTTGAAAATCCACTTTGTTCCAATAACATTGCGGCAATCCTTTGGCTTCTCAACTAACTTCTATACTTTGTTTCTCTCAAAATTGTTGAGCTCTTTGTGCATAGCTTATAACCAATCCGAATCTTCAAGAGCTTCCCACACTTTCTTAGGTTCAATCATGGAGAGGTGTGCTTGGTGTTCACTGAACCTCTTCAATTGTGCTCTTGTGGAAATACCTTTCCTTAGATCACCAACTATATTTTGTAGAGAGTGGTCTCTTAATTCCAACATTCTTTCCTTTCTAGCTTCGCGACGAGCGTGGATCTCCGTGTTGTTTCTTGGGGGACCCTCTTCATCATTTGATACTCGTCTTGACCATCAACTTGACCTTGATCATCATTGGAATCATTCTCTTCATTTAGAGACACAGATTGACCTTGGTCTTGATCAAGTGCCCTTCTTGCATCAATCTGAGCTTGTTTCAAAGCAGTTTGAACGGATCTTCCTTGTGCAATTGCCTTGGCACCACTTGACACCCTTGCGAATGAATCAAGCTCCTCTTGACTAGAATTGTCACTAAGATTATCATGTTGAGGGTCCATATCTTGTCTTTGGCTTGTGTCATTGCCCTCCTCGGTGGATGGAGCTTGTTGATGATGTGAAGATGAGGGCTCCACTTGAGTGGAGCATAGTTCTTCTCGATCCGCCATAAGGGGTTCCTCAACGGGGCGGATATATCCCACACCCATTCTTCCTATGGCATCCTGAGGCATTTCATCATCTGCATCACAAGCATCAACACGCCCCCCTTGGGGACCATCATATTCTTCGAAAGTCACACTACAAGATTCTATGACGACTCCGGAGAGTTTATCATAGATTCTATAAGTGTGAGATTCGATACCATAGCCAACAAAAATACCCTCTAATGCTTTAGACTCGAATTTGGACAACCGAACACCTTTTATGAGATAGAAACACTTACAACCGAACACCCGGAAGTAGGAGATGTTGGGCTTGTTACCGGTAAGTATTTCATATGGAGTCTTGTTGATTTCTTTGCGGAGGTAGAGCCGGTTCGAAGCATGGCAAGCGGTGGAGATGGCTTCGGCCCAAAAGTTGTATGGAGATTTAAACTCTGCCAACATGGTCCTAGCCATCTCAATAAGAGTCTTGTTCTTCCTTTCGGCCACACCATTTTGTTGAGGGGCGTATGCAGCGGAATGTTGATGTTTAATCCCCTCATCACTAAGGAAATCATTCAAGGTGTAGTTCTTGAACTCGGTGCCGTTGTCGCTTCTTATAATCAACACGGGAACATTGTATTGCCGTTGAACCAAGTTGATGAAGTCGATAAAGGTCTTTTGAATCTCACTCTTCAACTTGAAGAAATAAACCCAAGAGTATCTTGAAAAGTCATCAACAATCACCAAGCAATATTTCTTCCCACCAAGACTTGCATGAGATGGAGGACCGAAAAGGTCCACATGGAGAAGCTCCAAGATCTTGGTAGATTTGATGCGGTTCTTAGGCTTGTGAGGAGCGTCATGCATCTTCCCTAGAACGCATGCCCTGCAAACACGATCTTTGGCAAAGGAAACATTTTCTTTTAGTCCAACAATATGGCCCTCCTTGTGGAGACTTTGCAAAGTTCTCATATTGACATGGGCTTGTCGGCGATGCCATAGCCAACCCACATCGGCCTTTCCGAATAAGCACATCGGACCTGTAGTGGCTTGCCCCGAAAAGTCCACCACATACAAGTCATGTTCGACGTACCCAACGAAAGCGACCTTGAGAGACTTGCTCCACATGAGGACCACAATATCATCATCAACAAAGACGGCAAAACCCATCTTTTCAAGAGCACAGACTGAAAGTAAATTGTATCCAAGGGTCTCAACAAGCATGACGTTCACGAGTGTAATGTCGTGAGCAACCATAACCTTGCCGAAACCCATTACCTTAGACTTTGACTTGTCGGCATATGTCACGGTGATTTGATCATCATTTGGCTTTAAGTCCTTGACAATAGACGAGCTTCCGGTCATATGACTTGTGCAACCACTATCAAGCACCCACTTTGAACCCCCGAAAGCATATGTCTACAAAAGATCAAGCTAATTTTTTAGGTACCCATTTTTCAATGGGTCCTCTTTTGTTAGCAACAAGGGTCTTGGGAACCCAAATAGACCAAGCAATAAAACCATCATATGGGCCAACATATTGTGCATACACATAACCATAATAATCAAGCATTAGAACATAGTGAGGGTTAACACTTCCCGCAAAATCATCATGAGACATAGTTTTACCACTTGTGGTCCTACTACCCACAATGGCCTTGTTAGTCTCAGGTGTGGGCTTGGCCTTCTTCTTCTTGTTCTTCTTCTTCTTAGTATTGGAGACAAAACCAATGACCCCTTTATCACCACTAGGCCTTTGCTTGCTCAAAAGATCATCAATGTACTTGTTGCCTTGTGGAAATGTGGCCTTGGCAAGCTCCCCCTTCAACCTAGCATTCTCTTCAAGAATAGTTGTACTACTAGATGGAATGAAGTTACTAGGTGAAGGAATATCGTCCAATTGAGTTTGAAGCATTTCATGGGACTTTGTGAGAGACAAGAGTTCACTCTCCAAGGCCTTGTGGGCCTTGTTAAGCAAACTAAAGTCCTCGGCAAGTTTTTCATGAACCACACCAAACTCAATCTTGTCATTTTTAGCCCTTTTGTATTTAGCAATAGCATGATCACGCTCTTTGATGAGTTTGTTAACAATAATGTCATTGGCCTCATCAAGCCCTTCAAGTTTTAGTTCAAGTGACAACCTAGTTTCTTGTTCTTCTTCTAGAGCATTGTTTAAAGCCTCTAGCTCAATCATGTGTTCATGCCCAAGTTTACATCTTACATCTAGAAGCTCTTGTGTATGGGAAAGTTGATCTAAGATGTTTCCAAAATGTATCTTAGCATCTCCTTGTTGGTTAGACATAAACTCATCAAAGGAAATTAATTCCTTTTTAACATCAAGAGACATCTCATCATCAATTTCATCATTGTCTAAGGGAGTAGAGTGAGATGATGATGATACCTCCGTTTCTCTTGCCATAAGGCAAGTGACGTTCTTGATGGGAGAGTTCTCATTTGGAGAATCGAAGAGTGAGAATGTCGGAGTAGAAGTAGTGGCTAGAGCTGCCACACCATTAGAAGTTTCCTCTTCCTCATCTTCATCATCTTCATTGTCGGAGGAGTATTCTTCATGAGTGATCAAGACAATTTCTCCCGACTTTTTGTTGATGGGATTCTTCTTGATGAAGGGTTTCTTGTAAGGTGCTTTGTGAGTCTTATTCAACACAAGCTTACCCCCATGATCTTCTCTCTTCTCATAGGGACAACTTGCCACAAAGTGATAGCGGTCACCACAATTGAAGCAAGTTCTCAATCTAGTAGTATTTTCTCTTTTCCCATTTGAGTTGCTTCTTCGTTGCATTTCCATGTTGGCCTTGGCGGGGTTCTTCTAAAAGTTCTTTGCATAGAAAGCCATGTATTGACTATGAGCAATCTTGACTTCATCGGGATGGTCCATGGACAGTCCTTTATCACTATCATCTTCATCCCCATGATCCACAACTTTGGCCTTCAAAGCAACATTGACAAAATTGCTCATACCAAGGGCACGAGCACGGGCATCTTTGGCATTCTTGGCAGCAACCTTGAAAGCGGCCATCTCTTGCATAACTTCATTGGAGGTCATGAGATGGTAGTTGTGTCTTCCTTGTAAGCTCTTCAAGTCCGTGGGCTCAAAGGGCATGAGTGCACTCACATATTTCCTTTTTATCCATGCATCATCCACATGTGAGGCACCCACATTTCTAAAAGCGGTGGCAGTGGTATTTAGCCTTCGGTACATGTCTTCATGATCTTCTCCTTCCAACATGTAGAAGCCTTCGGCTTCATTGCTTAGAGCATCATATCGATTCCTCCTCATACTCTCATTTCCAACAAACAATACCATGAGGGCATCCCAAGCTTCTTTGGCAATGCTAAAGTGCTCAATGTGTGGATAATTCTTTGTACCCAATCCTTGTTGAATCATGTGCAAGGCAGTGGCATTGAGTTGACTGTTTACAATCTCTCTTCTTGTCAAGTTTGTTGGATCCCCAATAAAGAGTCCATGCTCGATGATGTTCCATAGTTCAATGCAAGAGCTGCGCACATGAGTTCTCATTAGTGATTGCCATTGAGCAAAAGTAGCAGACTATTCAAGCTTAGGTGGGTCACCTCTATTATACACATGAGGGTGAGGGATGGGAGGATCGGGAGAGTACCAAGAATCACGGTGCTCACCCTTCCCCCATCAAGTTGTGTGGAGGAATTAGCGTTGCTTGTTTACCCCCCACCATCATACCCTCGGGGGATACCGACGTATTCCCTTTAGGTAAAACGGATGGTGGAACCTCTTGAGGATATGGGGGTGATGAGCCTTCTTTGTCTTTAAGAAGTTGCTCAAGCATCTTCTTGACTTCGTTGACCAAGGAAGAGCTCAATCTTGTTTCCAAGTTTTTGAGATCTTCCATGGTCACCGTGGTCGGCTCATCACCACCATCCCCGTCGTTGCTACCCATATTCTCTTAGGCGGTAAAGCCCAAATAAAGAGACGAGGCTCTGATACCAATTGAAAGGATCGTATGGGCACCTAGAGGGGGGGTGAATAGGTGCTACTTCAAATTTTACTCTTTTTCAGATTAGGGTTTGACAAGAAAGGTAAATTCTCTCGAATATGCAACTATGGTGAATTTACCTATATGTCAACCAAGCACAAGCTAGCACAACACTTAGCAAGAACAAGTAAGTAAAGTGCGGTAAAGGATAGAAGTAATCAAAGGAGTGGACGCGGAGACACACGGATTTGTTTCCCATAGTTCCTTCCTTTTGAGGGGAAGTACGTCTACGTTTGGAGAGGTGGTGGTTTCAAACCACCAACGCCAAGAGAGGCCTCCCTTGTTCTCCGATGAATCTCACCCTAACGGGCTCGATCCACCTTCCACTATATCGGCAACCTTCGAGGTGGAAGCCGACACCTTTACAACAAGTTCGGGGCACACATCCACAACTTAATTGGAGGCTCCCAAATGCAAGCAAGCTATCAAGACAAATCAAAGACAAGCTTGTAAGAACCAAATCAAAGTTAGGGTTTCCAATGAAACACTAGAGCTTGGGGGCACTCAAGTGAATGAGGGGGAAATGAAGATCTCTCTTGGTGAAGATGTAGATCAAGGCCTCCTCCTTCGAATCTCCAAAGATCAATGACTTTGGATGGTGGGATGAAGAGATCTTGTAGATTTGGTGGATCTAATGGGGTTGGTGTTCTTGAGCAGCTCGAGCAGTTAGAGGAAGAAGATAAGGGTCCCTTTTTATAGGCAGCCCCCTCCACGAACCGTTTTCTGACCGTTGAAGAAAAGTCAGACCGGAGACTCCGGTCTGCGGACTGGAGACTCCGACCAATCTCCGGACCAGCCTCCGGACCGCCCATCTGAATGACCCAGAACAATCCTGGCCCAGCAACACCGGAGACTCCGGTCTTCCAACACAGGAGACTTCAGACTGAACAAGGTCCGGAGACTCCGGAGTATCCTCCAGTGCAGGCTCCGGACCCCTAGTCAGAATGTCCCAGCCCAGATCCTGAAAACCCCACCGGAGACAAGTCCGGAAACTCCGGACCACACCGGAGACTCCGGTCTTGGCAGACTGGAGACTCCGGTCTGGAGTTTCCAGAAATGTGTCAAATGAGTGTGGACTTTTCCCAAGTGTGAGGGTGCTTTTTACTTATCATAATATCAACCTGTGGACAGTGACAAACTGTAAAATGATCTACTTGTTGTTACCGAACACCAAAAGTGATTATGACAATAAATGCCCTTTCAGTGGCGAGCTGGAGACTTCGTCGGCTAACAAACAAGCAACATAAGGACATTAAAGTTTACCCAGGTTCAGGCCCCTAGAAGAAAATTCCTACTCCTGCTTGTCTGCTCTTGATTGATGAAGAACTAAAGGTTACAAGTGTGCCTTGATGACGATGATACGTAGATTGGATCTGGCGGGCGTATGCGTACTAGGGTTTCGGTGCCTTCCTCGCTGCTCCCTCCTAGCCTTTATATGGGGAGGCCAGGTCTCAGAACGCACCCGAGTCGATTACAAGTTAGGCGACTAACTCTTTTAAATTTCCTATCTAGTGTTGGTCGTATCCACCAAGGAGTCGCATCCTTCATGGGCTTGAGGCCACCCGAATTTTTATGAGCTTCACCATCAGTGGCGATCGTTACGTGGGCCTTCGCTGGGCTGAACCAGGTAGGCCAATCTTCGATACTCATAGGCATACCTATGTCAGCAGCGACTCACGCAATGCACGTGGATCTGCGGGAACGAGATGGTCCCAGGCGGCGCAAGTGACCTTCGTTGCGCCGCCGGCTCGACTAGCGCTCGACTGGTAGAGCGTATCTCAACCCGCAGTCTTATGGCCCCCACCCCATCCTTTCTCTCTCAACACACGCCCCCACTCACTATGTGTTGTCCCAGGCACGTGTGAAGCGTAGACCACCTCAACGATGACTAACGTTAGGAAGGAGCCACCGAGGAATCCTCCGCACAGGAGATGGATGTATGCGGATGTGATTTTCCCTCTCTCTTTCTTGAACACGTAGGGGGCAAGGAAATGCCACATAGACAGGCAGATCCTCCCTGATTCGCCCCCATCCAGCAGATCCTCGCTAGCACCATGGAGAGAGAGAGGCTGATGGAGGGAAGGTGAGGAGGATCAGTGGTGGGGTGCATGTAAGGGAAGAAGATGTCGGCATCGGGAAAGGGGGAGTGGTTCGAGATTGGTGGAGGGGAAGGGAGGTCGTGCTGGTGGTTCAAGAGAGGGAGATGTATTGAGACGGATATCAGACCGCGAGCGCCTCTACCCCTATGTGTGTGCTTTGCTGTAAATACATCATCATCTTCTTTAGCTTGATTCTCTCAACCATGAATGTAGATAATCCATAAATCCATGCTAATACCATTGACAGTCGTGCCAAGGGCCACAACGTCCACATATACCACTAAGAGTTGTCACATGGTCTGGATGCGATGGAGGCAAATCCTATCCTCAGATAATAAGTTGACCGCAAGTTGATCATATGTGTTAGATGAACAAAGTCAGGTGTCTCCTATGTTCCTTTCAGTGATCTATCATACAGCTCGTCAGATGGCTTGTCCACGGTGATGTATACGTAGTCGTTAATGGCATGAACGGTGGATAGTTCTTACGGAACTATGTGTGGTGAAGAGAAAACATCATGTGTAAGAAACCAGCAAAAACTTGTTATGTTGAGGTCCGGAGAAGTTTTTTTTTGAAATGGGGAGTAACCCGGCCTCTACATCAAGCGATGTACATAGCCTTTCTTTAAAATAAAAGTGAGCAAATATAACCATTGTGAAAGCATTGTTTTGTCCATTAAAATCCATTTTTTAATAAGGTTGATCAAGTCTTGTAACCAAAACAATTTTATATGAAACAAAACTTTGCATTTCACAAAATGATTATGTTATCTCAATCTTGATATCAATGGTCCCAGTCGTAATAGTTTCAGAACTTTCTTATGGAATGGGACAATATATTTCTCCAACTTTGATGCTCTCAATATTTTCAATTGAATTCATGACATAGCTCTTATCAATCTTCTTGGGGAAATAGACAGTATGCTTTTTGTCATTAATATTAAAAGTTAGTTTTTCTTGATTACAATTGATGACAGCACCTGCAATATTAAGAAAAGGTCTCCCAAGAATAATAGATATATTATCATCTTCAGGCATCTCAAACACAACAAAATCAGTTAGAACCAAGCAATTATGAGCCACTTGAACATAAACATTATCACATATACCAACAGAAATAGTAGTGGACTTATCAGCCATTTGCAATGATATATTTTTCGGTATCACATATACCAATATTCTCACATGAGTCGGTATCAATTTTTTTAGTTGAAGTCTCTTGTAGAGAGAAAAAGGCATAACACTAACTCCATCTTCCAAATCACACAAAGCAGTTCTAACATAATTATTTTCAATAGAGCAAGAAATAGTTGGAATACCTGGATCACCAAGTTTCTTTGGAACCTTACCATTGAAGGAATAATTAGCAAGCAAAGTAGAAATTTCATTATTAGGAATCTTTCTTTTATTAGAGACAATATCCTTCATATACTTTGAATAAGGAGGCAACTTAATAGCACCAGTCAAAGGAATTTGCAGAAATAAAGGTTTCATCCACTCACAAAACTTGTTATAGTGTTCTTCCTCCTTTGACTTGTGTTTCTTATTAAAAAAGGCAATGATTTTTGCACCCAAGTTTCTCTTTAACTACCATGTTTATTAGCAATAAAATCTTCCTTAGTGTACCTAGTGTTTTTAGTGTTCTTCTCAGGCTCTTCTTCTATTTCTTCCTTATCAGGAGCATCATTTTTATCATTACCACTTTCAGTTTCAGCATCAGAGACAGATATACTATTAGGATCTACAACAGGTTCAGAAGGTTCCTCAACTGTTTTATGCTTCCTTTTCTTCCTCTTAGAAGAAGTACCTCTATTTTCAGTTTGTTGAGAATCCTGCTCAATTCTTTTAGGATGTCCCTAAGGATATAATGGATCCTGAGTGGTAACACCACTCCTAGTTATAATTTAAAATAATCATGTTTATCTCTAGAAGCATTAACTAGCATATCTTTTTGTACCTTAGCAAGTTGATCAATTTGGGGTTGAACCATTTGGAAGTGTTTAACAAGCATTTTAACATCATTACAGTTCTTTCCATAATATCTTTCAACTCATTAATAGCTCTAGAGTTTTCCAATAAATAATCATGAACTTGTTTATTAAAGTTACCTTGTTTAACAATAAAAGTATCAAGTTCGTCTAAGCATTGATTATGAGGTTTACCATAGGGAATATCACCTTTATCAAAGTGTTGGAGAGAGTGTACCTCAATAGTAGATGAGTGGAGAATTGGCTTACATAATTCTTTTATAGGAGGTAAATTCTCCACATCTTCAGATCTAATACCCTTCTCATTAAGACATTCTTAGCTTCTTTCATCACTTCATCATTTAATTCAATCACTCCCCTTTTCTTTGGTGTTGGTGTTGGAGTTGGTTTAGGCACAATTAGTTTAGGTGTAGTAGGCTCAGGTGTAATTGGTTCAGTTGTAGTCCAATCATCATAATTCTTGCTTATTTTAGCCATTAATTCTCTAGCTTCTGTAGGAGTTCTTTTCGTGAAAACACAATCAGCAAAATTATCCAGTATGTCCTAGATTCATTAGTTAGTCCATTATATTATATATCAAGAAGCTCATTTTTAGGTAATGGACATCCAGAATGTGCATGAATCAAGGCACAAAACCTTGTCCATGACTTAGGCAATTTCTCCTCTTCTCCCTGTTTAAAATTAAAAAGTTTCTGCAAAACAGCATGTCGAGCACTAGGAGGAAAATATTTCTAAAAGAAGTAGCAATCAAGCAAACAGGGTTATCAATGGATCCAGGAGGTAAATTATTAAACCAAGCTTTAGCTTCTCCTTTTAGTGAAAAAGGGAAAATTTTGGCAACAAAGTACTTGCGCATCTTAACATCATCAGAAAATAAGGCACTCATAGTGGAAAGTGTTGGAGATATGCCCTAGAGGCAATAATAAATATAGTTATTATTATATATCTTTGTATTTATGATAAATGTTTGCATTCATGCTATAATAGTATTAACAAGGAAACCATTAATACTTGTGTGATTTGTAAACTTAATTTGAAGTCCCTAGTATAGCCTCTATACTTCACTAGCTTGTTGGTTGATTGATGATTGTGGTTTCCCTATCATGAACATTGAGATGTTATCAACAACAAGATCATATCGTTAGGAGAATGATATGGTGGACATACTCCTATAGACAAGCGTAGCATAAAGATCAAGTCATTTCAATAGTTCAATTGCTATATGCTTTCTGATACATAGTAACCTAATTCCTTCGACCATGAGATCATGCATATCACCTTTGCTGGATGGATGCTTTGATGTCATCAAACACCACACCGTAACAGGGTGGCTATAAAGGTGGCATTGAGTGTTCGGAAAGTATTGGTTGAAACACATGGATCAAGAGTGGGATTTGTCCATCCACATGACGGATAGATATTCTCTGGGCCCTCTCGGTGAAATGTCATCCAATTAGCTTGCAAGCATGTGACTTGGTCACAAGGGATCACATATCACGGGAACGAGAAAAGAGTACTTATCAGTAACGAGGATGAACTAGGTATGCAGAGATACCGACGATCATAACCTCGGATAAGTAACATATCGTGAGACAAAGGGAAATTGGTATCGTATGTAAGTGGTTCATTCGATCGCAAAGTAATCGTAGAAATATGTGGGAGCCATATGAATTTCCAGATTCCTCTATTGGTTATTGTTCGGAGAAGTGTCTCGATCATGTCCGCATAATTCACGAACCGTAGGGAGACACACTTAAGGATTCGACGTTGTTTGAGTAGTTATGGTATTATGAGAAAGAGACCGAATGTTGTTCGGAGTCTCGGATGGGATCCGGGATATCACGAGGTGATCCGGAATGGTCCGGAGAATAAGATTCATATAAGGAAAGTTCCGTTTCGGAGTTGGGGAATGGTTCCGGTGTTTTCATCGGGAACATTCTAGAAGGTCCCGGAATGTCCGGCACTCCGGAGGGGGAAGGGTACATGAGTGTGTCATTACATATTGGAATGATTGCATCATGTACTAAGTATTCTTGCTGTCCCAAATAAAGGATTTATTTAAATCCTAAATTGAAAAGTCAAACGGCTAGTTTGAAAGTCAAACGGCAGTTTTGGGAAGTGGGAAAAGAGGAGGAGAGGTGGAGGCCGAGTTGGAGGAGGGTTCCTCCCCTTGGCCGGCGCACCTCCCTAGGCCGAGTTGGGGAGGAACTCCTCCCCTTGGCCGGCCAGCCCTCCCACCTATATAAGGAGGGGCAGGGCTCCCCTCCTAGACACACAAGTTTTCCTATCCTCTAAACTAAACCCTAGATCTAGACCCCGGTTTAGAGCTATTCGGTTTAGAGCCTTCTAATTGGTTTAGAGCCTTCTAATTGGTGTGTCTAATTACTAGACCACTAATAGCCTCTCTCATAAACTCCACCATACTCGCACCGGCTTAAGGCGAAGCCCTGCGGGATTTCCCCTCTACCTCCGGTACCACGCCGTTGTGCTGCCGGAATCGCGAGGAGAGTGCTACAACCTCCGCTGCCTGCTGGAACAAGGGAGAGGAAGGTCTTCATCGAGTACCGAACGTGTGACCGACTGCGGGAGCGCTGCGGGAACGCGGCGCCGGAAGGATCGTCTACGCGATCTTGAGATCGGAAAGAGTACGACTACATCACCCACGAGAATCTGCTCTCGTTAAACACTTTGGAATCTTCGAGGGTGAGTTATTCCATCGACTCGTTGCTGCAATCTAGTAGATAGATCTTGGCTTGTTTGTTTGTATGCGATAGAAAATTTTTGTTTTCCATGCTACGAACCCCTACAGTGGTATCAGAGCCGTGTCTATATGTAGATCTGTTGCACGAGTAGAACACAATGGTCATTGTGGGCGTTGATGCTTTTATTGTAGATTGCTTTTTGTGTACTTTGCATCTTGCGGTATGTTGGGATGAAGCGGCCCGGGCTAACCTTACATGACATCGTTCATGAGACTTGCTCCACGCTTGACATGCAACTCGTTTTGCATAAGTGGCTTTGCGGGTGCCTGTTTCTCCTAGCATAGTAAAGATCCAATTTACAACGGGTGATCAACAATGCTAGTATCAATGTTGTGGTTATTGTTCGTAAGTTAGAACGACACTTATGGAAAGCCCCAAACCACGTAAAATATGCAAAGAAAGTAGAAGCGTCTAACTTTGTTTTGCAGGGGTGTGCAGTGATGTGATATGGCCATGATTGTGATTATATTTGATGTATGCAATGTTCCTTATTGTAAGTTGGCAACCGGCAGGAGCCATATGGTTGTCTTTAATTTCTGTTAAGACCTGCGTGTCTATTCAAAATAGTTGTAATAGTTGAAGCTGGTGGACGACAACCATGGAGAAGCGTCATTGACCTTGATGCTATGCCGGTGATGATGGAGATCATATTCGTGCTTGAAGATGGAGATCGGAAGCACAAAGAAGAAAGGCCATATCATATCACATATTATGAATTGCATGTGATGTTAATCCTTTATGCATCTTGTATTGCTTAGTAGACGACGGTAGCATTATAAGATGATCCCTCATGCACATAAATTTCAAGTTCTAAAGTGTTCACCCTTAGTATGCACCGTTGCCAAAGCTTGCTGCTTCGAAGCACCACGTGATGATCGGGTGTCTTTGATTCCGCGGGTGAATACAACGTAAGCAAGCCAGATTTGCTTATGCGGTAGCTAAGGTTTGATCTTGACGAGCCTAGCATGTACAGACATGGCCTCAGGAACACGGATCGCCGAAAGGCAAAGCATGAATCATATAGTAGATATGATGAACATGATGATTGTTCGCCATTAAAACTATATCAGCTCTCGTGATGATCGGTGTTGATGTAGTGGATTTGGTTCGTGTGATCACTAAAACAATGTGAGGGATGTTGTTTTGAGTGGGAGTTCACCTAGTTTAATTTCATTAATTAATTTGAACTCAATTTGTCATAAACTTAGTCTAAACTATTGCAAATATGTTGTAGATCAATGGCAGCCCCTACCATCAATTTTAATGCGTTCCTAGAGAAAGAAAAGTTGAAAAACAATGGAAGCAACTTCGCGGATTGGTTCCGCAATTTGAGGATTGTCCTCACAGCTGGTAATTTGACCTATGTGCTGGATGCACCGCTAGGTGACCCACCTGCAGCTGATGCTACCGATGAAGTAAAGAATGTTTACCTTGCTCGGAAGAATCAGTACTCCATAGTTCAGTGTGCTATCTTGTATGGTTTAGAATCGGAGCTTCAGAAAAGGTTTGAAGAGTCAGATCCATATGATATTGTCGAGGATCTCAAATTAATCTTTGAGACTCATGCGGCAATTGAAAGTTATGAAGCTTCTGAAAAGTTCTTTAACTGCAAGATGGAAGAGGGTAGCTCCGTCAGTGAGCATGTGCTTAAGATGTCTGGGCACGCAAATAAACTTCAAAGTTTGGGTATAGTGATTCCTAATACTTTGGGAGTTTACCGCATCCTCCAATCACTACCACCAAGTTACAAGAACTTTGTGATGAACTACAACATGCAGAACATGAACAAAGAGTTGCCAGAACTATTTGCTATGTTAAAATCTGCAGAAGTGGAGATCAAGAAAGAGCACCAAGTGTTGATGGTCAATAAGACCACAAAATTCAAGAAAGGCAAGTCTAAGCAAAAGGGACACTTCAAGAAGGGTGGTAAGAAAGTTACCACGCCGACGAAGAAGACCAAGGCTGGACCTAAACCTGAAACTGAGTGCTTTTACTGCAAGGGAGAAGGTCACTGGAAGCGGAATTGCCCAAGGTACTTGGCAGATTTGAAGAACGGCAACATCAAGAAGAAAGGTATATCTGATATACATGTTATTGATGTGTATCTCACTAGTATTCGTAGTAGTGCCTGGGTATTTGATACTGGTTCGGTTGCTCATATTTGTAACTCGAAACAGGAGCTGCAGAATAAACGGAAGCTAGTGAAGAACGAGGTGACGATGCGCGTAGGAAACGGATCAAAGGTTGATGTGATCGCGGTCGGCACGCTACCTCTTCATCTACCATCGGGATTAGTTTTATACTTAAATAATTGTTATTTGGTGCCTGCATTAAGCATGAACATTATATCAGGATCTTGTTTATTGCGAGACAGTTACTTGTTTAAATCCGAGAATAATGGTTGTTCGATTTATATGAGTAATGTGTTTTATGCACATGCACCTTTGATAGATGGTCTATTCATATTGAATCTCGATAGTAGAAATACACATATTAATAACATTGAGGCTAAACGTTTGAAATCAAGCGATAATTTGACCTATATGTGGCACTGTCGTCTTGGTCACATTGGAGTGAAGCGTATGAAGAAACTCCATTCCGATGGACTTCTTGAATCACTTGATTTTGAATCACTTGAAAGATGCGAGGCATGTCTGATGGGTAAAATGACTAAGACTCCATTTTCTGGTATGATGGAGCGAGCTACAGACTTATTGGAAATCACACATACCGATGTGTGTGGTCCAATGAGTGTAGCATCGCGCAGTGGTTATCGTTATGTTCTTACCTTCACGGATGATTTGAGTAGATATGGGTATATCTATTTCATGAAACATAAGTCCGAAACTTTCGAGAAGTTTAAGGAGTTTCAAAGTGAGGTAGAGAATCAACGTAACAAGAAGATTAAGTTTCTACGTTCTGATCGTGGAGGTGAATATCTAAGTTACGAGTTTGGCGAGCATTTGAAGAAATGTGGAATACTTTCGCAGTTGACACCGCCGGGAACACCACAGCGTAATGGTGTGTCTGAACGTCGTAATCGAACTCTCTTAGATATGGTTCGTTCTATGATGTCACTTACAGATTTACCACTATCATTTTGGGGTTATGCATTAGAAACAGCCGCATTCACTTTAAATAGGGCACCGTCTAAATCCGTTGAAACGACACCGTATGAATTATGGTTTGGGAAGAAACCTAAATTGTCGTTCCTTAAAGTTTGGGGATGCGAAGCCTATGTAAAGAAGTTACAGCCGGACAAGCTTGAACCCAAAGCGGAAAAATGCATCTTCATAGGATACCCGAAGGAAACTATTGGGTATACCTTCTATCATAGATCCGAAGGCAAAATCTTCATTGCCAAGAATGGATCCTTTCTAGAGAAGGAATTTCTCTCGAAAGAAGTGACTGGAAGGAAAGTAGAACTCGACGAGGTTGTCGAACCTTCTCTCGAAATTGCGAGTAGCGCAGCACCGGAAGAAGTTCCTGTGATGCCTGCACCAATAAGAGAGGAAGCTAATGATGGTGATCATGAAACTTCGGTTGAAGTTACTACAGAGCCTCGGAGGTCAACGAGAACTCGTACCACTCCAGATTGGTATGATTCCGTTATGAATGTCATGTTGGTGGACAACACCGATGACCCCGAGACATATGAGGAAGCGATGATGAGCCCAGATTCCAATAAATGGCAAGAAGCCATGAAATCCGAGATTGGATCCATATACGAAAACCAAGTATGGACTTTGGTGGACTTACCGGATGGCCGGAAGGCTGTCGAGAACAAATGGATTTTCAAGAAGAAAACAGATGCTGATGGTAATGTTACTGTCTATAAAGCTCGACTTATCGCAAAAGGGTTTCGACAAATTCAAGGAGTTGACTACGATGAGACTTTCTCACCGGTAGCGAAGCTAAAGTCTGTGAGGATTATGTTAGCAATCGCTGCATATCATGATTATGAGATATGGCAGATGGATGTCAAAACAGCATTCCTCAATGGAGACATTGATGAAGAGTTGTATATGATACAACCCAAAGGTTTTGTCGATCCTAAAGATGCTAACAAGGTATGCAAACTTCAACGGTCCATCTATGGATTGAAGCAAGCATCCTGAAGTTGGAATCAACGTTTTGATAAGGTAATCAAAAGTTTTGGTTTTGTACAAACTTATGGAGAAGCTTGTATTTACAAGAAAGTGAGTGGGAGCTCTGTAGCATTCTTAATACTATATGTGGATGACATATTGTTGATTGGGAATGATGTAGACCTTCTTAATAGTGTCAAAGAGTATTTGAATAATAGTTTTTCAATGAAGGATCTTGGCGAAGCAGCTTACATATTAGGCATAAAGATTTATAGAGATAGATCGAAACGCCAAATATCATTGTCACAAAGTACATATTTGGACAAAGTTCTAAAGAGGTTTGGAATGGAAGATAGCAAGAAAGGGTTCTTGCCCATGTTGCCCAATACGACCTTGAGTAAAACTCAAAGTCCGACATCGGCAGAAGATAGAGAAAGAATGAGTAAGACTCCCTATGCCTCAGCCATAGGATCTCTAAATGTATGCCATGCTATGTACTAGACCCGACATTGCATATGCTGTTAGTTTAACTAGCAGATATCAAAGTGATCCAGGAGTGGATCATTGGACAGCGGTCAAAAAACATCCTTAAGTACTTGAGAAGAACTAAGGATATGGTTCTTTCTTATGGAGGTGATGAACAGCTCGTTGTTAATGGTTACACCGATGCTAGTTGGAACACCGATCCGGATGATTCTAAGTCACAATCTGGATACGTATTTATTTTGAATGGTGCAGCAGTTAGCTGGAGGAGTGCAAAGCAAAGCGTTGTGGCGAGATCTTCAACTGAATCGGAATACATGGCTGCTTCGGAGGCTTCACAAGAAGCGATATGGATGAAAGAGTTCATTACAGAGCTGGGTGTGGTTCCAAGTGCGCTGGACCCAATGTCTATCTACTGTGATAACATGGGCGCCATAGCCAATGCGCAAGAACCAAGGTCACACAAGAAGCTGAAGCATATCAAGCTGCGTTTTCACGCTATTCGAGAACATATCCAGGATGGGGATATAAAGATTTGCAAAGTACACACAGATCTGAATGTGGCGGATCCGTTGACTAAACCTCTCCCGAGGGCAAAACATGACCAACACCAAACTGCCATGGGTGTTCGGTATATTACCATGTAATCTAGATTAGATGACTCTAGTGCAAGTGGGAGACTGTTGGAGATATGCCCTAGAGGCAATAATAAATATAGTTATTATTATATATCTTTGTGTTTATGATAAATGTTTGCATTCATGCTATAATAGTATTAACAAGGAAACCATTAATACTTGTGTGATTTGTAAACTTAATTTGAAGTCCCTAGTATAGCCTCTATACTTCACTAGCTTGTTGGTTGATTGATGATTGTGGTTTCCCTATCATGAACATTGAGATGTTATCAACAACAAGATCATATCGTTAGGAGAATGATATGGTGGACATACTCCTATAGACAAGCGTAGCATAAAGATCAAGTCATTTCAATAGTTCAATTGCTATATGCTTTCTGATACATAGTAACCTAATTCCTTCGACCATGAGATCATGCATATCACCTTTGCTGGATGGATGCTTTGATGTCATCAAACACCACACCGTAACAGGGTGGCTATAAAGGTGGCATTGAGTGTTCGGAAAGTATTGGTTGAAACACATGGATCAAGAGTGGGATTTGTCCATCCACATGACGGATAGATATTCTCTGGGCCCTCTCGGTGAAATGTCATCCAATTAGCTTGCAAGCATGTGACTTGGTCACAAGGGATCACATATCACGGGAACGAGAAAAGAGTACTTATCAGTAACGAGGATGAACTAGGTATGCAGAGATACCGACGATCATAACCTCGGATAAGTAACATATCGTGAGACAAAGGGAAATTGGTATCGTATGTAAGTGGTTCATTCGATCGCAAAGTAATCGTAGAAATATGTGGGAGCCATATGAATTTCCAGATTCCTCTATTGGTTATTGTTCGGAGAAGTGTCTCGATCATGTCCGCATAATTCACGAACCGTAGGGAGACACACTTAAGGATTCGACGTTGTTTGAGTAGTTATGGTATTATGAGAAAGAGACCGAATGTTGTTCGGAGTCTCGGATGGGATCCGGGATATCACGAGGTGATCCGGAATGGTCCGGAGAATAAGATTCATATAAGGAAAGTTCCGTTTCGGAGTTGGGGAATGGTTCCGGTGTTTTCATCGGGAACATTCTAGAAGGTCCCGGAATGTCCGGCACTCCGGAGGGGGAAGGGTACATGAGTGTGTCATTACATATTGGAATGATTGCATCATGTACTAAGTATTCTTGCTGTCCCAAATAAAGGATTTATTTAAATCCTAAATTGAAAAGTCAAACGGCTAGTTTGAAAGTCAAACGGCAGTTTTGGGAAGTGGGAAAAGAGGAGGAGAGGTGGAGGCCGAGTTGGAGGAGGGTTCCTCCCCTTGGCCGGCGCACCTCCCTAGGCCGAGTTGGGGAGGAACTCCTCCCCTTGGCCGGCCAGCCCTCCCACCTATATAAGGAGGGGCAGGGCTCCCCTCCTAGACACACAAGTTTTCCTATCCTCTAAACTAAACCCTAGATCTAGACCCCGGTTTAGAGCTATTCGGTTTAGAGCCTTCTAATTGGTTTAGAGCCTTCTAATTGGTGTGTCTAATTACTAGACCACTAATAGCCTCTCTCATAAACTCCACCATACTCGCAACGGCTTAAGGCGAAGCCCTGCGGGATTTCCCCTCTACCTCCGGTACCACGCCGTTGTGCTGCCGGAATCGCGAGGAGAGTGCTACAACCTCCGCTGCCTGCTGGAACAAGGGAGAGGAAGGTCTTCGTCGAGTACCGAACGTGTGACCGACTGCGGGAGCGCTGCGGGAACGCGGCGCCGGAAGGATCGTCTACGCGATCTTGAGATCGGAAAGAGTACGACTACATCACCCACGAGAATCTGCTCTCGTTAAACACTTTGGAATCTTCGAGGGTGAGTTATTCCATCGACTCATTGCTGCAATCTAGTAGATAGATCTTGGCTTGTTTGTTTGTATGCGATAGAAAATTTTTGTTTTCCATGCTACGAACCCCTACAGAAAGCTCATTCATATGTGCCACAACTCTTTCATTCTCAGTCCCACAAAAAGGTTCTTTCTCAACAATGTTTATATAGGATAGATCAAGAGAGAAATCATAATCTTTATCTTTAATGTCTATGGAAGAAGTAGCAAACTTAGCATCAGGAGATAGTTTAGGTATAATAGTACGTTTCTCAAGGAGACTTCTAATAGCACTAGCACCACGTGTGTTTTGATACTCTTCAATAAATTCATCAGTCATCTCAATGTAACCATCATTAATATCATAATTCTCTCTAAACTCAGGTGAGCTAACAGGTGTAATAGTGTCTTCACTAGGAGTTTCAGTGTTTCCTAATATAGTTCTAGCAATTGTAGCATCTAGGAAAGGACCTAATGAACCACTCTCACAAGCATAGTAGAAGTAACATCATGAGCATCAGAAGCAATTTCAGATTTAGCAGTAGTAGTAGTGTGTGTAGCATGTGTATGTGGTGGTGGTGGTGTAACAAACTTACTTACAACAGACGGTGAATCAAGAACAGCAGAGGTGTTTAGGACTGTACCTCTTTTTGTAGTAAATGGTAAAATATGAAACTTTCCATCAGGAGACTTCCCCATGATGAAAAAGGATAGCAGCGAACAATAATAAATTCAAGTGAACTTACAAATAAAGCTATGCTCCCTGGCAACGGCGCCAGAAAATAGTCTTGATGACCCACAAGTATAGGGGATCGCAACATTCTTCGAGGGTAGTATAACCCAATTTATTGATTCGACACAAGGGGAGCCAAAGAATACTTATAAGCCTTAACAACTGAGTTATCAATTCAGCTGCACCTGGAAATAGTCTTGCTCGCAGTAGTTTATTAGTAGCAACAATTTTATAGTAGCAACAACAAAGTAATAGTAGCATTAAAACAAAGGCAGTAGTAACAATAGTAGTAAACAGTAGGTGAGCGCGGTAGGCGTAGGGATGGATGGACGGGCGTTGCATGGACAAGTATATTCATATAACTTCAAGATCTAGGGCAATTGTAGATAAATAAGATAAAGCATCTAAGTACTAAACAATCATAGGCATGTGTTCCATATATAGTCATACGTGCTCGCAATGAGAACTTGCACAACATCTTTTGTCCTGTCAGCCCGTTGCAGCGGGGCCTCAAGGGAATCTACTGGCAATTAAGGTACTCCTTTTCATAGAGCACCGGAGAAATGCATTAACACTCCATGAACACATGTGATCCTCATATCACAGCCATCCCCTATGGTTTCCCAATTTCTGTCACTTCGGAGCCTTTGGTTCCGGACAATAATATGTGTACACAACTTGCAGATAAGATCACAAACAATACTATCATTATGAATCAATAATAAGTTCAGATCTGAGATCATGGCACTCGAGCCCTAGTGACAAGCATTAAGCATAACAAGTTGCAACACTGTCAAAAAGCACTATCAGAGAAACTAGGCACCATGCCCTAACAATCTTATTCGATTATATGATAGATCTCATCCAATCGCTACCATCCCCATAGCCTACAGCGGGGGATTACTCCCTCATGGATGTGAGAAACATGGATGGTTGATGGAGAGGCGTCGATGATGATGATGGCGATGATCTCCTTTAATTCCCCGTCCCGGCAGGGTGCCAGAACGGAGTTTCTGGTTCTGAATCGTGGTTTTTGATGGTGGCGGCGTAGCGAAACTCTTTCTGGAAAAACATCGAACCCTCCAGAGTTTTTAGGTCAGAAGGATTTATGTAGGAGAATAGGGAGGCCGAGGGGGTGCCCGAGGTGGCCACACCCCTCCCAGGCGCAGCCTGGGCTGGCCCACGCGGCCAGGGGGTGTGGGCCCCTCGTGGCCCTCCTCCGTATCATCTTCTGACTCCGTGAGTCTTCTGGTAAAATAGGAGTTTTGGCATATTTTTCAGGATTTTTCCTGAAAGTTGATTTTTTGCACAAAAACTCGACACCAAAGTAATTCTGCTGAAAACAGCGTCAGTCCATGTTAGTTGTATCCAAATCACACAAGCTTAAAGGACAAACATGTTCGAGAAAGTATATACGTTTTGGACGTATCAGTTTGCTAAAGAATAAGACGCATGCTGGAAGGATGTGGATCGGTCATTTGGAGTTTTCCAATGACGTTGGGCAATTGTTCGGCACCTTGAAAAAATATGAAGCACAAACAAGATGACGAGGGTGATGAATGCCTGTGTGATAATGTGTAACTTGATTGTTGAGAACAAGGTTATGAGAGGATCTTTAATCAAGGATGGGAGTACCAAGACAGACAGACGATGTTCCAAGAGTTTTTCCAGACATATCATGAAATTCTTGATCGTGCAAGTCACGGTGCACTTTCATATGGATTTAGTTGAGCATACGTGGACATCAACAATCATCTTATTTAATCTTATTTGATTCGAACCTATTTTATTTGAGGTATTTGTGTAGCCAAAGTGGCCTCTTATTTGAACTATGTGTAATATTATTTTTACGTGTTTACATGCCAGGATAAATTGTCAAGATGGCAAAAAAATTGACGAAATAGACGAAACTGACCAAAATTGGGTCGAGAAACTGGGCTAGAAGACCGAAATGGCGGGGCAAATGGGGCGTCCCATTGGGTGAACACTCGGCCGGGGGACGACAGTCCGTTTGCTTTTGTCGTCTCGATGATCAAATGAATCGACCCGTTGAATATAGCGTTAACCGTTTAATCTAGAGAATCCCATATTCCATGGAAATACGAACCTGGTCTCTGTTGGGAAACTGGGCCGGTAAAGGTCCATTCGGTATGGCCTCTAGCAGCCTAGGGTTAGTCCACGTGGGTATCCTATCCCCTTAGTCTATAAATAGAGAAGCAATCATTGTACGTGAGTTTACCGAGAGACAGATCAATAAAGCTTCTCCCTGTTCCATGTGTCATTTTCTTGTGTAATCTTGTGCGCCTTCGACTCTAGTCTTCTTCCTCGAGTGTGGAGCAGCCTCGGGACCGGCCAGCCGGCAGGGCTTGTTCAACACGTTATCAGCACGTGTCTCTCCGTCGAGCCTCCTTCAAGCCACCGTTGAGCCTGCATCACGCAGGCTTTCGTTGAAGGTAATCCGAAATTGACCGTAAAAATAGATTCGTTAGGCGATTTCCTTTCAATTTTTGCGTCTAGTTCATAGATCAGATCTTATCTAAGGTACGGATTTTTCCTCCTGAGAGTCGAGCTGACCTGCTGTCGCCGACCAATATCAATTTAATGATCAGGAACTTGTTGACTGTACCGTGCACCTGCTGTGCCGATCTATTTCTTTATTAGATCCGATTGATCTTGAACATCTCCGATAATAGATCCGATTGGTATTTCTTTTTATCCATTCTTTGCATGCACGAGCACGGATCTACCATTTTTTCCTTCTACTCTGCATGCACGCGCGCGTGTAACCGCACGCGCCGCCGCCGCTGCGTGGCCTCGCTGGCCCGCCGCGACCGCCGCCATGCCTCGGCCCCGCTGGCCGCGCGCCGCACGCCGCCGCGCGCACTGCTCGCCACGCCTGCGCAGCGGCCCGCGCTCGCCGTCGCCGCCTGGACCCGCTGGCCGTGCGTCACACGCCGTCGCGCGCCCTGCTTGCGCGCGCCTGCACCGCGGCCGTCACCGCGCCCTCCTCGCCGTCCGCCCTGCTGTCGGTCGCGTCGCCGCACGCGCAGCCGACCGCGCCGCGTCGTGCCGTGTCCGCGCCGTGCCGCGACCGTCGCCATGCCACGCCCCGCCAGCCGCGCGCCGTTACACACACGCGCCTGGCCGCAGACGCTGCTGCGCCTCCGCGCGCGCTGCTGCGCGTGCTCGCCGCCTGGCGCCGCGTCCGCGTCTCGGGCTAGCAGCCGCCGCCCCGCTGGCCGCACGCCCGCGCGCCGCCTTTCTCGTAGCCGTTGGCCACCGTGCTCGCCACGCCGGCCGCCCCGCGCACTGCAGCTGGCCGCGCTCGCCGCGCAGCTGCCGCGCGTCGCCTTCGCTGGCCCTGCTCGCTACCGCGCGAGCTGCTGCCGGCCGTTGCACCCGCCCGCGCGCCGCGCCGCGCGCATGCGCCGCTGCCGCGCGCCGCCTCCGTTGGCCCTACTCGCTACCGCGCGAGCTGCTGCGGGCCCTGCACCCACCCGCGCCTCAGCCCTGCTGGCCACGCTGCCAAGCTGCGCGCGCCGCCTGCCGTGCCTCCCCCCCATGCCGCCGGCGAGCCCCGCCTCTGCCGGCGAGCCACCTCAACCCACCCCGCTCGGGGGCTAATTCCTTAGCCCCGTTCCCCCGCATGTCGGGCCGGTACAGTGCGGGGTGGGCCGGCCCATGAACGGCCCAGCCGGCCTGCTGCCACTGACCGAAAAAAGGGAGGGCGAGGACGCCCTGCACACGCGGGGTTGCTGGGCCGTTGGCCCAATTTCTATCCGTTTTTTTCTCTTTTTCGACCTACCGCTAAAAATAGGCTTGGAAATTTATTTTTCGGACCGTTATGCATGTTTCACACACACCTATCATATCATTTCTTTGTACATGTTTTTACACTATGTTTTCTGCAAAAATTAAATGTTCTTATACTTTTAATTCTTCGAATTACATAGTTAGCATGTATCGTTTTTAATTTTGGAACGCCGTCATATTTGAATTATTGTATCGATTATCGCATTTATGCAACCGATTACCTGCTGTAATCTTAAACACTTTGCATAAATTGCAGATGACCAGAATCGTCAGCCGCGAGTTCCCGGAGTTGACCCAGGATGGGCTTAACTACCTGACATGGGCCTCGGACGTTGAGATCGTCCTCGAGGGCCGATGCATCAAGGATGCGCTGATTGCGGGGACCCCGACGGCCCCCAGCACCACCATCCCGGCGGATAACGCCAAAGCCCTGCATTTCCTTCGCCATCACATGTGTGAGACTCTCAAGAACGAGTACATGGCAGAACGGAGTGCTTCTGCCCTTTGGACCGCCCTCAACAAGCGGTTCTCTAGGCTGAAGTACACCATTCAGCCATAGGCTGAGACAGATTGGATTCGTCTGAGGTTTGCAGACTTCAATATCGTGGGAGAGTACAACTCCAGGTTACACCGGATTTGTACCATTCTTCAGCTGTGTGGGACGAGTACCACAGATCAGCAGAAGATAGACAAAACTCTCTCCATATTCCATCCGGACAACATCCAGTCCTCGCGAAACTTTCGCCAGGAAGGATTCACGGAATATGTGCTTATTGATGCTCTCCAGGTGGCCGAGGCGCAGGATAATGTTTTGAAAAAGAACTTCTCCGCGCAACCCTTCGTCGGGGGCGCAAGTCATGAGGCTAATGTCGGTGCCTACAAGGTGCGCAAGCCCATCCACAAGAAGCGAGGCAAGAAGGGCCCCAACTCCTCCAACCCGGCCAAGCAACGCAAGGCGGGCAAGGGGGAGGCAAGACCCCAGGACTGCTTCCGTTGTGGCTCCAAGACTCACTTCTCCAGGCAGTGTTTGGCCCCTAAACACGTCGTGGACGCGTTCAAGGCCAACAAGAAGGCGCGCGAGGCGCACCTCGTCCAGGTTGAGGCACCACTGGCGCCCGGAGCGGCGCCCGTGCCGAACATCGCGCCCGTAGTGGTGCAGGACGTAGCACAAGTGGCAGCACCTTCGGCGGTTCCCACGAACGCCGTTGTGCCCATGGAGGTTGAGCACGTCGTGCCCCCCCCGCCCCAGCTAGACATTTCTGCTGCCTCGATGATGATAGCCAACGAAGAGAAGCTCAACGATCTTGAGATACAGGCTGAGATTGATGGTTTCTTTGCAGAATCCACCTGAGCTCCTTTTTGTTATGATGATTTCTTTTCCGTAAATAATCAGATACAATTTTTCGATATGGTTGTAAGCTCTATGAGAGCATAATATTTATTTGTTTTTGGCGATTGGATGACATTTATTTCATTCATTTATTCCATTATTTGGTTGTGTTATGTTCTGAAATGTTTATGTGTTTTACTTATTTGATGTAGCATCTTCCTCGCTCCATTATATTAATTAGACACTATATTTTAGAACGCGCGTGGCGCCCAAATGGAGGAAACGTGCCTTACTGATAGCGGCACCACAAATACCATCTTGAGAGAAACAAAGTATTTTGAGTCCATTAGCAAAAACCCCAGTAACATAATGACGATCGCCGGCTGCGGTCCGAATATAGTTGGCTCCAGAAGAGCAACTATCATACTCCCAAATGGAACAACTCTGATTATTGAAGAGGCATTGTTGTATCCGGAGTCGACTCGTACTCTCTTGAGTTTTAGAGACATCCGCGCAAATGGTTTCCATGTAGAAACCGATGATGATGAGAATGGAAAGGAGTTCCTACTCATTACCAAGCGCGACGAAAATGAAGGAAATATGCCCGAGAGGCAATAATAAAGTGGTTATTATCGTATTCCTTGTTTATGAGAAATGTTTATTTTACATGCTATAATTGTATTAATACGGAAACGTTAATACATGTGTGTTTAATAAACAAAAGGAAGTTCCTAGTTATGCCTCTCTTATAAACTAGCTCGTTGATTAACAAGATGATCATATGTTTCCTGATCATGGATATTGGATGTTGTTAATAACGAGGTCACAACATTAGTGTAATGTTGTGATGAACATTCATCCGAGGTATAGCATTACGATCAAAGTCATTGAGTTTATATTGCTATAACAACTTACGAAGTGATCCTAATCCTTAGACCATGAGATCATGTCAATCACTAACACCGGAAGAGTTTCTTGATAACATCAAACGTCACACCGTAACTGGGTGATTATAAAGATGGATTTAGAACTAATAAAGTGTTATGTTGAGGCCCATGGATCGAGAGTGGAATTTGTTTATCCTGATGACGGATAGATATGCTCTGGGCCCTCTCGGTGATATCACATTGATTAGCTTGCAAGCAAGTGATTTGATCACTAGAATGTTATATCACGGGAACGAGAAAAGAGTGCATGTCAGTAACGAGATCAAACTAGGTATGGAGATACCGATGATCGAATCTCGGACATGTAATATATCGTGAAACAAAGGGATTAAGATACTAGCGTAAAAGGTTCACACGATCACAGAAGTCATGGCTGAATGTGTGGGAGTCAGTACGGATCTCCAGGTCCCGCTGCTGATTATTGATCGGAGAGGGGTCTCGATCATGTCTGCATTATTCGCGAACCGTAGGGTGACACACTTAAGGGATACCGACACCATTCGGAGCAAATGATATGTCAGAAAAAGAAAAGGAAAGCGCAGGAATTTATTTCACTAGACACCGGAACTGTTTCGGTGAAATTGCTGAAACTGGTTCTGCATGTGAAATGGAATACTTGCAAGGGGTTTTATGCGAATGTTTGTTAATTAAAGTAATTAACAAAATTCTGAATAAATAAATAAAAGAGTTTTATTTAAATGAGAGCTTGCATTAAATTTGGTGGAAATTTAATGCATGTGAGTGGATTTTTGAGTGGAGGCTTTTTAATGGGAGTGGAGGCTTTTCATTTTGAGTGGGAGCTCCACCCACATGAATGTGGAAGAGGTGGGGGCAGCCCCCATGGCTGGGCGCCATGCCCCTTGGGTGTCCCCCCTCTCCCCTATAAAAGGCCCCCCTCTTCTCCTCTCAAAGCACACCTTCTCGCGAAGGATCTCTCTCCCCCCTTTAGAATTTCCCCATGGTCTCGGATCAGCGAGATACATGTTCCCGGTGGCTTTTTCTGGAAGGATTTGTTGCTTCCGCTGCTTCGCTGGAGCGAGGGCGCGGAGGTTGTCGGGGTACCCGTACGTGTGTGCGATCATGGATGCACAACTGCTTTGAGGTGCTGGACTTGATCGTGCTGGACCGGCTGGACCAGATGGACTTCATCACGATCTTCAGATCGGCAAACGTTCGTCTACATCATCCATGAGTACAACCTCGTTAACGCTATTCGGTCTTCGAGGGTATGTATTCTATGGATGTATATTCACCTGTTGCTTGTATCTAGTAGATAGATCTTGGTACATAGATGTTCCCATCGTAGGAATTTTTTTGTTTTCTATGCTGCCCGGATATTAGTGGCATAGTGGGATGAAGCGGCCCGGACAAACTTTACATGTCCTCGCACATGAGACATGTTCCACGCTTGACATGCAACTAGTTTTGCATAAGTGGCTAGCGGGTGTCTGTCTCTCCTACTATAGTCAATATCTAATTTGCAACGAGTTGTCAACAATTTGGTTATCCTCGTTGTGGTTCATGTTTGTAGGTAAGAACGGTTCTATCTTCGAAAGCCTTAAGCCACGTAAAACTTGCAATGGATAAATTAGAGGCGTCTAGTTTAGATAGCTGCTGGGCTAGTGTTATGATATGGTGATGTTGTAAGTAGAAGTATAAGATGATACTCTTACAACACACATAGCGTGTAAGTTCCATAGACCTTGGCCTTACACATAAAGGTATGATAGAGATCATACCACGGTGCACATGATGGAGATCATATGCGGGAACCATATCATTTCACTTATAAACATGTGATGTTTTGATTGCATCTTTTATTGCTTGTTTGGCGTTTTATTAGCATAATAAGATGATCCCTCATTTAGATATCAAGATAAAAATGTGTTCTTCCTTAAGTATGCACCGACAATGTTTCGTTGCTTCAAGATATCACGTGATGATCGGGTGTACTTGAATCCACGAGCATATCTCGGGTGTAAGACAGTTACACACGCGAATACTAAGGTTCTTACTTGGCGAGCCTAGCATATACAGACATGGCCTCGGAACACGGACCGAAAGGTTAAGCATGAGTCATATGTTTTGATATGATGACCATATGGATGCTCGCCTTTGAAGCTACACCGACTCACGTGATGATCGGACTTGGTGTAGTGGATTTGGTTCATGTAATCACCAAAAAGACACGAGGGATGTCGTTTTTGAGTGGGAGTTCATTTCTAATTTGGATTAGTAGAACTCAATTTATCATAAATTAAATCAAAGTGAATTTGCCTAATTTGTTGTAGTCATTGGCATTCGTTCATCACCTTATGCATAGTTGTAATTGAGATAATAGAACTATAGAATTCTGGATATATACTTTACGAACTGGTTTCGTATTGTGTTGAGTGTCCATCTAAAGTTTAAAGTCCTATTGCAAACTTTCAGCAAACTCTATTTACTCTGTGAAATTTAATAGTTGGTATTAAATCGAGAGTAACAGTTCCAGTGTTAGTATCTTAAGTATCATGTTTGCCTCCATGATTCTTGATTGTTTTAATATCAAGTTTATCTAGGAGCTGAAAGAATTGTTTAAGAAACCATCATGTGTGGCAGATATAATGATATCTGAAACAATGTTTTGGTTGCAATATGATAGAGTATAATATATGTTCTCATATTGGATGAGAATTTGCAAAGGTTGGAGATGCTAGACATCCTAATCATCCAAAAAGGGTTTTGGAAAGTAATGTTATACTCACGATTCGCCTTTATAAGCTATAGTAGCTTGATCATGAAAGTCGTCATGATAAGGATGAATAGAAGATGTATGTAAAGTGTTTACTACACTAAGAGATTACTAAAGAATGGATTTTGAAAGAATACCGATCATTTTGATGATGGTGATCTACTTCAAAGTGCAAGTCCAAAGGTATTATTATTTGAATATACATGCTTTGGACTATGTGTCATGTATATAGCGCCACTGTTGATGTTGATAGACTCTTTTAAAAAGGAAAAGGAAATGCTGAAAGAGAATCTATAAAATATATTTGGCAGAAAAGAAAAGATTGGAAATATCCAATTTAGGTATATATATGATATACATGTTATGGTTGTATTCTTTGCTTGTTAAACAATGTGGTTCTTGGGTATTGGATACCGAATTGGTTGGTATGAAATTTCATACAGAACGACGCAATTCATGAACCACAATGGCCTAAGTAACTAGCAAGAGAATATGTGATGATGTTCATCGAAAACAAACAAACCGTTGTTTGTATTTCTCGTTGACATCAAAGCTTGACTTCAAGATTTGTTTTAATAATTGTTATTTGAATCAGGTATTATGAGAACAAAGGTTGTTCAAATAATTACCGTACTCCATATAAGATGGAGGATTTACAAATCTAGTTGGAGAAATCACATCCATAAAACCTAATGCTAAAATGTCGCAAGACAAATGATTGAAAGATCACTTACGAAGTGACATTGCTGTTTAAATTATATTGGAAAGAAAACATGAAGAATCTCCATATTCATGGATTTTTGGAGTCTTTGATTTGATCAAGTGACGCTTGTGAGACTTTCCACGTGATAATTAAAACTTCGTTCAAAGGCCAAAGAAGAACGAACGACTAAATTATTGGAATTTATACATATCGATGTATGTTTCTATTATGTGTAGTCGTAAGCGATGGGTTTCAACTTCATATGCTTTCTCCGGAAATTTGAGTGAATATTCACTTAATGAGAAAGAAGTATGAAATATTTGAAAACGTTCAAAGACTTTCAAGATGAAGTGGAAAATCATTGTGACAAGAAAATAAATGGTTTATGATTTTATCATAAGGGATTTATTTGAGTTACAAGTGTAACAAGAAAATAAATGATTTATGATTTTATCATAAAAGGGATTTATTTGAGTTGCAAGTTTAGCAAAACACCTAGATTTACATCTCCCGAAACACCATAGGAGTATGGAGTGTTTGAGATTTGTAATGAAACCTTGTTTGACATGGTTGGATCAAAGGTGTTATTTATAAAACTACCATTATGTTTTAAAAAGATTAAAGCTTTAGAGACTACCGCTTTTACACTGAAAAGAGCTCCATCTAAATCCGTTGAAATGACACCATGGAAGTTATGGTTTGGGGTAAAACCTAAATTGTCATTTCTTAAATTTTGGTATGCTAAACATAAGTAAGATGTTTACAACTGAAGTCGGATGAGCATGTCTTTGTAGGTTATTTCGAATAATAATTGGTTATTCCTCCATAACACCAAGGATAAAAGGGTTTGTCGCTTGAAACATGAAGTTTCTTGAAAAAGGAATTTTTCATAAATGTTAAGTGGGAGGACAATAGAACTTTGATAAGGTTAACGAACCTTAGCTATATGTGCTGAGTTGCGCAGTGCCGGAAAATGTTCCGGAGGTAGCCAGAATGCTCATGGATTACGTGCCTCAAAGGTTGCGGTCACTGAGGTCTAAAGTTCCTATTGAACCAAGAAGGTCGGATAAACAATCAAATGATTAAGATTTGAGAGTAAATCATTATTGTTTGACAATGATGAACCGACTATATGCAAAGAAGCGATGATGGGCCCTGACTCCGTCAAATGGATTAAAGCCATAAAATCCGTGATAGTTCCATACACGAGAAATCAAGTTTTGAACTTGGAAGACCCTCCGGAAAGGTGTAAAAAACTATCGGCCGTATTTGGATCTATAAAGAAATAGACATGGATGTTTCACATCTATGAAATAGTCGACATGTCGGTAAAGTATTTTACGAAAATGTTCAAGGAATTGAATATGACAAGATTTGATCTTTCATAGCGATATTTAGTCTGGACGGATTAAAGTAGCAACCACTACATATAATTTGTTATATGGTAAATGAATAAACAAAACAAAGTTCTTTTAATAGAATGGTTACCTAGGACATGTACATGACACGATCCAAAGAGTTTTGTTAATTCAAAGGATGCTAAAAGGCGCATGCAAACTTCAATTGTTGAAGTAAGCATCGCGGAGTTGGAATCTTCACCGTGATGAAAAAGAGTTTTCATCAGGAGACGATGAAGATGCTTGCATTTGCAAGAAATTAAGTGGGAGCGCTAAGACATATTTCTAATACATTATGTGGAGGACATATTGTTGATTAGAAATGATGTATCTTTTATTGACAAAGGTTAAGAATTTCATTTTGATGAAAGACTTAGGCAAAACCCGAATATTTAGCATGAATGTCTACAGTGGATAGACTGTGGTGCTAATATGGTTGTGCCAAACGTACATATATGAGATATTGAAGGAGTTCAATATAGAAACAACAAGAAACGGTTCTTGTCGCATGGAAAGGAATTGAATCAAGATTCAAGTGTATCGACACTTGATAAGTGAAACAAGATTCAAGTGCTTTGACACTTGATGAGTGAAATCACGAGAATGTTTTGATCAATCATACCATGATATGTACACATCCAGATATGTCCTATGCTCTAAGTGTTATGAGCATATACCAGAATGAATCATAAAATGATCATTGGACGATAGTAAGGATACTCTTATGATCTTTTGGAAGAAGTAATAATATATTTGTGTAGAGGTGACAAACAATTACAAATAGTTCATTGTAAAGCTTACATTGATACTAGTTTTGTCACAAGATACAAATTAAGTTTATCTCAATTTAAACTATGAGTGGCACAATGAAATTGAAAGGAGTTTTTCATGATGGATTTGGATGTATTCCAAAGTTAAGACATTGTGACGAATACTACCACAAAAGGCTAAGTATATGACTGCTATAGTAGCAGCAAAGGAGGGAATTTGTGTCAAGTAGTTTGTTATCAAACTAAGGTGTGGTTCGCAACGGGCTAACACTAAAGATATATTGTATGACAATAGTATTGACGTGTTTTAACCCCAAGGAACTAAAGGTCTCACCAAAAGACCAAATTTATACAATGCCATCTCATTGGAGAATGAGTGATGCGTGAAGACGCAAAGACATGCAAATACACACGGACCTGAAAGCGTCAGATCCGTAGATTATGTTAACCACTTGAAATTGCGTATATGGAACACCAGAAAGCCATAGGTGTTCAATAAGCAAAGTTTTCAAACTAGATTATTGTCTCTAGTGCAAGTGGGAGACTGAAGGGAATATGCCCGAGAGGCAATAATAAAGTGGTTATTATCGTATTCCTTGTTTATGATAAATGTTTATTTTACATACTATAATTGTATTAATACGGAAACGTTAATACATGTGTGTTTAATAAACAAAAGGAAGTTCCTAGTTATGCCTCTCTTATAAAGTAGCTCGTTGATTAACAAGATGATCATAGGTTTCCTGATCATGGACATTGGATGTTGTTAATAACGAGGTCACAATATTAGTGTAATGGTGTGATGAACATTCACCCAAAGTATAGCATTACGATCAAAGTCATTGAGTTTATATTTCTATAACAACTTACGAAGTGATCCTAATCCTTAGACCATGAGATCATGTCAATCACTAACACTGGAAGAGTTTCTTGATAACATCAAACGTCACACCGTAACTGGGTGATTATAAAGATGGATTTAGAACTAATAAAGTGTTATGTTGAGGCCCATGGATCGAGAGTGGAATTTGTTTATCCTGATGACGGATAGATATGCTCTGGGCCCTCTCGGTGATATCACATTGATTAGCTTGCAAGCAAGTGATTTGATCACTAGAATGTTATATCACGGGAACGAGAAAAGAGTGCATGTCAGTAACGAGATCAAACTAGGTATGGAGATACCGATGATCGAATCTCGGACATGTAATATATCGTGAAACAAAGGGATTAAGATACTAGCGTAAAAGGTTCACACGATCACAGAAGTCATGGTTGAATGTGTGGGAGTCAGTACGGATCTCCAGGTCCCGCTGCTGATTATTGATCGGAGAGGGGTCTCGATCATGTTTGCATTATTCGCGAACCGTAGGGTGACACACTTAAGGGATACCGACATCATTCGGAGCAAATGATATGTCAGAAAAATAAAAGGAAAGCGCATGAATTTTTTTCACTAGACACCGGAACTGTTTCGGTGAAATTGCTGAAACTGGTTCTGCATGTGAAATGGAATACTTGCAAGGGGTTTTATGCGAATGTTTGTTAATTAAAGTAATTAACAAAATTCTGAATAAATAAATAAAAGAGTTTTATTTAAATGAGAGCTTGCATTAAATTTGGTGGAAATTTAATGCATGTGAGTGGATTTTTGAGTGGAGGCTTTTTAATGGGAGTGGAGGCTTTTCATTTTGAGTGGGAGCTCCACCCACATGAATGTGGAAGAGGTAGGGGAAGCCCCCATGGCTGGGCGCCATTCCCCTTGGGTGCCCCCCTCTCCCCTATAAAAGGCCCCCCTCTCCTCCTCTCAAAGCACACCTCCTCGCGATGGATTTCTCTCCCCCTTTAGAATTTCCCCATGGTCTCGGATCAGCGAGATACATGTTCCCGGTGGCTTTTTCTGGAAGGATTTGTTGCTTCCGCTGCTTCGCTGGAGCGAGGGCGCGGAGGTTGTGGGGGACCCGTACGTGTGTGCGATCACAGATGCACCACTGCTTTGAGGTGCTGGACTTGATCGTGCTGGACCGGCTGGACCAGATGGACTTCATCACGATCTTGAGATCGGCAAGCGTTCGTCTACATCATCCACGAGTACAACCTCGTTAACGCTATTCGGTCTTCGAGGGTATGTATTTTATGGATGTATATCCACCCGTTGCTTGTATCTAGTAGATAGATCTTGGTACATAGATGTTCCCATCGTAGGATTTTTTTTGTTTTATATGCTGCGAACCCTATAGAAAATGGTAAACATGTTGTCGAAAGACTCCCGCCATTAGCTACTGGGTTGTACTACACTAAGATAGTAGCACCACCTATTTACACTACCCTTAAGACTGTCTTTAGAAGCTCTGAACTATTCTGCCTTTGGCATGATAGGTTAGGCCACCCCGGTCTTAGGATGATGAGAAATATAATTAACAACTCGAATGGTCATAATGTTAATGTGAAAAATTTCCTGAATCCCGATGATTTCGTGTGCTCCGCGTGCGCTACGAGGAAATTGATCATTAGACTGTCCCCCCTAAAGGTGAAGGATGAACTTCCCGCGTTCTTGGAACGTATACAAGGGGATATATGTGGTCCAATTCAGCCCCTCTTAGGGCCGTTTCGGTACTTCATGGTGCTCATCGATGCTTTCTCTAAATGGTCCAATGTTTGCCTGCTGTCAACAAGGAACCATGCTTTTGCAAAGTTGATCTCTTAGATCATACAAATAAGGAATAAATTCCCTAATTATCGTTTAAAGTCTATTCGAATGGACAATGTCGGAGAATTTACTTCAAAGGCATTCGATGATTATTGCATGGCAACAGGAATCAAACTTGAGCACTCCGTACCGCATGTCCACACTCAAAATGGACTTGCGGAGGCATTGATTAAAAGGATTAAATTCATTGCCAGACCACTCCTTCAGGGTTGTAATTTACCAACTACATGTTGGGGACGCGCGGTGTTACACGCCGCTAATCTCATCAACTTTCGACCATCGGCCTACAACATCCACTCTCCTATCCAACTTGCGCAAGGGTCGGCACCGAAAATTTCCCACCTACGTAGGTTCGGCTGCCAGGTATATGTAACTATACCACCACCCCAGCGATCATCAATGGGACCGCTCCGTAAGTCGGGGATATACGTTGGTTATGAGACTGTGTCCATAATCTGTTTCTTGGACCCCTTGACAGGTGACTATCACATGGCCCGTTTTGCTGACTACATTTTTGACGAGGATCTTTTTTCGACTTTGGGGGGAGGTAATCAACCCCTGGATGACAAAAGTCGACAAATCACGTGGAAAGCCACGGGGATCCACGCTCATGACCCACGCACTGTTGAGACTAATAGAGAAGTCCAAAGATACTAGATTTGCACTCCCTAGCGAATCAACTGCCTGATCATTTTAGTGATTTAAAGACTGTGACAAAGTCGCATGTGCATGCACGCAATGCACCGAAAAGGGTTGAAATACCGAAGAAAAATGATGGTATACCCGCTCCTGCTCCAAGGCCTAAGAGGACGCGGAATTCGGTTTCTCAAATCCCAGGTACCCGGGGTTGCCCGAAGAAAAAGGATAAGAGAGATTTATTACAGTCTGCCCCTGCTGAGGGGAGTCCGTTGAGACCTAGCACAAGTACGGATATTTCAGTGCACGAAATTTCGGACTTGAATTTTCCTATATCGGAAATATCCAGCGAAGTTGTGTGCGCACACATCGGAGCGGGAAAGCTAAAGGACCTAGCCCCTGGATTGGGAAATCCGGTGGAGCAAGAGGATGTGCCTGATGCACTCCATGACGAAATGGCCATTAACTATGTTAATTCGGGCGAGTCATACAACCGAGCCATGGCAAATGTCGACGTTAATTTTGCCAAGAAAATTGCCTCAATCATAGATCTTGACCCTGAGCCTAACACACTCGCTGATTGCAAGAAAAGGTCGAATTGGAAAGATTGGCAGAAGGAAATCACTACTGAATTATTATCGTTGAACAAAAGAGAGGTATTTGGACCTGTTTGTCTAACTCCTCTCCACATTCGCCCCGTTGGCCACAAGTGGGTTTTTGTTCGAAAGAGAAACGAGAATAATGAAGTAGTAAGGTACAAAGCAAGGCTCGTTGCTCAAGGTTTCACTCAGCAACCAGGTGTCGACTTTGAGGAAACTTACTCCCCGGTCATGGATGGAATTACCTTTAGATACTTGATCTCAATGGCAGTAAACATGGACTTAAAAATGAAACTAATGGATGTTGTCACCGCTTACCTATACGGTAACTTGGATTTAGACATAAACATAAAAGTACCAGAAGGTATCCCTATCCCGAACCAGGATAGAGCAAACAAGAGCTTATACAGTGTTCAGCTTAAGAAGTCATTGTATGGACTAAAACAGTCAGGTAGGATGTGGTATAATCGTTTAAGATATTTCCTTCATCGGAAGGGCTACGCGAGCAATGAAGATTGCCCATGTGTTTTTATACGGAGATCCCAGGATGGTTTCTGTATTATCTCGGTGTACGTGGACGATTTGAATATAATCGGTACACCTGACGATATTGAGGAAGCGAGTTCCTACCTGATGTCGGAATTCGAGATGAAAGACTTAGGCAAAACCAAGTTCTGTCTGGGTCTACAACTTGAGCATTCCCCTGCTGGGATTCTAGTTCACCAGTCGGCCTACACCCAAAAGGTGTTGGAACGATTTGGGTTTGAAAAGGCATATCCTTCTAAGACCCCGATGGTCGGAAGATCTTTGCAGCAAGACAAGGACCCGTTCAGGCCTAAAGAAGAGGGGGGGAAAATTCTGGGACCGGAATTCTCCTACTTAAGTGCGATTGGCGCACTTATGTACCTCGCAAATTGTACACGGCAGGATATTGCATTCGCCGTCAATTTGCTTGCTAGGTATAGTTCTGAGCCTACCAAGAGGCATTGGAAAGTCGTTAAGGACATCTTTAGGTACATACAAGGGACCAAGGACCTTGGCTTGTGTTACCAAAAGAACCAAGACCTATATGTTGTAGGCTATGCAGATGCTGGGTACCTTTCGGACCCGCACACATCCAAGTCGCAAACTGGATATGTTTTCCTTTGTGGTGGAACAGCGATTTCCTGGAAATCGTCTAAGCAAACTCTTGTGTCAATTTCGACGAACCACTCAGAAATCATAGCATCATATGAAGCATCACGAGAATATGTATGGCTTCGACGAGTAGTCAGCCACATCCAGATGTCATGTGGACTGAACACCGTACAAACCCCAACAATTATCTATGAAGATAATGTTGCTTGTGTTGCACAAGTCCAGACGGGTTACGTGAAGAGTAATCTCATAAAGCATATAAACCCCAAGTTCTTCTATGCACATGAACTGCAAAAGTTGAACGAAGTGAAAATCTTGCATTACTAAGTCGTGTGAAAATCTCGCTGATTTGTTCACTAAATCATTGCCAGCATCTTCTTTCGAGAGATGTGTCCGTGGGATCGGCATGATGAGACTTAGGGAGATGCAAGGTTCAGGGGGAGAATCTTCACAAACTCATCGTTGAAATCTTGGTCCCGATGATTGAGTGCTTAACTTTATAGTTAAGTGAATTGTACTCTTTTTCCCTTAGTGAGTTTTTATGAAGTTTCTCACATGAGGTTTTTAATAAGGCAATTCGTGCAACATAGCAAGAAGTATACCATGTGCATTTCTCCATATTTTTCCCATTGGTTTTTCGGAGTTTTAAGCCATGGTTATACAGATAAGATACTCAGGAGGAGTGTTGGGAAACTGGGTCGGTAGAGGCCCATTCGGTGTGGCCTCTACCAGGCTAGAGTTAGCCCATGTGGGTATCCTATCCCCTTAGTCTATAAATAGATGAACAATCATTGTACGTGAGTTTACCGAGAGACAGATCAATAAAGCTTCTTCCTGTTTCCTGTGTCATTTTCTTATATAATCTTGTGTGCCTTTGACTCTAATCTTTTTCCTCGGATGTGAAGCAGCCTCGGTACCAGCCAGCCGGCAGCGGTTGTTCAGCAGTCTCCGGTGGATCAGACAATGCAGCGTGAGGAGCTGTCGGCACCACGCATAAATCCAAACATGTTATCTGAGACACAGGTGCTAATGCGTGATACATCGTGTGATCAGAGCCCCCGCAACTCGCGCCGAAGCAGTGAGGGGTGCAGACCCGACAGAAGGTTCGTACAGTAGTATTCCTGATTGGAAATTTGGTCGCTAGTACTACGAAGCATTTCGTCTCAAAATATGTTTTCTCTTTAAATATTGGGATTCGGACCAACCCTGAATTGCTGCCAGAAACGTATCCAACATCCCGTGTGGCCGTGTGTTTAAAAAACACCATGACGGACGGCGTTGGACGCACCTCGGACAGCAACGCAAGCCGTGGATCTTGTCCAGTTGCTCGACACCTCCTGCCTCCCTGGGCGAGGTGATTTTTCTTCTTTTGACCGCTATACCTGGGCGAGGCGAGTAAAAAACAGTAGCGCCAATCGGACAAGCCTCGGTGCCTACGAAGCACGGCTTCGTGGAAGGCCGTTCGAGCTAGCTAGCTCAGCGGAGCGGACTAAAAGGCTTCTAGTGATTTGCTAATGGAGGTAGTATAAAAAATGTGCACGCTGATGCAGACGGTTTTCCTCCATTTGTTCGGCTAGTGCTCCGTACAGTGCTCCCTGGCCGATCGGTTGTCGACGGACTGCCCCCGCTATCCGAGGCACGCGTCGGGGCGCTCTCCGGTGCGTGTAGAGAGGTTAGCCGACACTGCCTACTTTGAACATACTACTGCTACCACTGCTCCCACTGCTGCTTCCCTTTTGCGGCTGCTGCCGCCGCTCCTGCTGCTGCGACTACTGCTACTGCTACTGCTACTATGGAGTAGTACATGCCGAGCGCTGTGTGTGTGAGAGTGAGTGCGTCGCGAGAGATGAGCCGAAACGGCTCTGCGCGCAGGTGTTCTTGCTAGATTGGGGCAGTTCAGGAAGATGGCAGGGGATGCGATGTTTCGCTTCATTCCGCAACACTACTACTACTACTACTACTACTACTAATACTACTACTACTACTACAGCAGCGCCGTGCTACGTTTCGTGTCTATAGGATTTCTCCCTAGATCTGGATAGGAATACACGGTGTCTGCCTGTCTGGGTAGAAACATACTAGCAGTCTGCTGGATGTCTTTCGAAGCATTTTCCAGCCACCTTTTTTTTGTCAGGCCCCGCGGACGACGTCGTGGTCGGCCTGCCTCCGCGAGCACAAGTTGTGCTGCGCTGATCGTTCAGCAGGCTACAGCTACGCGTCGAGGAAAGACGACACGGCGGAGGACCACGTACTACCGGAAACCCATCCAGATTCCAGATGCACCGCACGCACGCTTTGGGCACGGGAGGTCGGTAGAAAGGGACCGGGACGTACTCCTCCGGGAGGTAGCAACCGAGGCAGGCCAAGGTAGACGTTGGAGTCGCACTAGCTAGTAAGCAGCAAGTTTCTCCCGGGCCGGTACGTGTACTCCGTGCATGTCTGGCAAGTTGAAGCCGTCTCCTGTCCTCGCCGCGCGCGCGTGAGCGGGAGAGGCCATCATTCATTCATTATTAAAGAGCTGAGCTGATCCTTGGACGACCGGTGGCTGTCAGCCGGCGGCAGCAGCCGTAGCCACGACGGCGTACGTGCCACCACTGCCGTGTCGAGCGGACACTCTCCTTCGGCGCGCGGCATGCAGCGGACATGATGGCGCGATTGGCTCCATCCCGACCGTCGCTGCTAGATCCTGCTCACCTGTCTGCTACCAGGCACCTGCTCGTGTGCGGAGTACTTGGTTAAATTTTTTTTTTTTTGAGGGACGTACTTGGTTAATGTTAGGAAACTCCTAGGATGTCAAGTTACGACAGGCAGGGCACCTGGGGCATGCGGAATTGTGGATTTGTGGTCGAGGTGGACACCTGGATGCGCCAACTTTTGTTTACAGTAGGGAGCACGTGGCGGGAGAGAACGGAACAGAGTGGTGGTGGTACCGACATGGCGAAGGTTCCCGGTAGGGAAGCCTCCGCAACACGGCTGGCTGCGCGATGCAGAAATTGTCCTCTGGTTTCTGTCTTTTCTCCGGAGGTCACCCAGCCCGTCGTTGTTTAAGTTAACAGTTCTGTTTAATTACTCGTATTGAAACCCCTATTGTCTTGCCACGTACTCCCTCCGTTTAGGATTATAGGTCATGTAAGGTTAACTAAGTTATCAATTTGACCAACAAAATATAAATAAATACCATACAAATTATATCATTAGAAACTTTAGATGCTATATTTTCAAATGATATATTTTTTATGCTATATAACTATATTATATTAGTTAAATTAATGATCTAGATATACGCGTAGAACCTACAATCCCAAACAGTAGTACTAGCAATTATTGATGATGCACTGTCGTTATGGGCAAACTCTCCATGTGAGATCTGTCCTCGCATTCCAAATATCGTTTTGTCGCTAGCTAAGCTGATAGTACAGTGCTACGAGTACAAATCAGTTTCCGTGTGTGGTAACAACAAAAGGTTGAGTTCGACACACCAACCATTGATTGCTCCTGTATATGCTTATCTACTTCTTTATTCGATTTTGGATACACCACACATCACACTAGCTTCTAGCTTCTACTCCATCCGTTTAGAAATATAAGATGTTTTAGGTTTGTGAATGCGATGTATCTAGACACCTTTTTGTGAAGAAGATGTATCTAGACATCTTTTAGTGTACAGGTTCAAATGAAAGGTGTCTAGATACATCGCATTCACAAACCTAAAATATCTTATATTTACAAACGGAGGGAGTACTAGATAGATAATTCACTGGAAGATACATGGTATGTAGACTACTCATTTTCAAAAACCTAGGTAAATCTTTGTTCATAGAGTCACGCCGAGTATCCCTAAGTCGTCAATTTTTCCTATTTAAAAAGGTATATCATTAGAAATTATAGATGTTAAATTTTCTAATTATATTTTTTGTTATACAATTTATATTTTGTTGATCAAATTGATGATAGGCATACTAGCAAAAACCTATAAATCCGGATGGAGGGAGTACCCTTAAGCGGCCTGGTTTCCCTCGACGGTAGTGGTGGCGGGGAGGGGGGGGGGACGGGCGAATGAATCCACTGACGCCCCCTTTCCTCCTTCTCGCTCGTCTCCTCGTCATTGTCAAATGAGGTTGATGGGTGTTCGTGCAAACGGTGACAACATGCAATTTCCCTCTCGTGGCGCGAGAGGGCGGTCCTAACCGGTACAACTAGCTCGCGGAGCAGCGGTGTGAGCCATGACAGCCTCCCTAGGTCATGGATCGGGTGAAGTCTTCACTCGGCGGGGCCGTGAGGCTTTTGATGACTCCAAGGCGTGAGGTATTGCAGTGGTTGTGTGTGATGATCACTGAGGATGCAGCAGTATGAAGACAAGTAGATCGACATTGGTTTGACGGTCAACGGTTGTATGGGTCCTCAACGAGGATCTCGCTCTAGATTCGAGGATGTAGCCGCTATGTTCATCTATGGAGATCTCTCATGGCTCAAGACGTCCATGTTGAGGAGCATGATTCCCTCGGTTGGCATCATGAATTGAGGCCATCCATATAAAAATAATATTCATATAAAAATAACAGTGTTTACATGATACCTTAAAATTTTCTCTGAAAATTCCTAGAAGCAAAGTCCGTGACGATGGAATCAATATCATCTCGTCCACTAACTTCTTCTCGATGCATAGACTTGCTAAACCATTTAACCTCTCCTAAGACATTGAAGATCTCAAATAGTTCTTCAATAATTTAAACTTTAAAAAAGCTTCTTTCAGCTGATGCAACAGTCACGGACATAGTAAATAAGATACGATAAGCAATAGAAATATTAGGATAACAATCCGCTTCTCTGACAAACTCAAAAAGCTCCATAGCAGACATTGAGGTATTTGGCAAAGTGAACTTCATAACACTTAACTCATAAATAAGTGCATTTAACTCAACATCACATATGTTAGGTTCATCATCTTTACCAGGACGAGTAAAAGTTTTTGCAAATGTAGTACAATGTTCTTTTAGTCGAGAACCATCCAATGCCTTCAAGGATGTCGAATTCATTAAAAACCTAAATATACTTTTTAATGACTGGAGTTCTTCAAATCTGCGCTTCAAATATGTGGTCGCCATATCGACCATAACCAAAAAGTAGTTCACTTTAAAATCCTCCTTCGCTTGGAAGATTGCTTCCTCGCATTCAGTTTCATCAAATTGCTTTGTCCTAGAAGCATGACGCTTTACAAGGAATGATTGCTCTACACCTAGCTCAGATGCAATATCCTTGGCACTCCTCAAACCAACAACAAACCCTTCATTTCTATATGTTTGAAAGTAAGTACGCATACCTTCTATTTGTTGTGTTGTAGAATCAATGCACATGGATGCTGATTGCAACTTCTTGCTGATTGTGTTTACTACAAATAAAATTTCATACCAGATAACCATACCAAATATAAATTCAAAGTTACCAAGCACTTTAAATGAATTTTTTGCATCACTCCTATCCTTTGGTTTAGTATCAACATCTTCACTTAACTCAAGAAGAGCAGACCTTAGCCAAGGAGCTTGAAATATAATTGCTTTAACACTTTTGATCCGACTCTCCCAACGAGTATTAGACAAAGACTTCACAGTTAAACCTTCCACATGGTCAAGTGATACGTCGGAAACATATCTATAATTTTTGATGCTCTATGATTGTTTAGTATCTAATTTGCTTTGCTTTGTCTACACTTTGAGTTGCTTTTTACATGTTTTTTGGTACTAACCTATTAACAAGTTGCCACAGTGCCAGTTGCCTATTTTCTGTTGTTTTTGGCTCTAGAAAAGTTAGTAAAGAAATATTCTCGAAATTTGACGGGACAAACGTCAAAGTCAATTACTTTCCATGGGAAACAACAAGTCCAGCGGGGATACGGAGAGGCGTGCCAGGGCGCCCACACCCCCCTAGGCACGGGTGGCCCCTGCCCCGTGCCTAGGCAGGGTGTGGGGCCCCTAGCCACCGCCTCGGCCTCCCCCTTTGCCTATAAGAAGCTCTCGATGCAGAAACCCTAAGTACCCAATCAAATCTCCACGAAACCTTATGTAGCCGCCGCCACCATCGTCCCTAGATCAGGGGGTGGGGGGTCTGAAGTTCTTCCCGGCACCCAGCCGGAGGGGAGATCATCCCGAAGGTCTTCTCTCCGGTATGATGCGTGAGTAGTTCCACCTTGAACTATGGGTCCATGTAGTAGCTAGATGGTTGTATCTCCTCCTTGTGCTTTCATGTATAGATCTTGTGAGATCCGTTCATGATCAAGATCTAATGTATTTGTAATCGTGCATGTTGTGTTTATGGGGATCCGATGGATATTGAGATTGTTATGTTGGTTTGATTAATGGTTTTGTCTTTATGATTCTATCATGTCTGTGTTGTTTGTGATCTTGCATGCTCTTTGTTGTTAGTAGCTATCTTGGCCAAGTAGTTGCTAGTGACTCCAAGAGGGGGTATTTATGCTTGATAGTGTGTTCATGCCTCTAGTTTCCAAGGGAAGTGAAAATAATCTCTTCAGTTGTAGATGTGTTGTTGCTACTAGGGAGAAAACAACGGTCTCTTGTTCATGGAACATGTGGACTATTTACCTTACACACTTTGCTTAAAGTAGTTGTCTGTTGCTTGCAACTTAATACTGGAGGGGGTTCGGATGATAACCTGAAGGTGGACTTCTAGTCATAGATGCAGTTGGATGGCGGTCTATGTATCTTGTTGTATTGCCCAATCAAATCTCATAGGATCTTTCTGACTAGTAATTGCATTGTTATGCCTTGCTCAGTTCCTGTCAATTGCCCTGCTGTAATTTGTTTACTCTTCATGTCATGTTGTTTATCTAAGGAGAGGACCTCTAGTGAACTATGGATCCCGGTCCAATCTTTACTATTGATATATCTTCCACTGTTACTTGTTTACTTGCTGCAAACCACCATTACCTTTCACACCATACATTTAATCCTTTGTTACAGCAAACCGGTAAGCTTGACAACCTCACTGATTCGTTGGGGCAAAGTCTTAAGTTTGTGTTATGCAGGTCTCCGCGTTGCTTGCAACACCTGTGTGACGTTTTCTTCCTCATACTGGTTCGATAACCCTAGTCCCTACTGAGGGAAGACTTGTTGCTGTGATTTTCACACCTTGATCTTGGGGTTTTCAACGAAATGCTCCACGTCAAGCACCATCATCAAGCAACACTTTCCATCTTTTGGTAGACCCCAAAAATAAAACATAGATCTGTTGCACGATACCAAAGAAAGAAACAGTCTTACCACAAGATTTAGCCATATCACAAAGAGTAAGACAAGCACACGACCTATATAAAGCCCTTGGATTTACCTTAATCAGCCTGTTTTGCACTCCTTTGTTATTCCCTTTCATATTAGAGCCATTATTATAACCTTGACCCCTAATATCATCAATAAGAAGACCATATGACTTGATGGAATCAACCAATACCTTGAAAATCCCTTCACCAGATGTGTTATTCACCACCAAGAAACCAAGAAAGTACTACTCAACTTTTATCTGTGCATCAGATGTATTAACATAGCGAACCAACAAACTCATTTGCTCTTGCTGACTCACATCTGGGGTACAATCAAGAATAACTGAGAAATATTTAGCCTTCTTAACCACCTTCAGAATAGTGTCTGTAATGCTAGAAGCCATTAGTAAAATCAAGTCATTCTGAATTTTGTGAGTAAGATAATAATAATTAATCTCATTGCTTTGAATCCGTCTAATGTGGTCTTGCATTACCATGTTAAATTCTGCAATCATATCAACACAAGCTAAGAAATTACCATTATGATCATTGTAAAGCTGCTCATTGGATCCTCTAAATGCCAAACTGTGCTTACCAAGAAATTTTACAACAACAACTATTCTTAGCAAAACTTGTCTAAGGCTCTCCTTCTCTTTTGTGATCTCATGTTGCAATTTCTTATCAATTGTTTCATGTTTGCTTAGTCTATTTCTTAATTTGTTCCAAGAGATTATGCTTATCATGTGCTCGACACTAACTTCATGTTCTTTGAGCCTATCAGTGATATGTTTTCAATCATTAAACCAATCATGTGCCAAAGAACTCTTGCAGTTAATAGGGTTGAACAACTTGCATGAAAAACAGAACACTTTGTCAACATGTCTTGAATAAACTAGCCATTTTCGATCACGTACCTCTCCATTTGCTTATGTGTATAGAATAATGAGAATATGAAAAATGTCTTTTACCAGTTAGAGGAAAGATGATATTTTCTTTTCTGATAGGACCCTTTTCCACTAATATGTATCTTGCCTTGCTATCAAGAGTACCCCAATTTTCCGAATTATAAATATCCACACTAACTGATTCTGGTTCATCATCAACATTAGTAGATTCACCATCATGATTACTCACATTGTCATCATCTGCATTGATATGAACACCGTCCTCTGTACCGACATTATCTTCTGGACCAACATTAGTCTGTTTCTCACAAGAACTAGCACCAACTCATTTGGATTTCTTGAAGTTCTCTTTAAAAATTTATAAAAAGACCCTCTCTGCGATTCTATTAATTTCTTCTCTTGTTCTCTCCCTTTTCTTTTCTGAGCACCGGATTCGGGCACCATAATCAGTTAACCTCAAGCGCTACAAATAAGAACAACAATTACTAATTAAAAATTTATAATTAAGAACTATATAAATTAGGGCGTAACAAAACCAGTAGAGGCATAGGCGAGGGCGCGGACATGCAGGCACGCAACAAGCAACAGCCGAGGCAGGGGCTAGGGGCACAGGGCGGTCGTCGATCGTCAATGGCCCTGCCCTCAGGCCTGAGCGGTTAGTGCCTGGGCGCCTGACGACGGTCGACACTCGACACTCAAGATCAGGAGATCGGGATTCGGGAGTTAGTGCCAGGCATGGGTCGTCATCTTGTCGAGCGAGAGCGGCTCCTATGGCATGACGCGTTGCGTGGACTCGTGGAGGCTCCCAGCGGGAGTCACACAGGAAGCGTCGGGACTCGGGATCGGGAGTCGGCGAGTCCCGGAAAATCGATCGTATCCACGCGCGTCTGGAGGCAGTCGAGGCGTCCAGCGCTTGGTCACAGGCCCAATAAAAATTTCAATATTTTTTTTATAATGTATATGAAGCTTACAATTTGTTGGGCCCCTTTTTTTTGGCTCGGGATGGCTGCCCCCCCCCCCCCCCGGCAGGGGCGAAGCCAGGATTTGAGCATAGGAGAGGCGACAAAGACGAGTATATTATTAGTAATGCTACACCTAAAAAATCTACGAAATCAACTTACGAATCGTGTCGTGGCATCATGTAATTGGGGCTACTCACGCGGTTGCTCCAAGAATTCAGGCGTGGGGAAACAGCTACACACCACGTATGTTCGTAGACACTTTCCGTAAAAATTTGTCCGTAATCCTAGCATTATTAATATATTATATAGTATATAAATAAAAACTCACATAACATGCATAGCAGCATTTTTTTTAATTGATGCCGCAAGTTCCAAATTTTATAAGACATACAAGCATAACCACTTGTGCATGTTTGACAACTCTAGGTTAAATTTAGAATTGTGATAATCCAGAGGATGTGTATGAGTTAAAAAATCTCGTAGGAGCTGACCTTCAATAGTCGAGTCTGAAATTTCAACAAGATTCTTAGAGATTCAATCCGATGGCTTAGAAAAAATCAATCTTTCCTATTTTTTCACATCATTGTTAAACTGGAAAGTATACCTAAACTGAAAGAAAAGAGACATTAGATCTATAGCTATTGTCTGAAATTCTGAACACATATATGCATAAATCAAGAAGATTGGTTGTACAGTAGTACACATACCTTGAAAATCCCATCCGACGATGACTGCTGAGTTTACTAGACTAGATGGTGGCATCAGCATCCGCAAGCAACAACAGCGATTAGCCACGGCCATCTCGGCATAACTTGGTTTCTGAATTCAGATGATCATCGCCTAGAGGTGGAGAAGAGACAAACACAGGCGTCGGGGATATTGCCGTGCAAATCGGTTGAGGAGGCCTTGACTGAGCCCCAGGACGAAACGGCGGGTGGCGGCAATGCCCTAGCTTGTACTGCAATTGAATCGCGGAGGACTGAACATGCAAGACCTCACGCAACTATCTAGGTGGAGTCATACATCCAAGGTAGTATGGTTGGCAATTAGGCCCGTTAATTAGTAGAATGCTCTTTGGGTTTGGCCCATGTGGCAGCTAGATCTCTCGCTAATTGCCAAAATTTAACGAGGATTACCGTCTCATAGAATGGACATTAGTACTGGTCATTACTACAAATTACTGAGGGGGGCCGATCCATAGGAGGGAGGGGGGAGTCTAGCCCCTGCTCGCCCCCCCCCCCTCCCCCTTCTCCGCTCCTGCCCGCAGGTCCGGCCCTGGATGTAGATGTTGAAGATAACTTGTATGAATCTGAGAACTCTCCAGCTAATCTCTGCTGCCAGATGCAACATCTCTCAACTCTTTGGATATTCGCAACTCCACATACTTGTGCACACAGCTGCTGACCACGATGCAGTATTATAATCTACTAATTCCCAATAGAACAACAGATGACACTCAAATTTATAATTGGCTAATTCCCAATGAAATAACTAATCACATTCACATTATAGTAGCAACACACACACCAGATCGATACGAATTGGTGCGAAGTATTTCAGAGAATTGCTTGTAGCAAATCTATATGAAACTAGAGTTTATTTTAACGTGGTCTAAGATAAAAAAAACATGACTTATAAGCCTATATAAAGGTTGCCGGATGTCTAACATAGAGTTAGGGTCGAAACCAAATATATCTCTAACTTTTCTAACTTAAAAGGACTCTATTTGCAAACTGTCAGAAAACGACCATCGGCTTGTTTCGGTCTCTACGCCTAGCTCATAAAGAACCAGGAGACGTGCGAGTAACTGTTGGAAAGCTCTCGGAATTATTTTCCCATGCTTGATTCGGAGTTGGTATGAGTAATCCACATCCGTTTCAATTTCGGAGCTTCTGTTTGTCCCCTTTTTCGTCGCCTTCCATCTCTCGGTCGCCTTCCTCCCTATCCTTCCGTTGGCGCTAGTTCGATAGATGCCAAATCTAGTCAAATAGTAACACAATGATTTAGATAGTATAAAGTTCTTATATATCAAATCAAAGTATTATGTCCAACTAGGAATGAATTCACCTTGTGATATTTTTCAACGAGGCTCAATATTTCCTTCCAACCCAAACAAGCCGAATCATCATACTCTATTATCATGCACAATCTTGATGAATAGCTTTTGGTCCATCTTGAAACGACATTGAAATGTTGCCTCGCCGTGTAACAGATCATTGGCGAAATAGTCGGTGTACAACATGAAGTACCCCTCTAGAAGTTGCCTCGGCTTGCTGTTGCGGAGGCCTGGCACCAAGCTACCATGCCAAGACTTTGCATTCCACGCGTACATGCCAGACATGCAGGCGAGGATCTTGAAGTGTTGTTCATTGTCGGCTGTTGCGGCGGTCTCCTCCTCCATTAGGACAACGAACATTTCCTCATCATCGGAGTCCATGGCCGAGAGGGCAAAACGCTGAACACCTAGCGAGCGAGGATCTGCTCGCGGCATGGAGTCACCGCGAAATCTCGGGGAACAGGTAGGTGGAGGGTGGTGCGATGATGGGCTCCCTTGCTAGCGATGAGCTTTGGGCAGAGTGGGGAGGGGTAGTGCTGGTGGTGGCATGGCGACAAGGGAAGGAGATAGGTCGAGAAGGCGAATATCGATGTGAAAGTGTGTTGTCTTGTCGATAGAGCTGGCCTACAGTATTTTTCCTTTGTCCAGCGCCCCCAACGCGATGGGTTCGAACTGGGTTCGCTGGCTGAAAGTTAGGCTTAATCCAGTGAAAATTCTGCTTTTGGGGAGGTGACGAGGAGAAAATCGCTTCGCCTGTGCAAACAAAAGGGTCCTGAGGGACTCCTGGAGTTGGCTGGAGATGCTCTAAGGCCTTGTTCTATATAGACGACTTGCACATACCAATTACAATAAAAATCACTAATAAGTTGTACATATCGATTGTAACCAGTTGCATAGACCAAATGGAAGCAATCACTGATAGAAAAAACAAACTAAAAAGAACATGTCATACAGGGGACGAAAAGGTGGAGGAAGAAGATGTAAGGAGGGAGAGGAGGGGAAAATTCAACGTAGGGATGGAGGGGCCTAGCACACGTCGAGATCCGGCCAGCCAACGACGAGCGTCGTTCTTTGCCGAAACGACATGCCGATCTATGGAGGAGGCGGCGGGTGCTAGCTTCGACTCTCATGGGGCTGAGAACATGAGCAAAAAGTATACCTTGGCGTTTTCCGGGCCAGTCCAGGCTCGGGTCGGGCCTGACAAATCCCGCCCGTGCAAATCCCAGGCTCGAGCCCGGCCTGGCCTGGCTGTTGGGCCTACAAATTCGGACCGAGCCCGACCCGAACTACGCATAAAACCACCGGGCCTTCCCTATTTTGCCATTTTCTCTAGCCTGATCCCGGCCCATGAGAACCATCGGGCTTTTTTTGGGCCGGGCCGGTCAGGCCGGGCTGCCCATGCCCAGGTATAGCGAAGAGGGACAGTTCAGAGAGGATGGTGGGGGCGACTGTCGGCCGGCGAGCCGCTAGCGTTGGGCGGGAGGCGGAACCCTAGCCTCCTGTTCTCCTTTGCCTTTGCGCTCGTTCGGAAAAAAAGAGTCCTATGAGGAGCAGGTCAGGCGGAGGAGAAAAAGAACACATCGAACCATGCAATTTTTCACTTACGAGATGGCATTGCGAGTAATTTCCTTCGAGTTCTGTCAACGCAACACAGTGAAATCTAGGGGTTAGCCCACTTTCGTTTTACACGTATAGAATTTGGTGCGTTGCCGAATTTGGGATGTTTGGAAAACTCGTTTTGGTCCGGATTACAACTTCCACAACTCGTGAATCTACTGGCAGAATCCCAACCAAACATAACTTTAGAATTCAATGCCCAAACATGACCAACTTAGATCTCAGAGTCGCGCATTATTACAGCGCGTAGTTTTCATTCCAACGAGCAAATTAATTATGCGGAAGTAGTATTTGCTTTGCTTGTCGGCTACCGCCGGGATGATGTTGGTTTTCTTCCTCTTGTGATGAAAAGTTAAACGCAAAGTAAAAACCAGGTGAAACGGGTGTTTGCAGCAAAGTAGAATAGACCCTTCGGGCAAAAACCTTGTTTTTCTTCTTCTTTAGACTTGAATATATCTAGACATGTTTTAGTATTTGATACCTTCGATTCTAAACAAAACCAAATCAATTAATTTTAGATCGAAGGGAGTAATATGTACCTGCAGCTCTCCCGCATGGTTAAAAAAACTTCTAAAATTCACACTCCATTAACTATTCAGGACTGAATACTGTTTTTCGATTTGACCACGCGGTACTACTATATCGTCCCACATCGTATTATCAACAAATATAACCTGCTCTCTGTGGTATGAACAGCCACCCCCTACGACTTGTCACCCGTCAGAAATTGCATTTGATTGCAGCATAACAAGTCAAGTCCTTGTTCCACCTGACCTCCACGGTGCGTCAGGATCAAGGGGTACTACTCGCGCACCGTGCTTTTCAAGTTGAACAGGTCGACGACGACGATAACGCAAGGGTTGAGCGCCACCCATTGCCACGGTGGACCACCTCCAGCTCCTGCTCGTCTAACGGATAGACAATGCCAACGGATTGATTATGTGGAGCTGGTCGTACACTTTGCCGTACCCTCCTCTCTTATCGGAAGCAATGTGTCGACTTTGAATGGTCCCATGCCATTGGTTCAGGTGTGAATAAGGGAAAATGGCGGCTAGCAATAGCAAAGGCCTGGAGGGGCAGAGCACAGCTAAAGGTCAATGCAGCTGGCGTCCTTGCCATTTAGATAGAGCCTGCAGAAAAGTTCAGATCACGGTTATTACCAAACATACTTTCAGAGATTTATGTTGAGATTAAACGGTTCCAACATGGTTGTTTATGTGGAGATTAAACGGTTCCAACGAGTATATGCAATGAGGCACCCCAGGCAGCAAATCAAGTTCGTCGAGCTTTATTTATTTCACCACCAACGCGCTGGTCCTAGTGGGAGTATCATATTACTGGTATCATGCATATGATACTATGTCCATAGTGCATGGTATCATATGATAGTTTTATACTAGTACTATATTTAATGATTTGTAGAATCTCAATACAAAATTGTGTACAAGATTTATTTGTATAAGGATTTTCTAGTTTTACGTGTCATGATATCGTATCTACCTATGATACTCTAACCCTCTCTTTCGTCATTAATTGTTGTGTCATATTAGATTTTTGCCAACATGACATGCATGATACTAGCTATGATACTCTCATTAGAACCGGTCTTAATCGTTTGGGAAAGGAGGTCCTTCGCGTTAGCACGAACTTCCACGTCTCTCACTGACGCGAGTCCTTTGCCAGAAATGTTCAACGATACAGTAAAAAAAGTCCAACGATGCGTGCAGACTCGTGATATGGATTAGATTTTTAGTGAAGATGGAGACGGTGGGAGTACACATGACAAATTTCTCCGTATTGACTTCTCAGCTGCGCTCCATGTATATTGGAGGGTGACTACTGACTAGTAGTAATATACTAATCCGATTGACATCACGTTGATGAAATCAATTCATCGTTGTGGTACGTAGGTGTGATCTGAGCTACCCCATTTGCATTCAACTGGTGCTGGCAAATTGTGGTGTCACTACACGGTTTTAATTTTGAGACGATTGCATGATACTACTGCTACTAGTAGTTGTTTTCTGCAAATTATTTTTGGTATTTTATGAGAACAAATATTTCCTGTTTTTAGCTTGGGATAATATTTTTTATATAGTTCAAGATACCCTGCAAATACTAATAGTTCAAGATACCCTGTAAAACCTTGTTTGGCACTCATAGTGCCCGCTACGGGTCAACACGCATCTCTCCCATCGCTACCAAGCATGTTGGTTTTCCTCAGGTTTTAGAAAAGTTCTAGAACCTTTGGATCGGTTTTCTGTTTTTTCTTTTCTTTCTTGCGTTTCCTATTTGTTTTTCGTTTTATTACTTTTTATTTACCTTTTTTAATAAACTCAACAACTTTTAATTTTGAATATTTTTTGAATTTGAGCAATTTTCATATTTGAATATATTGACTTTGAATATTTTCTAAATTTAGACAATTGTATTTTCAAATCTAGGAACTTTTACAATTTTTAAAATATGAAAAATTCAACAGTTTTAATCATAATTTTTTTTTCCAGACCTGAATGTTTTTTAAATAAAAGGAAAAAACTGCTGGAAGAAAGCCTACCTGGGTCGGCCAGCAGCAACACCCACGCAGTGTCGACGCCGTAACTATATGGACACCTTTTGGAAGTAGCATGGCCATAGTTTCAGGCGTCCCCGTTTCATTAGCTGCACGTTAAACGCAAAAGGTCCATTAAGTACGAACGTCATGTCGGGCCGAAACAACATGGACCAAGAAGCTAACGTGAGTCGCGATATGCATCTCTTTTCGAATTTGTGCTATCTAATTGTCAAATAGTTCTATAAAAAATCTGGTTTTTCGACTCAGCAATGCTTAGATTTTTCGAACTCTTTGGTGTGAACGTTTTCTCCATTTTGTAGATTCGAATATTATATAGTACAATATTTGTGGCCGCCAAGACGAGGATGCGTACCATACACTCATCACATGCACTTTGGCTCGGGCGCTTCGGGAGGAGATGCGTGCTCGCTAGGCAATGCCAAAAGATGATGAGTTCAATAAAAGAGGGTCCGAATGGGTGTTCTCACTTCTCAGAAATTCACCTAAAGATCAAAGACCAAAGATTGTTTTCTTGCTCTGGCGAGCCTGGCACCATCGCAATAACGTCGTGCACGAAGATGGGAAGGCGTCGGTGTCGGTCTTTGTTCCTTATCTTGTGAGCTATCTTCACTCTTCTTCGGGGTTGGGTACAGGTTCGACGAGCTCCCCTAGGGTGACTTGGTCGGCACCAAGTACTAGCTCTGTCAAGGCCAACGTGGATGCTGGCTGGGACCCTACCTCGAAGAATGTTGGCGTCGGAATCATTGTTAGAGATCATCGGGGTAGGCCTATCCTTGAGGAGTGAAAATTTATCAAATTATGTTCGAGTGCGGAAGAAGATGAAGTTATTGCATGTGTTAAAAGATTTCGTCACTTGATATCACTACGACGTTGGCCTGCATCCCTTGAGTCAGACTGCCAACGAGCGGTGCATGCAATTACTTCAAAGTCAGACGAAGGTTTGTCGAGTTGGGCTGCCATCTTGGAATCACGGGAGCTACTGAAATTTTTCAAGGAGATTTCTATTTCAAAGGTAGACCGTGTGTGTAATGGAGTAGCTCATGTTTTAGCCTAATTAGGGAAGTCCGGTTTGTCGGATAGTTCTCGTGATTGCGTTCAGGTTGTAGACGAATAGACGGGTTGTGATCTTCATTTAATCAAATTGTATATATATGTAATATAGAATTATATCTATATATGTTATGTGTAATGGGTTCCTTCGTTGCATGTCACTTTACGCCAAACGCAACCCTCCTCTACCTATCCTCCTATCGCGGCAGAACCCCCATTCGGCTAGCGTCGCAAAAATCGGCCCCAAAATTCTGCCGCGACAGAAACCCCCATCGGCTGCCGCGGAAGAAAACAACCCCATAACTCTGCCGCGATAGAAACCCCCATCAGCTGCCGCGGCAGCCGAATTGGTAAAATGCTGCCGCGGCAGAAAATATCTAGTCCTGGTTTGTAACTGACCCGGGACTAGAGGCAAAACCGAGACTAGAGGCTGTCTAGGACCGGGACTAGAGGCTCGATTTCCACTAGTTACCGTTGTGAGGATCAACTGCAACGCCTATTGACAAAGGAGACATAGGGGCTGGCTTCCATGCCAAGACCGCGACTCACTTTGCCGGATGACCACGCTGCGCGCCTCCGGTCGTCCCTACTATGGTCGCCATAGTTGGACGATGCTCCATGCCAAGGTCGCGACTCGGTCATGCGCCTCTGGTCGTTCTGGTTGTGGTTTGCAGCCTCAGTCTTTGTCCGGCGTGGTGGTAGTAGCTGCCAGCGGTCACGATGAAGTCCGTGATGACAGTGTATTGGCGCGTCGAGCCGGAGCTGCAGATCCCGATCCGCGGGAGCCGGAGCTGCAGGTCCCGATCCAGTGTTCCCGTTCAGCGAGGAATCGAGCGGGCGTGTCTATAACTCTATATTGCGGATTTTATGGAAGAGATCGACGCTTTTGTATGGAATCGATCGAGGGGCCGGGATGTATTCGGTGGAGAATTTCGTGCTAGACTCGGTTGAGGATGACATAACGGCAAGGGATCGAGGGAATCACGTGACCTACCACGACTGGGTTGGGGACGACGGAACGACAAGGGATCGCAGGACATACCACAGTGGTTAAGGAAAGAGCCGCGATGGACGAAACCTCTGGCTGAAGAAACCACCGTAACACAAATTACATAGTAGAGATAAGTGTGTTTGTCATCGCAAGTTGACATTACCTTCCCGGGGTCCACGTAGTACATGTTCGGTCCAGCCGCACTGTTACCACGAAAACTCTATGTCAGGAATCGACGAGGTGGAACAGGGACATATTTCACTATGAAACAGATAAGCCTTGCTATCGTGTGGGCTCTAGCATGGAGAAATACGAGGCTATACTGATTTTCTTCTAGATGACCTGCTGGCGTCATTATTACAAAATGGAATAATAACATGGAATAAAAATGGAGAATTAACCCAAGTTTAAGGGCATCTCTGATGACCCACAAGTATAGGGGGTGTATCGTAGTACTTTCGATAAATAGGAGTGTCGATCCCAACGAGGAGCAGAAGGTGCATAACAGGGTATGGAGCAGGAAATTTCTGTGAATACTTAGCAAGCGGATTTTTAGTGGTTTTCTGACAAGATGACAAAACAAAGAGCAAGTAACAGAAGTAACAAACAAACGGAGCAAGTGGCCCAATCCTTTCTTAGCAAAGGACAAGCCAGTGGAAATACTTATAAAGACCAAATGTTTTCGAGGACACATGGAAATTCTGTCAAGTGCTTTCGCTTAAAATAGCCGAGTACTCTTCTCTAGTGTTTGTAGGTATTGTATGGGTAAACCTGTGCTAACATACCGCCCTTTCTAGGACTAATACATACTTGTGATTAAACCCCCTGCAAACATCCGTAACTACAGGAAAGTAATTAAGATATAAGTCTAACCACAACCTTAAACTCTGAGATCCTACGCTCCCTTGTGCAAAGGTGTCCTAACGGGGGTTCATGTTTCTGTCACTCCGGCAACGCCGTAATTAGTATCCAAATACACAATGCATTTCCCTAGGCCCATAAATGGTGAAGTGTCATGTAGTCGATGTTCACATGACACCACTAGAAGAATAGCACCACAATTTAAATACTAAACCATTGAATAATAACTCATCACAGATTCACTACTAACAACATGACTTCTCCCATGTCCTCAAGAACTAAACGAACTACTCACAAGACATCATATGGATCAAGATCAAAGATGATATGGTAATGGATAACAATCTGAACATAAACAATAATCCAATGGTTCCACTCATAAGCATCAACTACAATAGTAATCAACACCGAGAAAGTTTCCCCTAAGAACTAAAGCAATATCCAACACAATTGTTACAGCGGGACGAAGTGGTGGTGATGGTGATGGTGGAGATGATGGTGTGGATGATGATGATCCCGATGAAGCCTAGCTTGATGACGGTGTTGATGGCACCGGTCTCCCCTCTCTGGGAAGGAAATCCCCCGGCAGAAGTCTGTCTGCCGGAGAGATCTTTCTCTCTCTCGGTGTTTTCTGCCCCCAGAGGCGGCGGAAATCTATCTGTGGTCGCTCCCCGAGCCTTAGTGTTTCGAAGGGAAGATATAGGCGAAGGGGCGGAGTCGGAGGCCGGGCAGGTGGCCACACCTGCCCTAGGCACGGGGTTAGGTGGGCCCGCGCCTAGGGGGTGTGTGGGCCCCCTGAGGCCCCTCTTCGTCCCTCCTTCTGGCTTCCTTCGTCTTCTGGTAAAATAATATGTTTCCATATTTTTCTGGTATTTATCTGATCTTTGCGAAATTGCACCGAAACGACTTCTTTTCCATCAGAATCCAGACTCCGGCAGTCCATCCTCCAAGAATCATCCAACATGCATAAACAGATGAGATGCCATAAGTAATACCTCATAATAAGACAAATATCAATGAATAGAGGTAAATTATGATATAGAAAGGTGATGCAAATTGGGCGTATCAACTCCCCCAAGCTTAGACTTCGTTTGTCCCCAAGCGAAAACTGAGCTCAGTAAACATGTCCACATGTTTATGGAGTGAAGTGTCGATAAAAGAATACGAACAAGAAGCATCACACTTACCATTGCAGAACTCATGGAAGAGAGCAACTCACCGTTATATAACTTACCTTGCAACCAAGTACAACAGTCACAATAGAGATGCATAAAGATAAATCATAATTGGAATTGGAAAACTTGTTCTTGGTCAGAGAACACCTGGAAAACAGTTTCGCAAAAGCTTTTTGTAGAAGTTTCAAAACAGGAACACTCTTTGCTCAAAAAGGTTTTTCACAAGTGAAGGCTTTCAAAGTAATACTCAATAGATAAGAGTTTTGTGCAAACAAGGAAGATAAAGAACATGATTGAATAAATCACCATATGAATGCTTGAAACACAACAACTCAAATGCTTGCTGGAGAAAGAGAGGAAGTAGGTTTACTGACTCAACTGGTAACTAGGAGAAAGGTCCCTTTATAGAGGGTAGCAGGGATTACAAGTCATAAAGAGCTTCCAAAAGATTATGGTACTTACTAGCTTTGAGCCCTCATTGCCCCTATCATAAGCATCTTGAGATGATTAAGGTTAAAGTTAGCAAAGATGGAGTATATGCTTGACGAATATAAGTTGGCAATCTCATGTCCCTTGAATATGAGAGCCACTACTCATGCATACTAAACTTTGGGCCCAGGTAAGTTCTTGTCATTGTAAGTATTTGCATATCATTGAAAACCGCCAATGGGGTACCCCTTGCACATGGTACAGGAGCTTTCCCATAACCAAAATGACAAGGCAAGCAGACAATTAGCATCTCAGTGATCTTTTTATTTACTATGTGTATAGCTTTTTATTAAGGATGCTTCATAGATGACTCACTATGGTGATGCTGCAAGTTTCCACCATGATTAAGCATGGCTTAGGCTAGTGGCCCAGGCGTGTATCTAACACAGGATACAAACTCCATGGACTTACAAGTTCCCTCTTTATTTCACGCCGTTGACATCCATAGACAAAAGAGCACGATATCAACTGTGTACAGAGTACAAGTGCAATGTTGAAAACGTTCCTCGTGACAACACGGTTCTGATAATTCCAACGTATAGATGCAAGCATATACAACTTCGATATTCACAATGGTTCAAGTCTATTAGGGGCAAGTAAATAAGGTGTGCCATCAAGTTCGTGAGAGCTTTACTAACTAGTTTTCTGATAACAAAATATTTTTTAATTCGAAAGGTAGATGAAGCTTGCGAATTTGCTTGGTATAGCAAAAGCTACTAGGTAGATATGGTGGACACAAGTGGCAAAATTTTTGGGTTCAAAGGATTTTGGAAACATGAGAAGTATGCCTTCTCAAAACAGGTTTTTGGCTAGCAAGGCTGGGTAGCAAGCAAGAGAGTTGAAACAAACAAGCAAACATACAAGTAATAAAGCCAAAGATGCAATCTTCCTTGAAGACACAAAAGAATCTTAAATAAAGAATACTAAGCTTATGAGCCAACAAGAAATAAAACAAATGATACCAAATACCTGTAAGCTTTTTCTTTCTTTCTTTTTATTTCACACTAATGCCACTGACGGGAACTTGTTTTGCCAAAACCAATTTAGATCCACTTGATGATCCCAAAGTGGTGCCAATACTGATCAACAAGATCCATCACATAATAGAGATTGCAAACTAAAATAAGAAGTGCAAAAAGTAAAAGATGAGACTTCTCATTAATATTCAATAAAGGCACTCACACCAAGGGATACATAAATAATCAACTAAAGGAGAGATACTTCCACATGCAAACCAAACTATAAGATAACCTCTCTACCACAGATATGAATCCACTAAAAAGGTAAAAGATAATGGTGGTGATACCGCGGCACTCCCCCAAGCTTGGAACAAGCCAAGGATGCCAAACCTGATGACGAATTACTCCTTTGGTGGTGGTGGTGTTCTCTTGATAAACTCTTCAATAAGTTTCTTCAAATCCTCTATATCGAAGGTCAGAGTACGAATTAACTCCGAATTATGCTCAATGCAGCCCATGATCAACTCAAACCGAGGATCCCAGTCCTTGTTATTCTTTCTCAATTCTTCCAAATTAGAGTGTTTCTTTCCTGCACGGTTAGAACAAGGGGTACTAGGAGGAAGTGTGCGCGGAGGAAGGATATGACGCAGAGTTCTCCCTCCTGTAGACATATGTGTTGTCCTCCTAAGTTGGGTAGGTTGTGCCACCAAACAAATGCTTGTGACGATAGCGCGAGTTTCCGGTTGCTTGTCCTCCTCCATGTCACCTTCATACCCTACTGAAATCTCCTCCTCGTTGGGGACTTGAGGTTCTTCTTCCTCGGGCTTCTTGCCTTTGTCGTTGGCGGAGGCCATGGTGCTCTAAACTTGAGAAGATTTCCTGACAGAAACAGATCGAAACGAAAATACGACGAGAACACGATGCACGAACCTCAGGGGATCCGGGCTGTTATATATTATGAAGTTTCAATGCATAAGGAAGGTTTTGACATGGAAACGAGGCAGAGACGAAGTTCGTGGGGGAGACACCCCCCTCAGGCGCGGCCAGGCCGGGCCCGCGCCTGGGGTGGGTTTTTCCACCCCGGGCTCCGTTTCCTCTTCAGTTTCGTCTCGTAACTTCCCTTATGTATTAAAAACATCAAAAATATAAAAATATTGGGGTTTCACGAACCTTCTATTTTCACCACTTTTACCTATTCAAAGACGAACTCTGCAGAATCCTTTTATCTTTCTCCTGAAATTTTCCTTATTACAAAACCCTTGCAAAAAATCAATAACAACATTAGTGTAAGCAAAAACAATAAACCTTTGGTAAACACTTCAACTGAAAACCCATCAAAACAAAAGCTTCTGTAAGAGGCAAATGCAAACGATGACAGAAATCTGTCAAAACAGACCAGCAGGTAAAGATTGATTTCTTCAAAGACCTTCCGTTGCTCAAATCAAAAAGTGCAGAACTGATGAAAGTTGGGTAACAACCTAGAGAACAAGATAAAAAAATGCAGCTCCATCCGAAGTACTGAGCTCCCTCATGAATTTTTACAACGCATCACAAAAATCTGTCCCAAGACAGCCACTTTTCACAACTCCTCTACTTCACAAAAGTAGTTGAACTTGACACAAAAACCAAAACAAAAAGGAAAATGAGCGGTTATGACTGAGGTAATAACTTCCAAGACTCGACAAAACTCTTGGGTTATCTCCCAACAAGTACTTTTCTTTAATGCCTTTAAGTTAGGCTTGAAACTTCCAAAGATGCTCACAAAGGAGATATATATTTGAAGTGAAAGAGAGCATCAAGAAGCAAATAACCAACACACTTGAGTCTAACCCACTTCCTATGCATGGGGGTATAATGATAAAATGAATTGTTGAAACAAAAGGCCACAAGCATAGGAAGACAAAACATATGCAACTTTAAAGCTTTCAACATAAAACGGGGAAACTTAACATCATTGAGATGCATAAAACCATGTTTCCCTCTCTCAAAATAACTTTCAGTAGCACTTTGAATAAAGTTGACAATATAACTGTCACTGGAAACAACTTTATCATCAGAATAAACATACTTACAGTCACCAAAAAGAGGTCCAAGGTCATAGACTGGATCAATAGAAGCAAGTTGTTCCATCTTGAAATCTTCATTAGGCAAGCTATTTTCACAAGGAGCTTTAGCAAATTTGGAAAAGTTAAACACATAAGACTCTCCATCAAACTTAGTTAAAACTTTTTCCTTCTTACAATCAATAATAGATCCACAAGTGTTCAAGAAAGGCCTACCAAAAATGATAGGACAAGTTTTGCTAGCTGCCGAATTAAGCACTAGAAAATCAGCAGGATACTTAATATTACCACAGAGAACCTCCACATTTCTTATAATGCGAATGGGGCAAATGGTCTCCTTGTTAGCAAGGTGAATAACCACATCAATGTACTCAAGCTCACAAGGACCAATCTCATGCATAATTTCCCTGTAAAGCTCACAAGGAATAGCACTAGAACTAGCACCAATATCACATAAACCATAGTAGCAATGATCACCAATTTTAACAGAAAGCACAGGAACACTAGCTTTTCTAGCCTTACTTGGATGAGAGATAATATTAGAAGCATCTTTACAGAAGACAATATGCTCATCCTCTATATTTCTAGTGAAAGTGTCTTTCACAATAGCTACGACAGGTTCATCATTCAAATGCTTACCAGGCTCCACAGTTTTTATTGTACCTTTGTTATTTGCATTAATAATCATAGGATACTCCTTTACCTTAGCTAGGAAAGTAATTTTCTCAACATGAGGTTCAGGCACAATATGACTAGTAGTACAAACTTTTGAGTACTTCTAATAGGAACATGACTAACAACATCTTTATACGGAGCATGATACTTATTACACTTCTTCTTGGGAATTTCAATGTAAGAGGCAAAGGATTTAAAACAGTTGGCAATACTTTGGGAATCAAGACCAAACTCATTACTAATATCACAGAAGTTATCAGTTTCCATAAAAGATTTAATGCATTCGTAATCATAGTTTATACTTGACTTTCTTCCTTTGTCATTCTCCCAAGCTTCAGTGTTATCTTAAATACGGTCTAGAAGATCCCATTTAGCTTCTCCTTCATACATGTGAATGACCCAGCACAAGAAGCATCTAGTAAATCTTTATCATGAAGAGAAAGCCTAACATAAAAGTTATTGAGAATAATATTGTTAGGGAGTTCATGAATAGGACATTTAAGCATTAGTAACTTCAATCTCCCCCAATCTTCAGCTATACTCTCTCCATCAAGAGGCCAAAAGTTATATATAAGATTTCTATCCTTATGAATCACACTGGGAGGATAAAATTTAGAGTAAAAGAGAGATGCCATCTCCTCCTATTCCATGGATTGTCCATTCTTCAGCAGCTTATACCATTCCTCAGCTCTCCCTTTCAAGGATATGGAGAGTAGCTTCTTCTTCACCTGTTCAGTTGTGATACCTGCACACTTAAACAACCCGCATAATTTATGGATAAAAAGCAAGTGATCACCGGGATGGACAGTTCCATCCCCAAAATAATAATTATCCATAACACGATTAACAATACTTGTAGGTATCTTAAAAGGATATATCTCAATAGGAGGTGGTTCATCTACTACCCTAGTAGTGGTAGTAGTTTTCCCAAACAGAAACCAAGTGGGTTATCCATATTGGAAACAAAGTAACAAGCAGTAACAAGAGAAATACTCACAGTGAAAGTTTCCCTTACCAGTTCCACTCTTCAATAGTGCTTCACTCCTCGGCAAGGCGCCAGAAAATAGTCTTGATGACCCACAAGTATAGGAGGTGTATCGTAGTACTTTCGATAAATAGGAGTGTTGATCCCAACGAGGAGCAGAAGGTGCTGAACAGTGGTATGGAGCAGGAAATCCCTGTGAATACTTAGCTAATGGATTTTTAGTGGTTTTCTGACAAGGCAAAAAAACAAAGGGCAAGTAACAGAAGTAACGAACAAACGGAGCAAGTGGCCCAATCCTTTCTTAGCAAAGGACAAGCCGTTGGAAATACTTATAAGGACCAAACGTTCTCGAGGACACATGGGAATTCTGTCAAGTGTTTTTGCTACAAATAGCTGAGTACTCTTCTCTGGTGTTTGTAGGTGTTGTGTGGGTGAACCTATGCTAACATACCGCCCTTCCTAGGACTAATACATACTTGTGATTAAACCCCCTGCAAACATCCGTAACTACAGGAAAGTAATTAAGATATAAATCTAACCATAGCCTTAAACTCTGAGATCCTAAGCTCCCTTGTGCAAAGGTGTCCTAACGGGGGTTCATGTTTCTATCACTCCGGCAACTCCACAATTAGTAGCCAAATACACAATGCATTCCCCTAGGCCCATAAATGGTGAAGTGTCATGTAGTCGACGTTCACATGACACCACTAGAAGAATAGCACCATAACTTAAATACTAAACCATTGAATAATAACTCATCACAGATTCACTACTAACAACATGACTTCTCCCATGTCCTCAAGAACTAAACGAACTACTCACAATACATCATATTGATGAAGATCAAAGATGATATGGTAATGGATAATAATCTGAACATAAACAATAATCCAATGGTTCCACTCATAAGCATCAACTACAATAGTAATCAACACAGGGAAAGTTTCCCCTAAGAAATAAAGCAATATCCAACACAATTGTTACAGCGGGACGAAGTGGTGGTGATGGTGCTGGTGGAGATGATGGTGTGGATGATGACGATGATGCTCCTGATGAAGCCTAGCTTGATGACGGTGTTGATGGCGACGGTCTCCACTCTCCGGGAAGGAACTCCCCCGGCAGAAATCTGTCTGCCGGAGAGATCTTTCTCTCTCGGTGTTTTCCGCCCCCTAGAGGCGGCGGAAATCTATCTGTGGTCGTTCCCCGAGCCTTAGGGTTTCGAAGGGAAGATATAGGCGAAGGGGCGGAGTCGGAGGCCGGGCAGGTGGGCCACACCTGCCCTAGGCGCGGGGTTAGGTGGGCCCGCGTATAGGGGGTGTGGGCCCCCTGAGGCCCCTCTTCGTTCCTCCTTATGGCTTCCTTCGTCTTCTTGTAAAATAATATGTTTCCATATTTTTCTGATCTTTGCGAAATTGCACCGAAACGCCTTCTTTTCTATCAGAATTTAGACTCCGGCAGTCCATCCTCCAAGAATCATCCAACATGCATAAACAAATGAAAAGCCATAAGTAATACCTCATAATAAGACAAATATCAATAAATATAGGTAAGTTATGATATAGAAAGGTGATGCAAATTGGGCGTATCAATCTCCATTGGGTCGACCCATTCGGTCACCCCAAACAATCCGTTTCTGTCCATTTGGGTCGGGCCGCGGTCGATTTGGGGCCGTGGTCCGGCGACCGCGCCCAGCGGCCCAACCTATATGCCCGTCTCCCTCCCGCCGTTTGACACCCTTGCGATGGGATTATAATGATGACGCGACGTCGGTTGTCAGCGTCGACGGCTTCCCGCGCGGCCGACATTTCCCGCCATCGTTTCTCGCGCGCGCCTCGCTTCCCGCAGCGAGAAAACTTCCCGCGCATCCCACGCTGTTTCCCGCCTCTGCCGCGGTCTATAAAAGACGACCGCCAGCGCGACGGAGACAAAAGCTCCAAAGCAAGACAAAACCAACAGCCGAAAAAGCTCCAGCCGCCAGCAGTCATGCCTCACCGCAAGATCGCCACATGGTCCAAGATCCGGGAGATGTGTCGCACCCGCTACTCGGACGTGGAGGTCGACGAGGTCCACCTCGAGGCCACAGTGCTGGCTTGGCGCATGGGCGAGGCGCAGGTGCTTGCTTTCGAGAAGGAAGGCGAGATCACCGAGTTTGCGCTGCAGCGGGGGGTGGACGCGGCGGCAACGGTGGCCGCCCAATGGGCGGTGACCGACATACACCATGTCGTTGCCAAGGAGGCGGTGGCCTTGGAGGCCACATCTGCGGATCTTCGCGAGATCCGCCACGAGGCGACCATGACCACGCTAGAGGAGGTGGCCAAGGAGGCCACCAAGGTCTCCATCCGCGAGCTTCGCCACGCCGCCAAAACGCGCAACAACGCGAAAGAGGCGAGGCGCGAGGACCTCGCTGACTCAGCGGCACAGGAGGAGCGCGTGGCTCTGGCCGTTGAGACGGCGGTCCGTTGGGGTCTCGTCGACGCCAACGACACGGAGGTGGCGGAGGACGACACGAGGAGGAGGGGGAGGAGGTGGACCGGCTGGAGGCACTGATCACTGTCCTCGTGCAGATAACGCCAGCGCTGGGCTTCAGCCCTAATGGTGCTTCGTTTCCGGCTCCAGCTCTTTCTCCTGCGGAGGTGCTCGTCCAACAGGAGGCGAGGGACCACTAGGCCGCCGAGATGGACAAGGCCCTGGCAAACTGGGCGGAGGAGGATCGGTTGAAGGCGGCGGGCAAAGCGCTGTCTCGCGACCATGCGCGCGACTGTCATCGCGAACGTGTCTAGCAGCGGGCCATCTGGTCCGCTAGGGTGGCGATCGACGGGGCCGGCGGCCGGGACAATGGAGGCCATGGCAACAACGGCGAGTAGCCGCCGCGTCGTCCTCCTCCAGCAGTAGCTATAGCCATAGCAGCAACAGTAGCATCCTTTTTGTAAATGGCAGGGCTTAAAAATATAATTAATAGCTATCTTAAATAATAATGTCTCACTTACATATGGGCCCGGGTGGCCAACGTGCAGTACACCCCGCGCTCTCCGCAAGCGTTCAGGCCGACGCAACCATTGCCCAAATTAGATGTACGGATGGATCGAGCTGGACACGTTTGTCCAGATGGGACGGACCGCTGAGGCGCCATGCACGCCTCGCATGTCCGCACGGATAAGTTCAGAAACGCTTGGACGGGATGCGTCGGCCAGGCGAATATGCCCTAAGAGCATCTCTAGCAGACACCGTAAAAGGCGGAACCGAAAAACGCGTTTCTAGGTCGCGTTTCACGGGTTTTTTAGGTCGCGAACGGCGGCGCAGAACAGAAAACAGAAACCCTAACCGAAAAAGGGAATATTCGATTTATATTCCGCCCGTCGCTTCGTCGTCCTCGTGTACAAATAGGAGGCACCGACGCGTTCATCCCCATCCATCCCCTCCCTCTCCAATCTCCACCGCGCCACCATGGAGGTGCCTGCGCTGAACTTCTACGAGGCGGTGATGTTCGCGCACTTCGACATCGTCGTGCCGCCGGCCGCGACGGTGCCCCACAGATGGCGCATCAGCTACGCGGGGGTGCCGGTGGCTTCCCTCCCGGGCCGAGCCGAGATGGAGAGCAACATCGCGGCGCGCCTCCGCCAGATGCCCATGTGGAAGAGGGCGCTGCCCCGGTACGCGGCGGCCAGCCCGTACTGGCTGACGCTGTTCAAGAAGTAGCGGAAGGCCAAGATTGGCAACTGCATCGTTTACGGGCGCGTGGTGCACCGGGATCTCCGCAACCGAGAAGGGCGGGAGAGGTTCTGGCCCGTCCCTGGACGGACCAAGTACACCGTCATCGCCGCCGCTCGCCGCGAAGAGGTGCTCCGTCTCGCGAACAATACGGAAATCGTGGAGGTTCCGTCCAACGACGAGGAGGAAGCCGACGGATCGGAGGAGGAGGATGACGGCGCAGAGGACAGCGGCAACGGAAATGAAATTGCTGACTAGTGATTGAGTCAATTAGTGTAGGATGTGAAATCGTAGCTTTATTTAGGAAGAATTTGTGGTTGAATCAATGAAATGCAACTATCTCTCCGCCTCGATTTAGATCTCCGTCCCGGATCAATTTCCGCCACAGCGAGGGTTGGGAACATGACCATCGAGTGCCAGAGGCCTTGTTGGCGGGCGGAATTTTTCTGCCAGGGGCCTGGGTCGACGACGGCGCCGGCGACGGGCGGACGCGGAAGGGAGGGGAACGCGCTGAAACTTCCCTCCCGCTAAGCATCCCGTGGTTCTACAGATCGGGCTCGAAACCTGGGGATTTAGCATTCCGTGGACGTGTTTTCTCGGGGGGGGGCTATTTTTTTTCGGTTCAGATGGTTTTAGGGCATTTGTTTTGGCCACTTTTAACACGCGAGACCGAGACCGAATAGTGACGGTTATTTTTCTGGTTCTGCTTTTTATGGCGTCTCATATGCTCTAAGGGCATGTATAGTGGTATCTAATCAGCCGTCTGTAAGAGTTGCCAACTAGAATATTTGATGAGGTGGCAGTAAGAGAAAGAGGAGAGAGAATGGGTCCGTCGGTAAGTTTAACAGACGATCGATAAGCCCGAAAACCCGGCCGCTATCGATGGCCTTTTCCCATTGTACGGAGGGTGCCTATACGGTAAGCTATAACCGTCGTCTTTTTCCTCTTTGCGGACGATCCGGTGTCCCAATTTCAATCATCCGGGCTTTGGTGGCGAGGAGACTGCCGGAGTTTCTGCACTATGGTCAATCTGCTACCTGGAGAGCGTCTTGGTTGTCGTTGATGTGCTTCTGGATGTGGACTCGCCGGCGGTGAGACAGTTTTTGAGGGATTGGGGCAGATACCATGGCAGGTGGCGGGCTAGCGGCTGTGGACTCGCCGACACCAGCGGCACCACCTGCGCACAAGATGGTAGCAAAGCCGCTGTATCCCGTCCCAAATATATGTCCACGGGGCGATGGATTTGGAAGCTGCACTTTTGGATCAATAGATTGTAAGCTTAGATTGATCTGGCTAGCAGCCTTATCTGGGGAGCTTCTGGTCGCCGCCGCGGTGATGGAAAGTGGGGGAATCCTCGTGCATTTAGTTAAGATTTTTCCAAGATTTTTTTTCTACCGTAGCTCTACAGACAAACAAAACGACGACCTATTGTATAAGCTGATTTATAGTCCCGTCGGTAGATGACATGAAAGTGTATTACAGACACAGCAGCTGTCTAAACTATTGCACATGCACTAAGGCGGCAGGGATAGGGTGACCCAGGTAGGACGTCCTCCAAACCGCAAGAGAACACTCCTATCCCCTTTCTTGTTCACCGTCGGTACCGTACCTCCTTCCTCCGTCCGCCTGAAGCTACGAGCCTGCAAGCAACTCCTCTGGCTTCAGTTCGCCATCTCACCTGGTTCTCCCAAGGATCAATTAGCTTCTCTTGCCCACCATCTCTTTGAGAAATTGCTTCGCCACACGTTCCTTATTGCCCCTGCTCGCGCCCACCAAATGCTTGTGGTATTCCCACAATGTCCTTCGCAATGCAACTAGCTTCCTACCCCCGCGCACCACTGCAGGCGGCCGCTTGGTCGTCCAATGTCAGTCCCCTGGCGCGGCTACCGCGGTGGCGGTGCCCTCGTTTCCGGGTGTCCGCGGCCTTCGACCAAGAAGGGCTTCTGACCGCCCTACGCGAGCAGACAGATCCGGAGGCGGCGCTCCGGATGCTTAATTCGGCGCTCGCGCGGGACGACTTTGCTCCGAGCCGCGGCGTCTATGAGGAGATCATCGGAAAGCTCGGTAAGGCCGGCGCTTTCGACCTGATGAAGTTACTCGTCAGGGAGATGCGGCGTGAAGGGCATGAGGCTCAAGTGGGCGTGGTGCGGTCGTTTATAGAGAGCTATGCGCGGCTGCAGATGTATCATGATGCCGTTGACTTGGTTCTGAACCAACTTGACTTGTTTGGTATGCAGGCAAACAGGGTGGTGTTCAATCACCTTCTCAATGTTCTTGCAGAGGGGAGTAAGATCAAGCTCCTTGAATCTGTGTATACAGAGATGGGCAATCGGGGTGTCAAACCTGATGTTATCACTTTCAACACAGTTATCAATGCATTGTGTCGAGTTCATCAGGTCAGGACTGCAGTTTTGATGATGGAGGAGATGTCTAGCCACCGTGTGGTGCCTAACGAGATGACATTCACTACATTGATGCAAGGGTTTGTTGAGGAGGGGAGCATCGAGGCGGCACTGAGGTTAAAGTCACGGATGTCAGAAATGGGGTGTTCACCAACCAGTGTAACAGTCAATGTTTTGATCGACGGGTATTGCAAGCTCGGAAGAGTGGAGGATGCTCTTGGTTACATACAGCAAGAGATTGCAGATGGTTTTGAACCTGAACAGGCCACTTTCAGCACGTTTATTAATGGTCTGTGCCAAAACGGGCATGTCGATCATGCCCTGAAAGTCATGGATTTGATGCTTCAGGAGGGTAGCGATCCAGATGTTTTCACCTACAATACTGTTGTAAACTGCTTGTGTAAAAATGGAGAACTCGAAGAGGCTAAGGGAATTATAAATCGGATGTTGGATAGCGGTTATTTGCCTGACACTACCACCTTCAACACTCTCATTATTGCCTTGTGCGCAGAGAATCGACTTGACGAAGCCTTGGACCTTGCACGTGATCTTACGGTGAAGGGTGTCTCTCCAAATGTGCATTCTTTCAATATTTTGATAAATGCTCTTTGCAAGGTTGGAGATCCTCATCTCGCTGTTCGATTGTTTGAAGAGATGAAGAGCAGCGGATGCACACCTGATGAAGTTACATACAATGTATTGATTGACAACCTCTGCTCATCGGGGAAGCTTGCTAAAGCTTTGAATTTGTTGAAGGAGATGGAAGTTAGTGGTTGTCCTCGGAGCACAGTGACATATAACATTGTAATTGATGGGTTATGCAAGAAAATGAGAATAGAAGAAGCTGAAGAGGTTTTTGATCAAATGGATCTAACAGGTATTGAAAGGGATGCAATCACATTCAATACGCTTGTTGATGGCTTGTGCAGGGCCGAAAGGATCGACGATGCAGCAACACTTATTGAACAAATGACAAGTGAAGGATTGCAACCTAATAATATCACTTACAATTCTATTCTAACTCATTACTGCAAGCAAGGAAACATAAATAAAGCTGCTGATATCTTACAAACTATGACGGAAAGTGGATTTGAAGTTGATGCTGTCACATACGGCACACTCATTAATGGTCTATGCAAGGCTCGTCGGACTCAAGCTGCTTTGAAGCTTCTTAGAGGCATGCGAATGAAAGGGATGAGGCCAACTCCAAAAGCCTACAACCCTATGATTCAGTCTCTATTTAGAGGAAATAATGGCAGAGATGCTCTGAATCTTTTCAGGGAGATGACAGAAGTTGGTGAGCCTCCTGATGCTTTCACATATAAGATTGTTTTCCGTGGTCTGTGTCGTGGTGGAGGGCCTATTAAAGAAGCTTTTGATTTCTTGGTAGAGATGGTTGACAAGGGTTTCATACCAGAGTTTTCATCATTCCGTATGCTAGCTGATGGTCTACTGAACCTGGGTATGGATGATTACCTCATAAGTGCTATTGAACTAATTGTAGAAAAGGCCAACTTCAGAGAGTCTGATGTTTCTGCAATAAGGGGATATCTCAGGATCCGTAAATTTTATGACGCATTAGCAACTTTTGGCCGTCTCCTGGAGATCAACAACCCTCGGTGGACTTATCGGTGATGCATCCAAAATGCATGAGAAAGTAGTATCTTGAAATTTTTGCTGGTTAGTTCATCAGGATATATTTATCTTGAATTAATTATAAATACTAGATGACTGCTTGTTACTTGTTGGAGTTGAAGTTAGCATTTAAAGATGTGTATCTTGTCTTAGAAACTCGTGGTGAATTGTTTGTCGTCATTTCCAATGTGAACCCTCTTTTGAGTTTTTCTATTTTCAGGGTGCTAATGTCAGAATATTTTGCTGCCTTCTCAACTAAGTCTTTATTTATCATAACTATTCTGTATTCATTTAAATTGTTTTATAGAAGTATCAGCAGCAACTAATATTCTAACTCCTAAATTTCTACAGTACCTCATCTCTCTCTATAAATCGTTTCGAGAACGCGCTTGCATAGGGGCTTCAGTTTTAGCATGTGAAATTTTTGTACCATTAGCAAAGATGATATACGACCAGAAAGAGGGAAACAAATTAAGATCCCAAGATGAAAAATGCTGTGCATGTGTATATATTAGCAAGGTTCTGTCCATAAATACATCGAAAGAATATATTGTAGCTCCCCAATGGAGCTTATAGAGGCCACCTGCCTTCTCAGCCATCGGATAGACCTTCCAAACAACTTTTGGTCGTCTGATTCAGCCGTGTGTGGTCCGAACCGTCGGATGAGGCCACCAAGTCAATCCTGGCCGTTTCTTTCCGCCACGCGTTTGTACCCGCACAACCATAAATGCTAGCTACATACACTGACGGTGGGGGCCTGCATCTTTCGGGGCCAGATGGTCAGAGACTGCTCCACGGCTGCTCATGGTGGACGTCAAGAAACGGGAGAGAGCCGCGGTGGCAGGGTCTTTAGTTTGGCTATAGTGGGCGAGGGGCGAAATCGGTAATTCCTGTCATTAGCAGTCCTCTCCCCAAGCTCGCACGCGCGTGGTGTACGGCGAGTCGTCGCCGTACACGATGCTACACCGCCGCCCTGTGAGAGGTTCCCCTTACCTGGCGCCACGGCCTCTCCCCTGAACCCAATCCTCTTGATCTTCTAGGGCAGCCGCCACACACCTAGGGTTTCATGTTTCCTCCCCAATTTCTCTGCCCTCTAGTCTCTCTCTGTCTCCTTTCCGGAGGCGGAGGCGCCTGCCGCGAGACCACGATCAGGTGGCGCGGAGACCCATTATCATGGTTTTTAAGGCGTTAGGGCATCATAAGGCGATGCAGGGGCGCTCTGACGCCTAGGCGACGCCTAGGCGGGCGCTTTGGACGCCTAGGCGCCTAAGGCGCCCATTTTTTCAAGGCGGGGGAGGAGCGCCTGGACGCCTAAGCGTCGCCTAGGCGACGCCTTTAAAACCATGCCCATTATGCTTCCTGGCGTGCGGCAAAGTCATCCTCAGCCGGAAGGAGTGCCTCGTCGGTGGCGTACCGAGACAACGCCGGCTCGATCCGCATTAGCTCGCCATGGAAGAGAGCAAGAATGTGTGGCGGCGCGACCAGGGAGGCTAGCAGGCGGCCGGTCTTGCGGGGAGGCCAGCAGGCGGCACGGGAGGCGGACGAGGCGAACGAGCCGTCCACATCATCATTGATCCGTCGTGCTCACCTTGTGGCTGATTGCTCCCACAGCACCCTTTCTCCCTCGTCCCTTCTGGTTGCTCCTCCCCACATGAGGTCCTCTGATTCTTTACTCACTAGATTAATTTCCATTTTGCAGCTAGGGTGGTCGTATGGTGCTTGCTCACGATTTGTCTTCCCATGTCATCCAGCTACTGTGGGATTCATCAGAGATGATGAAGGCAGGCTATGTGGGAGGAGCTAGGTGATGTGAGCTACATTTTCATTTTCCTTGTCTTCTCGAGGTTCTGCTAAGTTCTTGTTACGCTTCTATGGAAGATCTGTTAAGATTCTTGTTCTTATGTTAATTCCTGTACAAAAACATGCATTTGGGATCTGTAGTATGCTTGTTTTGTGCCTTTCTTAGTTTTAGAGAGAGTTTTTTCTTAGATTGTGCAAGAGATTGCTTTTAGTATCCTTTTTAGGTATATGCAGATGGTTGGTGTAGGATGGATTGAAGCTACCAAGATTTGGAGAAATTTGAAAGGTTCTTTTACATTTGTTCTGCACCAGACTGCCTTTAGTATCTTTTGTATGGCTTAGAGTGTAGATCTAGATTAGAGTGAGAATGGGTGGATGGTGGATTTTTCTTGTTAGTTCTGGTCATCAGATTGCCAAGCATATTGTTGTTTAGAAAATATTTTAGTTAAGATATGTTCTCTTTCTACATCTCTTCAGAAGATAGCAAAATTGTTTGTCTCCACCAGAATGGCCTTTCTTGATTCTTCCATTTATCAACATCTTGCCTGCCGATGGTCATTGCATTTGGCAATAGAAAGAATAGTAAATAGGTAAAAAAGATAAGCCTGTCCGTTCTGAAGTACTAATCTGAACTGAACTTTGCCCAAGAGAATTTCTTTTCACTACATGTTTGGGAACATTGTAGACTTTTCATAACTGTCTTATAGTTGCAACTTGCAGGGGATCAGATCAAGGTACACCTCATCCTCTCATGGATGAACACCATGAAGGCCACATTGAAGGCAGTTCTGCTAAATTGAGAGGTATTGACTCTGAACCTTGTTGTTGTTTGCGAGCTGGTACTATCTTGGCTCATAATAATTTGCGATATGTAAATGTGATACCTCAGTTTAGGTGCCGGCGGTCATGATTTAACGTACAACTTTAAGTGATTTAATATTGTCTCGCTGCTGGGCGTGGAGCCATGGAAGTGGAGGAACTATTTGTCGGCGGACGTGCAGGATAGTATGATGGAGCGATGCGAGCATGGAGACTGTGGCAGCGGGAGGGAGGGCTTGCCGGTGGCGGCCGGAGCTTCTCGTCCCTCATGTTCGCGACCTGCATTGCCTGCCATGGTGTGGTTTGTGCTTTATTTCATTTCATTTGCTCCACTGCTCGTCATGAGCGTGTATTGAGTAGCTGCAGTGTCGCGCGCTCACCAACACCGGAGCCTAGCGGAGGCCATGAAAATGTTCAGATACAATCTCAAGGCCATCGTTGAACATGTGATATTGAAGTGCCTCTTATCTGAATTTAGAGTGTGCTTTGTTTAATTAAGGCTATTCATTTAGTAGTTCTTGGTACTCTTGGTACTGCCATTATTTAATTAGTGCTTTGTTTGAATGGCCATATCTTCTTTCAGATTTGCCTTTTCTAATTAGTTATTGGCTTTGAGTGGTAATTTAATCGAACGTGTGCGTGTGTGGTCAAGTACAGTCAGGTGCTGCAAAGTTTTTGTTTTTAGACAATCGCCAATATGAGATGTACAATTGACAGTGTGTGTATGCCTAAGAGAGAGAATGTTTGACATGAGCCTCTATGATTTATTGTTGTGTAGTGTACTGGGATGAATAAGATTAGTGCATTGATTTCTTCAGCGTCTAAGGTGAAGTTGGCCCATAAACCGAGGGGGATAACCGTTCAAAGATAACAGTTGTTTATGAAGAAAATTTGGCCGCTATAACTCAACTTGCTTAGTAGTTACTGCAGAGCCACGTCAACTTGCTTTCTTTGTCCGGTGGCTTAAATTTGGCCCCTTCCCCTTTTTCCATTATTTTTAATTATTATCATACCTTTTGACGCCATTTAATCTGTACTCAGTCTTTTATGAGCAGTGCTTCAGTTTGAAACAAGTAGTTCTCTGTTCTGTGTCCCTGCCCTTTTTTCTTGTTTTGCAGACATATAGAGGGTTTTGATTTCTTGTATTGCCTGATGATTTTTGCACAGCAACTAAGGAACATATGCAAAAGTCGATTGAATTTCATTAGTAGTAAGTGAATTTGAAAATAAGCATTTAGATAATGAATATGAGTGGCAGGCACAGGGGTTTTGCTGGCTGTTGGCGGGTGCCATTTTTTATTTGTCTGTTTCTTGTTTTTGCAGTCTAAGATGGCTTCAGGTTTGAAGCATATTTTTTTGTTGCTATGTGATGCAGAGCATTATAGTTTTAGCTGTTTTGTTGGACCATAGACTAGAGTACATTTGAGCTGATCACAAGTGTATTTCTCACTGCAGACCAGAAGTGTTCCATGTCAATTTAGTGCATTTCTTGCTGCAGACTAGAGTACTATATAAGCCATAGTTTAGTTTGATTTCCGCTCTACCTCCTAAAAGTGTTCCATGTCAATTTATTGACGAGTATTTACTTTATTTAACTAGAAATCATTTGCTTCTTGATAGCAATATATGTATATATCACATATGCCTATGATAAAAAGCACATAGATGGTAGATGGGCAGGCAGCTATAGGAGCCATTGTATAATTCTAATATGCACTTGAGCTCCTAAAGGCATTCCCGTGTTGTCATATTTACAGCGCCGAACACATGTGGCCTGAGAAGCCTCACTTCCCTACTCCCTTCTACCTGTATAGTTCGCGTGTGAGATTTTGAGTTATCTACTCTTGGCTATTATTTTAGTAAAATAGAATTTTGAAAATTTCCACCATTAGCAGAATGGCTTACTAGGCATAAGTATTTGTTATTAGCTATTGGTTTAAAAAGAGGCTCGGTTATATTCTTATTCATTTAATCAGGTGCAAGCATTTGTTCAATTCCCTTTTTAAGTTCTAACCTTGAGCACCATAGACTGGTTATTCACAGATGCATGCCTCTGTTTCCAGTAAGATCTGAACAATAGTTGCGTATGACTGTACCATATAAAGGACATTTAGTTGCTGCAGAGTTTCAGCCACAGATTCTTTGCAGTCATCAGATATTCTATGCTTCGTCTGTATAGCAATGTTACTACCAGTTTTCTGTTGATAGGAAATGCATTTCTGTTTTTTTAGGTGATGTCTCTACATAAAATGCATGGACTAACAGAGAGAACATTGTCTGAAATATGCTAATATTCAGTAGATTTTCACAGGTAGGTGGTTTAGTCAAGTCTAGATTTCTGTAATATAGACATGGAATTGCATGATCTATTAGTTTTCTTAGATCTGTATCTCTGTAAAGTTCATTGATCGACAACACGTTTTCTGCACGCTTTTTGGCTGCCATACTACCATGATTCTGCTCAAGCCCCTCTGGAATTTTTATTTTAGTTGAATCACTTCTTGCGTATTCTTTCAGAATGGGTATATGTTTGTTCGTCGCAGCCAGAAGCTGCTCCTCGACATGATGGACAACCACTGCATCAAATGCAACAAGAAGATCGAAGCCCACAAAGGCAAGGCGAGTTCGAGAACCAGCTATTCTCCTCCTACGACTTCCTCTACCTCCCCATAGATTTCCAGTGAGTATCCTAATTATATTATATGGTGCCTAATGCTGGTCACGACCACACAACTTAATTTGCAACTTAAAATTGTGTGAAAGGATGGTTCAAGTGAAGTAGAAAATGTGGGGACAGAGTAAATTTGTAGAAACTAGGACAAGTTTTTGGGGTATAGCCGGGCAGTTCTGTGAGCTTGTGTGGGTAGATGCATATTGTGGTGCTAGGACTGTAGTAGTACTAATAAAACCATGTGCAGCTGGTCTGCAACCCATTTATGTGCCATCGCCTTGTTATACCAAATTGAAAAGAAATAGGAGATCACACCGGATCCTTCTCGTTTGTATGAAATGAATTGTTTTGTTGCATTTCCTGTTAATCGATCAGAGAGGGGTCTCTGTTCACATGTCTTTCTGTTCTCGCACATTTCCTTGCTGCCTCTCTAGGATCCTCCTCCCTCCCTCTCTACCAATTACTTTCTTGGTTGCTTTGCACAACCATGTGCTTCCATAACAAGGCCATTATGACCAGATAAAGAACATTGGGGCACGGCCTATTTTTCTACTGGTTAATGGAGAAAACATTATATGTAAGTATAATAGGGAGTGATAGTTTTCTTGAGATAAATAGATATCCATCCCCGTGTACTATGTTTATATCTGTTTGGATGCCTTGAAAGTAGTATATTGGGCATCATAAGATGGCCATCCAGGGTTTGGTCAAATTTGAAATGATTTGGATTTCCCATTTGTGATTTTCCAATCAGCTTTGATAAAAGATAAAGATTTGTTTGTTTATTCATTTAACCTGTTTGAGCCATTGATTTCAGCCTGGAACTCCTCATAAAACTTTATAATGGTGTCGTGAAACAAATACAAATGAGCAGAAAATCTAGCCCTTTGTCTTTCCTGTATGTAGCTCGCAACACATTCCAGGTATTTATTTTCCTTTCTGCAGCTCCGTGCTCATATGCGCAGAAGCACGACTACGGGGTTCTGTTTAGTTGTCATCGGGTATAGTTCATTCTGCCTCATGCTATGTTCTTTTCTCCCTTAGGTGATAATTATTATTATTGTAATTGTTGAATCATGTGGTCTTTCCATGATGGGTGGCTATGGATCCTGTTCCTGGCATTGGATTAGGCTGTGTCGTAGTTGCAGATGGTAGTGCGCAACTTCACCTTTGTTCTCAGCTGGTTTCCCACTTCCAGAGTGGTTTACTTTGCTCGACAAGAGCTCTTCTTTGCTCTGGCAGAGAAAGGTACTGACCTTTTTTTAACACAAGAAAGGTACTGATCTGTTCTTTAGTTTTTTTCGAGAATATGTTCTTTAGCTACATTAAACATATGGTTGCCACATCAATAAATCCAGATCATGGGGTATAAATCCAGATCAATAAAATTGGGAATACCTTGATGCGTATAGTAGGGTGATGTTCAGGTTCAGGTACAGCCATGGATCTCTTTGTCCATAATAAAGGAGAGACTGTTGGTTCTGGCCATCGTCAGCATTTTAGATCTATGCTTTGACATGTATTTCTACAGAGAAAAGTAACATGAAGCATTTTAGACGTATGCTTTGAATGTATTGTCATGTACACGATTGGTATTGCTCTCTACTAAAACTGTTTGTAAAAGGACAAATAAGAACACACTTCTTACAATTCTGCAGTGTACTGTAATATTTTCCTGAAGATTAAATCCAGTTAGCTAACTTTGCTCGCATATGATATCTTGTTGACTTGTTTAGTCTTAGTATTCATTCAATTTCAGTTGACTGGTGGCAATGATATGCAACAAATTGTCCATGCCACATACACATGTAAATCTTGATTTTTAGTTTTGTTTTCATGAAAGTAAGATTGTCGGTCTAGGAGGAGTTATATATATACATCTTTTGTCGTGCCAATATTTTGCCTCATCTGCGTGCACCGGTTTTGCTTTGTAACTCCTACCAGCAATGATATTGTAGCATTAGAAGATTACCTGCCTGCCATATTTTGCTATTACGTATATTTTTCATCTTTCGAGAAATCATGGCTTGTGTTTGTATGATGCATAGGCTATTGGATTACTTACGTATTTGTACTTGTCCGGTTTTCTGCCATTTGACATGGCTCTGTTGTTCTCATATTTGGTTTAATTCATTTCATTTTTTGGTTGACCAAATCTCAGAAAAAAGTCTGAGGTGTTTGTTCATCTGCATTATGCAATGGTGGAACTAATATCCTAAACTGAAATAGCATTTCAGACATATGCTAAATGTAGCATTTTACCAGACTGCTTGAAGATATATTAAGCTAGCTAATTATACAGAAAGAATGGTGATATTGGTCCATATAGCTCTAAATTATCGTTCGTTTTCTCAGTGAGTTACTTCCTATGGAGATGGACAGTTGCAGCCTAAGTTCCCTGAAGAAAGTGGCAGATCAGTTGGTAGAAATATTTAAAGGCTGGTATGGTCAGGAAACAATAAAATCCAGGGTGTAGATTATGTTATTTACTCCATTCATTATTCTGTGATTAAGGACTGAATGTCCATCCTTCCCATGCTGTGATTATATCCCTCCATCTGTTCAAACCATGACCTTGGTGAGCCCAGCCATGACTGTATTTTTTTTAACACCAGGAGTGGTGAACACGTGTTTTCTGTTTTTTCGCTTCATCCATAGATGCAATACTATTGAAGTATTGCATATACATTTACTGCTTTGGTTTTCTTCTTAATGAATCTCTGTTGGATTTGCTGGCAGGATTAGTGGACCTCAACAGGAGGAGCATGGGTCGCCATGTGAAAGGACTCTGAACTGAGTGTAAGTTATTCATGCCTTTCTCGGCCATGATTCAACCAGATTAAACAATGTTTGCCCAGCTTTTCCCTGACCTTACTGCAGGTTTCTGTGCAGCAATGTATCAAACCTCTCCAAGTTGTGTCGGCAGTTGCTTACATGATTCCGCAACCACATGTAGCCTCTCTCTTCTCTGTATTTCCTCTGTCTTAGTTGGTGCTTGCTCTGCTCAAGTCCTTGGTGTGACATCACGTTTCTTTTCATTGCATGGAAGACTTTATAAGACTACAAGCCACCAATAGGTGGGATTACAAAATATGAAAATGGCACTATAGTTGGCAACAAATCACAACATTGGCAGGGTCGGTTCACTTTGCGACTCGAATTGTGCAAGTTAGTTGCAAGTATTATGGGCTTTGAAACTTTTTTGCTTGAACTACTATAGGTTTTAGGCTAGGTTATAGAAAAGCTTTGTCTGAACTTATGTTTACTATTATATGTGTTGTTTGCTTGACTAGGTCTTGAGAGTGGCACTTTTCAGAGATGAGGTTCAAATGGGAGATATCATGGACAGTAGTCAAATATTACCTGAGGTAATACATAGTTCAACAATTATTATGGCATACAAATATTACCTGAAATATCTGGAGTGTGGTTATACTCCTTATAAATTAAAGATTGAAGTCATTGTAGCCGCCTGAATCACTCACCTTCTCAGATTTACTGAAAATTCTTCCTCAGCAATCATCATTTACTTTCTTTTGGTACCTTGGCCTAGTGCACCAAGATGCAAGAAAGTGTCTCATTTCTAGGGAAAAATCATCCAACTGATTTTTGTGGAGTGAACGATATTTGTGCACCTGTCATAATTTGATCCTTCCAGCTTATGTAGTTAGTAGTCACAGACTTTCATTTGTTTGGAGTTTGGATTATTAGCTATCTAGCACACGCAAGAAATCATAGTGAGGTTATACTTTTACTTACTTTTGTCTTGCTACATAATATATGGTGCTTAGAGTATTACTTTTTACAGCAAGCCAGGTAAACTATAGTATACAATCTCAAAATTATGTAATTTTGCTAACATATTGTTAATGTCATTAGATCAAAATCTCATCATGTTTTCCTTATCTTACTGGTTCATTCTGTGCTGGGGCTATCCATAACGTCGGTTACAGATGACAATTAAGTTTGACAGATTTACAGTACCCAGCATCGCCATATCCTTATAAAACTTGGTCTCTGAAAATGCCTATTCATACACACTTACACAGGATATATCATATGTTTGTGTTCTATTTTGCTACATTATTGGCACATTTCAGTAAATCTTCTTTGGTACACATGCAGATTCGCCATATTGTCTACGTAGATGTTATTCTACGGATCTTACCGCCTGATCCCTTAAACCACCACTTTAGCAACACATGAAAAGAATCTGATGTTTCTTTTCTCCGAAAAACAATCTGTTGTGGCTCACATACCTAGATCTATTTTGGGTGGAGTAGAGTGACAACATATTGGGGAGGGACTGTAATCATTTGTGCATGCTCTATATGTCGGGGCATTTACTTCTGGACCTCGATCTATCTGTGACTGATCATCTTTCTCATTGCTCTCAATAAAACTTCTAAGAAATTCATATGCAAGATCTTCGAAATATGTTGCCGTGTATGACTATCTAGATTTATTCTCCATCATCATCTTGATTTTCATACTTTTACCGAACTTTATTTTTCAACGTACTCCGGACATATCTCTAATTATAACCTATACTGTTAATATGATGTGGATAACTAAAGTAAAAATAGCTCTTGCCAACCTAATGGTAAATCCAACTGCATAGGTTATCCATATCTACTTGACCATCATAGGCGGGCAAGCGCACGGCAAGCCGCGCGTCCCTACCTACTACTTTATATTGGTAGGGTTACCATATGAACTCTGGTAACCACCAGCTGTACGTATAGCTAGACCCCGCACATATGACAGGCTTGCAAGATTTAGTAAACTGAACTATAAAGAAAAAAAATGCAAGATTTAGTAAACTACCGAAACTTGAAACAGAGAAAAATCCATACATTTCAAACATTCCAGTCAGTAGCACCACCACTTTGTGTTCATACAGAGCAAAAGTTTCATTTTTTAGTAAACTCAAAACCCTACCCAAACCCCTACCAAATTCGTGGCAAAATCCAAAATCTTTGGCGGTCAGGATAGCTACGGGTTCAAAATCAATCAAACAACAATGCGATTGAGTTATGGTTTTTGCGACTTTATCGTAATCCGACGGTGGAGACCCTTCCAGCTGACGAGTTGGAGCCATCGGAGCTGCTTCGTTCTAGCGGAGATGAGCCGCTGCGGCTCGACTCCACTAGAGCGGAGACGATGACCGGCGTGCCGTCTTCTCTTTGACGAGCGTCCGCGTGCGTGCTCCGTACTCGGCCTCTCCGCTTTTGTTTCTTGCCTCGGCCTCTTTGATCAGCAACATGACAGGAACGGGGAAATAAGGAAGAGGAGGCAGAGTGGTGGACGAGCTAAAGGCAATCAATGCAAACCAGGGGTTTTCCTATAAGATTGCCACCGACTAAAATGGCACACCCGCTGCCAGAGGGTCCCACCCTGCCACGTCACGCGATACATACTTGATATGCCGCGCCAGCGTTTGCGATGACCGTACGCTGAGCCATACCGCGTTTTCCATGATTGTAAGCTGCAATTTCAAGAATACGAGGATGAATTTGATTTATACGAACAAGTTGTATGGTCTCCGATGTATTTTACTCTTACCTAAACTAGCAAAGTACCCGTGTTTTCCAATGGCTCGGTTACAACCCTAAAAAATAACATTTTCTTTTGAGTGTTACAATCCTAGAAAATAATTTATATTCTTTTGATTTTTCATAGACCATAGCCAGCGCCGGCCCTGAGCCAGTGCAGCCAGTGCGGTGGCACAGGGCCCGATTGCTAGGGGCCCCACCCAGGAACGCACATGCACGCATCAACCGATCGGCTCAATCGCTGCTTCAGGCCCTTGTACGCAAGTCATGCATGTATCACTAATGAAGAAAAGAGTGTTATTCCTAGTCGCATCCTTTGTCAAATCAATTTCTTCTCTCTCTATTCTTTTGGTTTCCACCGCCGATGGTGGGCGCACTCTCCCCTTGAGTAATGGAGTCGATTTTTCTCTAAATTTACCTCCGTTTAAAATAGATGTCTCAAATTTGTCAAAATTTAGATAAATCTAGACACTATTTAGAACATAGGTTCATTTAAATTTTGATAAATCTAAGACATCTCGGGACGGAGGGAGTAATATAATATTACTGAACAAAAATATATCCCTTTTTAGGTGATTAATGGAGGAGTTGATTTTCATATAAATTCATCCTCAATCTGCAATTGTCGGTAGAATTCTCGGCCTCTTCAGGTACCTTTTTTTTAAAATAAAACGAGTTTTTTGTTCAATATAAATATTATACGTGATTTTGTTCAATACTTAAGTCAAATAAGCAAACACCTCTTTGGCTATGTGCATCAATTGATGCAGAGGTCGGGGCTACGCTCCCCATTTCGGAAAAAAAAAGCAAACACCTCTACAATTACTACGGGGCCCCAATTTTTTCTTGCACAGGGCCCCTGGCATGTCAGGGCCAGCCCTGACCATAGCACACATGTCTATGCGTTTCAACCGAAAAGAAAAACAATATGTGTCGTAACTAAATTGTACTCCTTCTGACCCATGTATGTAGACAATAGACAATCTGAGTCTATTAATTTTTGTTTTAGATCGCTTACAAGTTTATTAGCCCTTGTTTGACCAACCGGCCCAAGATGTCAAGGCGCAGAAGCCAACACAACACAACACGTTGGTGTCCTGATCTACGTAAACACATATTGTACCTTTGTTTGCCCCTCTAAAAAAAGATCCTACCTTCCGCTCAAAAAAAAACCCTAAATAGCATGCTCGATCCTCGAGCCTGATCAGCCAACATATAAGACCATCTCCGGCGGCCACGGTAAAATCTTGCTCTTGCACTAAAACCTGCTTTTTTGGCGCGAGAGCCCGCGTCGTGCTCTCCAACATACGCGCTATCTTCCTGTGCTTGGAAAAACTTTGCCCCGCACGGTTACATGCGCTTCTTTTGACGCACCGAAATGACGCGTCAAATCAAACCGTCGTCACTTCAGCGCGCGCAGACTCGTCTTCCCCCTCCCCATTGCTTCATTGCCGACGCGCCGTGCCCTCGCCACCGCCGCCATGCCGGGGAAGTTCCTGGTACCGCGGCGTACACGCACCCAACCAGCAACTACTACGCCAATATCTGGTTTGGTGACGACCGCATCGGCCTCGGCACTGTTATATGTTGATCCAAATTCTACAAAGTATAGGCCAACTTCTGACGAGTGGAGCGAGGCCCGTCGCGCGGCGTACGGATCGTCGAAGACCTAGGTTTCCACCGATATATAAACCCCTTGTAAGCCGCCGGTTGGTTGAGTTGCATCTGTGAAATCCCCGGCGTTTGTAAACACTCCTCGATATAGTGAAGTTTCGCTGGCTGGCGCCCGTGGTTTTTTCCTCTCTTTGTTGGAGAGGTTTTCCACGTTAAATCTGTGTCTCCTTGCTGTGTTTTTCGTTTTCGTTCTTCGTTATCTTCTTGTCGCGATTGTAACAGGCACCTTGGAGGGCGGCATTGCATGGCGGCTCGTTAGTGTCGTTCCTTTATTCCGGGAGCTCCTATTCCCCGCTTATTGCAGAGGCGAGTGGGTGTTCCGCCTGAAGCACCTACTTCACGGGCCACCCCACAGGTGAGTTTTTTCTCTTTTTTTTGCATTTTTTGTTTCTCAATAATAAAATAGCTTAGATTTTGAAAAGATAAATTTGAAAATTGTTCAACTTTAAAAAATGTTCAAATTTTAAAAATAATCGAAATTAAAAAATGTTCCTAAAAACCAATTTTTGAAAGATGTTTAGATTTGAATTTTATTTAGATATTAAAAAATTCAAGATTTAAAATTGTTCTGATATACAAAATGTTTCGGTAAAAAAATAAATATAAAATATAAAATTATGACACAAATATAAAATAAGAAAACAGAAATGAAAAAAAAAACAAGAGTAAGAGGTTACCTGTAGATGGGCCGGGCTAGCATAGAACCTCTTCGACGACGCGCTATATACACATCACGTTAGGTAATGAAGATGAAACACCATTTTTCCCATCTTTCACTTGATTGTAGGGTGGGCTGTGACCCACCTAGAATTAGAGAATTTTTTTACTACCAAAAAAATCTAATTGTGGCCCATAGCTTGTAAGTGAAAATACAGGAACGAGGTCCGAGCCCTAGGGGGCCTTTTTCCTGTCACAAGGATTGAAAAAGATCCTTCACAAAAGAGTGAGTGTGGACGAAAATATGTGGAGTTGCCACGACCTTTGTATCATTTGACGTTGTTTTCAATCTTCACCTGATGCTTATTATTCTTAGCTACACAAATGACATGTCTCAATCGTTGCAAAATAGAGACCAAGATATTGTTAATGCGATGGCACTTGATATATTGGCAAAGGATCAAATGCAAGCGTATGAGTGATCATGGATGGGAGGAATTTCCTGCCAAGGTGACATTGTTTCGCAACAAACATGGTATTGAAGTTCCTTCACCGAAGGATAATGTTGCTCATGTAAGATCACATCAGAATTATGAAATACAATCAAATGATGATCGTTATAATGGGGAAGTATATCTTGGGGTCGTTGATCAAATTATTCAAGAGCTTGCCAATTGTTTTGATGAGGTAACATGCAAGACGTGTTTATTTGCATGTCGTCTTTGAATCCCTTGATTCATTTCCTTCTAATGATACACAAAAGGTAATGAGACTTGCGAAATTCTACCCCGATGACATATTAAGCATTGATTTGATGAGACTAGAATTATAACTTGATGCTTTTATCGAAGATATGATAAGAGATGATAGGTTTAGATGTCTAAATCATCCTAGTGAGCTCTCTATTATGCTTGTTGAAACAAAAAGGCATGTTGTTTATGTTATAGTCTACTTGCTTCTCAAATTGAAATTGCTCTTACCGGTGGCGACGACCAGTGTTGAAAAGAGTATTTTCTGCAATGAGTCTAGTGAAAAATAAGTTGAGGAATAGTATGAGTGATGAGCCCTTAAACCATTGTTTGATGACATTAATTGAGTGAGATATGTTCTTGAAAGTAAGTGAAGATGATATACTTGAAACTTTCATGACAATCCGACAACATAGAGTTGTCGAGAGATCCGGGGTTGTCAAGTCCTAGTGGTGTAATTTCTATTCATGTTATATTTCATCATATAAGACTGTTAATGTTTTGGACTATTTTGTACTGGAATCACACATTCGAAACATACGTATTGAACTAGTTTGTGCAATATTGTGAACCAAGTGGCTACTTAATTGTCTTTTGAAAAGAATTAATGCACAAAGGCTAGCGCATTTTTTTTAAGTGTGCCTACCCTCTAGTTTTTCCCCGACGTCCGCCGGTGTCTTAGGATGTCTCTACTTTTGTCCGGCCTTCACTGATTGTTTTGTGTTAACTTGCATTGCACGGTGTTTGAATATCCTACATTGAGTGCATGTTCCAAACTTCAGATTACACTATGTTTGTATGTCATGCTTTTTTTTCCTGTCCCGAATACGTACATGTTTTACAGTTCCTTAGACAGGAAAAACTAGCTGCACATGTACACAATTGCTCCGTCATGTTGCTTTTCCCAGTTTATAAAATAATGGAACAAGAAAACTCCAAATCTAAAAAAAATTCCATTTTCATATACACGGTTTAGTAGTACAAGTGTTTTGTTTCCCCTGATCTACCAAATAAAGATCCAGTGAAGAACAAAAAAAGAACAAGACTCAAGGCAATTACAGAGATTTCTCGATCGTGATCATGCACTTGCTGTTTCCTTATCAGGATCGTCAGAAGCAGGGAACTATCCCGCGAACCGTAGCCGCCTTCCCGCCATCCTCCACCTTCCTCATCTTCGCGGGGTGATCGGAATCTTCATCAGCCACCGGGGAGCCGTCACTCGCCCGCTTCTTCCTCCTCGCCTCCTCCGCGGCGTCATCCGCGGCCGCCATGCCGAGCAGATGCTGCACCTGCTCCATCGCTTCTGCCAGCCCAGGGACCTGCTCCTTGAGAGCACTGCAGGCCTCGGTACCCATGCTCTCGTACGCCGCCATCGTTTCGCGCAGATGGTGCCTGTTGGCGGTCGCCAGCAGCCGCGTGATGGAGGCGGCGGGCGGGCGCCCGGAGACGAGGGACGCGGCGTGTATGGCGTCCTCCAACCCGACGGGCTCGTGGTCGGCCTTGCGCTTGCGCGTCCTGTCGCCGAGGCCGACCCGCAGCGGGCGGCCGCGGAGGAAGTGGCCGTTCAGGTTGCGGCAGGCGCTCTGCGCCGTCGCGTCGTCGGCGTACTCGACGAAGGCGTAGCCCTTGCGCTTGCCCGTGGCGCCGTCGGTGGCGAGGCGCATGGAGAGGACGGGGCCGACGAGCTCGCAGGCGTCGCGGGCCTCCTCCTCGGTGGCGTTGAAGGCGATGTTGCCGACGTAGACGACGCGGCTGCAGCGGCAGTTGGCGGACGCCACGGCGACGGCGTCCATGGCTGAGTCGAGACGAGACGTGACGACGGCGCGCGTACGATCGATCCGGATGCGTGCGTAGGTGAGTGCGATCGAGATGGCGGTGAGATCGGTGGATGCATCGGTGCTCCAGGTTCCAAATAATATAGCCTGCAGTGGGGCGCGATCTCCGTGTACGAACTGGAATCGGAGTCGAATTGCGCGTAATCCTGTTTCTGAGTCGAACGGGGCCGTGGCAATCTCTAGACTGGTAGCCTGTTCTTTAAGTTATCGGATTCTAGACATAACGATACATCCGTATGGAGATTCGCTATGCGGTCGAGTTGGGCCGAACAGCATGGTGAAAACACCGGAAACATGGGGCCCAATTGGAAAAAACATGGCCTAAAATAAGTACGTTACGGGTTAAACTAGTTCTGGGCCAGAAACCGAAAACAGCAGAACGGAGACATCTTTCTCAGTGAATCTGTCCCGCACACCTAGTTTGTCAAAGTTGTTGTGACTTCTAGAGTTTTGGACATCCATTTTTCAGGACTCATATTCATCAATATTCAAATTTATTGAGAAGTTCATGTCTGATATGAACTTAACAGCCGCAACTAGTAAACCAACACGGAGTGGTCACCCTCGTCGTCAGCAACCTCCCAATGGAGAAATATTTAGTTTTCGGGCACCCGGTGAACAGAATATCAAGTGTTTCTCCCACTTAAAAATTTCTTTATGGATTTATTGAAAGGAGCGTCGGTTATTCTGTTTAACAAAATCTATCAAAGGACTAAAGGAGATACACGGTATCCGCAATTCCCCTCCTCAAACATTTGATCACTCAGATAGTCACTTCATACATATACTTCAACTACACATATACTCCCTCTGTTTTAAAATATAAGATGTTTGCTACATCTATTAGACCGGTGGTGGTATACATGATTATTCAGCCTTACAAGAAAGAAGAGCATGTGATGATCTACGAATTTAATGGATTCCCACCCGAGTAGGTGCAGCAAGTGGAACTATCGCTGCAAAAGCATCTGTAAACATTCCAACCAAGGGAGGCACATAACCTATTGCATCCATTAACCGAGCAGATCTTTTTCATCTTTCTACACCCAGTAACAGGTCCATAGTCCATTGTACCTGCGCAAGATCAGTCACACACAGCATCCCAACAGCAAGTAAGTTATATATACACGTTGAATTACTTTGGGTCTATCTTTCTATAAATAAAATATTATATATTGCCAAATTAAAATAAACTAAAATATATAAGAAACACAAAATTAATGAATGCATGCAACACAAATATGTGCATATGCTCCTACCTGCAGCATGACAGGACATGAAAGTGGTGGACATGAGAATAAGAGCTATCAAGCACAATGCTCTAGTGTTCTTCATAAGCGCCATCCTTAGTGTTAGTAGCTGGCTATTATTTTGCTCTTGCTTGTTTGCAGTGCATCCATGTCCCGTGGCGCTAGTGTTTATATAGCGGAGTGAGATATTTTGTATACACACAAATTAATTGAATATTTCAAATTGATACTAAAGTATATATCGGTGTGAGATATTTAGTATGCACACAAATTAATTGAATATTTCAAATAGATACTAAAGTATATATCGGCATGAGATATTTAATGTGCACATGAATTAATTGAGTAGTATGTGGACATCTGGTTGATAAGGTCTCTTAATTTGATATTTGAATTAATTAATTTTCAAAACAAGAATGGTAGCATCTTAGCTAAATTCGGATGTTTAAAAACTCTTACTAAGAAAACCCGGTCTAGTTGGGCCCAATAACAACCCACTATGAAATATTCAGCCTAGTTGAGATTGAGCCCATTCCAATTTCACAACAGAAAAATAAATCAGCTCAGCACCTAAAAATCTAATAGTCACCGAATTTCCTAATAATTAGAACCAGAATTCAGCATAGTCCAACAGTCACATTCTCACATCACATGCCAATCAAAAGATAATGTTCACTAATACAATTAAGTTCACAACCATTCGAGCTCACAAAATCATACATATCTTGGTGACTACATGCCACGATCATAGTACGCGTCCTCCACAACAAATACATAGTCGACAGAGCTTGATCACTACCACGGCTATGCGGATACATTGTGTCCAAACATGGATGGCCAAGGGTTGATCCAAAATGTGGCGGCGGTAGGAAATTTCTAGAGATGGGGCGTGCACACTTAAAAATTTCTCGAATCATCGGTGTAAACAAAAAATTTGCCCATGAAACCATTGTTTCAGGCTGTGCGACCGACCGGTGCCACTTTGAGCGGTGTATATCACCTCCCCGCCCTCTGATCTACCGGCATGCTCAACCAGTTTAGGCATCGCCTGTAACATGGAGTATGCAGCAATGATTTGTGCGGCGGGTCGACATGGGCCAACCAAATTGGACAGACTATTAGGGCATGTACAATGGTAGTGAAGGAATCCTTCCCTTAGCCCTCCACATCATCTAGAGAAGAAAAAAAATACTAAAATTGTATAATGCATGATTTTTTATTGCTATCTCTAATAGTCGTGGTGGCCTCTCCCCGTCAGGGATCCCCTTGGACACTCGAAGGTAATCGCCCCGATAGCGATCTAATAGCGGCGGGGTCTGGAAGTTGGGGCGATGGCCTCGAGCTTTGATGGCGGTCCTCCCTCGGCGGATGGCGGCGTGGGTCGCATCTGCTAGCAGGGGCACGGTCCTAGGGTTTCTCTCACGCCAAGACAAAGATCTGCCTTCTGCCTGTTTCCATTGATCTGGTGTCAGTGTCGTGTTTCGGAAGGCTCCCCCGACGAACTTCCATGGACGATTCATGCCTAGAGATTGCTGGAACGGATGGTATTCGACTGCGTGCAATTTTTTCTGACCGTTTGGTTTCAGAGGGAACGAGGCGAAGCTCTCCAGTCTGTTGCCATCGTGAAACATGTCTTTAGTTTCATGGTAAAGTCAGTGTCCGAAGAATGTCATGGAAGCCAAGATTTGTGGACTAGCAAGGGTGGATCGAGTCCTGGTGGCGATGATAAATTGGCTTGGTGATTCGTAACTTGTAGCAGCGGCACCGGATAGTGGGGATGACAGCATAGGAGGAGTTCATAGTCTTACCTTACAGGGTGAAAATCAAGGTCTGGCCTTAATTGGTTGTGCCTGACAATGACCTTGTTGAAGGCATTGTTTTGTGAGCGAGGACTTTCTTCAGGGTAAAAATCCATGATCTTTGATCGGGCGGCGTGGTGCTTGTGCTCTGTTTTCTTTTTGAAGGCGTCGCTATTGTAGATGTTGGACTTCTGGTGTGGATTCGGTGGGGTTAGTGTCGCTCCTACTAAGGATCTTATCGTTGTAGCGTGTCTTTTCTTTTTTGCAATTCTTTTTTTTTGTTTATGTGCATCCGTTATGCCAATAAGGTAATGCATTGTTGCAGAGGCTGAGTATAATTGGTATCCTCGCAATATTAATATATGCTCCTTTCCAAAAAAGGAATTGTATAATAGTTTTGTTAAGGAAAGATATTAATATTAACTATTTTATTAGTAAGAAATTGATTTGTTAAGGGAAGATATATTGTACAATAGTGAAAATAGTCTTCTCCTAATTTTAAGAGATCATTCCTTAGATAAGAAAATACAACCTTCTTTTTCTTATTTCTCTTTTCTCTAGCTAAGCAAAAATTCAACATTCAATCATAAGGATATCACCTTTCCTAAGCAGATTTTGGCTTTACCGCCGGCTCCACAAACCACCTCCCAACATTGGAGCGACAAGGACGAGACCTACGTAATTAATAAGACAACACGAGACGCGGCGTTGAAAGTGCAGTTAGCCGCGCCCGTGCACGCACAAAATGCTCCTTAACCCAGTCGAAGAGCCGAAGCTTTAGAAATTAGAATAAGTGCAACTCGCCAACCCAATCCGTAGGAGTGTCCGGCAAAAAAGCTTTGGGTGCTACGTACGCAGCCGTGTGATCTACGCCGGCGGGGAGCAGTGGCCGTGCATGGTTCGCCCTTTTGCTCTCGGTGGCTGTCCCACCGGCGGCGCCAAATACCTGGATCTCTGGCCAACCTCAACCTGGAGAAGTTGCAGCTCAGTTTGATCAAGCAAAGGAAGTTAAAAAGTTGCACCATCCCGTCCTGACAAGTTATGATTATGCATGCAGGTGGATAAGATGTGGGGCCGCCGCGTTTCTTTGGAGTAGTGATGATGCTGTCTGTCATGTCGACCCATATACGCACGCGCAGGCAGCAGAAAATGCGTGCATCCACCTCCACCTTCACGCTGGACCACGAATCCACGATGGTACTTACCAATTCGATAAGGTCAGCAAGAATCTCGATCATGACAAGACCAGCAAATCAAATGGTTTCACTTGATCTGATCAAGGAAAGAAAAGGTTCCTCTCGATCTCGTACCGTGGCTAGATGACGCACCAAATGGCGTCTACACTCCTGTTGCTTCACTTCTCCCCCCCCCCCCCAAGAGATGTACCAGAAAATACCCTCTGTCCACCCAAATAAACAAATCATCCGAGAATGCATGTATCGCCATCGAAGAAGCAGCAAAAGCGTCGATTGATCGGCATCTAATATATCCACTTGCTCTAGCTGTTCCTTTGTGTATTCCCAAAGGCTAACACTGCTGCTCCCTTCCAGGTACAACGCCGTCTGCTCCGCCCAGGCATCGCCATCATCGTGTACCTACATACATACCGTACGTGTCGAATGCTCAAAGCTCCAACCCATCCAGGTCCAAAGCTAAGCTGAAAGGTTAACTACCGGAACCGGAAGCTAGCAGAAACAGTAAGCTCTGGACCAGATCCACTCATAAATCTGCTAGATTGCCGCCTCTGGTTGCGATGGGAACTTGTTACGTGCGCACGTGAAATTAATGTGTGTAGACTTCCCGATAGATCGGAGAGAAGAAACGCACATGTGTAGGTTGTGATCTTAACAGCGGACCAAGAAAGGCTGCGCGATCTCTCATTTTTGCGTGCCAAGAAAGGGCGTGCGTACCACACAAAGGACCACACACGCACAGACACACAGCGAGGCTAGCTACAGATACTGCTATATATTGCCATCTCCGAGTGCCAAATAAGGCAAAGCCAGGGGCCAGGGCATACTGGAAGCTGCATACGTGTGCATGCTTTGTCCGGTTAATTAGTTTGGATACGATGCTTGCTGCCCTGCCGATAGCATTTTTTATGGCTTGCTTGCAGCTGCAGCAGTCTCATATAGATCTGACATCTCAAGTTTACTTTTCTATTTTTGGTTGAAGTCAAGTTTTGATCGATCTCGTATTTCTTAGATAAAATTTTGAACTTGCCGAACATGTAATTAGCTTTTTCTTTTGGAAAGGAGCATATATTAAGATTGCAAAGATACCAATTATACTCAGTCTATGCAACAACATATTTACCCTAGCGGTCTTACGGATGCATACAACCAACAAAAGAAGAAAAATAACAAAAAACAAAAGTCCCCGCTACAGCAGTCCATTGTTTGCCTGGAGCAAGAAAACGGTAGGAGTTGTTTCAAAACCCATTGAAAAGCTAAGAAAGAGATGAGAAATTATAAACAGGAGGTTTATGCGGCACAACCAAGAGGAGAAAAGAAGCATTGAGGGGGACTTGAATAGTTTACTGGAGCAAGAAGAGCTATACTGCAGACAACGCTCAAGAATTAATTGGCTAAAAGAAGGCAATCGAAAAACAAGGCAATCCAAACACTATTTTTTTCATCAAAAGGCAACATGGAGGACAAGGATAAATAAAATTGAGCATTTGGAAAAAACTGATGGAAGCATGATAGAAGACAAGGAAGAAATGAGTTTGGCAAATGACTTTTGCTTCGGTGTCCCCCCTCTCCTCCAAACTTACGAAACTGAAGACACAAGAATGACCGGGATTGGCTGATACCCCTTAGGTTTGGAATGCATGAAGAGGTATCAGTCAATCATGTCCGTCCTTCTGTTTTCAGTTTCATAAGTTTGAGGGATAGGGGGACACCGACTTGGCAAATAGTTTCTTTCAAATTGTATACACTCCAGATCAAGATGTACATCTAGAGATTATTACCAATATAGTACATGCTCAGATTTCCCAACACTTGAATGAAAGTCTTTGCTAAGATTATTCTGATGATGAGATTGGCAACACCCTTTTTCAGATCGGACCCCTCAAAGCACCGGGTAAAGATGTATTTCCAGCAAGATTTTTCCAACGCCACTAGGGTGTCTTTAGGGAGGATGTTATTGCTGCGGTAAAAGAATTCTTTCGGGGTGGAAATATGCCAAAAGGAATAAATGACACAATTATTGTACTTATACCAAAGAAGAAAAACCCGGTGTCTCCGAGATTTTAGACCAATAATCCTTTCCCGTATCATTTATAAAATGGTTTCAAAATGCATGGTTAACAGATTGAGACCATTGCTACATGAAATAATTGCTCCAAACCAAAGAGTGTTTATCCCGGAAAGATTAATAAGGATAACACACTTTTAGCTTTCGAATACATACACTCATTGCAAAAAATTGGAGATGTAAAAGGAAAGTTTTGTGGCTACAAACTTGGCCTTGCCAAAGCATATGATAGGGTCGATTGGATTGGAAGTGCCTTGAAGATATCCTTTGGAAACTCGGTTTTGCAAACCAATGGATCATATGGGTTATGACTTGTGTTAAAACAATTACATGTTCAATCCGCTTTAATGATAACCTTCTAGAAAAGTTTATGACAACTAGAGGCCTCTGCCAGGGGGACCCTCTATCACAATCCCTCTTTATTTGTAGGAGATGGTTTGTCAAGACTCCTACAATAAGAGATTGATATAGCACAAATTAAAGAACTAAAGGTGTGCCGACGAAGCCAAAGTATATCACATCTTCTCTTTGACGATCACAATATCCTATTTTTCAAGGCAAATGAAGACAAAGAAAATGTTCTAAAAGTTCTAAATAACTATGAACAAGCCACATGGAAAATCCTTTGTCAGAGAAGGTGCTCTCGGCTCTTAGGAAACAAATGCACACAGGAGACAGGTAAGGTGGTGGCGTCCATCTTTTGGTCATACAAACAGTAGGTTTCGAGAAAAAATATCTTGGCATCCCAGTACCTAAAGGATGAAGAAAATATGGGCAGTTTTAGCCAGTCAAGGACAAGATACAAAATAAATTATCTAACTACTCTGAAAAATATTCTTCGAGTGGTTCTAAGGATATTCTAATAAAATCAGTCATACATGCCATTACCACATACCCTACGAGTTTTTTAAATTCTCTGAGGGCCTATGTGAGGAAATCATGAAACTAACGAGAGATTTTTGGTGGGCTGAAGAGAAGAAGGATGCATTGGATGAGCTGGGAAAAAGTACAAGAAGAAAGGGGCAAGGCGGTATGGGCTTCTGAGATCCCCATCTCTTCAATCATGCACTACTAGCAACACAAGCCTAGAGACTAATTGCATACACCTGATAGGCCTGTGTGTGAGTTTTTTTTAGCAAGGTATTATCCCTTGGGCGAGTTAACAAACACTGCTTTTATTAAAACCCTTCCCCAGGTTGGAAAGGGATAATGCACAATCTTGAACTCTTAGAAAAAAGGGTATCGTATGGCATTGAAAATGGAAAGAAGGTGAGGGTCTGGAGAGATAATTGGATTCCAAGGAAAGACATTAAGAACACAACATAAGCGACAAAATCAAGTGTAAGAAGAGTAGCAAGCCTTATTAATCAAGATGGCCAGTCTTGGAAGGAGGACATGGTGATAAGAATTTTTATGCTACAAGATGCAGATGAAGTACTTAAAATTCTTCTCCCAAGCCATGAAGTGGAGGATTTCATATCATGGACGCAAGAAAAACATGGTATGTTTACTGCACGAAGTGCATATAATTTGGCTCTCAATCTTCGATCCAATACGCCAGCTATTCAAGTGGTAGCATCAATGGACATAGAAAATCATGGAAGATCATTTGGAATTCAAAGGTCTCGATTAAGTTAAGATTTTTACATGGAGGCAGAAACTAGGTACCATGCCAGCATGACTTGTACATGAGAAAAAGCTTTATGGGAAGGTCTAGCTGAACCTTGAAATTAACCACATGAAAATGATCTGGTTTATACGGGAAATGAGTGGGCGCTTGTGCTCTTAGAAAAATTAAACACAAAAAAGAGGGAGAAGATGATGTTTATTTGGTGGAGAGCGTGGAATCACAGAAATAATGCGACATTCAACATTGGTAAAGCATCCATCCAAAAATTTATCAGTTACTTACAAAATTACTTAGTTACCTTGCAGATTCTAGCAAAGGGAAAATGCATAGTTAACAAAAAAGGGAAAGCAAAAGCGGATCAAGATCAAGACATACATGATATGGCTCAAAATAAGAAAGAAGGACAAGGGAGGTCCTGGAAGAAACTATCGATGGATGGGTAAAGTGCAATGTTAATGCAAGTTTTATTTCTGAAGAGAAGAATGGTGCCTAGGGAGCGATCCTTCGTGACCGCAATGGCAAGATTCTGGTTTCAGCATGGGACACTATTACCCGTTGTCAAACAACAGCGATGGGAGAAGCAATATCATGCCTTCAAGGTCTAAAAATAGTGCATGCAAATTCCACCTCAAATTTAATATTTGAAACTGATTCTATTCTCCAATCGTTCAAAGAGGACACCTGCGATCAGTCAGCGTGGTGTGATTCATTTCTGCAGAGCTATGTGAGAGGTGTGATTTATGTTGAGTGATACGTCCAAAATGCATCTACTTTTTCAAATACTTTGCAATTGTTTCTCCTTTAAACTTGTGTGATTTAGATACAACTAACACGGACTGATGTTGTTTTCAGCAGAATTACCTTGGTATCTTGTTTTTGTGCAGAAAATCAACTATCAGGAAAAATCCCGGAAAATATGCCAAAAATTATATTTCACCAGAAGATCCACGGAACCAGAAGACGAGACGGAGAGGAGGCCTAGGAGGGCCCACACCCACCCCAGGCGCGATCCCACCACTGGCCGCGCCTGGAAGGGGTGCAGCCACCCCAGGCACCCCTCGGCCTCCCTCTGCGCCTATAAGTTGTCTTTCGACCTAAAAACCGAGGGGAGTTTGATAGTTTTCCAGAAAGAGTTCCGCTCTGCCGCCGCCACCAGAAACCAAGATTCGGATCCAGAAACTCCGTTCTGGCACCCTGCCGGGACAGGGAATTTGGAGAGGATCATCGCCATCGTCATCACCAACGCATCTCCATCAACCATCGATGTTTCCCTCATCCATGAGTGAGTAATCCCCCGCTGTAGGCTTGGGTATGGTAGGGATTGAATGAGTTCTATCATGTAATCGAATAAGATTTGTTAGGGCATAGTGCCTAGTATCTCTATCAGTGCTATTTGACTTTGTTACAACTTGTTGTGCTTAATGCTTGCCACTAGGGCCCGAGTGCCATGATCTCAGATCTGAACTTATTATTGAATCATTATGATAGTATTATTTGTGATCTTATCTGCAAGTTGTGTACACATATCATTGTCCGGATTCAAAGGCCCCAAAGTGACAATAATTGGGACAACCGGAGGGGATGGCTATGGTGTGAGGATCACATGTGTTCACGGAGTGTTAATGCTTTGCTCCTGTGCTCTATTAAAAGGAGCACCTTAATTGCCAGTAGTTCCCTAGAGGCCCCGCTGCCACGGACTGGCTGGACAGAAGATGTTGTGCAAGTTCTCATTGCGAGAACGTATGACTATATTTGGAGCACATGCCTAGGATTGTTTAGTACTTGGATGCTTGTTATTATTTATCTGCAATGCCCTAGATCTTGAAGTTACATGTTTAGACTTGTCCATGCAACGCCCGTCCATCCATCCCTATGCCTACCGCACTCGAATCCTACTGTTACTGTTACTATTGCTCCTGTTTCACTGTTGCTATTGCTGCTGCTGTTGCTTTGCTGTTACTACTACCGAACTGTTGCTACTGATAAACTTCTGTGAGCAAGAACTATTTCTAGGTGCAGTTGAACTGATAACTCAGTTGTTAAGGCTTACAAGTATTCTTTGGCTCCCCTTGTATCGAATCAATAAATTGGGTAATACTACCCGCGAAGACTGTTGCGATTCCCTACACTTGTGGGTCATCATTGAGATATGTAGATTTGTCGCAATGATATCATTTCTAGAAAATATAGGTAGTCAGCATGGATGATTCATTTGAGCCAGGGGGGGGGGGGGGGGCTAATGCCCCCTACCCATGCCAACCATACATTATCAAATAGGACTATCTCCTTCGGCGCCTAGATATAAAATATCTCCCTTCTATTACATGTGATGCCAAAATCAAACCAAGGGATGGCTACCTCATCATTGTGGCATAAGGGTCGACAACAAAGTCTATGTGGCTGACAAATCTAGGTTGGTTAGATTGACTTCTCCTACAAAGCACCTTGCACAACCTAGTGCAAGGCATCTACCAGACTGTTAGAATACTCACAACACCAACTTATTCCTTCAAGATGAACATGTTTGAGCAAAATTTCATCTGACTCAAATTTATTATAGATAACAAATTTATAATCTTGTTGTGACCAACTTCGAGGTGTCAAGACAACATGTGGCGCTCCTTGAAATTTTCACCCCGACAAGTAGTTCTTTTCCAGTGTCCATGGTTTTCACATTGAACAATACCAATGAATTGTCCTCGCGGCATATGTACGAATATGAAGCAGTGTGTCCTTCACGAATGCTCAAGTGCACATATCAATCCTTTATAATATGGCAATTGACTTGACAAAATTTCTTAAGTCTTATGGTTTTTCAGATGATACCCATGGTGACCACTAATAATGATACCCTCGGGTGAACTTGGGTTAGTGATGATTTTTTTTGTTGAATTCCAATGTTATTCATGAAGTCACATGCACTGGTCTTTTGAGTTAACAAGACAGACACACATGTGTATGATGCCCTCGAATAGTTGTGGATCATGCACAACAAGAAATTTGGGTTACCATCAAAACATGCAAACATTTCAATTCAGGAAGTTTTTCATAAACATAATTGTTTATATATTCTTAAGATCATGTCAATCTTACATAGACGCAAAAATGTGTATGTGTGCGGGTGGTGATGGGGTGGGAGTGGGGGGGGGGGGTCTTGTCCCCCTGAACCCAGATGAATCTATGCCACTGGTCTACACAATGTATACAATAAATTAAGGCGGTTGATTGGAATAAATAGAATGACATGGTTGTTTAATGTTGTCTAGCAAAATATATATGATCGGTCCATGTTGCTCAAACTATAATCAATGCACTCTAATTAGTTCTTACATGGATGAAATGCAATAAAAAATATAAATCTCTCGATGATATAGCAGTGCCTCATTAAATCGAGTATCTTTCCATCAAGTGATGAATCTGGTAACTCAACATTATTATTGGTCCTTGCGGCTAGAACGTATGACACCAGATGGCATCTTAAATCACATTAAGATCATGAAGATGGAATCAAGACCAATTTGTGTGGTGGAGCTACTCGGGCTAGTCATTGTGCAAACGGGGAGACAAGTCATGGTATTGGGGCTCTCATGTCAAGGGTATTTGTTATTTTTAATAGTGGAAGATAGATCTTTTTTGAAGTAGTAAATGATGAAAAATACCAAAACAACGGAACCTTTCATCTTAAGTAGGATGATGGTACCATAGTTGGCAAGGCAGAACCAAAGCATGTTTTCATGTCACACTATTTTGGTGTGGGAGCAAGGGACAAGCTAGACTAATTCAAGGGAATAATTTTTGGCAAAGTAAAACCAAACTATAGCTCATATAAACATGTATTACCTTTGTTTGGGATTACTAGTCCTAAGGGCGAAGTTGCTAATACCAAGACACTTCATAACTCTTTCTCATTAATATATGCATGCATCAATAGTACTATTCCCTCCGTCACGGTTTGGAGGGCGTTTTAGAGAGATTGTTGGAACCTAGGTGGACGCTGATTGGAGCCATATTTGTGCTAAAAACATGCGTCCATTAATTATTCGGCGTCTTATTAAACGTAATTACTCAATGGAAACGAGGAGTTTAGGCGCATGCATTGATGGAGTTGCATGCAAGAATTAATTCCTTGGTTGCATGGAGTAGGAAGTGGGAAGAAAAAATGTGACATTAATTCTATAATTAAGTCTAACGCGCCTAGGAGGAGAGGAGTTTTGAAAACACATGGCTTTTGTAAGACGCCCTACAAACCGTGACGGAGGGAGTATATGCATAAGAGAAGTGAGAGAAAAATATGAACATGCATTGGACAAGAGAGAATAATAAATGAGATAGCCCTTATAATCTCAAACAATATAAAAAAACTCTTAGGACTAATAATCCCAAACAAAGATAGTATCTGTTTATAGGCAACCTTATTGCGTGTAGAACACTTCCGAAATGGAAGCATATGGATGTCCCGAGCCCTCCCATGAGGCCATGACCCGTGCATCCTACCTTGGCCTAGCTCCACTTTGCCGGTTGGCGTTGATCCCTCATTTGCACGATCTAAAATATTTACCCAAACAGGCCGGCTTAGATGCCTAGTACCTGCCTAGAACGAGTTGTTAAGTTCTTATTATTTTCTCATTTTCTCTAGCTAAGATTACTCTAAAAAGGCTAAAATTTATTATCCTAAATTTTTATTTGTCCATTCCTTGTAGAAGTTTTCCGATGTTTAACTCATGTATATTGTATATTTATACGTGAGGGAAAATAAAGAGTTAAATTCTATGGTTCTCTTCATGCCATTTTTCTTGTAATTTTCTCCTTGTTCTCCCAGTGCAACTAAATAACAAGAACCTAAATCACCCACGAACATTCGGAACCATGCTCCGCAGCGCGATGCAGCCTGGGCTACACAATGTAAACTAGCAATGGTAGATGGAATTCCTAAAAAAAACCAAGTTGCTAGGCTCCACCCGTCATTTAATCAGAGGATAAATGGCTTGATCAGGCTACTCTCCGAGAATAATATCCCGCTCTATACAATATTGTTTGACACAAAGAAGATAGGATTTACATTGTGATGGAGTCCCCCCCCCCCCCCCCCCCCCCCCCCGAATGCGACATTCGGGCAAGATGTCGTTGGTCCTAGACTAGCATCGTGGAACGATCTTTTATTTAGATCAACCATGGTAGAATTGTCATAGGGTTCTGATGTGTTCAGATGCAATTTACTGGAGAGTGGTAAATTCTCGGTAGATTCCATGTATAAGGCGCAGATTCAACCAGATATTTCAGTCGATGATAATAAGAAAATTTGGATGATAAAATTCCTTTAAAGAAGAAAATATTTGCATGGTACTTAAGTAGAGGAATTATTCTCACAAAAGACAATCTTGTAAGACGGAATTGGCAAGAAAGTAAGCAATATGCTTTTTGTCATAAATATGAGACAATCAAAAATTTATTCTTTCAAAGTAATTTCACTCGTTCTATATGGACAATCATCCAAGTAGCGTCTGGATGATCTACTCCCCGTTCTGTTCTCAATGTACACCCGTCCCAATGAATAAGACGTTCTCATTTTGCGTGTTTTTTATTTGAACAAGATTTACTCTAAATATATAGAGAATGTTGGTACAAAATTAGAAAGTATGTTTCAATACGAATCAACGATACTAATGTTACACAAAATAATCAAGTATTATTTTTAGTTGAAAGTATGTTTCAACTAATAATCAAGTATTAGTTGCTCTATTTATTTGGTCAAACTTTATTTTAGAATGCGTGTGCGTCTTATTCTTTAAACAGAGGTGGTACATGAGATTGCTGATAAATAGAGAATTCTGTTTAAGGTGGCAGCGCTTGCCATTATTTGGTCGATCTGGCTATATAAAAATGACAAAAAATTTAATGATAAAATATCTCGTTATTTGTAGATTATCTACTGGATCACGACTACCCTTCGTCTATGGTCCTCTCTACACCGCGTTGAGTTTCGAAGCCTATTTACATAGGGTTATACACGTTTGGAGGATACGGCCGAGAGATATTTTTTCTCGACATGGATCGCAACATAATCTAATGATTGAACTTTCATCTTCCTATGCGTTTTGTTTAATCAGACGATTGCTTACTTCTTGCCTAGTTTTTTTGTAACAATGAATGGTTATCAGTTGTGTGCATCTTGTTATGTAGAGACTAAGTATAATATTACTAAGTAATAAATCATAAATCACCAATTTCCAAATAAATAAATAAATAATCCGACAACTTATGGAAACCATCGCGTGAAGAGGCTCTCGTGGGCACGTCCGGGCAATATAACTTTCAAATAACAGTGTTAGTACTATATATGAAGATATTGTGGAAAAGGGGGTTTTGTAACTTCGCATATCCAATAAGAAAATTCTTGACTCGGCCACTGGGTGAGAGTGGTGCGTGGTGGGCCCGTAGTAGAATTGGCGAGACCGCAAGCTCTCAATCTACTGGCATGCATGATCAACCAGTTTAGGAAGCGCCACATCCGACGGGAAAGGGCTCATGCAACATGGAGTATGCAGCAATGATTTGTGCGGCGGGCCGACATGGGCCGACCAAATTGGACAGACTATTATTCCCGCCGGCTCCGCTAACCACCTCCCAACGTTGGAGTGACAAGAACCTGACGTCCGTACGCAAGACAACACGAGACGCGGCGCTCAAAGCGCAGTTAGCCCAGTCGAAGAGTCGAAGCTTTAGAAATTAGAATAAGTGCAACTCGCCAACTCGATCCGTAGGAGGAGTGTCCGCAGAGCCGGTCCTGAGATTTCCGGGCCCGGGACAAAACTAAAATTTTAGACCCTTTATTATATATTTTTTTGCATATATAAGATGATGAAAAATAAATCTTATAAGTATACTCCAACTATAATATCCATGTAGAAATAACAATGTTGACACGATACCTTAAAATTTCCTTCAAAAATTTCTAGAAGCAAAGTCCAAAAATTACAATGGAACTTAAAAGGGAAAAAGGTTAGAAACATGAGAAAACAATCACGATTACTGCTCAAACACAATTTTAGTCTGGAAGAAAAATCGCCAGTGATAATTTTTTTAGAATAAGCAGAAATAATGTTTAGAGAAATGAGGAACAAAGTCATAAAAAATATAAATCTAATTTAAACATGATAGAAGGTAAATAAAAAATAAATTGAAAGGAAAAGGCATGAAAGAAATATACCAAAGAAAAAAAGGAAAAATGATGAAAGGGAATGAAACAGAAAGAAAAATACGTAATGAAACTTATGTAAGAAAAATAAAAAAAATAAAGGAAAGAGACATGCGTTGATGGGTTGAAAAGAACCCGTCTCATATGTCTCTGATCAGTATTGCGATACCATTTCAAGTGGATGCGGGAATCGATAGTCTGAAAACACCCGAAGCTACATGTTCTAAATAGGCCCAGCCCACTACAATTTTTTTTAGTGAAACTGTACTAGGATACGCTTGCGCGCCAGTTTTATGGGACTCAGGAAGCGACGGGATCATTGTCTCAGACTGGCCACCGGGAGTCGAGCGTTGCCCACAAGCCCAATAACTTTTTATATGTATGCTAGGTTTATAATATTTTGGTCCCCTAATTTTTTTAGGCCACTGCCCCGCTGGTCCCCCCAAGGGCCGGCCCTGAGTGTCCGGCAAAAATCTCTACGTACGTAGCCGTGTGATCTACGCCGGCGCCCCGCGGGGAGCTGCGCCGGCCGTAGCCGTGCATGGTGTGGTTCGACCTTGCCCTCCGGTGGCTGTCGCACCGGCGGCGCCTACATACCAAGATCGATCGCCGACGCGACTGCCAACCTGAAGAAGTTGCAGTTCAGTTTGATCGAGAGCAAAGGGAAGTTAAAAAGTTTCATCGTCTGGTTCGAAGTTCGGACAAGTTACTTTTTGTTTTGAGGGAAAAGAAAGCCTTTATACTATAATCATCGAAACACGTGAGTTCAAGTCTTGTGTTACAAGAATTTCTACTTGCCTAGGAAGGTTAGAAGACCATGTACCGATGCGTGGGAGCTAGAAAGCCTAGACAGCGCGTCAGCAACATCGTTGCTCTGTCTTCTGATGTGGGTGACCTCTTGATATTTCTGAATTCTTTCAGGAGCTTCTTCGTCTGTTCATACGTATTCCATTGCTTCGATCTGTCTGGCTGCTTGGCCAGCAAAGTTTTAACAACAGAGGCACAGTCGCTTTTAACCCCAAGCAGAGCCGCTCGAGCCTCAACATCTTCAGCGTCAGAACACCCGTATAAGTTACAGGAAAGAGCCCGCGGTACCTTGCCCTTGTGGTCTGTGGCGACCGCGCCCAAGTTACTATGATTATGCATGCAAGTGGATAAGATGTGGGGCCGGCCGGTCGCGCCGCGTTTCTTTGGAGCTACTGGTCATGATGCTACCAGCTGTCATGTCATCCATGTACGTATACTCACGCGCAGGCATCAGGAATGCGCGCGTCCACATTCACGCTGGACCACGATGGTACTTGCTTACCAATTTGATATATAAGACCTGCAAGAATTCGATCATGATAAGACCAGCAAATCAAATGGTTTCACTTTCACACTTGATCAAGAAAAGGTTTCTCTCGATCTCGTGGGCATTTGCGACTTACCAATGCAGCCGCTCTGTTTCAGACTTCAGAGTTCAGACACGCCTGCCTTGTGCTTCTAACCTGTAGCATTGAACTCTATAGGTCGAAAAAAAAAACATGCATGTAGCATTCGGTTCACTTGAGTTGTTTGCGTCTGTGCGAGAGAGAGGAGACGTCGACCGGATGCTGTGGCTAGATGACGCACCAAATGGCGTCTATTCTCCTGTTGCTTCACTTCTTCCCCAGAGATACACCATAAAATACCCTCTGTCCACCCAAATAAACAACCCAAACATCCGAGAATGCATCGCCATCGAAGCAGCAAAAGCGTCGATTGATCGGCATCTGATATATCCACTTGCACTAGCTGTTCCTTTGTGTATTCCCAAAGGCTAACAGTGCTCCCTTCCAGGTACAACGCCGTCTGCTCCGCCCAGGCATCGCCATCATGATGGCATCATCGTATACCTACATACGTACGTGTCGAATGCTCAAAGCTCCAACCGCCAGGTCTAAGCTAAGAGCATTTCTAACCCAAACTCAATAATTTAGGAGAGAAAAAAGGATCCCTAAACTGGATTTCTATAATTTTTCTTCTCTAAACTTCTGTCGCTGGATTTAATTTCAAAAATTTAGAGGACTAAAATTTTGTCATCATCATTTTCAAATCTCCACACCACAATCCAAATATCAACAATACAAACATGCATAAATATTATCCAAATTACATCAAATCGATCAAGTTAGATCCAAAAGTTTGGCCACCACCATCTCGGCCACCTCAAATACCACCTCAGCCACCATGACCACCACCACCACTCTCTTGGGCCAAGATCCTCGTAGGAGCAATCTCCCAATATGCCCTAGCCTTGTCATCCAATGTGCTTGCGTTCATGAACACGATGTTGCGGTCGGCATCCCCCTCTCCTTGGCCAAGTTCTCCCTCTCAAGTGTTAGTCGTTCCTCTTCTATCTTCTTCTTCTTCGTCATCCTTTCTTCATCAAGTGCAATCCTTCGCTCCTCCACCTCCAACTTGGACCGCCACTTCTACTCCAACACTTTGAGGTCCTTCCACCTAGCCTCCTTGTCCTCTTTGCGTTCGACCACCAATGCTTTCTTTGTCTCAACGATGGCAGTGAAATCTTCCTTGTAGACGCTGACACCTCCTCTCTTCTTCTTCTTCTTCTTCTTCTTCTTCTTCTTCTTCTTATCTTTTGCTATCTTGACACCCTTCGGCCTCTTGTTGAGGTCTTACTCTTCATAATAGGCCTCCTCCTTTTGGCTAAGTCTTGCCCTCTTTGGTGTGGTCTCATAGTTTCTCCGAATCCACTTACCATTGCCTTGGAGCTCCTTGTAGCAATGGTGTAAAGCAAAGGCTTTGTTGCTACCTCTCTTGTTGCGGTGCTTGTACACATCTTGTTGGAGAGGACCCCACTCGGTGATTGGCACCCCACTCGGTGGTGCATTGGTCACATAGTCAATGGCCCCAACTCATCGTTTGCAACCCTCAAGTATTGTGCCCCACCGATGACCAAGTGAGCCTTGGGTATTGTATGATGACACGGTGACCACCTTGTGATAGTAATCCTCAATTCTCCTCCAAAACCTCTCCTTCGATTGATCGGCGCCAACCGATGGATCAAGCGACACATTCATCCTAGCATGGCACAACGCCGCATCTTCTTCCTCGCTATAGTTAGCGGACCTTTTGCCAGTGACCTTGTCCTTGATATTGCCCTTGCCCTTGCCCTTGGTTGGTGCCTCCACCACGGTCGCCTCTTCTTCGGCATCCTCAGTGGCCTCCTCTTCCCCGGCCAAGTAGTTGTCGCCGGCCTCTTCGTCCTCGTCGGCCACCACCTCTTCGTCTCCGCTAAAGTTCAGGTCACTGAGGCCTTTGGTTGTGAGAATGATCGATTTGTGACATGAACTCGGCGACGGACACCTCAGTGGCACTCGGAGTCTGCCCAGGAATTTCATCGATCACCTCGAGGGCGCCATCTTGAGGCGCGATGGTGGCCGTGGAGGAGGAAGACGACGTGGCATTGGAGGTCCCCGTGGGCTTGCCCTTCATCACTGTGATCGACGGCTTGGGTGCGAAGGCGGCAACGACCTTTCTCTTCTTCTTCTCCTTTGCCGCATGCGAATGAGTGATCATGGCCTCCGTCGGTTTCTTCGCCCGTGGCCCTCTCACCACCGGCACAAGGGACGGGTGGCCCACCTTCCCCGCTTTCACCGCTACCTTGTCGGTGGTCTTGGCGGCCACTCCAGTTGATCGCGCAACACCGGTGGTGCCCAACCGCTTCAGTGGCATCGTTGGCGCCATGGGGGTCGATTCCGGTGGCGTCGCGTCGGCGGGAAACTCCGGCAGGGCTGCGGAACCGAGCTTCGGTGACATTCCTGTCGGGGAGAGGAGAATCCCGGCGCCGACGCCGAGTGGTGGCGGTTTTGGGCGGGAGAGTCGTCGGCGAGGCAGGAGGAGGAATTTTTAGGAGTCGCGTTGGCGGCCGAGCATATTTGGAAGGGGGGATTTTAGGAGTCATATTCCTATATTTACTCCTCTAAATGAATTTGCGGTTTGGTTAGAGCCGATTTGGACAGACTGAGAAGAAGAAGAAGAAAATTTGGCAACGGATAGGAGTTCGGTTAGAGATGCTCTAGACTCGTACCGGAAGCTAGCGGAAACAACAAGCTCTGGACCAGATCCCCTGATAAATCTGCTATCAGAGACAGCAAGCTCTGGACCAGATCCAAAAATAATGCTTGGTTGCGATGAGAACTTGTTGCGTGCGCACGTGAAACTAATGTGTAATGTGTGTACACTAAGGATAGATCGGAAAGATGAAACGCACATGTGCAGGTTGTGATCTTAACAGCATGCAGCTGGAAACGCCGCGAAAAGGCAGCGCGAGCTCTCATTTTTGCGTGCCAAGAAAGGGCGTGCGTATCACACAGAGGACCGCACACACTCACAGCGAGGCTAGCTCTACAGAATACACAGATACTTCTACTGCCATCTCTGAGTGCCAAATAAGGCATAGCCGGGGCCCGGGCCATACCAGAACTAGTTTGCATACGTGTGCATGCTTTGCCCGGTTAATTAGTCTGGATATGATGCTTGCTGCCCTGCCGATGGATAGCATTTTTTATGGCTTGCTTGCAGCTACAGCAGTCTCACATATAGATCTGATATCTCAAGTTTCCCTTTCTATTTTTGGTTGGATTCAAGTTTTGATCGAGCTCGTATTTTCTTGGATAAAATTTTGAACTAGTTGTGTTCCGTACATGCAATTAGCTATGCCTGGCTATTCTAAAATTGGAAGGCATCTCGTCTATGGGCTTAATTGTGGGACCCTGGTCCCAGCCAATCAGTTCCGAACACTAACAAATAAAGCGGCGGGTGACTAAGAGCATCTCCACTCGTCTACCCAGGACGCCGATCCGGACGCCGAATTTTAGTCCGGACGCCGAAAATCGGTCCAGTCGAGTACCCAAGGACCTGTTTTCGTCCGGATTTCGGGTGTTTTGGTCCGGCCTACCCAGGCCGAACCCAGGTTCCCGGGTACGCCCTGGAAACGCCGGACGCCACAAAAAAGGGCGTGGGCCAGCTCTTCCCAGGGCAACTGCCACAAAAAAGGGAATGTACAAAGGCCACAAAGGAGGATGCACTGTGATACTTGAGGCAGTTGCTACACATGATCTTTGGATCTGGCACTCCTTCTTTGGCATGGCAGGAACGAACAACGACATCAACGTCCTCAACTCCTCAACTATCTTTTCCAAGCTTGTTGAGGGTCATGCTCCCCCTGTAGAATTTAAGATCAACGGGCATCACTACAGCAAGGGATACTATCTAGCAGATGGCATCTATCCAAGATGGCCAACATTTGTGAAGACTATCTCAGGCCCAATGCTCCCCAAGCATTCTTACTTTGCCAAGGAACATGAAGCTTGCAGGAAGGACGTGGAGCGGGCATTTGGTGTGCTCCAGCAGAGGTTTGCAGTTGTCCGATTCCCTGCTATGACCTGGTCGAAAGATCAGATGTGGGAAGTGATGAATTGTTGTGTGACCTTGCACAACATGATCATTGAGGATGAGAAGAAGGATCCAATGAGTTTGCTCGAGGAGGACGAGCCATACCATCTACAGGGTCCTCTTGCCGAGCCTGATCATCAGGTGCCTCCAACATGGGCTGCATTAATCGCAATGCATCAGGAGATCCGAGATCCGGCGATGCATCAACGGCTGCAGGATGATCTTGTCGAGCACCTATGGACACGCAGGGGCAACACGACGTAGATGCTGAGCATGAACTGGCCGAACTTGGCCGAAATATGTTGTAATTTTATTGCAGGCCGAACTATGTTTACAGTACGCCGAACTATGTTTAAAATTTCGCCGAACTTTGGTCTCAAAGTGTTCTGTATTTATCGTATAACGAACTATGCCGAAATTTGGACAAACTTTAGCCGAATTTGAGCCGAATTCTAGCGGGAACGGACGATCCAGAAACTCGGCCTATGTACGCGAGTGGGAAACTGGGCGTACCCAGACCGAAAACTTTTACCGTCCAGGCGAAGTTTGGTCCGGAATTCGGCATGGGTTTGAGATGCTCTAATGATCAGGTCGAGCACACGCTGGGCCGGACCGCCCGGCCGCCTCTGTGTGACATTGCACCGCCACTCCTGTCGCCCCCACGTACGGCTAACCATATCTGTCTCACCATATTGCTTACTTCCAAATCATGCTGAACCCTTACTTCTGGTGAATATGTACCCGTGGCACTTGTATCATAAGATTATTGCACAAATCTATGGACATGCCTTACAGAATTCTACACCTACTGTAGTTTAAAATACAGCGAAAACCATGGTGTATATTTAACGCCGCGGGATCATAGGTTGGTTGTTTATATAGATGCTAGCAAAATGCCCGCGCGTTGCGGCGGAAGAAGGTAGTCTTTATTGTGCCGGTAGTGAGTCAACTCAAACCAACCGCAAAGAAGGATCAAGGAAGAAGCCGTTACAACATTTAAGGATAGCATCAAGGATATATGGAGCAACCGTACTATAGCGATAATTGACTGAAAGTAACTGAATATAGAGATCTCCTGATGCTAATCTTGTGGTAAAAAAATAGCAGAGATGATGTGCTATGCAAGAAACATAACTGAGATATTTATTAGATGATGAAAAATCCACAAAAAAGAAAAATATATTTGTGTATGTCGGGGAGGAGTTGGGATGTGGATTTGGTCTAAAATTGACCTAAATTGCAAGGATAATTCAATTGTAGGGTTATGTTTGATGTCCTAAAAAGATGTCAGAATTTTTGTAACTTTATAACACATGTTGTTGCCCAAATAATTAACCAACATAGTGTTGGTTGAACCGGTATTTTTCTGAGGTAGTCTGCTGACACCCGGCTGCCACACACACACCCTGACCCGATCGACCTGTACACGTATTCCCGTCCACAAACCCACGCACCCACTCACGCCACGGGAACCCCACCAGCCGCGTAGTAGTACACTGCACGCGTCTCTCCCCACCTCTCGCTCTCGCCCCGCCTCCATCCTCGTCTTCCCAACTACCGTCGCCTTCCTTAGAGACCCCGATCCGCCCGCCGCTGTTTTCCTCGCCCTTCTCTGCGCCTAGCTCGGCCCGGAGCCACACCATCCCTCTCTCCCTCGCTTCTGCCCCCGCCTGCCACCCCCGCTCAGCGCCACCCGGCCGCCTCTCCGCCGCCGTTTTCCCCTGCTGCATCGCCGGCCTAGCTCGGCCCGGGGCCAACGCCATCCCTCTCTCCCTCGCTTCCGCCCCTGCAGAGCACAGAGAGCCTCCGCCAGTGCCCTCTCCGGCGCCCTTCCTCTGGCCTGAGCGCTGAGCCCCTCCGCTGGACGCCATCCTCGTGGTGCCTTTCTTTTTAATTGCATGCATTAGCCCACGATCCCACGATATATGCTCACGAAACAAGCCTATGATCCCTTCCGTCTAATTAGCTCGGTCTGCCTGTGTCTTAATTTATAGCTTGCTGATATCTGAGATCTGCTTACGTATATAAATCGGTGGGGCACTTGTGAAGGTAGCAAGGTGGGACTAAATATCCGCTAGTTATTTCATGTGACAGTGCAACCAAATCAAGGCCTCCTTTGCTTGAAATCACGAGAATACCGGCCCATGACAGACCGGGAATCGAGCATGAAGAAAAAGCCACATCTGTCCTGGATAGATACTCGGGTTGCCTTCGATCTCGACCGAAAAAAACAGTATTTCACTTATGGGTGGCATAGGGGGTAATATGTGTTTTGGTGGAAGGGTAAAATCGTCCAAAAAAATGTTGGACCGGGAGAAACACTTCGTGCTTTATTATTAGGTATAGATATATGCTGCTCCCTGAATGGATATTACGTGCCCTCAAAGGATTCATATACCCGTACGTGTCCCACTTTTGGGCTTTTGGCAAGGCTGAGCATGGCATGAGGTATTTGGCTTCCATGACACTGCTTTTCCATTCGGAGCATTAGCGGACCCAAAAAAAATACAAAGCCCGGGCACACATGCTTAAACTGTTGTTTATCTTTGCAAAATATCATCAAGTAACTAGAAAATTAAGCTGCCGGACGGCCGGCAAGCCCGGGTAGCCGCCCGGACAACCGGGATGGTAGACCCGCCGCTGATTCGGAGGGTCTCCATCGGAAATAGACTGGGTCTAGGGGTCCGTCGAGAAGCAGGGTCCAGTCGGCCGATCGGAGAGCGACCATGCATCAAAGGTGCAGCAAGAGCTAAAAGAAATTTGCTTCCAGCGGTGCTAGGGACACATATGCAAATTGATTGGACTGCTATCGAACAATGCAAGAAATTTGCTTCCAGCGGTGCTAGGGACACATATTCAAATGACGCGGATTTGCTACTCACAGGCGTAGTTGCGCATAGGCAGAGCACCGTTGGATTTAGAGATCAAATGCATGCAATCCCTAAATGGAAGTGGGGTGGAACATGGCTGAGATAACGGTGTTAGTTTTGTGCATGCATGCAAGAATCTAGGGTTTGGCATGGGTTCCAATTTAGCACACTGTTTTGGATACAAAAGTTTTAGCATCTAAAATGAGAAGGGATTAAGAACAAGGATTAAAACAGGTTTTACATGTAGAAGCTTTAGACTATGTGCCATGCAAAAGAGTGCCCTAACAAAGGTTGTTTTGGTATGTGTTTGGTGGCCGCATGCATCCATGAGAATGTGAAGAAAATGAAACAAAGGTTGTTTTGCCTCACCTAAATAAAATTTGATAAGCTTTGTTTTGCTAGGGCTTCATGCATGTAGTATATTAGGGTTTACCATGTAGTATATAGGGTTAGGGTTCACCGCATGTTGTATACTATTAGGGTTTGCCTCACCTAAATGAAATTTGATAAGCTTTGTTTTGCTAGGGCTTCATGCATGTAGTATATTAGCGTTTACCGTGTAGTATATTAGTGTTAGGGTTTACCGCATGTTGTACATTAGGGTTTGCCTCACCTAAATGAAATTTGATAAGCTTTGTTTTGCTAGGGCTTCATGCATGCATCAAAGGAACACTAACGACGTTACTATTGAGCCAACATCCTGGGTCTGGATACATGTGCTCCTTATATCAAAAGGAGAGAGAATCAACGGTGGATAGGCTATGCGCAGCTATGCCTGTGTTTATATATATTCCCCCTGTGTCGCGTCTGGAAAAATAAGCTAACATAATGGACTATCATTTCTAGAATGAAATTCCAATGTGGCTAAGGGGTGGAGTGGTGGTGGATCTCCAAAATTTAGAACAAATAGGAAATAAATATGACCGGTGTATTGCTGCATATGTGTGGGTTGATACTCCCCCTTCCTCTCCCCTAGGTCGTCCCCCGCGGGCGACCACGGGCATCTGCCGCCGCTCTCAATCCCTCCATGCCGCGCGCCACCGGGCAAATCTTGTGCAGTGCCGACGGTGGCCTAGCCCTTCGTTCCCATCCTCGAGGAAGTTTGCATGGGGCCGCTGTGATCCAGCGGCGGGTACCTCAACAAGAGGATGACTTCTTCTCTCGCGGTGGGACAAAGATCATGGATGAGGCGGTCCCTCTTGGTGGAGGTGACGGAGTACAAAGATGCTGGAGTCATCGTGAGCGTAGAGAGTGACAACGTCTACTACCGGAGGCCTATAAAGGATTTATACACTAGCCAACTATTCCAAAAGACCGATCTAATGGAAAGAGGCTAGACATTATATTTATATTTAATACTCTTCCTTACGTCTAGGCTATTTTAGTCCTTAGCATGGGATAGGAATAGGCTACATAATCTTTTTTTTTAATTCTGCGTGAGCAGGGTCTTAAACTCAAGACCTCCTGGCTCTGATACCATAAAAGATTTATGCACTAGCCAATTATTTCAAAAGACCGATCTAATGAAAAGAGGCTAGACATTATATTTATATTCAACACCCTACTCCTGCGGATGTGCATCTCGGTTGTTCTAGGGATCGGCTAAGGTTGAGGGGAGACGACACAGGGTGCTGGCGATAAGCCAGAGCGGAGCCGATGCGGTGGAGCAGTGAAGTGGCACAAGAGGGTGGCTGTTCGGCCTCGCCAGTCCTAGACCTAGATCCTACGGGCTCCATCTGGATTGCGGTGGGTCGTCCTGCCCACGCCAATGGAGACACAGGTTGGGCTTACGGGCCCCATCTGGGAGTTTTTCATATTCACCTCCCCAATCAGTTTGATAGTAATTATTTTTCTATCAAAATTTCTTTTAACAAGTTGTTGGAAGTAAGAAAAACTAGATAAACATCAGAACACTTGTTGAGCAAATAGATCTAAATAAATTTACTAAAATCATCGATAAATGTTACACAATATGAATGTTTACAAGCTAAAACAGGTGCTAGACCCCATGCATCATAAAACACTTGCTCAAAAAAAAACAGTAGAAAACCTGGTAGAGACAGGGTATGACAATGATGGCGCTTAGCTAGTTGATTAAGATCACAAAATGTATGAATTTATTTCAGGAGAATAAGCAATATTATTTTTTTCCTAATAACTTGTGGAACCACAAAAATGATGAAGGATGTCCTAAACGATGATGCCACGTAGAATACGGAGACTTTATTGTCACGAAGGCTTGCTTGGAAGACACTAGCAGGTAGAAACCACCGTGGCATGGTCCTGTAAACAGAGTTCTACTTGGGTGAAACTCAAAACACATGATTATCGAGTGTAATTAAGCTTATAAATGGATAAAATATTTTTTAATGCACTTAGAATATGAATAATATTTTTAAGATGTAATGAACTATGTGGGGTGAGCAATATGGAATGAACAATATGACTTATTTACATACTGTTACTATTGGTCGTGTGGACGTGATCACATCCCTTTTACTTGTCGTGTGTGGAGAGCTTTCTCAACTCCCCCATGACATGGTTCATGGCAGCCGTATCGGAGTACCAATTTGCAGTAACGATGTAAAAGGAAGCGTGAGCGTCCTTCTCATCACCATCATCATCAGACTCATAACGATCTTGATAACGCCACCATCAATCACTTGTGGGATGGTCATGGATCTTGCAAATTTGGCATGTGACATCAACAAAGGGGTGGGGGCACGGCCACGACGATTCCCCTATCCACCATCATCATAGCGGATGTCCTGGCCACCAATATCTCGGAGCCCTCCATTGCAACTATCATGGTGGCGGTCATGTCCATCGCCACCACCATCAGAGTCCTCCTCCATCATATCCATACAGCATCCACCATCGCCACGACGATCGCGGTCATCACAACCACGATCATGGGTGTGGCCACGGTCATCTCCTCCACGAGAGTGGCGATCATCACCAAGGAAGGCGAAGTTGGCGAAGGAGGTGAAGGAGTTGGTGTCGTCTTCTTCTTCAGCCAGCATCTCACGATGCATAACATATGCTACGACTTGGCAAAACAGATCGTCAAGGATGGTTCCACGTTGTTTGTTAACCGATGCAAAAACAAAGTCATAGACATGACCGAGCCCATTGAGGATGTATCCGATAATCTCATCGTCATCAATAATTTTTCCGGCAGCGGCAAGTTCTGAATAGAACCCCTTCATCTTGGTGAAGTACCGTGGGGTCGTCATCTCTCTTTTCTTGGTGTTGTTGAGGGCGGTCCGCAGATGCGTGGTCTTAGACCAAGATGCAGAAGAGAACATGGTGGAGATCATGGCCTAAACGTCAGCAGTAAACTCATGCTCAAGGACATGAGCGAGGATATCCAGTGAGAGTGAGTTGAGGATCCACCCCATCACGTGATGGTCCCAAGCGATCCAAGTGGAGTACGCGGGATTCACCACGGTCATCTTCTTCTCTTCATCCTCGACCTCCACAGTTTTGGCGGATGCAATGTCGGAGCCGCCGAGCAGGCCGATCACTCGTGCTCCTCACAGAGGAGGGAGCAGAAGAGTTCTCTAGAACAATAAATTATCCCGAGTGAGTTGCTGTGAGGGAGGGGAACCCAACACGGTGGCCAAGGCGATCGTCGACGAGGAGGAGGCCATGGGGATGGCGGGGGAGACGATCTTTTTCTTTGGTCGGGGTGTAGATTGATTTCTTGTTGGCGTCAGCGGATAGGTCAAGAAGAGACCCACTCTGATACCATATTGATCGATGTGGGTTTTGGCACAAGCGATAGCCTCCGGTACCCCAACCTCTCGTGTGCATGTTGATATATCGATCGATAGATCGATCAAGGGAACAGCCCCCTCCGATGGATTACACGGTATACGTATTAGTGGCGGAGTACTACTCCATAACCCTATACGAATGTAGAGAGAAGAGTACAAAAGAGGGTAGAAAATATTAAGAGATCGTGACAGACATATACTCCCTCCATTTTATAATATAAGATATTTTAGCTTTCTAAAAGGAATGTATCTAGACCTTTTTTACTGTGTAGATTCGGAGTGAACCTACCACACAAAAAGAGGTCAAGATACACTTTTTTTTTTATAAAACTAAAACATTTTATATTATAAAACAGAGGGAGTATAATCTAACAGGGCCAGGCCCCAACATCACACGCACACAAGATGTCACTAGCAGCTTGATCCATATGCTTCATTCATGATTGCATATATGAATTCGATCTTGCCCTACACAACCCTTTATACACCAGACATCTCCTCCGTGGACGCTCAAACAGTGTTCCTTTGGTCCCAATATGGCAAAGGGATAGATCACTTAATTGCAGTGCCCATGACATGATAACCATAATTACCTGGCTTTCAGGGCCACAGGCGCCAAATGCACGTTTCACCTAGTAAGGTTTAATCAACTGTATCAGCACAGATCGATCGACGAGCTAGCTAAAGGAGCAACGCCTTTACATCTTTACACTCCTCTTGGCCTCCGGGTTTTAGTAGGAGTACTAGGATTAAAGGTGGCCGCTGGTGCCCGGCCGGCCTTTTCCGCTCGCTCGCCATCATTTCTGCCTCGCCCTGGATAGCCAGCTTTCTACATGTAGATGAGCAGAGGTAAATTGCACCGGGAAGGATATCAAGTGGACACCCTTTCGGTTTTGGCCGGGGCGATCTGAGGGAGGAGGAGACGCGGCCGGCCGGCCGGGGGCGATCCGTCGACCACGCCGAGGAACTCCGGTCGCTGTCGTTGGCGGGTGGGGCGAGGTGGCGGTTACGGCGAAGAAGGCCAATAGAAAACGCGGAGCTAGAGGCCGAGAGAGGGAGAGATCGTGGCAGATCCCGGCGTCGCTGTCTCGCCGCGTCGCTCCTGGATTGCAGCCAAGCCTTGGCCCGCAATCCATGCGCGCTTTCCGGCCGCGCCGCGCCACCCACCCAGGCCAGGCCACCGGTGGCGGTATATATACCCCGCCTTATCCCTCCCCTCCATCGATCGCTCGGCCGCCCGGGGAAAGCTTGCGAGTGGGCTAGCTAGCCGCAGTTGCACGCTAGCTAGCTTACCTCGGGCTTCCATCGGAGACTGGAAGCCAGCCGCTGCAAGGTAGCAGCAGCGAGCGCAGAGGCGAGCTAGCCAGCCAGGTAAGCTACCAGCAGAATCACCATCAAATTACCTCGTGATTTCTGCTTGTCTTTTGCTTCCCCGGCCGTGCATATCCGTACTGCACACGCGCTGAAGTTCTGCGTTCTGACTGACCGAAGCGTGCTGTGTTTCTCTGTCGTGTGGTTATAGGGTTCGCGAAGCTCGAGGTGTTTGTCGGAGGACTGCACGCGCGAAGGCGTGCTGAAGAATCTCTACGTTCTTCCTGCTGCATATCTAGGTTCTCTCTCTCTCCCTCCCTCCCTTCCTCTCTCTCTCAGATCGTATGGATAGATAATACGACTAATTATGCCCTTTTTCTGTCTATCTACTGTTTCAATAGTACTTAGTTCCGTTTATAACACCATGAATTGTTTCAGTTTGTTCACTTCCTCATCCTCATGACAAGCATAATTAGGTATTGACTTGTGAGCGACTGTTCTCTGGGAATGCATTCATTACGTTTAGCTTCTGCCACACAAAAGAAAAACAGCAACCAAAATGTGGGTCTCAATCATATGGTCCGGTAATCCAGTGCATGATGAAAGCATTGTACTTTCCCCTGTAGGACCGTAATTATTCAATTATTCGTCTGTTTTGTGATAATATTAAACCTGAATCAGATTTCAAAGTCTTTGGATCCACATAGTTTTGTTGTCGTTGACTGACTCCACCACATACATTCTATAGACTTGAAATTACCATATTTTAGACTACATTTGCACTTATTGGCAGGTCATAATTTTAGGCCTACACGTACAATTGGATTTTGAGGTGACTAATTAAGAATGCAAAACAATGTTCCATCACAGAATACCTATTTATTCAACATCTTGTATATGTTTTACGTAGCAGAACTTACCATTGGAAAACAATTTATACATCCAAACTCACGCTAGGTGTTCGGGTTAACCCGGATTTTTGGGTCGGATAGTTTGGATAAAAAATAATTCAGGTTCCCAAAAGTGACACCCGAAATTTGTCCAGAAAATGCACTGCCCGACAATTCGGGTACCCGCAAATTTGGGTTCGGGTTCGGGTTCGTATAATGCCCGAAATGCCCAAAAATACACAGCAATGAGAAATGAAATGACAGCAACAAGTCTAAAATTTTATAGCATTTCTGCTGTTTTCCAGAACATTTCTGCAGTATTTACACAGCATAAAACATAACAGCTAATGACACTAAGAGAGTAAGAGTTCTCAGGACAACAACAAGTTCACATGTTCACATGACCACAACAAGTTCACAGGACAACAAGCTACACCAATAGTTCACCGTGAGCAACAGTTCAAGAACATAAAAATGTTCAAAACAAAACAGGCCAAGTCCAACAACCCCCACCACTTCATGGCTTCACCTTGCTTTTATGATCATTGTCGAAGGCTCTCCAAGCTTCCACTCCATGGCTCCAAGCTGCAAATTTTGCAGTTGTGTTATTATCAATTCAAATTATCGCATGTCAAACTTAATGTTAAATTGTCACGAACGTGCGTGCCTTGTCGTTGGCAAACATTTTCAAGGTTTGGAGATGGACATGCCTGCAACAGATTTTGAAGTGGTTGTCTTGCTTTTATCAACTTTCTCTTTCCCTTTTCCTTTGGCAATTTGCAAGGCACCAAATTTCTTCAATTAACTCTATATGAATGGGATACAAACATGTTGTGAGCAATTAATGAATAAGGAAAATACAATGAACTCTATGAATGTGATGCAAACATGCAGGAAAAGGAAACGAGGGAGCATTTTACCTTTTTCCATAATGCCTAGTTCGTCCATATTCTCTTGGATGTCAATAGGAGTACCCCTTCTAAGCTAGTCTTGTGCACATAAGCTAGTCTTGTGCACATACGAGAGCTTCCAACATGAATGGGGTAAGCGAGGTACAGAAGTCATAAAATATACGTCCACTTGTGCTAAAAGCCGACTCCGAAGCTAAGGTTGAGATGGGTATAGCAAGCACATCACGTGCAAAGATGGGATATCGATGATCATTGAGCTTCCACCAAGCAAGAATGTCAAGCTTTGTATCTTGGTCTTCTTTATCTTCAGCAAGATATTTTGTCTAGTTCTGACTTAGCATTACTACTTGAACCATTGTTCATCTTCAACTTCTTGGCAATGACACCTTCCAACATGCCTCCTCTACTTTCCGATCCTTTGCTACACTTGTATCATCTACTTCAACAGTTCCAATAACACATTTGAATTTTCAATATCTCTGTTACCATACATAATTTAAAAATCTCATTGATCTGCAGTATTTAGGCCATAATTCGCTACTTGCAGCTGTAAAACTCCAAGTAAATTTTAGTGCAATTTTCCTTAGGAAGTTATATATAAATGATGGTCTACTTATCCAAAGTTTTAGAAATGTTGCTAGCAAAAACCTATTGATCAAATATAGGGACGCATTGCAGTCCCTTCCACGAAAGCTCACATGTTTCTAGGAGTGACCATTTTAATTAATAATCAAACTCCTGAATTAAAAAAAATATCATGCAGTGTCAAGCGTCAACTCACTTGCGTCTACCTATATTAATTTGATCAGTTGAAGAAGATGAATGCTTTCTCGCATGTGCCCCCTGGTTTTCGTTTCCACCCTACCGATGAGGAACTGGTGGATTACTACCTGAGGAAGAAGGTAGCACTGAAGAGGATAGACTTGGACATTATAAAAGATGTTGATTTGTACAAAATTGAGCCATGGGATCTACAAGGTAATCACAAGCTCACAACACCTTTCCTGTTGTCTACTATAATGCACAAACATGCCTTTGTAGACCTCACGACAGTGTGACTGCTAGTACTTGCCTCTGTAGACCTCGCAACAGTGTGATAGCTAGTACTGGTGTCAAAATATAAGATGTTTTAGCTTTGTGAAGCAAATGTATCTAGACTTCTTTTAGTATGTAGGTTTACTCAGGTTTACAGTGAATCTACACACTAAAATAAGTCTAAATACATTTTTTCACAAAGCTAAAACATTATATTTTGAAACGAAGGGAGTATATGATAGCATGTAACTTTGACAAATAATTTACGCACCATTCACACTTCAACGATGCATGCTTTCCGCAGAACAATGCAAGATTGGAACTGAAGACCAGAGCGACTGGTTCTTCTTCAGCCACAAGGACAAGAAGTATCCGACCGGCACTCGCACCAACAGAGCAACCACTGCCGGATTCTGGAAGGCCACCGGCAGGGACAAGCCGATCTACGTTAAGCACTGCCTCATCGGGATGAGGAAGACACTTGTTTTCTACAAGGGCCGGGCTCCCAATGGGCAAAAGTCAGACTGGATCATGCACGAGTACCGCTTGGAGACCAATGAACATGGAGCCCCCCACGTACGTAAGCTTATCTCTGAATGTATGATCGTATAGTTTGGTATATATCCACCAAAGGTTAATTGATTATCTGGAACATACATGCTGTTATATAAATTTAGGACGAAGGATGGGTGGTCTGCAAGGTGTTCAAGAAGCGAGTGGCGGCGGTGCAGAGAATGGCCGCCCCCGACTCGCCCTTCTGGTTCAGTAACGACCATGTGGCGTTCATGGCGCCTCGCATCGACCAGAACGCGGCGTACCAACACGGCCGCCACCACCAGAGCTACCACCACCCATGCAAGGTGGAGCTGGAGTACCATCACCTCCTCCCCCAGGAGCCCATGAGCTTCCAGCAGCTCCCCCACCTAGAGAGCCCCAGACTGCCAGACCTGATCGGCTCTGTAGCTCCCACTCTCCAACCCTGCAACCAAACACTAGACGGCCAAGCTTCTCGGCAGCTTCAGATCGAGCAGGTTTACGCGACGGATCATGCATCTGCAGCGGAGTGGAGGGACCTTGACAAGTTCATGGCGTCTCAGCTCACCCACGGTGGTGGCTCAACTCCCAAGGAGTCCAGCAGCTACTCCAATCCGGTGCAGGAATTTCAGGTGGAAGGGAAGCATGAAGAGGCCCTGGATTACGTGTCGACGTCTGCCTCCTGCGGAGGGGAGAATGACTTGTGGAAATGACGAAATATAAAAGATACAGATATACACACTAACGGGCAGCAGCACTGGCACTGTATACAGCTTAATAACATTGTGGTTTGATGTGACTCAAATAGCTAGCGATACCATCATAACTAAGTGGTACTACTATGTAGTATGTACTACTAATAAAGTATAACCGAATTGGTTATGCTTGCATGCACAAATTTGTATTCAGCTACACCGTTCTGATATTCATATATGGGACGATTCATATATATATGCTACTGAGACATTGACTAGGCGATTTGTAACAGCAGTGTAGTCATAGAGTAAAACTTTTTAATTCAAATGTACTGCAATATAATTTTGTGAGTAATTAATTACGGTGCAAGAAGTCTATAAATCGCAGTCTACTAATTTAATATACAATTGCAATGTGAATAAAATGTAACAATACTGTCAAAATTCCAACTCTACATATACGCCCCTAGCCTGTCCCTGCCATTCAACCAACATTAAGATTCGCGCTACTAACAACGGCAGTATTAATCTTATATTTAGGATACTAAGAAAGCACATCAGGTCATAATATATATCAATATCCTCTAATATGTATCAATATTTCCCTTCATTTTTCTATACAAAACGAAAAATAATAGTAAGTGGTTCCATAAATCTATGCAATTGGCCAAGAATTCACTATTCTTCGTAATCAACGATTTCTTACATAGAGAGAACGCCCTTCACAAATTGCATATACTAATTTGTTAAGAATCAATTGAATCGAATTGAAGTCAAAGTGCCATCGTTGTATGGAATCGATATATTCGCGAGATCTGGGTCGCAATTTCTATCTAAGGATGGAAATTTTACCCATGGGTACGGGTACTCGCGGGTACCGTACCCGCATGGGGTAGGGTATGGGCACACTTTTATACCCATGGGTAATACCCATACCCCACCCGTTAAGTTATGGGTACGGACACGGGTATAGACTTGTACCCATAGGTATACCCATACCCTGTCCGTTTAAACTGACATGTCAAACTTACCTATAGAGTTTGAACCTATATGGCCAAGAAGCCTAGGGACGAGTATGAGATTGCGATTTATAAACTTTAATTTGATACTTTTATGTACTTGTCTACTATTAGAAAGTAGAGATTATTGTCTTTTTTCAAATATGATATTGATGAAAGTAAATTTTGAATAACTTGTATACTATTGGATATACCCGCCGGATACCCAATGGGTATGGGTACCCGCCGGGTATGGGTATGAGTAAACTTTTATACCCGCGGATACGGGTATGGGTAAGCTTTTGTACTCATTGGCTACACGGGTATGGGTATGGTATTGCTCTACCCTGCCCATACCCTGTTCATTGTCATCCTTATTTCTATCCACCTCAAATGAGGCCTAGCCTACACCACATCAGCAACTGGCTACTGACGCCGATCCTCTACTGATAGTCTAGGAGGTACCTAGGTACCGCTACCGGTCCCGTAGAGGAACACGACACATATGAGTGTAGATCGATCATCGGGACAAATTTGTATATATTAGGCAGTTTATTAAAGTACACACCAAAGTACTTATAGAGAAATTTATTTAACATAAGTTCAAATTTATAACAAGCCAAATAAGTAAGCAAACCGAGTAAAAGTTGAGGACGAAAGCACTACAACAAGTCAACAACAATAACCAATTAATGACTCGCACTCGAGGTATCATCTTGTAGCTTGCAGAAAAAAGTGAACTTTTAGATATTAGTGAAGATACAAACAAAGGAGTTGACTTATTCTAGAGTTTAAATTACTGAACAGATCCTTTTCTTAGAGTTTCCAGCCTTCAGAATTTTTGCTAGTGATTCACGTTCTTTAGCAATAGTCCGATTATCATTAAAATAAGTTTGCTCCAAACCTTCCAATGTAAGGTTATGAATTACACTGCTTACAGCTTTGTAGTCAGATGCATTATTTGTCACAACCTAAAGCATATTTGATTGACCAGCTTCATCAATGCCTTGCAACGAGAATTGTGCAATAGCTTCACCTACTTTTATCTACTTTGGAGAAGTATTTGGCATTTAGCATACAAAAACATCAAACCACAACTATATTAGCTATTAGTTAACCATTTGTTTTTTTTTTAACGAATTGGTATTCTCATGGTGTCTTCGATTTCTCTGATTAATATGCAAACATTAAAGAAACTGGTAATCAATGTCATAGTCTCAAATAGTCGCGGTTCTATGTTTTTGTATGCAGAAGATTTCATTAATTAGTGGTTCATGTGTTCTACTATTTAAGATTAATGAATAAATCCAATATTAATTCTTCTGAACTTGTATTTAAGAAAAAAATAGCCATATTCATCTTCTTCATATTGCTGATTGTTACTAATTGATTGCCATCATCTTTGAATTATGTTGCATGATCTAGAAAAAATGATTTCTGGAGAATCTTACAGCTTCATCAGACAAGTGACTAGTTAGGTTATAGTTGAGGCATTCATTATGTAGAACTATTAGCATATCTTAGTTGCTGTTTGTCTAGAAGCATGGATGCAAAAGACAATTTTGGAACCAATTCCATCTCTAAAAGATGCATCAATACTCATGTTTTAAGCATCATGCCAAATCCATTATTTGCCCTTTTTATGAGTAAAAAACAGTCTACCTTTTGGGCCAAACTGTCATGGTGTTCTTGTGGCACATCCCAACATGTTGCTCTATGTTCCGCCAAAAATTCAATTGTTCATTTCTACTTAAACGTGTCCTCTGAATTAAATATTTGGTATCCTTGATTACGTGTAGTTGTAACACATAGTTTTGTTGTACAATTGATTAGTCAGCCAAAATTGTTATATTGTTCTCGCCAAACTCGTAAGTTATTCACTGAGGGTCTAAAACGAAAATAATATTACATCTAATGAAATCTGTCATGTTTAGCTTTAATCATAAGCATGTGTTCACCTAGGGGATGCACGTTTCGGGTGCACCATATTTCGAATCACGTGTTCTTAGATGGAGATAGTACATGTGTCCTTATACCAGTCTGTGATTTTTGTGATCTTCCTACCATGATGTGTTTTTAGCGTTATCATCTCATGAAATTGGCAAAGGAGATAAAATAAACACAAACTGGTAGAGGGACACATGTAATACCACCATCTAAGAACACATGATTGGAAATCTAGCACACGTGAAATTTGCATCTGCTAGATGAAGACATATGATTATGATGAAGATTAACACGACATGTATCATTAGATGAAAGATTCCCCCTATTTTAGACTCGCCATTCGACAACCAACGAGTTTTGCGAGAACAATAGAACAAATTTGGTTGGGTAATCAGTTGTACAACAGAACAACCTATATTGAATCCAACTACAAGTAACCAAAGATACCACAACGATGATAAGAGGAAGCATAGGGGTGATGTTTCTTTTTAGGTAGATACAAACAATATGCCTTTTGACGGAACATAGAGATACATGCTTTTTGGATGTGCCACATGAACACCGACAGTTTAGCCTGAAAATTAGTATGTTTGCTTCTAGTGGTAAAAATGGGAGAAGAAGAGATTTGACACCGATGGTTAACACATAAACATTGATACATCTATTAGAGATAAAGTTATTTCAAAAATTGGCTTATGCATCCCTGCTTCAAGAATAAACTAAAATATGCTAATAGTGGTACATATTAAATGTCTGAACTATAACCTGACCAGTCACTTACCGTGAGTAAGCTATAAGATCCTTCACATATCACGGTATCTAGATCATGGAACATTATTAAAATATGATGGTAACCTGCCATTAATCAACATTCATCAAAGAACTAGAGACAAGAGAAGATAAATAAGGCTAATCTATTCTTAACTTGAAGTTCCAGAAAACATGTAAGGCTATTGTAGAATTATTCGTTGCAACCCGTATATGAAATTGATCAGGAAAGATTGCTTCAAGTTGTGACAGATAAATATACAAATGCATTATACATGTGAAGATATGAAGATGTGTCTGCTACGGGTTTGAATAAATCTTCTAGGTCATTGACCCTTATCTTACATGGGAAGGAAACATGCTTAGATAGGAAGAAATCATGTGAAATCAAGAAAGGTGGTCGACTAAAAGTCATTATCCTTAGTTTGATAGGATCTAAAGATAGATCGTATTGATCTCACCTTGGAGGAAAAGAAAACATGCGTATATAAAGGACATGGAGGCCATGGCGGAAAACGAGGAATAATCTAGGGTTTAGCCTGCAGCTTCAAATCTCCACTGTAATCATCTGGGGATTATTTGAAAGGCCCTCGAAAATTTATAAAGTACGGGTGCTACCAGTATCAAGGGGCTAAACTTGTGTAAATCGTGTACAACATCATCTAAGCATTGTGGAAGTCTAAGAAACGGGATCCTTCCATCGGCTTGGCTCCTCTTTATCTATTACATATATCCCGTATATATACGATTGACGTAAAAATTGTGCATCCATAGTGGTCGACCCCTTTTTTTTCTTGAGATCCCACAAGTGAGCATCAGCGGTGAGTATCACGGTGCAACCAAAGCATAGTTAATCTAGAGTGGATGGCGGACTGGCTCCAGATTATTTGGCAGCGTGTGGGTGACGGTGAGCTCCTTGTCCTTGATGTGGCGATCATACTCGAGGCTTATCGATCTATGGCGGTGACAATGGTGTGGACGGATGAGTGACGTGTTATGGTCTCGGGGCATAGCACGAGCTTGGAGGATGGCGGCGGGCTGCAGCTAGCCCAAGGACAAGATTGATGCAATGGGCGTAAGTCGAGGCTGGTGAGAATCGATCTTGGACTATAGGTGTAGCAAAGTTAGGCTTTATCGACGTGTCTCAGAACTGGTTTCAGAATATGTCAAGGCGGCAACCTGTTTCTACTCGAGAGCCTTGACTGCTAGAAGGACAGCCCGGATTGTTGGTGTCGGCGTGGTAGTGAGGCATGGCACAACAGCTACAAGTCATTGCGGGGGCTTTCCAAGCCTTGACTGCTCTAAGGAGTTCACCTAATGTAGGGAACGTTGTTGCGATCAACGTCCAGCAGCGTGGTATTGGCCAACAACGTTGTGTCAGCCCCAAAGATTGCCAACTAGATAGAATCAATAATTAGGGTTCATGGTCACTAATCCTTTTTATTTATTTTTTGGATTTAATTTTCTTTCCTTGAATTTCGTTAATAATCCTTGACTCTGGATAAACGAGGAATAGTTAAAAATTGAATTCTCAGATCACTTCCTACCTAATTTCGACACCTCTCCGCATCCTTCACACATGGACAAGATCATCTTCTAACGAAACTATGTATTCACATGCTCTAATCAATCGAACAAATGCAGAACAGAAGTAAATCGATCCAGGAGATACGGTCGGAATTTGCAGTGGCACTTACACGGGATTCTGCTCCAGCACCCTTCGAAGCCTTCGAGTCCCGTCAGGATCCCATCAAGGTTGAGGAGAAGACCAACGGAGCGGTGAGATGAGATGAGCACATCGGCAGAAAGATCTGTGGCCTCGCCGTTCGTGCAGGAGGCGTTGGCTTTAGATTCGCAGATCACGCTGATCAGGACGCCGCCACGGTTGTATTTGTAGGTGGGCGCCGACGTGCGGCGATGATGTGCTAACAGATGGGAGAAATATCTTTCGTGTAACCTATCTGGACACGCATTAGGCAGTGGACCGGGCCGTGGTGCAGAAGAAAGGTCAGGACGTGGTGTAATGTTGAGCAGGGCTGTAAATCTGGGCAGTCAGCTGTGTTGCCGCTCTGAGGCTGGAGTCTGTGCTCGGTTGGGCCTATTCTTTTCTCTTTATTGGCCCATCAAAGTTAGAAAAGCTTTTTTTCGAGAGTAAAATTACAAAAGCTGTACATAGTCTCCAAACCTTATAGTTCTAAAAAAAAAGTACACTGCATAGGTTCCTAGATTATTATAGTGTTTCCACTCTCACCTCTCGTCTATTCCATTCTACACCAACGAGAATCAAGCTTTGCCATTTCCCACATTTTCCTATCAAGAACAATCTACCGTAGTTGACGCTGACGACAACGTTAAGTAGAAGTCTGCGTGCCTGTGTGTGTCCACAACTCCAACTAGACCTGCGGCCCGAAGAAGTGCTGTCATGTCACATTCTTCCGTTGACGTTTGCAATTTCAATCTTATTCAGCCCTTTCCTTTTGAGCGTAGCCCCAAAGATGCTACGTACTACCCTAAGATAGGAACCTAGTAAAGCTACAATTTGCAAAGTAATCTACGATCCTACTGTAGATACTCCGAGGCTCTCTCTCTGCCATCGCCGCTTGGCCCTGTATACTACTAGTAGGCCATCATCATTTCTTCAATCACGGCTAGGTCCAACGGCACCACTGTTTTACACATTACGGTAACTTGTCAACCATGTGTTCCGTTGGAGCTGATAGTAGTACTCCCTCCGTTTAGAAATATAAGATATTTTAGGTTTATAAAGGAGATGTATCTTGACACCTTTTAGTGTATAGGTTTAAATGAATTTAGACATAAAAGATATCTAGATACATCTTATTCACGAACCTAAAACATCTTATATTTTCAAACAGAGGGAGTATGTTGCAATATTTATAATTCAGGCACTTCCTCTATTATAATGGCCTCAACTTTATCTAGATATGAATGCATCTAGTATAAAATAATTAACTAGATACATACAAATTTAGATAAAGTTTAGATCATTAATATGAACGGAGGGAGTATATCAGGATTGTCCAACGCGAGAATAGGAGTCCGTATCCTCTAGATTTTTTTTGAAACAAGACAAAATACTCGCCATTTTCATTGATTACATAGAGGTTTTTAAATAGTGCTTACAAACAACGTAAAGCCAAGACCAACGAGAAAACAATTACTGGTGAAACATTATAAACTACTAATAAGTGTTTTTGCCCCCCCCCCCCCCCCCCCCCCCCCGCAGAGCACCACAAGACCGCACCAAGCGGTACTGTGAAGGAATCTGTTGTAACGCTGTAAGAAATTTGTTGACCCCTTTACATGAAACTCATTTCGGATTAAGTACCAGAACGTAGATCAGGAGTAATGTTTCTTTATTCATTCATTCATGGCTCGCACTCATCATCTGCATGCCTCTCAAAACTAGTAGAGGATATACTAATCTAAGCTAAGTTGACCTAGATCGATCGATCAATGTCGTCCAACTGTCCAAGACACTTGCTTGCTACTACTCCACTAGACTGCGCGCGGTGCATGCTCGATCAGCTGCGTACATGCTGTAAGCCATGCAGACGCAGGGCTAGCTTGCTATAGCTTGGCATGCAATGGCAGCTAGTCCCTGCATGCTGCTGCGTATGCCTCGGTCGGAGCAGCTAATTGTACGGGAGCGCAAGCGTGGAAAAAGTGGAGTTGGTTCTCCATCGGCTGCGCGAAGGTCCGTTTCCTCTGCAGCCCACTTTGCCGTCCTTCTAGCCAAGCCAGCTAGTAGCCGATCTCTCTCCCAAATATAAAAAACGGGGAGAAAACGCCATCGTATTCTGCATGGGCAAATGAGACGGGTACGTAGGCAGTGTCACGTTGATTCTCCCCATGCAGCTGGATCTATAGCCGGCAAGGCAGGCAGGTAAAGGCGAGACGCACTATAAGCAGCGCCCTGCGGGTCTCCCTTTCGCTTGGACCGGCCGGCCTGTGCGTATTTGCGAGGTGCCGACACGCACCTGGCCGAAAGAGAGGGGCACGCGGGGGCCGCCGCTCCTGCAAGTACCGTACCATACTGCGCTTAATGAAAGGACCAGCAGCTAAAATACTCAACCGGCAACGGCAACGCCACACCTAGTACATGCCCTGCTCGCGCGCGGTCCCTGCCCTGCCCCTGCCATGCCATGCCATGGCATGCCATGCGGTGCGTGGCGAGAGACGACACCCAGACCCGTTCCGGCATTTGGATCAAACTGGTCCCTCCCCACGGATCCTCCCTCCGTCCCCTTTGGCTATCCTCTTCTTTTCTCTCCTCTCCCAGGCAGCCACTCTGCGTGCCTATCCAGCTCGTGTTTCTTTTATTCCGGACGTACACACCGGCTACGGAGCAGCAGCAGCAGCAGCTACAGGGGGACCATCCATGCGTCCGTTTGGTTCCATTCACCAGACCGAGAGCCAGTACGTACTACAGCCACAGGGCCGGCCGGCTTGCCGGGGCACGGCATTGACGCCGATCGACGCGCACACGCGCAGGGACGGGAGCGGAACCCCAAGGCTAGGCGCTGGAGGCCGCGGCCGTCTGCATCACGCTGGGGGAGAATCAATTCACCAGGGAGGCAGAGCGGTAGCCTGCGCGTGATTTGGACTAGCTGCCTGAGCAAAGCAGGCTTGGCAGGCGCTAATCAATACTATATATAGAGCCAAATGTAAACAGAACTGAACAAGCGCAGGCGTCCCCCCCTACGTACCCGCCAGAACGGACGGAGGAGGACTAGTTAATTTCATTGCGCAAGAAGAAAGGACGCAAATAATGCTTCTTCCTTTCTGGAGATTTTCAAGAACACATGAGAAACGGACTTTTACGAGACCATTGAATGGCAACCATTCCACGCACACCCACTCAAGCCACAATCCATGCCAGAAGCTTACAACACACTCCTGAACACACGCTCAGAGACCCATGCTCAGAGCAGCGACTACCGATGACTCTAACTGCCCCAAGGACACCACGAGCAGCCCAGGCGGCACCTCCAACAAGGGAACGACACTGGTGCCGCCGCCGCCTGATCCAATCCGGATCTAGGGTTTTCCCCGGCGCTCGTGGCGGGTAGCGTGAAAGGGACCATGACAACGCCTCCAACAAGGAGACGGCGCCCACATGCGTCGCCATTGTTAGCAAAATGCGGAGCTTTCACCCCGGCCCAACAGCTATCCCCATAGTTCCATAAGACAGCACCAGGCACATAGAGACACCGCTCTGAGAAGAAAGCCATACCTCATCGCCGGGGAACAGGAAGCGTTGACCGCCACCCTGCCTGCCCACCACCAGCGACCTAGATGGCGCAGGTCCAGGACGCTGTAGTGCCGATCGCCGGCACCACAGCAGCCTCGCCAGCAGCTCCGACGCAGTGCCCAGACTCCCGCTGCTCGACTCCAGCTCCACCGCAGGCTGCCCTTGTAGGGTTCGCAACATAGAAAACAAAATATTTCCTAACAACTATGTACCAAGATATATCTACTATATACAAGCAACGGGTGGATATACATCCATAGAGAGCATACCCTTGTAGACCGACAAAGTTTAACGAAGTTGTACTCGTGGATGATGTAGACGAACGCTTGCCGATCTCAAGATCGAGAAGAAGTTCAGCGCCGCAAATCAGCAGTGCATCCGTGCTCGCACACACGTCCAAGCACAGAGCAACCTCCGCCTCCTCGCTCCGGCGATGCAACGGAAGCAACAACTCTTTCTCAACGAAAAGCCATCGGAAACATGTATCTCGCTAGCCCGAGACCATGGGGAATAAACTAGAGGGGGGGAGAGATCCTTCACGAGGAGGTGTGCGTGAGAGAGGGAAGAGGGGTCCTTTTATAGAAGTAGGGGGACAACCCCTCCCCATGGCCGACGCACCATGGAGGGTGCCCCTCCCCTCCTTCATTCATGTGGAGGAAGCACCACTCACACTTCTCCACTCAAAATCCCACTCATATTCCATTAAATTTCCACCAAATTTAATGTAGCATCTCTTTAAATAAAACTCTTTTTATTTATTTATTCAGAATTTTGTCGATTATATTAATGGACAAACATTTACGTAAAACCCATTGCTAGTATTCTATTTCACATGCAGAAACACTTTCAGCAATTTCACCCGAAATAATTCTGGTGTCTAGTGAAATAAATTCCTACGCTTTGTAAATATTTTTGTCAAGAAACTATTTGTTCCAAATAGTGTCGGTGTCTTTTAAGTGTGTCAACCTACGGTTCGCGAATAATGCGGACATGATCGAGACCCCTCTCGGATCAATAATCAGAAGCGGGACATGAAGATCCATACCGACTCCCACACATTCAACAATGTTGGTGTCGGTGCCATTGAATATAGTGTTTCCTTCTCTTTTTTGGGTTGTTGTTTATCCTAATGCTTTTGTAGCTGCTAGTTACGATCTTGATACTCATAGTTGGGATGTGAAATTTAGGAGATCTTTTGGGGCTAAAGATATGAGATGATGGGAGAGCTTAATGTAGATCCTTGTGAGATCGAACGACGCCACATGGAGACGACAGGCTGAGCGAGGCCGAGCCTGCGGAAAGTCCCAGATTTGAATTGAGTGTGGGCAAAGCAGCTGAGAAACGGCCGCTCTCCTGGACCCACTCCCCTATGCATTGGCATTTTTAAAAAAAAAATCAATGGTCCATTAATAGTCATCAACCGTATAGATAGCCCTAAAAGCAATAAACGAAATAGAAATAGGTCACTAGATCACTTAGCGACGACTACAGACACTACCTCAAACCGAAAAGACGCCGCTATTCTCGATGCTCCATCACTAGAACTAAACAAAGCTTGTCGTAGTACATCTTGTGTATAATAAACAGACGGAAAGTCCATCTCCCGATCACCCTAGATGAACTTCTATCATCGGTGGACTCACTCCCCATGCATTTGCATTTCGTATATAAATAAACCATACGCAAATAATGCATCGGCGAGAGCAATAGTAGTAACCAAGGCTTGATCTTCTCATCTGCGAGAATCTAACAGATGTGCTCCAGCTCGAGTCCTTGTCCTTGCGTGCCGTCTGCAGGTCCGCCTGACTGTTGGTGTTGGAGGAGGAAAGTAACAAACGCGCCGGGGTTAGTACAAAGGTGGCACAGTGACGGACAACCGATCGGATTCGGGCGATTGTTATTAACGCAAACGCATGATCGCGGCAACAGGGCCGTGGCACTGTAGGTCTGTAGCGGCGCCGGGCGTGTCAAAGCGGCGAGCAGACCACGTCACGGAACGGGGTGGCCAGCCAGGGCCCAGGCGGGCCGGCCCGGCGATCCCCACCACGCATTCCGGCCCTGCCCGCTTTTCAGAAGGAACAGTCCGAAGATGCTAGCTACCGGACACGGAGCCGCTGGGTGGCCACTGTTCCCAGGCCAGGCCAGAGAGAGAAAGACGGGGACTGGACGCCCTTGGCTTTATTGCCCCCCTCGGCATCCCCATTCTGCCCCTCCTCGCCAACCATGGCATGCCGTTGCCATCCCCGGCTTTGTCTGGCTCACGCACGCGAACACGCGCGCGCGCGCACACACATGAACATGCCAATCCCGGCCGGCCGGCCGGGCAGGGCATGACATGACACATTGTTTGCGCTGCGTTCCTCTCGTCCCGGCTTTCAAATCAGGAGAAGATCGGGCAGGCAGAGGGCAACAACAGATCCGAGGCTTTCTCGAATCGGGCAGGTCAATCAAATCCATCAGGAGATCGAGAGGGACTCACTCACGTACCCATCATATCAATTCGTCACATCAATCAACAATCCCATCCATCCCCATATATCGACCGATCCAACCCGCCCGGGGGGGACCCGACCGACCGACCCGACCGACCGACCCACCCGCCACTATATAAACCCCCACCCCCGCCCCGCTCCTCTTCCTCCTCCCAACCCATCTATCTTCCTCCCCCGACCAGGACGACGCCACTCTCTCCAGCTCATCCCATCAAACCCACGCGCAGGCAGGCAGGCAGGCAGGCAGGTGGTGGGGCGCGCGAGAGCAAGTACTGTGTGCCGGCCTCCACCAGCATGATGTCGTCGCCCGCGGAGTCCGAGACCAGCTGCTTCTACCTCCCCCCGGACCAGGACCACCACGTCGCGGAGGAGCAGCACCAGCAGCAGCCCTTCGCCGAGCAGGAGCAGCTCTGCTACGTCCACTGCAACTTCTGCGACACCATCCTAGTGGTATATGCATGTCTCCCCGGCTATCCTTCCTCCCTGCATTCCTTCCTTCACACCGCCCGTATTATTCGATCTTAAGATTAATATACGTATACCTTGTGCAGGTTGGCGTGCCGTGCAGCAGCCTCTTCACCACCGTCGCCGTGCGATGCGGCCACTGCGCCAACCTGCTCTCCGTCAACCTCCGCAACCTCCTGCTCCCGCCTGCGCCAAACCAGATCCCCTTCGGCCAGGCGCTCCTCTCCCCCACATCGCCGGCCTCACCCCACAGCCTCCTGGTACGTCTACCCACTACATCCTTCTACTGCTCGCACTACGTCTTACTAGAACTGATGGATGGATGCACGTTTTCGTCGTTAACTCGGTCCTGCATCAGGATGAGATGTCGTCGTTCCAGGCGCCGTCCAGCATGCTGACCGACCAGCCCAGCCCCAACGTCAGCAGCATCACCAGCAGCGGCAACAGCTGCGCCGTCAACAACGCGCCGCCCGGCATGGCGTCCATGATGCCGCCGCCGCCGCCCAAGAAGGCCGCCGCGCACAACAAGGAGCCGCAGCAGCAGCAGCAGCGGAGGAACGTCTCCTCATCAGGGGCCAACAAGAGTAATTAAATCCCAACCTCACTTTTTACTACTACCTCTCTTCTTCTTCCTCTTCTTTACTACTAGTCAAAGGAGATCGAGCTCGCTCCAGCTAGAGGGAGCATGATGCATGTGCAGCCGCACTGTTCTTGGTAGCAAGCAACTACAGCCCCCTCTTTACATTTTGTCCCTCTTTTAAAGGATTCTTTCCGGCCGGTCAATGGAGTTTTCGAGTGGCCGGCCGGCTGAATAGTTTGCTCTCGCCAGCTCAATAGTACCTTTTGTCCGCCGGAGAATTTTCCCCCAAACTCCAACGTTAATACAGCACGTACTATAATGCACAGTGCGTCTCATACTATAGCCCAAAACCCGACTTCAAGAAATATACAGTGAGGTTTTAGGAGTAAGAAGAAACGAGAACTGCTTGCTTCGTACTACTGCTGGGAGTGTCAGTCTTAATAATTCTGTTCGATCAGTGTAGGAGAGTACCAGAGGCCGGGCCCTGCTGGTTGCATGCACTTGTCTTAATTATTACTACTGTTTCTCATTGATCCATCTGGTTCCTTGAAGCTGTGCTCAAGTGTTTAATTGATTCCGTGCTGCTTGCCGTCATTCTGCAGATCCTGAGAAGCGGCAGCGAGTTCCCTCGGCATACAACCGATTCATCAAGTGAGTCATCTCGACCGTTCTCTTCACAAGATTAAGCATTTTAGTCTTCGCAAAAAAAAAAAAGATTAAGCATTTTAGACTTCGCAAACTGCACACGCATGACTGGTTTATATGTATGTAGAGACGAGATACAGCGTATCAAGGCGAACAATCCGGACATCACCCACAGGGAGGCTTTCAGCGCAGCTGCCAAGAATGTAATTAACCTCCTCTTTCTCTAGCTACTTATCAATCACATTTGATCGATCTGATTGACAATCGGGTTCGATCTTCAGTTAATCCAACACTTGTGTATTTACCATCGATCTCCTCTCACCTCTGTGCATGCATTAGTGGGCTCATTTTCCGCACATCCATTTCGGTCTGATGCCGGACCAGGGCATGAGGAAGACCGGCATCCAAATCCAGGTACTCCTTTAAAACCTAAAACACAATCAAATATTCAGAGCAGCATAGGCCTGCAGTGAGCAGCACATATAAGCTCTTCTACGTTTTGCAGGACGGACCTGGCGGGGAATGCAGCATGTTCTTCAAGGACGGCCTCTACGCGGCGGCGGCCGCCGCCGCTGCAGCCACGGCGGCATCTAGCATGGGCGTCACACCCTTTTAGCGTCCTACATAAAATATATTGCCATTGCTTACTTTAGATTCTAGCTAGGGTATTATGATGAGATCTTGAGCTGTATTGTACCTACGAGCGAGTACTCTTCTACTAGTAGCTTTCGTTGTTTCTTTCCTGTCGTTGGTCCTTCATTCCCTGGTTACCATGCATATTCGTCTGTCGGAGCCTCGAAGGTTGCTGCTTTTGGAGCGTCTTATCTTATCGTATGGACATAAATCTAGCTCCTGATCGATGGTCTTTAATTAGTTAACAACCAAAATTGCTAATTTGGTTTTCTTATGTGCATAGGATAATTGAACACACGAGATGTCAATTCATTAGCTTATTGTTTTTCCAAAATGATAGAAGGGAGTATATGATATGACTCACGCAACGAATTACTGTTGTCGACATACTAATATTTAGTTGTTTCTCTGAGGTCATTGATGACGAATTAACCATTCTTATTACTACCTCTGTTTCGATTTACAAGGTATGCACGTATACCTAGGTAATCAATAAAATATAAATTATATAGTATAAAAATTATACCATTAAAAACTTTAGATGTTGTATTTTCTAATGATATAATTTTTGTTTTATAAAATTTATATTTTAGTTGTAAAATTGATAACCTAGATGTACATGCAAGACTTGTAAGAAGGGAGTAACCTCAATTGCTTCCGATATAAATAGCCATCTTCAGTGACAGTTAGTTGATTAATAAATACACATACTTGAACTTAGATGAAAATAAATACATATGATCAACATGAGTAGGCAAAGTGCTATTTCCTGGTAATTTACATTGCCCCATATATTATGTGTGGTTGTTCAACTTTGTACCTTCTAGGTGCTGAAATAGTGTTAGTAGTTGTTCCAAAGAAGTGCTAGTGCAGAACTTGTTGTCATGTTTAAAATATTAGGTCAAAGTATAACCCCCTCTTATAGTGCGCACCAAAATAAAAATATGCACATATCACATGGTTGGATGTATCTTGACGGACTGATCGGGGTCTTTTGTTCTTATGAAAACAAACCTCTTAGAGTTGAGCGTCAACCATCATTTTTCTAATTTTCGTTGTTAGAGAACATGAACCAAAATAAATATGCACATATCACATGGTTGGATGTATCTTGGCGGACTGATCAGGGTCTTTCGTTCTTGTGAAAACAGACCTCTTAGAGTTGAGCGTCAACTATCATTTTTCTAATATATTTTTATGGTTAATTATAAAGAAATGGACAAACAATGAAATGACAAGAAACAACTTAACCAAACAAGATCATCATACACCACTACAATATGAAACACAATCAAATTCTAGATTTAAAGAAACTCATAATAAATGTGACTAAGGAATACTATCAAGGTGGTTGAACCGTTTCAAAAAAACACATCCCGGTTTTTCATCATTTCTCAAGCACTTTGTCTAGATTCAAAGCTCAAACTCGGTCTAGTCAACCTATTAATTTTCAATGATTATATTAATTCCAATTAATATAGGGCCACACAGGAATATCATAATTTATGCTCACTCTATGCAATGCTCTATAAACATATCATTCAATGATAATTTTTAGAAACAAAAACTTGATGGACAACTGCGCATGCGCAGAATATTCCAGGGTTTCAATAGGCACATTCTTTCTAAATAGTGGGTATGTAATAAAAACCACAATCATGAGGGCAATGATTTTACAAAATATATGTAGAAAGAAAGGAGTTCACAAAAGTGCATTATTGCCTTACCTTGTAAATAACACAAATTGTCATAAGATATATCATATTCTTTTCTTAGTATTGTATACAAATTATACGGTTCTTAATCAGATTTATAAACCGGTGAACTCCTAGTATAAAAATCGGCAAGACCAATGAGATTTTCCAATCCATCAAAAACCCTATTGAAACCAAGCATTCTGATGTCTTGGCCTCCTCCCCAACTTATAGAGATTCAGGGATCTTTAGGATAATAGCCCTACACCTATTTCACTTATATTGTGATTGAGAATATCACAAGGGTGGATTTACCGGATATAGAGGGGTCTACAACTCACCGAGACCTAGGTGATCTACGTCTACAATTTTTGGATCTCCAAGTGTCCCTCTCTCCTCGCATCGGATCATCCAACATCATATATAGTCATAATAGGTGCTCTGGTAGGCACACATCCTTTCTTCAAGTATAACTCATATTCATAGCCACTTGCAAAAGAGATTCTTCTTCCCCAAGAGGAAGTTGTGCTTGTTATCTCTCTCCTCTATTGTTGTCAAGCTCGAAATGTCCTAGATCTTTGAACCTAGCTAACCAAACTTGATGCAACTCTAGGTTTTGGAGGAGAATACCTGGATCTACCATCCCACCAGAGAAAAAATTGATTCCCATATTTTACCTTGTGAAACTTTTTACTCTTAGGTGTTTGGGCACAGTAGACGGAAGAGGTTGACTCAAAGCTCAATCATAGTGGTGTAAAGCTTTATGGTGTTCTTGAGAGTTTCCAATTGATTTGTGGAGATTTTCCTGAGCTTGTTTATAAGATCCGGTTGCCGCCTCCAAGGACACTACATAATGGATCGTGGCACCTTACATTGTGCAAGGGAACAACGAGATTGAGGTAATCCATTGTGGCTATTGGTGGACATTGTGCCGCCACAGTTCTCCAACAGAGGCGTATCTCCCCCAGTGGAGGAAACTCTAGGATACATCAACGTCAACACCTTACAGTTATTTCCGTCCTTTAGTTACTTGTACTAGATTGTGGCTTAATTGCCTATCATATCTTGGTAGTTATTTCCGTCCTTTAGTTACTTGTACTAGATTGTGGCTTAATTGCCTATCATATCTTGGTAGTTATATCTTCTGTTCCTGTGTCTATCCTTGCCATAACGGTTTTCCACCGAGTTGCATTATCCACATAACCTATTTTATTGTTGTTCCTTTGAAACTGGAAAAGAAACTATAATTTTCTAGTTGCCTATTCAACCCTCCCCCTAGTCGAATGTCTCGATTCTTTCACAAACCACACAAATCAAGCACATGTGGATAATGAAATTAAAAAGTACTGGTAGTTTTTTTGTTGATAAAGAGGGCCACCCCTCGGATTTCTATTATTAGAAACCAAGATTTCTTTCTATAAACATAATGAAGTTACCTAAAAAAACCTTCCGGGTTAGAACTAGGAAGGGTACACAAAGTACTATGTAGGTTAGATTTCCTACTTATTTTTGTTAGGTTGCCCGAGATTGCAGCCATCTACTTAACCATTACAATCAAAGAAACGAAAACACCAACAAAACAAAGCTTGGATTCCGCGATCTTTTTATTATCCAGCCTTTTTCCTCTATCCATCATATCTCCAACTATTGGAACAACTCAACACAAAATAGCATCAAGAAAGCACCAACTACATAGCAATTTGTGAGACTCATGGACACCATCCTCAACCGATATGAGATGAACACATTATTTGCTACTTGTTCAAATAGTTTTGTCCCCTACCCCTAGGCCAGCGCATCTATGTTTCCCGTTCGGTTTGCACTATCCCCAAGAGTCAGGACAATGAGTCACGAAAGGAACTAGTATAATTAGATCAGAAATACTTTTATTTAACAAAGATACCCATTTCTTATTTTACAAATTGTGTGAAGCATGGAAGAAAATCCAAATGTAACCAACTTCTTATATTTGTCTTGAAATTTTGCTTACAAACTATGAATTTTCTCGTTAACTATCCTAGGAATATTTCCGAAGTTTAAAGCACATTATAACATTCTAGATCAACCAAACTATGGAACATTGTAGGGGAAGTTGGTCTATGGTTTCATCCATCCCACGGAAAGCTACGGAACATCAATTATCTCCATGCCAACCTCTCATTGACAACTTATCTTTAGTTAAAATGCTAATATGAAGATTTAGCCAAATGAAATTTTACTTTTGAGAGGGATTATAATTTTCCACAAAAATTTATGAGGAAATTTGGTTTGTTGTCTTACAAGCATTCGGTATAAGGATTTCGCTGTGAAATAGGCATTTTTAGTTTAATTCTAATAAGTTTCTACTACAGAGATGTTTTTATCAAAACAAACACCATAAAACTTAGGAATATATTGTTTTAGAGGCCTATCCATAACCCACCAATCCTCCCAAAACCTTACCTTTAAACCATTCCCAACACTCCATTTGCAATAAGGATACACGTATTTCCTTACCACCATCAAACATGAACAAAATTGAGAATCTCCAGACTTATGTTTAATCCCAACAATGCACTATAATTATACATGTTTGTTGCAAAGAATATGCTCCCAAATCCCGACTCAAGCTTCCATAGACATTTGGCTAAGAGCGCTTATTTATTCATCAAATCTAGATTTCTAACCCCGGTCACCTAGCCTTTTGGCAAACAAACAACTAAGGTTTTAACAAGATGATACTTCTCTTGTATTTACCTTTTGGTAAGGATAGGATGACATCATAAACATTTGACATATTGGTAAGGCAAGACTATATACGATTGCCAACATTCTTCCTTGCCACCCCTAGCATCTATTTTTTTATTTTGTTCTCAACTAATACCCAACATATATTGATTATTATTTTAGAATGCATAGGAAGCCCCAAGTATTTCATTAGCAAAGTACCAACATGGCAAGTAAAAAATCTCTTATAGTGATCACTTTTTTCAGAGCGGCACCAAAAAAGATATAGTTCACTCATGATTTTTTCTCCGCTGACATTTGCTCAAATGCAATAGTTTTTTTTTAATTATGAGCACTCTCTATATCATCTTGTATTAATAAAATGGTATCCATGTATTACAACATGTTTATATCATTTCCAATTTCATCTTCCATTAACCCATTAACCACACATGTCAGCCTAGTATTATCCATGATCAAAGCAAGAACATCTGCTGCTAAATCAAGCATGAGAGGACACAAGAAATCCCCTATATGAACACTTCAGATTTTGAAAATATGTGCCAATAGTATCATTCACTTTGATCACCACATGTTCACCTCTCTTATTATAACTCTTCCCAAATATCATCAAACCCTTTTAATTTTAGCATTTAGTAAAAAAAGGTCATTTTATTTTACCATAAGCTTTTTTGAAATAAACTTTAAACAAAACATCACTTTGTATTTTCATTTTAACATAATTTAAAGTTTCAAGCAAAACTAGAAAACATGTGTAATACATCACCCCTTTACAAAAGTAGTGTGTACATAGACAAACTTATAGGGCCTATCACTGCACTCAATCTATTTTCGTCAAAACTTTAGTTATTGACTTGAAACTTATATTTAGAAGGCATTGGTTCTATTTTAGCAGCCTCATCTTCGGAAATTCTCTTGGCATTGTCTCATTTTGGTATAATCTGAATGCCCAAATAATTTATTATAGAAAATGGGATTGTACTCAATCAAATTATTTTCCACTTCAATCACCTATTCATCATGTTCCAGACCAAATGATTGCATTCTTTCTTGTTCTTCTACTTATGGCTTTAGCAAGATAACACGCGCAAATAGTTTCTGACGCGGAAGGTAAACTTAAGACACTGATAGCTGCAAAGACACTGATCGAGAGTCCGGTATCACTACACCACAGTTGATTATCTAAGGGCACAAAAAAGTGGCTAATTTTTTTTAAATAATACATTTTTTTATTGAATTTCACAAATAATACACAAAACGGGAAAATTGCAAATATGTTGGTCGCTCGGCCGATCGACCGACGACAGACAAGGCTCGTCCGTTGAACGGACGACGGACACGGTTCGTCCGTTGAACAGACGACAGTTTGGTCGACTTTTACCGACCAGCCGACAGCCTTGCCTTCTTTTCCCGAAAAGACGACCGCGCTGCCTTCTTTCTTTCAACAGACGACAGGGCATCACGCTGTCGGCCGACAGGGGTGTTTCGTCCGTTCAACGGGCGAAGGCAGGGTTCGTCCGTTGACGGGCCGACGCCACCCAGCATATAAGTCGCCGACCCGTCGTCGCCCTCCACTCCTCTCGCTAGCCAGCCCTCCTCTCTCTCGGTTCCTCCTCTTTCTCACTAGCTCGCTCTCGTTTTCGCCAGTTGCTGCACCGATTTTTAGCCCAGATTTCTATCCAAACTCGCTGCTCTAACATATTAGCAAGCTAGTAGAGTCCCGATCTACTAATGGGATAGCCTGGTGTAGTGATTTGAGTCGTTTTGGTGGAGGGATCTGGTGGTGTTCTTGTTGAGCAATGGCCATGGTGGAGGCCGGTGCTGGAACTTGAGGAAGGTGCATGGTGGAGGTGCTGATCCGTTGACCTGAGGCGGCTGCACGGCAGGACTTCGCACGCTTCAAGGGTAAACCCTAAGTTCTTGCTAATTGCAGTCATGTGTGTATGTTTATAGGTAGCCTTTGATGGGGTCTGTTAGATGCAAGATATTTGTAGAGTGTTATGTGTCAATGTACCTGTTTTTGACTATTTTCGGTATTTTTTAGGTCGAAAATCATGTCAAATAATGTAGTGTTTAGGTTCTTGTATGGTCCTGGTTCCGTCAGAATAAACCAGCACGGAGTTGATTTGAGCGAGTTTAGTTTTATGGATGAAGTGCTTCAGAATCCTGAAACAGTGCCCGTTACTCAGTTGAAGGATTGGTTATGTGTTCGTTTAGGGCTCCCTCCTACCCATACTGTCGGTGTGCATGCTTTATGGACTAAGTCAAGGCAAACCCCTAATTTTTATTTAAGGCCAATAGAAGCGCAACAGAAATGGGTCAAATTTGTGCAAGCTTGCCAGAAAAGAGAAGTTAACCCTAGTCTCTTAGTGTTACCTGTGGCGAAAGAGGCTGGGTATGATCATGGCCAGAGTAGTCAGACCGGTCATGCTGGAGATAGTTATGATCATGGCCAGAGTAGTCAGGGCCAAGAGGGTGGCGGCGGTTATGAATCAGGTCACAGTAGCTATGCACACACCGGGGGTGAAGGATTAGGGGAAGACATATTCAGTGGCGAAGCTGATGAGGACGAGATATATGATGGTTTGTTGCAACATCAAATGGAAGCCGAAGACTCAGAAGGCAACAGTGATACGGCTGATGATTCTGGCGAGTCTGATCAAGAAGAGATCGGCCAACCTATTCCGGCATCATGGAATAATGACAACACAACAGCAATGACTGTGAACGATGGGCATGATTCGGCGTGGCATTATCACGCGAACAGCATCTCTCTGGGTGCATTATATCCTAGCAAGAGACATCTGCAGGAAGCAATTGTTGAGTGGTCAATGTCCATGCAACGGGTCATGAAAACGAAGGTGTCATCACAACAATATTTGACATTGGTTTGCGAGGAAGCTGGATGTCCTGCAAGGGTGCATGCCCATGTCCCTAGGTATGACACAAACGGGAAGGTCACCGATGTTGTGATGCACACATGCACACTTGAAAGTGTCCTTCAGGACCATCGTAACCTCACGTCAACCCTCCTGGCTAGACTGTTGTACACAGAGATAGTGGAGGGCAAAGCCATGGGGGTGAAAGCTATCATTAACAAAGTTTCTGTCAGATTCCGCTACAATATTTCATACGGGAAGGCTTGGAGGACTAAGCAAAGGGCACTGGAGGCAAGGTTTGGTTCGTTTCGAGACGGGTATGACTGTGTTGTTAGGATGCTCCAGACACTGCAGGCTAGGAATCCAGGCACCTACGTGGACATCCAACACTTTACATTGCCACATGAACCTAATTTGAGGGTACTTCATCGAGTGTTCTTCTCATTTGCTATATGCATAGAAGCTTTCACTCACTGTCGACCAGTCATCTGTGTGGATGGTACATTTCTCACTGGCAAGTATAGGGGTCAGATATTGACTGCCATAGGCCAAGATGGAAACAATCAAGTGGTTCCACTTGCTTTTGCTTTCGTGGAGAGCGAGAACACCGAGAGTTGGGTATGGTTTTTCAGGCAGCTGAAGATAGCAATTGTGAGAGATACACCGAATGTACGCGTGCTTCATGATAGGCATCCAGGTATACTAAGCGCGATAAAGAAGCTCACACAGCCCACTCCTGATGAAGTAACTCCATGGCTGGACATGCAGAGTCGTTGGTGCATGCGGCATCTAGGGGCCAATTTTTTCTCACAGTTCAGGAACAAAGCTCTTATGAACCTATTCAAGAAGCTTTGCAAGCAGAACCAAGAGTGGAAGTATATCAAGTGTCATGGCTATCTTGATGACTTCACTAAAAAACATGTGACTCAGAGGAGAGCAGCTAGAGCAGCAGCGGTCGCGGCTCATGCAGCGGCGTTAGCTGCATAGGCAACAACAGGAGCAGCACCACCGGAGGAAGAACCCATTGCCCTTTGTGACTTGCCAGGATTTGACCAACCCGGTACTAGGAGAAGGCCTGGCAGAAGGATTAAAAATTTTCAGGAATGGATACAACACGAGCCTGTAGAGAGGTGGTCTCTGCTGCATGACACTCATGGTGCTAGGTTTGGCGTCATGACTACAAATCTGGCTGAAACTTACAACTTTGTCTTGAGAGGAAGTAGGGCTCTACCATTAACAGCCATTGTGGAGTGTATTTTCACCGGAACTCTGAAGTATTTCAGAGACAGACTCCAGATGGCTCATATGCATATCATGAACAACCCAAACACGAGGTATTGTTCAAAGATCATGCATTACATGGATGCCAAGATGGAGAAGGCTCGGTCCATGCATGTCATCGCTATCGATAATCAGGAAAGAAGGTTCGAGGTACGCCTCCCTTCCAACCGGATTGGAACAGGAGAAGAGGTAAAGACACAGGAGGTGAGGATAGGCAACAAAGCCTGGCCAACGTGTGAGTGCACATGCAATAAACCCAAGCTGTTGCATCTGCCTTGCTCTCATGTACTAGCTGCATGCGGGCTGATGGGTATGGATGCGATCTCGTTTGTGTCTCCTTATTTCCTTAAGGACGCGGTGGTCAATACGTGGACAGGCGAGATGATGGGATATAGGGCATGGGGAAATTTCAATAAAGTAAATCCAGGTGAAAGGGTTTACATCCCAGATCCTGTACTGATGAGGACAGGAAGAGGAAGGCGACAATGTGTCCGCATCCGTAATGATATGGATGAATCTGAAGCCGGAGGCCCTACTAGGCAATGTTTTCTGTGTAATCAATTTGGTCATATAGACACCAGTTGCCACATCTTCGGGACTGGTGGAGCTGCTCCTCGTGGACGTGGCAGTCGAGGAAGAAGAGGCAGAGGAAGAAGAGGCAGAGGAAGAAACTAGACGTGTGGAACTATGTCTTAAATTTGTAATATGTGTGGAACTATGTCTTAAATTTGTAATATGTGTGGAACTATGTCTTAAATTTGTAATATGTGTGGAACTATGTCTTAAATTTGTAATATGTGTGGAACTATGTCTTAAATTTACAATATGTGTGGAACTAATGTGCAGATGGCAGGATCTTTGCTGAATACTGACATAGATAGAAAGCACCGATCGACGGTACTGGATGCTAACCCGGGGTCCTTGAAGCACCTAGTGACTCGCACTCCCATTTCGAACTAGTGCATACATCCTGATTGGCTTCAGAGGCATGTGACATTTATTTCTCTTGTTGTTGGGATATTTATGGGCCAATGTGACTAAACTGTTCTGCTTTCTTCTTATGTAGATTGAAGTGGGCTGGGCTCTTACCATTCGTTCGTTTGGTTGAGGCCACTCGTATGGAGGAGATAGAAGGGCGACAACTTGGGTTCCAGACTAGTCGCTTACAGTACGACTCGTCTTTGCTCACGTGCTTGGTGGATCGATGGAGGCCCGAGACTCACACTTTCCATTTTCGATGGGGAGAGATGGCTCCTACCCTTCAGGACGTCTCGTACTTGCTGGGACTTCCATTGGCTGGCGTGCCCATAGGCCCAGTGGATCCACCGGCAAATTGGGCCCAAGACATGGCCCAACGATTCTTTGGCATCCGTGATGGAGCTCTGGCCTTTGGCCATGACAATCATGGGCCAAAATTTGGATGGTTGGAGCAGTATCAGGTGTGTTTCATTTATTTGTTCTATTTTGTTGGAGAAGTATCATGTACTGAAAATTGTTCTATTTGCCAATGCAGATACAGAGGTTTGGGTTCCCGGCCACTCCGATGACTGCCCCACAGATTACACGCAGCCTAGATGCATACCTTATGTGGCTACTCGGGAAGGTGATGTTCACTGAGAACCACGTGTCGACCATTAGTGCGCGATACATCCATTTTGCTAGAGGGATCGCGGAGGCGACGTGCCAGGAAGAATGCACACAGTGGAGTTGGGGTTCAGCTGTCTTAGCAGCTACGTACCGAGGTATGTGCAATGCTTGCCAGTTAACCAAGGACAGTTCTGCCTTGCTAGGATGCCCATTGTTGTTGCAACTGTGGTCGTGGGAGAGGTTCCCTATCGGCCGTCCAGATGTAAGTGTCAACCAAATAGTCGGCAACCAGGAACATGAAACAATTGTCTACCACTCTGACCTGTTGTTCGACGAAGAGCAAATTGATTTGCCTACATTTGGCACTCACTGGACCCGTCGCAAGGTCAGTGTAATGTCTTAATAAATTGCACTTCTGGTACTACAATATGAAAGTTACTAACAACTATTTTGTCATGCAGTGTCGTTTCGCGGGAGAGCAAGTCGTTAGATGCTATCCATCGTTCAGTGAGCAGTTCGACACACTGAAAGAGGATGTCGTGATTTGGGAGCCGTACACCCTGCAGACATGACACGCACGATATCCCGGCGGGTTATCTATTATGTGCACTAGAGATCGAGAGTACTGGCTGACTACATCGAAGATCATCTTTGATTGCCAAGTTGAGGAGATGTCTCAACAGAGGTCATGCGACAGTTTGGTCTTTGCCAGATGGTAGATCCCCCGCGTCCGGATGTTCCCCTTCCAGATGTCGTGCACGCATAAGTAAATATATGTACATAAGGAATGCATCTTATACTTCATCTATGTTTTTTAATGATGGTCTAACAAATTCTAATGACAGGTACTCTCGGAAAAGTAGCAAGACCGCCACTCAATGGCTCCAACGGGTGGGGATTTACGTCAACGAGTGGCAGAATGCACCAACACAAGTGTGGCACGCTGGCCCGTTTGATATGGAGCTTATCCACGGATACCTACAGAGGTACATGTCGATGACACGGCTACGTCCCATTCCACACGCACATGACGATGAGATATACCCTAGCCAGTCAACATTGGAGTCCAGACAGTCAGCGGTAAGTACTTTATTTAGAGCATAATCAACATGAGTGCCTATGTAGTGCATACCTAACTATGAGACAAATGCAGGCCGATATGATGTGGGAGCTACAGACTGAGGTGGCTCAGTATGGACGATTGCTTTCGACCGTTCCTCTTGTGCCCCGTCAGCAGGCTCAGTCCTTTGCCCGACGGGTCGAGGAGAAGCTGCGGCGTATCTACGCGGCCATCACGTGCACCAGCGTCTCCGACGTCGTTCAACACCGAGAATCACAACGCCCACCGCATCACTCGGTGGAGGAGCGCGCCCCACGTCGATCCACGCAGCAGCGCCCACCGCGTCACTCGATGGAGGAGCGCGCCCCACGTCGATCCATGGAGCAGCCACCTTCTCCAGACCATGCTGGAGGCTCGGGATGGCACGAGGAGCATATTTCTCCACCACTCCGCCACGGGCCTCGTCCACGACTCTCACAGCAGGCGCTGCCGAGAGCACCACCTCCAGACCAGGCTGGAGGCTCGGGGTGGCAGCAATCACAGTTTACTTCTGACCCGTGGCAGCAATCGCAGTTTAATATCGACCAGTTGCAGCAGAACCAGATTACTTTCGAACAATGGCAGCATCAGCAACCGACCCCCTACATGGACTTCGCTTATCGACCACAATCTCATCCTCATGGTAAGCGTGTCCCTTCCTACTATTGTTAGATGCAGTAAGACATTGTTCGGTACTTAATTTCTTATACACTAGCAGGAGACTCCGTTACATGGGACAGTACTGACGACCGTGATCAGCAGACACAGCACAAGCAGGTAGACTGGTTTGGCCAGTATCAGCCAGGTACTCCACCACCTATTCCCACACAGGATACACAGGATCAAGGTGAAGGGTCAACTGCACCTCGCCATGATGTGATGCCACCCCACAGATATGGATGGAGTACACCGAGGCCTCCGCCACCTCGTCGTTGACACCAGTGATATCTACTTATGTATCAGTCATTTACCTATCTATGTATGAGACATCATTCTATTATTTCATAATTTTATTCGACAAACTACTCAACGTAACTTGCAACATAGTTCAACATAACTTGCGGTACATAAATAAGAGTCCTATCTATCCCTAGCATGATGCCTTTCCCTTTCCCTTCGATGATGCCTCTCCCTTTCCCTTGGACGATCCCTCGCACTTGCTCTTCTTGGCCTGCGCTTTCTTCTTCTCCTGCCTCTTGTCCCACTCAGCTCTCGCCTTGCTTCCAACGGGTGGCGGCATGAAGATATCATCCTCATCTTCGCTCTCTTCTATCCAGGCCCTAGGTGCCACAACTTGCTCCGTCATGTCAGCTTGACTCTTCTTGGCCTGCTCTTTCTTCTTCTCATGCCTCTTGTCCCACTCAGCTCTTGCCTTGCTTCCAACGGGTGGCGGCATGAAGATATCATCCTCATCTTCGCTATCTTCTATCCAGGACCAAGGTGCATTAGCCACCTCCATCATGCGAGCTTCACTCTTGAAGGTGAGCTTGTCCCACCTTGCCTTGATCCTGAGAAGCTCTGCTTGTACCTGACTTGGGGTCTTCAGTTTCCACCCTCTTCGATGAAGTGACTTACCAAGTATAACAAGAGCATCATGGTTCGATACCAACGTATCCCAGTCGGCTGGTTTATCGCCTATCTCAACAGTTCTGGCTATGAAGAAAATCCCAATGGACATATCTACAGGCCAAGGAGACGCGTCGGTCATAGTGGAGAGGAGTGGAGGAAAATGCGAGAGCAAAAGGAGAGAGGGAAATGAGAGAGTAAGAGGAGGAAGAGATGAACTGGGTTAAAGGATACATCCCGTTGCCTGGATTTATAGAGGCACCGAACCGAATAGGCGGGAAAAATGGGCGGGAAGTCGTGGCGGGAAAAAGAGGGCGGGAAGTCGTGGCAGGAACAAAGGGCGGGGATTACTGGCGTGAAAATATTGCGGGGAGTACCGGCGGGAAAAAATGGCGGGGAGTACCGGCGGGAAAAATCGGCGCGAAGGATTGCCGAGGAGCGGACGATTATTTAGCGAAGATTACTTAGCGGCGGGAGCACTGGGGCGTCGGCTCCTCAACGGACGACAAAATGTGTCGTCTCTTCAACCGACGATCGACTTGTTCGTCTGGCGAGCAGCCGAAGCACACGGGAATCGTCTCCTCAACGGACGACCCCAGCTGTCGTCTGATCAAGCGACGAAGGAGCTCTGTCGTCCGTTGAACGGACGGATCGACAGAACTGAAATTTGCCAAATTTGCGTATTATTTGTGAAAATCAATAAAAAATGTATTATTTAAAAAAAATAGCCAAAAAGTGCCTTAAAAATAGCAATAGTGCCTTTAAAAATCTTTGAAGGAAATAAAAAAAGTGCCGAATCAAATGGGGTAGTGATGACTCACAAGTGTAGGGGATCACAACAGTCTTCGCGAGTAGTATTACCCAATTTATTGATTCGACACAAGGGGAGCCAAAGAATACTTGCAAGCCTTAACAACTGAGTTGTCAGTTCAGCTACACATGGAAATAGTTCTTGCTCACAGAAGTTTATCAGTAGCAATAGTTTGTAGTAGCAACAGCAAAGCAACATTAGCAGTAACAGAAACAGTGAAACAGTAGCAATAGTAACAATAATGGTAACAGTAGGATTCGAGTGCGGTAGGCATAGGGATGGATGGACGGGCGTTGCATGGACGAGTCTAAACATGTAACTTCAAGAACTAGGGCATTGCAGATAAATAATAACAAGTATCCAAGTACTAAACAATCCTAGGCATGTGCTCCAAATATAGTCATACGTGCTCGCAATGAGAACTTGCACAACATCTTCTATCCAGCCAGCCAGTGGCAGCGGGGTCTCTAGGGAACTACTGGCAATTAAGGTGCTCCTTTTAATAAAGCACCGGAGCAAAGCATTAACATTCCATGAACACATGTGATCCTCACACCATAGCCATCCCCTCCGGTTGTCCCAATTATTGTCACTTTGGGGCCTTTGGATCCGGACAATGATATGTGTACACAACTCGTAGATAAGATCACAAACAATACTATCATAATGATTCAATAATAAGTTCAGATCTTGGCAGTCAGGCCCTAGTGACAAGCATTAAGCATAACAAGTTGCAACAAAGTCAAATATTACTAATAGAGATACTAGGCACTATGCCCTAACAAATCTTATTCGATTACATGATAGAAGTCATCCAATCCCTACCATCCCCAAACCTACAGCGGGGGATTACTCACTCATGGATGAGGGAAACATCGGTGGTTGATGGAGATGCGTTGGTGATGATGATGGCGATGATCCTCTCCAAATTCCCCGTCCCGGCAGGGTGCCAGAACGGAGTTTCTGGATCCGAATCTTGGTTTCTGGTGGCGGCGGCGGAGTGGAACTCTTTCTGGAAAACTATCGAACCCCCTCTATTTTTAGGTCAGAGGCAACTTATAGACGCGGAGGGAGGCCGAGAAGCTGCCTGGGGTGGCCAAACCTCCCCCAGGCACGGGGTTAGTGGGCCCGCGCCTGGGGTGGGTCTGGGCCCCCCAGGCCTCCCCTCTGTCTCCCCTTCTGGCTCTGTGGATATTCTGGTGAAATATAATTTTTGGCATATTTTTCGGGATTTTTCCTGATAGTTCATTTTCTACACAAAAACAAGACACCAAGGTAATTCTGCTGAAAACGGTGTCAGTCCGTGTTAGTTGTATCCAAATCACACAAGTTTAGAGAAGAAACAATAGCAAAGTGTTCGAGAAAGTAGATACGTTTTGGACGTATCAACTCCCCCCAAGCTTAGCTTATTGCTTGTCCTCAAGCAATTCCGTTGAAAACTGAGTGCGATAAAAGAACTTTCACGAACACTTTGCTTCATATGATGTAAATATTCTCAGCACAGGAGTAGATGCTTAGACAATTCATAATAAGGAGTGTGCAACTAAGTCTACTCAATAGTCATTGCAAGCTATAAAGAGAAACCAACTCAATAATAATAAGTAGCATGAAACATAAACACAAGCAACATTGCAATGCTCATAATAAGGTATGATAGAGAGGTATCTCACTTGCCTTTGTTTGAAGAGCACAATATAAATGTTGAGGCACCTCTGAAGTTCACATGAAGACTAGAGATAAAGATATCAGAGATACAAGCATCAAAGTCATGACATGATTAATCAAGTTTTGGAACAAACACAAGAATGACAACTATGCTCTCAAGAAAGTGCTCATAGAATAAGTGGTGACTCAACAAAGTTGTGAAAACGGTTTTTGTGAAGGTTTGAAAGGCTTCCTAATGCTGAAAGGAAGGTACTCATTAGCTTTGAGCTCTCATTGCCCCTATCGTAGGCATCTTCATGTGGTTAAGGTGAAAGTGAGGTCCACTCTGAATCATATGCTGACAGACCATAGACTGGAAATCCGAAGTCCCTTGAGTACAAGGGCCGCTCCGCATGCTACTCAACTTTGATCACCTGAAAGTTCTTGTCAATGTAAATACATGCATATCATCGAGAACCGCCAACGGGGTACCCCTTGCACATGGTATATGTAACACCCTCAGAATCGGCCCTATGCAAGTTTCAGCGATTCCCGCCAAACCCGCATAGAAACGATTCAAAGGTGACCACCAGGCACTTTCGTGCGGGTGGAAAACGAAGTAATATCATTACACAATAGTCCACGATGGAACGCACATAGTAGATATATACAACAACGACTCCATGAGTCAAGAATACAGATATACAGGACAAAGATCCAAATCACCTTGAAAATGATACAGCGTCCGACTACGAACAAGATGCAAATGGGGCTAAGAGCCCTGAAGAATAACCAATGGCATCCATAACCCTACCTAGGCCAAACCGGAAGGGTAACCCTGCTAACGACGTCGATCTCAAAACCTGCTTAAACAAAAGGGGTGCCGACAAAGGGCAAAGGAAAAAGAGAGCGGTCAGTACTGAGGCCAGTACACGGCGAGACTAGAATTCGGCGGTCCTCGCCTACATAGGTATGGTGGACTGAAGCGGCAGCGCACCAAACACTAAACAACCTATAGAGACTCAATACAGTTGGCGGCTATCAGATGGGATAAGAAAGACCTATTCGGATCCAACCTGAAACTATCACCAAGCATACCCATCCTAGTGTTTCCCCCTCGAGACCAAACGAGGAAGTCAACCGAGGAACTCCCTCAGTTGGCAGTTTTCATTCATTCCATTATAGTTGCGGCAATTACTAGTCAAATATAGATAGCATGAGTCATCCTGATATAATAAGCAGTGGGCAGTTTTAGTTAACCATTCCGTTGTAGTTGTAGTACTTACTAGTCAGATACATATAGCATGAGGCATCCCAAAACCCAGCAGTTGTTGGTACTTTTATTTAGCCATTCCGTTTTAGTTGCAATACTTACTAGTCAGATACAATGGTAACAGGTGACAACCCAAACCAGCAATTGTTGGCACTTTTATTTAGCCATTCCAATATAGTGAAGTTGATTACTAGTCATTATAAAGTCAAATTTATAGCACTACTTTAGTTATAGTTGTCTATGATCGAGATACTGTGCTCCAAGTCGTCCATAACCGCGGACACGGCTTTCAGAAAGTTTTACCCTGCAGGGGGGTACAAATAGCAACACACGCATGATCAACCTCGGGAAAAACCAAATGAAAACCCAACGAGCCATCACGATAGAACATTCGCAAGATTCATATTTGATTTTAGGGGGCCACCCCACTAAGCATCCCGCGAGGAAGTTGGCCGGCTCCAAGACGGACCTAGAGGTTTGTGTCAATGGTTGTAAACGACTGGGAACCCGAAAGTGTGACTGGGCTTGTCGATACCGCGGAAACATTTGAAGGGTTTCGCGGCATAGTAAATCAAAAATTTCTACGGATGCGAACAGAGGGAAAGCCAAGATCTAATCTAGGAGATGCAAACAACGAGAGAGATTGGATTAGATCTTCATACCCTTGAAGATTCACACAGCGGAACGTTCGTCGGAACGTGGGTGATGTAGTCCTACTCGCTTCTCCTCCTCGCGATCCGATCCGATCTAGCACCACAAGTGGCGGTGCCTCCGTGAGATGCACACGTGCAGCACCTCGACATCTCCTCCTTCCTCGGACCAGCAAGTATGGTGGAGAGATGGATTGGATCTACAACACGACGGCGTGGTGTATATGGTGGAGAATTTCTGCAGCAGGGCTTCGCCTTACAAGCAGTCGGGAGGGAGAGAGGAGGGCAGCAGGGCGGCTAGGGTTGGAGGGGATGGTGTAAGGGGGTGGTGCGCCCCCGGCCCTCTATATATAGAGGGGTGGGCGCAGCCCTAGCCCCTCCCCCAAGCCAAACCGGCGGCCCCAAAGGAGGAAGAGTGGGGGGCAAGGAAACCCCCCCTTCTAGAAGCTCTATCTAGGGTTTAAACCCTCTTTGGCCGGCTGGGCCCTATGGGGCCTTGTGCCCCTGGCCCAATGCGTCCAGGACACTCCCTCATAGGCCCATGCCCCCTCCCGGAAGGTGGGGCCGCGTTGGTCCCCTTCCGGAAGGTTCTAGAAGCTTCCGGTACAATACCGATTAACCCGGAACAATTCCGAACTCCAAAAACTGCACTACCTTATATGAATCTTATTCTCCGGACCACTCCGGAACCTCTCGTGATGTCCCGGATCCCATCCGAGACTCCGAACAAAAACTCATAAACCAATTATCCAATCTATCCTAGCGTCGAGACACGTTAAGTGTGTGACCCTGCGGGTTCGAGAATATGCAGACATGATCTTCTATCAATAATCAACAGCGGGGTCTGGAAACCCATATTGACTCCCACACATTCATCGATGATCATATCGGATGAACCACGATGCCAGGATTCAATCAATCCCATATATATATTCCCTTCGTCTCGCGATATTTTAATGCCCGAGATTCGATCGTCGGTACCGTCATACCTAGTTCAATCTCGTTCACAGCAAGTACTTTACTCGTTCCGTAATCCGATATCACTTTGTGATTAACTCCTTAACCACATGCTTGCAAGCGGTGTTGATATCGATTACCGAGTGGGCCCGAAGTATATCTCTCCGACTTGGGAGGGACAAATCCCATCTCGATACATACAACCCAACAGATACTTTCCGATCACCTGAGAGACACCTTTATGATCACCCTTTCATAGGATGACGTTTGATGACCTCAAAGCTTTCTTCCGATACCAGGGAGTTGTATTATCTCATGGTCTAAGGAATACAATATTTGACATAATAAAAGCTTCGCAAAGACGAACACGATGACACGATCTAATTGCTTCGCTTAGTTTGGGTCTGTCCACCATATCATTCTCCCAATGATATGATCTCATTATTAATCGACAACTCATGTCCATGGCTAGGAAACCTTAACCATCATTAATCAATGAGCTAGTCCATAGAGGCGTACTAGGGACACGGTGTTGTTCACAAACCACGCAAGTATTAAAGTTTCCGCTTAATACAATTCTAGCATGGAATATAAACATTATCATGAACAAGAATTATAATAATAACATCTTTATTATTGCCTCTAGGGCATAATTCCAACAGTCTCCCACTTGCACTAGAGTCAATAATCTAGTTTACATTTGGCAACAATCTCACACCCATGGCACTGAGGTGCTGATCATGTTTTACACGTGGAAGAGGTTTAGTCAATGGATCTGCGACATTCAGATCTGTATGTACTTTGCTAATCTTCAGATCTCCATCTGCTATATAATCTCAGATTATATGAAACTTGCGGTTGATATGCTTGGTCTTTGGATGATATCTTGGTTCCTTAGCGAGTGCTATGGCGCCAGTGTTGTCACACAATATCTCTAGTGGGTCCAATGCACTTGGAACCACGCCAAGCTCAGTGATGAAGTTCCTGATCCAAACTCCTTCACTTGACGCTTCTGCAGCAGCCATGTATTCCGCTTCTACTGTAGATCCCGCGATCACGCTTTTCTTGCAGCTTCTCCAGCTCACAGCTCCTCCATCCAAAATATACACGTATCATGTCTGAGATTTAGAATCATCCTTGTCGGTGTCGAAACTAGCATCGACGTAACCTTTTACGACGAGCTGTTCATCACCCCCATAGACTAAGAACATTTCTTTAGTCCTATTTAGGTACTTTAGGATGTTCTTCACGACTGTCCAGTGTTCCACTCCTGGATCACTTTGATATCTGCTCGTCAAACTAAGAGCATTGGACACATCCGGTCTAGTACACAGCATGGCATACATGATAGAACCTATGGCCGAGGCATAAGGCACTTTGCTCATAGCTTCCCTATCATTTACCGTAGCTGGACACTGAGCCTTGCTCAATATCTTACCTGACAACATAGGCACTGAACCTTTCTTTGCCTTATCCATTCTGAACCTTTTCAGAACTTTGTCTAGGTATATACTCTGGCTTAAAGCTATCAGGCGTCTTTGTCTATCTCTATAGATTTTGATGCCCAATATATAAGCAGCTTCACCTAGGTCTTTCATTGAAAAACACTTGTTCAAATAACTCTTCACATCGTTAAGCATGTTGATGTCATTTCCGATAATCAATATGTCATCCACATATAGTACCAGAAACGTCACTGAGCTCCCACTCACTTTCTTGTAGATGCAAGCTTCGTAGCAATTTGGAACAAATCCAAAGCTCTTGATCACTTGATCAAAATGAAGGTTCCAACTCCGAGATGCTTGCTTCAGTCCATAAATGGAATGCTGAAGTTTGCATACTTTATCAGCATCCTTAGGATCGACAAAACCTTCGGGTTGCATCATATACAACTCTCCATCAATGTTACCATTGAGGAACGCAGTCTTGACATCCATCTGCCATATTTCATAATCATGAAACGCAGCAATTGCTAATAAAATCTGAATGGACTTAAACATCGCTACGGGAGAGAAAGTCTTATCGTAGTCAACACCTTGAACTTGTCGGAAACCTTTCGTGACAAGCCGTGCTTTATAGACGGTAACATTACCATCCGCGTCCGTTTTCTTCTTGAAGATCCATTTGCACTCAACGGCCTTTCGGTCGCTAGGAGGGTCCACCAAAGTCCATACTTGGTTTTCGCTCATGGATCCCAATTCGGATTTCATGGCTTCTAGCCATTTCTCAGAGTCTGGGCTCATCATCGCTTCCTCATAGTTCGTAGGTTCACTGTCTTCTACTAACAAGACAGTCAAGACAGGGTTGTCGTACCACTCAGGAGGGGCACGCGACCTTGTCGACCTGCGACGTTCAGTAGCAGCATCGTCTGAAGCTTCATGATCCTTGTCATTAGCTTTCTCTATCGTTGGTGCAGGCGGCACTGGAACAATTTCAGGTGCTGCGCTACTCTCCAACTCAAGAGAAGGTTCAATAACCTCGTCTAGCTCTACTTTCCTCCCACTCACTTCTTTCGAGAGAAAATCCTTCTCAAGAAAGGAACCGTTCTTTGCGACAAACACTTTGCCTTCGGTTCTGTGATAGAAGGTATACCCAATAGTTTCCTTAGGGTATCCTATGAAGACGCATTTCTCCGCTTTGGGTTCGAGCTTGTCTGGCATCAACTTCTTGACGTAAGCTTCGCATCCCCAAACTTTAAGAAACGACAACTTAGGTTTAGCACCAAACCACAGTTCATATGGTGTCGTCTAAACGGATTTAGATGGTGCCCTATTTAAAGTGAATGCAGCGGTTTCTAATGCATAACCCCAAAAAGATAACGGCAAATCAGTAAGAGACATCATTGATTGGACCATATCTAATAGGGTTCGATTCCGGCGTTCAGACACACCATTGCGCTGTGGTGTTCCGGGTGGCATGAGTTGTGAAACGATTCCACTTGTTTTAAGATGCGTGAGAAAATCATAACTCAAATATTCACCTCCACTATCGGATCGTAGAAACTTAATCTTTCTGTTACGATGGTTCTCCACTTCATTCTGAAATTCCTTGAACTTTTCAAATGTTTCAGATTTATGTTTCATTAAATAGATATACCCATATCTACTTAAGTCATCGGTAAAAGTGAGAAAATAGCGATATCCACCGCGCGTCGAAACACTCATCGGTCCGCATACATCGGTATGTATGATTTCCAACAAGTCCGTTGCTCGCTCCATCATACCGGAGAACGGTGTTTTGATCATCTTGCCCATGAGGCATGGTTCGCATGTGTCAAATGATTCAAAATCAAGAGACTCCAAAAGTCCATCAGAATGGAGTTTCTTCATGCGCTTTACACCAATATGACCTAGACGACAGTGCCACAAATAAGTAGTATTATCACTATCTACTTTGCATCTCTTAGCCTCAATGTTATGGATGTGTGTTTCATCCCTTTCGAGATTTAGAAGAAATAAACCATTCACAAGAGGTGCATGACCATAAAAGATGTTACTCATATAAATAGAACAACCATTATTCTCCGATTTAAATGAATAACCGTCTTGCAATAAACACGATCCAGAAATAATGTTCATGCTCAACGCTGGCACATAATAACATTTATTAAGGTTTAAAACTAATCCCGAAGGTAAAACTAAGGAGAGCGTGCCGACGACCATCACATCAACTCTTGATCCGTTGCCAACGCACATCGTCACCTCATCCCTCGCAAGCCGCCGTCTATTCCGTAGCTCCTGTTTCGAGTTACAAATATTAGCAACTGAACCAGTATCAAATACCCAGGCACTACAACGAGGGCTAGTAAGGAAAACATCAATAACATGTATATCAAATATACCTTTGATGGTGCCAGCCTTCTTGTCCGCTAAGTACTTCGGACAGTTGCGCTTCCAGTGACCCTTGTCCTTGCAATAGAAGCACTCAGTGTCCGGCTTAGGACCAGACTTGAGCTTCTTCTCAGCAGGGGCAGTGCGCTTGCCGCCGCCCTTCTTGAAGGGCTTCTTTGCTCCCTTACCTTTATTAAAGGTGGGCTTGTTGACCATCAACACATGATTATCCTTTTTGATGTCCACTTCCGCGGCCTTCAGCTTTGCGAAGAGCTCGGTGATCGTATCAGTGGACCCAATCTGATTATGAGTCACTACAAAACTTTTGTAGCTGGGAGGGAGTGATTGCAGAACCCTGTCAATCTTGAGCTCCTCTGGAATCGTGCATTCCAGTTGCTCAAGGCATTGAGTGTAGCCCGTCATCTTAATGGCGTGCTCACTAACGGAACTCCCTTCCTCCATCTTGCAGTTAAAGAACTTCTCAGAGATCTCATATCTCTCAGAACGGGCCTGAGTCTGAAACATGGTTTTCAGCTCTTCGAGAATCTCAAAGGGCCCGGGATAGTCTTCAAAACTATTTTGAAGTTCCGGTTCCATAGCAAACTACATGGTGCTCTTAATCACACCATAATCATCTTTGCGCGACTGATAGACAGCTTTCGCATCAGCCGACGCAGTTGCAGCAAGGGGGTCACCTAACGCTTTCCCAAGGACATAGTCCTTTTGACCGCCAGAGAGAATGATTCTTAGATTGCGGAACCAATTGGTGAAGTTAGACCCATTGTTCTTAAGCTTCTCTTTCTCAGCAAAAACATTGAAGTTGAAGTTGGACTTAGCCATGTGATCTACAATATTTGCAAGTACAAATTAGACTATGTTCATGATAACTAGTTCAACTTTTAATCAAATTACTAGATGAACTCCCACTAAATTCAACATCCCTCAAGTTGTTTAGTGAACACGATCCAAATTCACCACACCTAATCCGATCTTCACGAGAAGAGATGTGGTTTTAGTGGTGGACAACGAAGTGTCGATCATATCATTCATATGACTCATGCTTAACCTTTCGGTTCATGTGTTCCGAGGCCATGTCTGTACATGCTAGGCTCGTCAAGTTAGACCCAAGTATTTCCGCGTGTGCAAAACTGGCTTGCATCCGTTGTATGTGAGCGTAGAGTCTATAGCACCCGATCATCACGTGATGCTTGGACACGACGAACTTTCGCAACGGTGCATACTTGGGGAGAACACAGTTTTTATCTTGATCTTTAATTGAGGAATCATCTTATAATGCTACCGTCGCGATCTAAGCATAATAAGATACATAAAAGGATAAACATCACATGCATATAACTTTATGTGACATGGTATAGCCAATCCTCGCGCAATGATCTCCATCTTGTGCGTTTCGACATGATCTCCATCACTCCACCATGATTGCCTCCACCATGACTAGCAACTACAACTGTTGCTAACTACTTAGCGATAAAGTGAAACTATTACATGGCGTATAAGAAGTTGACACACAGGTCATACACAATTATAAAGACAACCATATGGCTCCTGCCGGTTGTGTACTCATCGACATGCAAGTCGTGAAACATTACAAAACATGATCATCGCATACATTATACACATCACATCTTGGGCCATACCATATCACAGAAAACACTCCCTGCAAAAACAAGTTAGACGCCTCTACTTTGTTGTTGCATGTTTTACGTGGCTTATGGGAGTAGATGCTAAGAACGATTCTTACCTACGGAAAGCCACAACGGTGATATTATGGTTGCCAAACTCCGGTGGTAAACCCATGACAACTATAGTGAGAGAAACTGACATCCACCAGCCGCATGTGTGGAACAAGCCACACGTCAAGTGCGGAGCCGGTCTCGCGAACGACGTCGCGTAAGGTTGGCCTGGACCGCTTCAATCTCACTATCCCGCGTCATAAGAAGAACACAAACAAGAGGCTTGCAACATAAAACATCAACGCCCGCAACAACCATGTTGCGTTCTACTCGTGAAACACATCTACGCATAGATCTAGCTCTGATACCACTGAAGGGTTTCGCGGCATAGTAAATCAAAATTTTCTACGGATGCGAACAGAGGGAAAGCCAAGATCTAATCTAGGAGATGCAAACAACAAGAGAGATTGGATTAGATCTTCATACCCTTGAAGATTCGCACAGCGGAACGTTCGTCGGAACGTGGGTGATGTAGTCGTACTCGCTTCTCCTCCTCGCGATCCGATCCGATCTAGCACCACAAGTGGCGGTGCCTCCGTGAGATGCACATGTGCAGCACCTCGACGTCTCCTTCTTCCTCGGACCAGCAAGTATGGTGGACAGACGGATTGGATCTACAACACGACGGCGTGGTGTATATGGTGGAGAATTTCTGCAGCGGGGCTTTGCCTTACAAGCAGTCGAGAGGGAGAGAGGAGGGCAGCAGGGCGGCTAGGGTTGGAGGGGATGGTGTAAGGGGGTGGTGCGCCCCCAGCCCTCTATATATAGAGGGGTGGGCGCAGCCCTAGCCCCTCCCCCAAGCCAAACCGGCGGCCCCAAAGGAGGAAGAGTGGGGGGCAAGGAAACCCCCCCTTCTAGAAGCTCTATCTAGGGTTTAAACCCTCTTTGGCCGGCTTGGCCCTATGGGGCCTTGTGCCCCTGGCCCAATGTGGCCAGGACACTCCCTCATAGGCCCATGCCCCCTCCCGGAAGGTGGGGCCACGTTGGTCCCCTTCCGGAAGGTTCTAGAAGCTTCCGGTACACTACCGATTAACCCGGAACAATTCCGAACTCCAAAAACTGCACTGCCTTATATGAATCTTATTCTCCGGACCACTCCGAAACCTCTCGTGATGTCCCGGATCCCATCCGAGACTCCGAACAAAAACTCATAAACCAATTATCCAATCTATCCTAGCGTCGAGACACGTTAAGTGTGTGACCCTGCGGGTTCGAGAATATGCAGACATGATCTTCTATCAATAATCAACAGCGGGGTCTGGAAACCCATATTGACTCCCACACATTCATCGATGATCATATCGGATGAACCACGATGCCAGGATTCAATCAATCCCATATATATATTCCCTTCGTCTCGCGATATTTTACTTGCCCGAGATTCGATCGTCGGTACCGTCATACCTAGTTCAATCTCGTTCACAGCAAGTACTTTACTCGTTCTGTAATCCGATATCACTTTGTGATTAACTCCTTAACCACATGCTTGCAAGCGGTGTTGATATCGATTACCGAGTGGGCCCGAAGTATATCTCTCCGACTTGGGAGGGACAAATCCCATCTCGATACATACAACCCAACAGATACTTTCCGATCACCTGAGAGACACCTTTATGATCACCCTTTCATAGGATGACATTTGATGACCTCAAAGCTTTCTTCCGATACCAGGGAGTTGTATTATCTCATGGTCTAAGGAATATAATATTTGACATAAGAAAAGCTTCGCAAAGACGAACACGATGACACGATCTAATTGCTTCGCTTAGTTTGGGTCTGTCTACCATATCATTCTCCCAATGATATGATCTCATTATTAATCGACAACTCATGTCCATGGCTAGGAAACCTTAACCATCATTAATCAATGAGCTAGTCCATAGAGGCGTACTAGGGACACGGTGTTGTTCACAAACCACACAAGTATTAAAGTTTCCGCTTAATACAATTCTAGCATGGAATATAAACATTATCATGAACAAGAATTATAATAATAACATCTTTATTATTGCCTCTAGGGCATAATTCCAACAACATTCCACTTACCTAAACAGTACATGCGCTCCACGCGCAATCGTAAATAAAGCAGTAAAGCATGGCATAAGTACAGGATAGTAATAAAGCCCCAAACTAGTTTGTGGCCCCAAGGAATTAAATATGACTCACGCTAGGGTTAGGGGGATTCATGGTCCCACATGCGGATAGTGCGAATATTCAAAGAATAGGTATCAAGTACTCGGGGTCATACGGGACACAAGTGGACGATTAAAAACCAAATAACATCTATTGCCTACCTGTGCCTCTGCATTATTTACCTACTTCAATTTTAGTTATTAAACTGTAATTAAAGCCATGATCATATCCAACATAAAGCATATGGCAGTCTTCCAACAGTTGTGGTACTTGACGACATGCAAGAGCACTTGAGCAAGCAACTACGACACGCAAGTCCAACTATCTACCAAACAACAGGTAATAGGATGTGTCCAAGGCAATATAAGGCTGCAAGGGATATCACGGGTACGAAAACTAGAGCATCGCAACACAGATAGCAATAGATCAACAAGAGGAAATAAAGACTAGAACTGTAAAATAGGTAGAATGGGGGAGAATCCTCGCCTTAAAACATTGCTGAAGATTCATCCGAAGAACGGGCGTCACTCGCATCAACTCATCGGCCTAATCCGTGAAGAAGCAAACCACTAGCAGAAACACCGGATGCAATATTTAATACTACGGTAGAAGATCGGGCATGATGCATGCATGATGTATGACATGGCAAAGATGCGATGCAACTAGGCCATATTAAGCGGAACCGAGGCCCCGACAATTAATTAATAGGTTCATGTTGTTTAGGTACCCCGTAATTTAAATGTTGTCTTAACATGACAAAATATATCACCGGTTTGCTACACAATTTTAAATGGGACCAATATTAGACTAGATCGTCCGCATATGGACTCCATATTTAATTATTAGTGTGTCGACAAAATGACCCGAACCCACGAAATATGTATGCAAGCATGTACAATTGATATACAACAATTCATATAGATGTCAATTTATAAAATAGGGCTTAGAAAGGTTCACACATTGGGTATCGGCAATCATGGGTCGGGGGTTCGACGGGGTTCGGCTCGCCGGGATCGGTCTTCGGGGTTCCGGGAACGGCTTTGGTTTTCATGTGGGCGAACTTGGCGTCCAAGATCGGCCTTCGCCTCAGAGTTCAGGGTCTTCGGGGACTTGGCATCCGTGAAGGGGACCTCGGCGCTCCGCGGTCTTCGGACACCGGGATGGAGAACTTGGTGTGCCATGAAGAAGATCTTCATGTTTGGTGTTTCGGCCAACTGATCCGCATCAGAATTCTTCAGAGTCAGTATCATCGCCGTCGATGAGCTTGGGTTTGGACATCGGCGAAGACCTTGTCGAGAGTCCGATATCGGGTACTCCACCACACCACAATGGTGCCATCGTCGCGCTATCTTCACATCCATTCACCACACAATACCTCCTTACCAAGTCGAGATGAATTCGGGACAAACAGTCACCACTTCACCAACCCCTCGGTACAACCACTGCACCAACAAAACACTAAGGAACTGAATTACTGCTGGTTCAGAGACGAACGGCAGGCGCCTGACGCAGCAACATAAGGAGGATGAGCTTCCAGGCACGACCTGACGCGGCAGGGTGAGGACATGGTCGGCAGGGCGCACGGGCTCCAGGAGGAGGCGACCAACGCGGCTCTGGCAGAAGGAGGTCGACGCGTCCGGGAGTAACAGGAGGGCGAGGTCGACACGAGGCGCCAGGAAGGCGACGAGGCGCGCGAGGGTGCGGAGGTGCCGGACGAGCTCGGGGATAGGGCTGTCAACGAGCCGAACTCGAGCGAACATTGTTAGGCTCGGCTCGAGCTCGGTAGAAGCTCGAGCCGAGCTCGAGCGAGCCTAGGTTGACCTTCGAGCCTACATTTAAGCTCGAGTTCGGCTCGACCAAAGCTCGAGTAGGCTTGAGCTCGGTTCGTTGAAGCTCGGTAAGAAAATTTTAGTACATCGACATGCAGCTACATAGCAAGAAAATAGTAAAGCTTGAAAATGTGATAGCAGAAATGGCTTGGAGTTTCATATAATAGTAATACAGTGCCAACATGCCAGCATAATTATTTTAGCAGTATCTCCACAGATGGAATAATAATAGTAGTCTCAATTTTGCGGCTATACAAAAATCACGAGCTTTATCGAACTGTTTGAGTTCAGCTTGACTAAGCTCGCGAGCTCGAAAACAGGCTCGAGCTTGATTTGTTAGAGAGACGAATTGAGCTCGAGCCGAGCTGTTAACGCGCTGAACTCTCATAGTTTGTCAAGCCCAAACTTTTTTGACAGCCCTACTCGGGAATGACGCGGTGGGGGAAGGCCGGAGCCGCGAGGTAGGGCGGAGGTGACGCTTGGGAGGCGCATAGTCGCGGGCTCAAGAGAAAAGGAGGTTGGAGGCGACGCAGAGGAGAGACGAGGGCGACGGCGGCCGACGCGACGACGCGGGGAAGAGGCCGGTGGCGGGCGAGATCGACGAGCAGGAACGGCCCCGGCGGCGCTCGTCGGGAGCGAGGGCGGCCAGGCGGGGTTGCAGAAGAGACGACGGAGACACGGTCACGCGGCCACGCGTGAGAGAGAAGAGGCACAGCGGCAGCGTGGGACACGAGCGAGAGGAGAGGCGGGACCAGGGGAACCTGGCGGCGGCGGATCGGGTATTGAGCAGTGGAGGTTGCGGCACGATGGCCTCGCGAGGGGAGAGGTGGGTCGGGGAGCGGACAGCGGAGCGAGCGGGGGCTTAAGGGTGGGCCCACGCCGGGTGTGGGGCGATGCTGCAGGTGGGGTCGGGCTGAGCGGGGTCTGGGTTGACCGGGTCGAGGTGTTGGGTAGCGTGCGTGCGTGTTTTTTCCAGAGAATGGCGGCGGGAGTGGGTTGAGGGGTGGTATTAGATCTAGGTTTTTGCTAGGGTTAGGATTAGTGTTTGGTTGGAGGTGGCCGGCTGGGCTTTTGGGCCAAGCTGGCTGTCTCCCAAAAATAATATAAATTTTTTATTTAATATTTAAAAGATGTTTGTAATTCATTTTTAGACAAATAAAATATCCAGATAGATCTGGGGTTTGTATTTTGAAATAAAGAAGGGGAGTATTATAAAAAAATCAAAATAGAATTTTGTATTATACTTTTATGACAAGGCATGCATGATGATGTCATGATGATGCACAAAACAAAAACACGGCGATTTTCTAGTAGTGTATTTACCCGGGGTGCTACAATTCGACACCACTAACAATGGATCTCACCCTCGAGATCCGCCTCATCATACTGGGAAGAAGGTCGACAGCCGGAATCTTCTCGCTTCATGTAGATCCTCGCGACACCACTAAGGGTTCTTCTCTGTCTTGAAATCGGCGACACCACCAACAAGGGTTGTTGCTCATGCTCGTCGAGACAACACTCCGGAGAAACAATGGACGAAGGCAGAGGTATCAAAAGATAAAGCCACCTCTAACTTCGGTGGAAGGAGTAAAATTGCTTGATCCATCGATTCAATGTACAAGAGCGAATGATAAGAGTAGTCGGATGGTGATCAGTCCATCGCGCACCCAAAGCATTACTATGCACATGAATAGGGAAATTATGCAACCAACTCTCAGAATTCAGACTGAAGATCTCGCCAAGCGAGGTTCGGAAACTAAGGAGGGATGGAGATTCTCATCAGATCTGATGTAGACAACTTCGTCATATCGGAAAACACCGGAGGATAGAAAGAAAAAAAATTAGTGGATTTTTGGTCCACTGAAGGTACAACAGATGAAAGATTCATCAGATAACATGAATGTCGGATGTTGAAGCACCATTACAAGAGGATGGAAGCGAAACCCTGAAGGTACGACGAAAACCCAACCACGAGAAATCCTGGACTTGAAGAAAAGATAAGAGATCAGATTCAAAACACGTCGAGATAAGATGAGAATAGCAGAGGGGTAAGAAGTAAAAGCAGACCTAATCAGATCTATCCAACCGATTTTTCCAAAATAGCTTTGACACTCTACAGCGGCCGTTAGCTAGGTTATCCTACAGGCTGGACCAGTGGGGTATCGTAACTGCTGAGCTCTGATACCACTCTATAACACCCTCAGAATTGGCCCTATGTAAGTTTCAGCGATTCCCGCCAAACCCGCATAGAAACGATTCAAAGGTGCCCACCAGGCACTTTCGTGCGGGTGGAAAACGAAGTAATATCATTACACAATAGTCCACGATGGAACCCACATAATAGATATATACAACAACGACTCCATGAGTCAAGAATACAGATATATACAGTACAACGATCCAAATCACCTTGAAAATGATACAGCGTCCGACTACGAACAAGATGCAAATGGGGCTAAGAGCCCTGAAGAATAACCAATGGCGTCCATAAATCTGCCCAGGCCAAACCGAAAGGGTAACCCTGCTAACGACGTCGATCTCAAAACCTGCTTAAACAAAAGGGGTGCCGACAAAGGGCAAAGGAAAAAGAGAGCGGTCAGTACTGAGGCCAGTACACGGCGAGACTAGAATTCGGCGGTCCTCGCCTACATAGGTATGGTGGACTGAAGCGGCAGCGCAGCAGACACTAAACAACATATAGAGACTCAATACAGTTGGCGGCTATCAGATAGGGATAAGAGACCTATTCGGATCTAACCTGAAACTATCACCAAGCATACCCATCCTGGTGTTTCCCCCTCGAGACCAAACGAGGAAGTCAACTGAGGAACTCACTCAGTTGGCAGTTTTTTTTCATTCTGTTATAGTTGCAGCAAATACTAGTCAAATATAGATAGCATGAGCCATCCTGATATAATAAGCAGTGGGCAGTTTTAGTTAACCATTCTGTTGTAGTTGTAGTACTTACTAGTCAGATACATATAGCATGAGGCATCCCAAAACCCAGCAGTTGTTGGTACTTTTATTTAGCCATTCCGTTGTAGTTGCAATACTTACTAGTCAGATACAATGGTAACAGGTGACAACCCAAACCAGCAATTGTTGGCACTTTTATTTAGCCATTCCATTATAGTGAAGCTGATTACTAGTCATTATAAAGTCAAATTTATAGCACTACTTTAGTTATAGTTGTCTATGATCGAGATACGGCGCTCCAAGTCGTCCATAACCGCGGACACGCCTTTCGGAAAGTTTTACCCTGCAGGGGGGCACAAATAGCAACACACGCACAATCAACCTCGGGAAAAACCAAATGAAAACCCAGTGAGGCATCACGACAGAACATTCGCAAGATTCATATTTGATTTCAGGGGGCCACCCCACTAAGCAACCCGCGACGAAGTTGGCCGGCTCCGAGACGGACCTAGAGGTTTGTGTCAATGGTTGTAAACGACTGGGAACCCGAAAGTGTGACTGGGCTTGTCGATACCGCGGAAACATTCCACTTACCTAAACAGCACATGCGCTCCACGCGCAATCATAAATAAAGCAGTAAAGCATGGCATAAGTACAGGATAGTAATAAAGCCCCAAACTAGTTTGTGGCCCCAAGGAATTAAATATGACTCAAGCTAGGGTTAGGGGGATTCATGGTCCCACATGCGGATAGTGCGAATATTCAAAGAACAGGTATACTCGGGGTCCTACGGGACACAAGTGGACGGTTAAAAACCAAATAACATCTATTGCCTACCTGTGCCTCTGCATTATTTACCTACTTCATTTTTAGTTATTAAACTATAATTAAAGCCATGATCATCTCCAACATAAAGCATATGGCAGTCTTCCAACAACTGTGGTACTTGACGACACGCAAGATCACTTGAGCAAGCAACTACGACAGGCAAGTTCAACTATCAACCAAACAACAGGTAATAGGATGTGTCCAAGGCAATATAAGGCTGCAAGGGATATCACGGGTATGAAAAATAGAGCATCGCAACACATATAGCAATAGATCAATAGGAGGAAATAAAGACTAGAACTGTAAAATAGGTAGAAAGGGGGAGAATGATCGCCTGAAAACATTGCTGAAGATTCATCCGAAGAACGGGCGTCACTCGCATCAACTCATCGGCCTAATCCGTGAAGAAGCAAACCACTAGCGGAAACACCGGATGCAATATTTAATACTACGGTAGAAGATCGGGCATGATGCATGCATGATGTATGACATGGCAAAGATGCGATGCAACTAGGCCATATTAAGCGGAACCGAGGCCCCGACAATTAATTAATAGGTTCATGTTGTTTAGGTACCCCGCAATTTAAATGTTGTCTTAACATGACAAAATATATCACCGGTTTGCTACACAATTTTAAATGGGACCAATATTAGACTAGATCGTCCGCATATGAACTCCATATTTAATTATTAGTGTGTCGACAAAATGACCCGAACCCACGAAATATGTATGCAAGCATGTACAATTGATATACAACAATTCATATAGATGTCAATTTATAAAATAGGGCCCAGAAATGTTCACACATTGGGTATCGGCGATCATGGGTCAGGGGTTCGACGGGGTTCGGCTCGCCGGGATCGGTCTTCGGGGTTCCAGGAACGGCCTTGGTTTTCATGTGGGCGAACTTGGCGTCCAAGATCGGTATTCGCCTCAGAGTTCAGGGTCTTCGGGGACTTGGCATCCGTGAAGGGTGAAAGTACAAAGGAAGTCGCCTAGAGGGGGGGTGAATAGGCTTTTAAAAATATTACGGTTTAGGCTCAAGTAAATGCGGAATAAAACTAACGTTTAATTTATTGAGCACAAAACCTAGCCACTAAGTTCACCTAGGTGCACCAACAACCTATGCTAAGCAATACAAGCAACAAGGTGATAGCAAGGTATGAATACTTCAAGCACGATGGCTATCACAATGTAAAGTGCATAAGTAAAGGGTTCGGTTGAGAGATAACCGATGGACGCGGAGACGAAGATTTGTTTCCCGAAGTTCACTTCCAAAGAAGCTACGTCTCCGTTGGAGAGGTGCGATGGCGCAATGTTCTCCGAACGCCACAAATGGCTCACATCGAGGTGTGGTGGCTCGATGCTCACCCAACGCCACACAAGGCCTCACCCCGGATGCGGAAGCACGCAACTCACCGATGCCACAAAAGGCTCACCCTATTCTCCCAAGTGCGCACCACAAAAGGCGGGCACTTGCTCCACTATGGGACGCTTGAGGGCGGTCACCGAACCCGTACAAGATTGGGGCTAACTCCACAACTCAATTGGAGGCTCCCAGTCAACAAAGCCACAACAGGCCAACAATGCCACAAAAGGCCAACAACGCCACAAAAGGCTACAAGACCACAAAAGGTCAACAAGACCACAAAAGGTCAACAATCCAACCACACAACCGTCTAGGGTTCCAAGGAACCCAAGAGAAACAAGCTCACAAGCTTGAACTCGCCGAATCTCCGAGGAGAACTCAAACCTATGCACCAAATGCAAGGGCAAGTCCTTCTCCCCCAAATTCCAACAAAGCTACAAAAGCTATTGGGAATAAGGGAGGAAGAACACAAGAGTAGAACTCAAACCTATGCACCAAATGCAAGGGCAAGTCCTTCTCTCCCAAATTCCAACAAAGCTACAAAAGCTATTGGGGGAATAAGGGAGGAAGAACACAAGAGGAGAACACAAAACTCTCCAAGATCTAGATCCCAATGATTCCTTCACAAAGAAGGGATTTGACTTGGGGGGATTGTAGATCTAGATCTCCTCTCTCAAATCCCTCAAAAAGATGCAAGAATCATAGGAGGGGAAAATGAGAGGGAAAGCTTCTTCAAGGTTGACAATGGAGGAGAGAGAGAAAGCCAAGAACCAAGAAGAAAAGCTAGTGCCCATGAAGGGGAAGAGGAGCCCCTTTTAAAGGGCTCCCAGATCTGCCCGTTATGGGCATTCGCGACACCTGGCCGGAACTTCCGGTGGGAGGCCGGAACTTCCGGTGGAACTCAGCCATCGGTCAAAAACTGCGAAGCGAGAAACAGAGAAAACGAATCATGGCCGGAACTTCCGACTCTGGGCGGAAGTTCCGCCCAGCCTGGCTCCAACGGTCATCAGACCGTTGACGCCCGCTCCAGAAGCGCAACCGGAAGTTCCGGTCAAAACAGACCGGAAGTTCCGGTGAACTTCCGATCAACTTCCGACAAAGTTCTGGCAAATAGAACGCTTCAAAACAGAAGGTTACTGAGCGTGAGCGGAAGAAGACCTGGAACTTCCACCGGAACTTTCGGCGGCAAAGATGCCCTAGCGGAACTTCCGGTGGGAAGCCGGAACTTCCGGTCAGGGAAATTCGAGAACCCAGAAAACCAGAAACGCAATAACTTTTGCATCCGAACTCCAAACGGGATGAAACCAATTTTGTTGGAAAGATAACGACGAAATATTGGGTATCACCTTGGGAGAAAATATCATGAATATATATGTGATCTATCCCCCAAGGTGTGGAGCCGGAAAACTTGCAAGATCAAAAACCGCAATAAGATATGAAAGTGAAATCCTTAGATGATGAGCTAGAGCTTGTCATGATGGTGACCACAAGATGGTAACCACAAGCTCTAGATCCTCTCATGGACAAGAACCAAATAACAACCAAGAAAGATGATGCTATGAATGCAAAGGTTTGAGCTCTCTCCGAACGATGCAGACGAGACACCCGCTTGAGAGCCCCTCTTGATAGCACGACTATCTATCCTAAACCCGGTCTCCCAACTAACAATACGAGACCGGCAAAAGAAAAGCCCTATCAAGAACATACCTTTGCCTTGAGCATCCCACTTGAACTTGATGTAGACCGTCTTGTTCTTCTATAGTGGGAACACCTTTCTTGTTTGCTCTTGCTCTCTCTTGCTTGATGAAGACTTGCAAAATGCTCCCCCATATTCCATGGGGAAACCTCTTCTTTGAACTTGTCTTCATCATTCTATGAACACGAGGATGGCAAGCTTCAAGCATGAGATCTTCTCGAGATGGCGCATATTGAGCTCGTCCTTCTTCATCCTTACTTGAGGTTGATCCATCTTGATGCAACTCTTTGCACATGCCTTGATCGACCTTCAAGCTCCTTCTTTCTTCATGATTCCAATGGGCACAAAGCCCTTGGACATTTCTTCATCTTCCAACCTTGATACCAACACATGGCCCAAGCGATGCCAATGGACAAACCTACAAGTGAAACTCAATTTACACATTAGTCCATAGAGATTGTCATTAATTACCAAAACCACACATGGGGGCATACATGCCCTTTCAAAGGGGACCTCGGTGCTCCGCGGTCTTCGGACACCGGGATGGAGAACTTGGTGTGCCATGAAGAAGATCTTCATGTTCGGTGTTTCGGCCAACTGATCCGCATCAGAATTCTTCAGAGTCAGTATCATCACCGTCGATGAGCTTGGGTTTGGAAATCGGCGAAGACCTTGTCGAGAGTCCGATATCGGGTACTCCACCACACCACAATGTTGCCATCGTCGTGCTATCTTCACATCCATTCACCACACCATACCTCCTTACCAAGTCGAGATGAATTCGGGACAAACAGTCACCACATCACTAACACCTCGGTACAACCACTGCACCAACAAAACACTAACGAACAGAATTGCTGCTGGTTCAGAGACGAACGACAGGCGCATGACGCAGCAACCTGAGGAGGATGAGCTTCCAGGCACGACCCGATGTGGCAGGGCGAGGATATGGTCGGCAGGGCGCACGGGCTCCAGGAGGAGGCGACCAACGCAGCTCTGGCAGAAGGAGGTCGACGCGTCCGGGAGTAACAGGAGGGCGAGGTCGACGCGAGGCGCCAGGAAGGCGACGAGGCGCGCGCGGGTGCGGAGGTGCCGGACGAGCTCGGGGACGACGCGGTGGGGGAAGGCCATACCCGCGAGGTAGGGCGGCGATGACGCTTGGGCGGTGCAGAGTCGCGGGCTCGAGAGAAAAGGAGGTTGGAGGCGACGCAAAGGAGAGACGAGGGCGACGGCGGCTGACGCGACGACGTGGGGAAGAGGCCGGTGGCGGGCGAGCTCGAGGAGCAGGAACGGCCCCGGCGGCGCTCGTCGGGAGCGAGGGTGGCCAGGTGGGGTTGCAGAAGAGATGACGGAGACACGGTCACGCGGCCACGCGTGGGAGAGAAGAGGCACAGTGGCCAGCGTGGGACGCGAGCGAGAGGAGAGGCGGGACCAGGGGAACCTGGCGGTGGCAGATCGGGGATTGAGCAGGGGAGGTTGCGGCACGATGGCCTCGCGAAGGGAGAGAGGTGGGCCAGGGAGCGGACAGCGGAGCGAGCGGGGGCTTCAGGGTGGGCCCACGCTGGGTGTGGGGCGATGCTGCAGGTGGGGTCGGGCTGAGCAGGGTCTGGGTTGACCGGGTCGGGGTGCTGGGTAGCGTGCGTGCGTGTTTTTTCCAGAGAGTGGCGGCGGGAGTGGGTTGAGTGGTGGTATTAGATCTAGGTTTTTGCTAGGGTTAGGATTAGGGTTTGGTTGGAGGTGGCCGGCTAGGCTTTTGGGCCTGGCTGGCTGTCTCCCAAAAATAATATAAACTTTTTATTTAATATTTAAAAGATGTTTGTAATTTGTTTTTAGACAAATAAAATATCCAGATAGATCTGGAGTTTGTATTTTGAAATAAAGAAGGGGAGTATTATAAAAAAACAAAATAGGATTTTGTATTATACTTTTATGACAAGGCATGCATGATGATGTCATGATGATGCACAAAATAAAAACACGGCGATTTTCTAGTAGTGGATTTACCCGGGGTGCTACAGTATAGGAGCTTTCCCATAACCAAAATGACAAGGCAAGCAGACAATGAGCATCTCAGCAATCTTTTTATTTACCATATGCATAGCTTTTTATTGAGGAAGCTTCATAGATGCTCATATAGTGATGCTGCAAGTTTCCACCATGATTAAGCATGGCTCAGGCTAGCGGCCCAGGCGTTTCTCTAACACAATGTATAAACTCCATGAACTAACAACTTTCCCTTTTATTTCACATCATCGACATCCGTAAACAAAAGAGCAAAGTATCAACTGGATGAGAATTATCCAAAAAGTGTTGAAAGCGTTCCCCGTGACAGCACGGTTCTGCTGACTCCTAGTATATAGTAAGCAAACATATAACTTTCATGGACTAGTCACAGTGGTTCAGAATTATTAAGCGCAAAGAATAAAGTGTGCTATCAAGTTCGTGAGAGCTTTACTAACTAACTTTCTCAAAACAGACAAACATTTTATTTTGGAAGAAAACACGGCATATATAATATGCACTGAAGTAGCAAATGATGCTAATAGGTAGGTATGGTGGACACAAATGTCAATATTGGTTTTGGGGAGTTGGATGCACAGGTAGAGCACATACTCAATGCAAGTTAAGGCTAGCAATAGAGAGGGAGCGACAAATGAGAGAGCAATAACTGCCATAATCATACTTGCAACAAAACAATACTAATTATGGCATGAAAGTAATACAAGAAATCTGAAGCAAAATAAATCATCGAGGCTTACTGACTATTTATTAGTCATATGCATGCGTGAGCATGTGCCAAGTCGATTCACATGAACAGCCAGAGGAGGATACCATAATATCATACCAAAGTATGAATAAAACAATGCAAGCAAATATTCATATGACATGCTACAAACTATTAGCAAGCTGGAGCTAATCATAGACAAGTAAGAACTACTAAGCATCCATAATGACATACACCTTACACAAACAAGCTAAGCATGCTCACAATGATGAGTATATGTATAAAAAATGAAACAAATAGAGTTCGTTACCAGCCTCTTACCACACCTCGAGTTGGCTTAATCTTCATTATTGCCCTTCACTTGTGTGACTTGAATAATTAACATGAAAACCAATACCACTGAGGACGGCTGAACCCTGCGAAGAACTCACAAAACCAAAGAAGAACAACAAATATTTTTGGTGTTTTCGATTTTTTAGAAATAAGAAAACAAAGAAAAACCAAACAAAAACAAAGCAAACCAAACAAAGCAAAATCTTTTTGGTTTTTTTTCTTTTAAGGCAAACCAAAGCAAAGAAACAAAGAAACAAGCCAAGAGAAACAACGAAAATATTTTTGGTATTTTTGTGTTTTTAGAAAGAAGCAACAAAAACCAAAAAGAAAGCAAAACAAATGGATATACAAAGAACCGACCGGACATGATATATAAATGAGTGTGTGACGTCGGTGTACCTGCCCCAAAGATTAGGCTTTTGGCCTAAGCGGGGCTCAATCCCATGGTGCCCAAGTAGATGCACCTCCATAGTATGTCGAGGAAGCTCCTTCGTCCTGGTACGAGCTCCAGGCCTCCCCTGTGTAATGTACAACGGGGTCATATGCGGGTGCTCCCCCCTGATAGTGCCCGTGGAAGTTAAGAGAACGCAACAACTCATCCATCTCCGCCTTCGAGCGTGACCAAGGTCCCTAAGAAATACTGAACAAAGTGGTTTCGGGTAGAGGGATCTCTCTCTCTTCCCCGTCAGTAAACAACATTCTATAAACCAAGTTCTCAAGAGTAGAGCTATAGGTGACAAAGTGGTGTGCCTTCATGGCAGTAAGATCAAGTCTCTGGGGAGCCAAAAATGTATCATGGGGATCAACATCAATGTCCAAGGCAGCAGTAGTACGAGTAGCAATAATTCTCTCATAAATGGGTTCCCTAGCAGCTAAACGTCGAGCAATGAGGGAACCAAGATTATACTTATCCTCACTGTAGAGCGCATCAGCTAAAAAGGCCAATTGATAGTTGGATATATTACTAGTGTTCTCCCTACCAAGAACACTGGTGGTAAGATAGTAGGTGAAGTACCTGATGGCTGGAAGTTGAATGTTCTTTATCTTCCCTCTTTGAGCTCTGCGGTCATCATCATTGGTTATTCCTCGGTATAGTTCCAACAAATCAGCGGGAAGAGCTGTAATCTTCTTTGATGACCCATTTGTACCAAGTCCCAGGGCCTTGCAAAATTTCTTCAAAGGCATAGAATGAGCCCTGCTATAAAGTCTGAAAGACATAAAAGGATTGAACAAACTATTGGTGAAGGAGAAACTCTCCACAAATGTTTTAGTAAGTGAAGCATATTGTGCACTCTCATCCTGCATGAAACTTGTTAGACCAGCCCTCTCAATCAAAGCCATGAAATCATTAACAATCCCAGCAGCTCGCAAGAAAGTTTGATAAGGAAAGGTGGAGGGGTGAGCATCCCCTTCATCTCCCTCGTCACCAAACCGCGGAGTGATGAGATCCTCATTGTATGAGGGTGTGGAGCTGGTAGATGACCTTGGGAGCCTTGCCCTTCTAGGTGCATCACTCTCAAAAATTTCACCAAAGGTGTGGTGGTCCATGACTTCTCTTTGCTAAAATTTTTAGACAACCATCAAACCAAGTGATTTCTAAGTTGATAAAAGATGAACAACTACTATAGGAATTTGCTAGAGGACTACACATGCATCCAAACAAAGTTTCTAAGCATAGAACAATCATGCAAGCTCAAACAACCTGTCACCTACAGTAGCAAAATACTCAAGATACAATCTACCAATCACAAATCTAATTGGAGAAGTGGAGGAGGCACATACCAAGGAGCAATCCCTCCAAAAATCAGCACCTGAGATGGGCTGAACAAGGAGAACGAAAATCGCGAGCAAGAATAGCAAGAACTCGAGCTTGAGCAAGTTTTCCGGTGTTTTTCGGGAGAGAGAAAGAAGGTGGCTTTGAGAAGGCAGCCTAGAGGGGCCCAGGTGGGCTAGACCCCCCTAGGCGTCACTAGTGGTGGGCCCGCGCCTACCATAGGTGTGGGGCCTAGGGGTGGCCCCCTGGGTCATCTCAGGTGCCACCCTGCCCTTTTTTGAGGAAAAATTTATTTTGAATTTTCTGGGATTTTTTTGGGAAACTTTATTTTTGGCCAATTTTCAGGGTATGAAAATTGATTTTCTCGCAGAAACAGTTTTTCAGAAGAAGCAAAAGCAAACCAAAAGCCAAACTACAGGGGCTCTAAGAAACTCAAACAAGCAAACAACTAGCACAACTAAAGCTAAAGCAAAGACTAGGAAGGAGAAAGGGAAAAAGAAAACAAGTATAACCACAGTGGAAACATTATTTTGTTCATTAAAATCCTTTTGTTAACAAGGTTGATCAAGTCTTGTTACCAAAATAATCTTATATGAAACAAAACTTTGAATTCCACAAGGTGATTATGTTACCTCATACTTGATAGCAATGGTCCCAATCATAATAGTTTCAACATTTTCTTGTGGAATGGGACAATATATTTCTCCAACCTTGATGCCTTCAATATTTTCAATAGAATTCAGGCAATAGCTCTTGGGGAAATAGACAGTGTGCTCTTTGTCATCAATATTGAATGTTACTTTTCCTTAACTGCAATTGATGACAGCACCTGCAGTATTAAGAAAAGGCCTCCCAAGAATAATAGACATATTATCATCTTCAGGCATTTCAAGCACAACAAAATCAGTTAAGACCATGCAATTATGAGCTACTTGAACAGGAACATCCTCACATATACCAATAGGGACAGTAATTGACTTATCAGCCATTTGCAAAGATATATCAGTTGGTATCAATTTTTCTAGCTGGGGTCTCTTATAGAGAGAAAAAGGCATAATACTAACTCCATCTCCCAAATCACATAAAGCAGTTCTAACATAATTATTCTTAATGGAGCAAGGAATAGTTGGTATACCTGGATCACCAAGTTTCTTTGGAACCTTACCATTGATGGAATAATTAGCAAGTAGAGTAGAAATCTCCTCATTAGGAATCTTACTTTTATTAGAGACAATATCCTTCATATACTTTGAATAAGGAGGCAATTTAATAGCATCAGTCAAAGGAATTTGCAAAAATAAAGGTTTCATCCACTCACAAAACTAGTTGTAGTGTTCTTCCTCCTTTGACTTGTGTTTCTTACCTGGAAAGGGCATAGGTTTGTGCACCCAAGGTTCTCTCTTTACCATGTTTATTAGCAATAAAATTTTACTTTGTGTACCTAGTGTTCTTAGTGTGTCTGTCAGGTTCTTCCTCAACTTCCTCCTTATCCGGAGACTCATCAATATTACCACTCTCAGTTTAAGCATCAGAGACAGATATACTATTAGGATCTACAACAGGTTCAAGTGGTTCCTCTACTACTTTATGTTTCTTTTTCTTCCTCTTACGAGGACTACCACTATCTTCACCTTGTTGGGAATCCTCCTCTATTCTTTTAGGGTGTCCTTTAGGATATAAAGGATCTTGAGTAGTTATACCACTCCTAGTTTTAATTCCATAAGCATGTTTATCTCCTAAGGCATTAACTAGCATATCCTTTTGTACGTTAGCAAGTTGATCAAGTTGGGTTTGAACCATTTGAAAGTTTTTACAAAGCATTTTAATATAATTAGAAGTTCTTTACACAATATCTTTCAACTCATGGATAGCTCTAGAGTTTTCCAATAAATGATTCTGAACTTGTTTATTAAAATTACCTTGTTTAATAATAAACGTGTCAAGTTCCTCTAAGCATTGATCAGGAGGCTTACCATAAGGAATATCACCTTCATCAAAGTGTTGGGGAGAGTGTACCTCAATAGTATATGAGTGGGGAATTGGCTTACATAATTCTTCTATAGGAGGTAGATTCTTCACATCTTCAGCTCTAATACGTTTCTCCTTTAGACACTTCTTAGCTTCCTTCATCACTTCATCATTTAATGCAATAACTCCCCTCTTCTTTGTTGTTGGTGGTGGAACTGGTTCAGGAACAACTGGTTCAGGAGTAATAGGCTCAGGTGTATTCAGCTCAGTTGAAGTCCAATCATCATAATTCTTGCTTATCTTGTTCATTAATTCTTCAGCATCTGTAGGAGTCCTTTTCCTGAAAACACAATCAACAAAGCTATCTAGGTAGGTCCTAAAATCATCAGTTAGTCCATTATAATAAATATCAAGCAACTCATTCTTAGGTAATGGACATCGAGGATATGCATGAATCAAGGAACATAATCTTTTCTATGACTCAGGCAATTTCTCTTCTTTTTCCTGTTTAAAATCAAAAAGTCTCTGCAAAGCAGCATGTCTAGCACTGGAAGGAAAATATTTATGGAAGAAAGAAGCAATCAAGCAATCAGGGCTATCAATGGAACCAGGAGGTAATCTATTAAACCAAGCCCTAGCTTCTCCTTTTAGTGAAAAAGGGAAGATATTAGCAACAAAGTACTTGCGCATCTTAAAATCATCAGAGAACAAAGCACTCATAGTAGAAAGCTCATTCATATGGGCCACAACACTCTCGTTTTCAATACCACAAAAAGGTTCTTTCTCAACAATATCTAAATAAGATAAATCAAGAGAGAAATCATAATCTTTATCTTTAATATCTATGGGAGAGGTGGCAAACTTAGGATCATAGGACTTCTTAGGTATAATAGTATGTCTAGCAAGGAGATTCTTAATAGCACTAGACCATGTGTGTTTCGGCACTCTTCAACAAATTCATCAGTGAGCTCTATGTAACCATCATTAATATCAAAACTCTCACTAGACTCAGGGGAGCTAACAGGTGTAACAGTGTCTTCACTAGGAGTTTCGGTATTTCCTAGACTAGCCATAGTAGCATCTAGAAAAGGACCTAATGAACCACTCGCATCAAGCACAGTAGAAGTAACAAAAGCAGTTTCAGATTCAGCAGTAGTAGCAGTGTGTGTAGCATGAGTATGTGGTGGTGGTGTGACAAGCTTACTTATAACAGACGGTGAATCAAGAGCAACAGAGGTGTTTAGGACTGTACCTCTTCTAGTAGTGGATGGTAAAATAGGGAACTTTCCATCACGAGACTTCCCCATGATGAAAGGAGTAGCAGTGAACAATAATAGATCCAAGTGAACTTACAAATAAAGCTATGCTTCCCGGCAATGGCGCCAGAAAATAGTCTTGATGACCCACAAGTGTAGGGGATCGCAACAGTCTTCGTGGGTAGTATTACCCAATTTATTGATTCGACACAAGGGGAGCCAAAGAATACTTGCAAGTCTTAACAACTGAGTTGTCAGTTCAGCTGCACCTGGAAATAGTTCTTGCTCACAGAAGTTTATCAGTAGCAACGGTTTGTAGTAGCAACAGCAGCAGTAACAACAACAGTGAAACAGTAGCAATAGTAACAGTAACGGTAACAGTAGGATTCGAGTGCGGTAGGCATAGGGATGGATGGACGGGCGTTGCATGTACTAGTCTAAACATGTAACTTCAAGAACTAGGGCATTGCAGATAAATAATAACAAGTATCCAAGTACTAAACAATCATAGGCATGTGCTCCAAATATAGTCATACGTGCTCGCAATGAGAACTTGCACAACATCTTCTGTCCAGCCAGCCCATGGCAGCGGGGCCTCTAGGGAACTATGTAGGAGTTCATAGCATGGAAAACAAAAAATTTCTACCGCATGCACACAAACAAGCCAAGATCTATCTACTAGATTGTAGCAACGAGTCGATAGAAGCACTCACCCTTGAAGATTCCAAAGCGGTTAACGAGAGCAGATTCTCATGGGTGATGTAGTCGTACACTTGCCGATCTCAAGATCGCGTAGACGATCCTTTCGGCACTGCGTTCCGGCAGCGCTTCCGCAGTCGGTCACATGTTCGGTACTCGATGAAGACCTTCCTCTCCCTTGTTCCAGCAGGCAGCGGAGGTTGTAGTTCTCCCCTCGCGATTCCGGTAGCATGACGGCGTGGTGTCGGAAGTAGAAGGAAGACCCCGCAGGGCTTCGCCTAAGCCGGTGCGAGTTATGGTGGATTACGGTTTCCCGAAGTTCTAGGGTTTAGAAGACCGGGAGGAGGAGAAGATGTCGGCGGCGGCTAGAGCGGCGGCGACGGACCGGCGGCGGCGTGGCGGCGCAAGGCGATGGACCGGGTGGACAGTGGCTAGGGCTTGTGGTGTTGGGGAAGCCCTCCCCCTATACTTATGAGAGAGGGCAGCCTTGGGAGGGGTGGGTTTGAATCCAAACCCAAACCCAAGTTGGATTGAGAAAAGGACTTGTTCCTTCTTCCACTAGGAAACCATTGTTCCAGTTTGACTTTTTCAAACTCCCTTTTGACTTTCAATTTAGAGCTTTAATTCTCTTTTGCAAATGCCCACACCAAGTGTCCTAGGATATGATCCAATCATTCCACTTACCCATGACACATTCATGGACCATTCTCCTTCCAGATCGGTGAACCTTCTAGAACCTTCTAGAACCTCTCCGATGAAAACATCGGAATCTTTCCCGAACTCCGGAATCAGACTTTCCTTATATGAATCTTATTCTATGGACCATTCCGTATCTCCTCGTGATATCCCGGATCCCATCCGAGACTCCGAACAACATTCGGTATCCCTACTAACATTCCATATCTACTAAACAACATCGAATCCTTAAGTGTGTCTCCCTATGGTTCGTGAATTATGCGGACATGACCGAGACACTTCTCCGATCAATAACCAATAGAGGAATCTGGAAATTCATATGGCTCCCACATATTTCAACGATTACTTTGCGATCGAATGAACCACTTACATACGATACCAATTTCCCTTTGTCTCGCGATAGTTTACTTATACGAGGTTTTGATCGTCGGTATCTCTGCATACCTAGTTCAACCTCGTTACCGATAAGTACTCTTTTCTCGTTCCCGTGATATGTGATCCCTTGTGAGCCAGTCACATGCTTGCAAGCCAATTGGATGACATTCCACCGAGAGGGCCCAGAGTATATCTATCCGTCATATGGATGGACAAATCCCACTCTTGATCCATTTGCCTCAACACATACTTTCCGAACACTCAATGCCACCTTTATAGCCACCCAGTTACGGTTTAGTGTTTGATGTCATCAAAGCATCCTTCCGGAGATGGTGATTAGCATGATCTCATGGTCGAAGGAATTAGGTTACTATGTATCAGAAAGCTTATAGCAAACGAACTATTGAAATGACTTGATCTTAATGCTACGCTTATCTATAGGAGTATGTCCATCATACCATTCTCCTAATGATATGATCTTGTTGTCAACAACATCTCAATGCTCGTGATTGGGAAACCATGATCATCTATTAACCAACAAGCTAGTATTACATATAGGCTTTACTAGGGACTCTAATTTAGTTTACAAATCACACAAGTATTAATGTTTCTGGTTAATACTGTTATAGCATGAATGTAAACATTTATCATAAACACAAAGATATAATAATAACCACTTTTATTATTGCCTCTAGGGCATATCTCCAACAGTCTCCCACTTGCACTAGAGTCAACTAATCTAGATTACATGGTAATATACCGAACACCCATGGCGGTTTGGTGCTGGTCATGTTTTGACGTCGGGAGAGGTTTAGTCAACGGATCCGCCACATTCAGATTTGTGTGTACTTTGCAAATCTTTATATCACCATCTTGGACATGCTCTCGAATAGCGTGAAAACGTAGCTTGATGTGCTTCAGCTTCTTGTGTGACCTTGGTTCTTGCGCATTGGCTATGGCGCCCATGTTATCACAGTAGATAGACATTGGGTCCAGCGCACCTGGAACCACACTGAGCTTTGTAATGAACTCCTTCATCCATATCGCCTCTTGTGAAGCCTCCTAAGCAGCTATGTATTTCGATTCAGTTGAAGATCTCGCCACAACGCTTTGCTTTGCACTCCTCCAGCTAACTGTTGCACCATTCAAAGTAAATACGTATCCAGATTGAGATTTAGAATCATCCGGATCGGTGTTCCAACTAGCATCGGTGTAACCATTAACAACGAGTTGTTCATCACCTCCATAAGAAAGAACCATATCCTTAGTTCTTCTCAAGTACTTAAGGATGTTTTTGAACGCTGTCCAATGATCCACTCCTGGATCACTTTGATATTTGCTAGTCAGACTAACAGCATATGCAATGTCGGGTCTAGTACATATCATGGCATAAATAAGAGATCTTATGGCTGAGGCATAGGGAGTCTTACTCATCCTTTCTCTATCTTCTGTCATTGCAGGACTTTGAGTTTTACTCAAGGTCGTATTGGGCAACATGGGCAAGAACCCTTTCTTGCTATCTTCCATTCCAATCCTTTTTAGAACTTTGTCCAAATATGTACTCTGTGACAATGATATTAGGTGCCTCGATCTATCTCTATAAATCTTTATGCCTAATATGTAAGCTGCTTCGCCAAGATCTTTCATTGAAAACTATTATTCAAATAATCCTTGACACTATTAAGAAGGTCTACATCATTCCCAATCAACAATATGTCATCTACATATAGTATTAAGAATGCTACAGAGATCCCACTCACTTTCTTGTAAATACAAGCTTCTCCGTAAGTTCGTATAAAACCAAAGCTTTTGATTACCTTATCAAAACGTTGATTCCAACTTCGGGATGCTTGCTTCAATCCATATATGGACCGTTGAAGTTTTCATACCTTGTTAGCATCTTTAGGATCGACAAAACCTTTGGGTTGCATCATATACAACTCTTCATGAATGTCTCCATTGAGGAACACCGTTTTGACATCCATCTGCCATATCTCATAATCATAATATGCAGCGATTGATAACATAATCCTCACAGACTTTAGCTTCGCTACTAGTGAGAAAGTCTCATCATAGTTAACTCCTTGAATTTGTCGAAACCCTTTTGCGACAAGTCGAGCTTTATAGACAGTAACATTACCATCAGCATCTGTTTTCTTCTTGAAAATTCATTTGTTCTCGACAGCCTTCCGGCCATCCGGTAAGTCCATACTTGGTTTTCGTACATGGATCCAATCTCAGATTTCATGGCTTTTTGCCATTTATTGGAATCTGGGCTCATCATCGCTTCCTCATATGTCGCAGGGTCATCAGTGTTGTCCACCAACATGACACTCATAACGGGATCATACCAATCAGGAGTGGTACGAGTTCTCGTTGACCTGCAAGGTTCCGTAGTAACTTCAACCGAAGTTTCATGATCAACATCATTAGCTTCCTCTCTTATTGGTGTAGGCGCCACAGGAACTACTTCCAGTGCTGCGCTACTCGCAAGTTCAAGAGAAGCTTCAACAACCTCGTCGAGTTCTACTTTCCTTCCGGTCACTTCTTTCGAGAGAAACTCCTTCTCTAGAAAGGATCCATTCTTGGCAACGAAGATTTTGCCCTCGGATCTATGATAGAAGGTATACCCAATAGTTTCCTTCGGGTATCCTATGAAGACGCATTTTTCTGCTTTGGGTTCAAGCTTGTCGGGCTGTAACTTCTTTACATAAGCTTCGCAACCCCAACCTTTAAGGAACGACAATTTAGGTTTCTTCCCAAACCACAATTCATATGGTGTCGTTTCAACAGATTTAGATGGTGCCCTATTTAAAGTGAATGCGGTTGTTTCTAATGCATAACCCCAAAACGATAGCGGTAAATCTGTAAGTGACATCATACAACAAACCATATCTAAGAGAGTTCGACTACGACGTTCGGACACACCATTACGTTGTGGTGTTCCCGGCGATGTCAATTGTGAAAGTATTCCGCATTTCTTCAAATGCTCGCCAAACTCGTAACTTAGATATTCATCTCCATGATCAGATCATAGAAATTAAATATTCTTATTACGTTGATTCTCTACCTCACTTTGAAATTCCTTAAACTTCTCTAAAGTTTCAGACTTATGTTTCATGAAATAGATATAACCATATCTACTCAAGTCATCCGTAAAGGTAAGAACATAACGATAACCACCGCGCGATGCTAAACTCATTGGGCCACACACATCGGTATGTATGATTTCCAATAAGTCCGTAGCTTGCTCCATCATACCAGAAAATGGAGTCTTAGTCATTTTACCCATCAGACATGCTTCGCATCTTTCAAGTGATTCGAAATCAAGTGATTCAAGAAGTCCATCGGAATGGAGTTTCTTCATACGCTTCACTCCAATATGACCAAGATGACAGTGCCACACATAGGTTGAGTTATCGTTTAATTTCAAACGTTTAGCTTCAATGTTATTAATGTGTGTATTACCACAATCGAGATTCAATAAGAATAGACCATCTATCAAAGGTGCATGTGCATAAAACATATTACTCATATAAATCGAACAACCATTATTCTCGGACTTAAACAAGTAACTGTCTCGCAATAAAAATGATCCGGATATAATGTTCATGCTCAACGCAGGCACCAAATAACAATTATTTATGTATAAAACTAATCCCGATGGTAGATGAAGAGGTAGCGTGCCGACCGCGATCACATCAACCTTTGATCCGTTTCCAACGCACATCGTCACCTCGTTCTTCGCTAGCTTCCGTTTATTCTGCAGTACCTATTTCAAGTTACAAATATGAGCAACCGAACCAGTATCAAATACCCAGGCACTACTACGAGTACTAGTGAGATACACATCAATAACATGTATATCGGATATACCTTTCTTCTTGATGTTGCCGTTCTTCAAATCCGCCAAGTACTTTGGGCAATTCCGCTTCCAGTGACCTTCTCCCTTGTAGTAAAAGAACTCAGTATCAGGCTTAGGCCCAGCCTTGGTCTTCTTCGCCAGCGCGGCAACTTTCTTACCGCCCTTCTTGAAGTTTCCCTTTTTTATTAGACTTGCCTTGCTTCTTGAATTTGGTGGTCTTATTGACCAACAAAACTTGGTGCTCTTTATTGATATCCACTTCTGTAGACTTTAACATGGAGAAGAGTTCGGGCAACGACTTGTCCATGTTTTGCATATTGTAGTTCATCACAAAGTTCTTGTAACTTGGTGGTAGTGAATGGAGGACACGGTGAATCCCCAAAGCATTAGGAATCACTATACCTAAGCTTTGAAGCTTACTTGCGTGCCCAGACATCTTAAGCACGTTCTCACTGATGGAGCTGTCCTCTTCCATCTTGCAGTTAAAGGAGTTTTCAGAAGCCTCATAACTCTCAACTGCCGCGTGAGCCTTAAATATCATTTTGAGTTCATGGACAATATCATGTGGGTCATGGTTCTCAAACCTTTTCTGAAGCTCCTATTCCAAACCATACAAGATAGCACACTGAACTGTGGAGTACTAATTCTTCCGAGCGAGGAAAACATTCTTTACCTCATCGGAAGCATCAGCTGCAGGAGGGTCACCCAGCGGTGCATCCAGCACATAGGTCAAATTACCAGCATTGAGGACAATCCTCAAATTGCGGAACCAATCCATGAAGTTGCTTCCATTGTTTATTAACTTTTCTTTCTCTAGGAATACATTAAAATTGATGGTAGGGGCTGCCATTGATCTACAACATATTTGCAATAGTTTAGACTAAGTTTATGACAAATTGAGTTCTAATTAATAGTTAAATTAATCTAGGTGAACTCCCACTCAAAACAATATCCCTCAAATTTTTTTAGTGATCACACGAACCAAATCCACCACATCAAAACCGATCATCACGAGAATTGATGTAGCTTCAATGGTGAACAATCAACATGTTCATCATATCTACTATATGACTCATGCTTTACCTTTCGGTGATCCGTGTTCCGAGACCATGTATGTACATGCTAGGCTCGTCAAGATCAAACCTTAGCTTCCGCATGAGCAAATCTGGCTTGCTCACGTTGTATACACTCTCAGAATCTAACACACCTGATCATCACGTGGTGCTTCGAAACAACGAGCTTTAGCAATGGTGCTTACTAAGGATGAACACTTTAAAACTTGAAATTTTGTGCTTGAGGGATCATCTTATAATTCTACCGTCGTGAACTAAGCAATACAAGATGCATAAAAGGATTAACATCACATGCAATTCATAATATGTGATATGATATGACCTTTCTTCTTGTGCTTCCGATCTCCATCTTCAAGCACGAACATGATCTCCATCATCACCGGTATGGCTTCAAGGTCAATGGCGCCGCTTCATGGTTGTCGTCCACCAGCATCAACTATTACAACTACTTTGAATAGACACGCAGGTCTTAACGGAATTAAAAAGACAACCATATGGCTCCTGGCGGTTGCCGACTTACAATAAGGAACATTGCATACATCATATATAATCACAATCATGGCCATATCACATCACAGCACATCCCTGCAAAACAAAGTTAGACGCCTCTAATTTTCTTTGCATATTTTACGTGGTTTGGGGCTTTCAATAAGTGTCGTTCTAACTTATGAACAAGAACCACAACATTGATGCTTTAATTATCAAGTGCCCGTTGTAAATTGAATCTATACTATGATGGGAGAGACAGACACCCGCAAAGCCACTTATGCAATACAAGTTGCATGTTAAGCGTGGAGCAAGTCTCATGAACGATGTCATGTAAGGTTAGCCCATGCCGCTTCATCCCATCATACCACAAGATGCCAAGTACACAAAAAGCAATTGATAATAAAAGCACCACCGCCCATAATGACCATTGTGTTCTACTCGTGAAATAGATCTACATATAGACACGGCTCTGATACCACTGTAGGGGTTCATAGCATGGAAAACAAAAAAAATTCTACCGTATGCACACAAACAAGCCAAGATCTATCTACTAGATTGTAGCAACGACTCGATAGAACCACTCACCCTCGAAGATTCTAAAGCGGTTAACGAGAGCAGATTCTTGTGGGTGATGTAGTCGTACACTTGCCGATCTCAAGATCGCGTAAACGATCCTTTCGGCGCTGCGTTTCGACAGCGCTTCCGTAGTCGGTCACACGTTCGGTACTCGATGAAGACCTTCCTCTCCCTTGTTCCAGCAGGCAGCGGAGGTTGTAGTTCTCCCCTCGCGATTCCGAAAGCACGACGGCGTGGTGTCGGAAGTAGAAGGAAGATCCCGCAGGGCTTCGCCTAAGCCGGTGCGAGTTATGGTGGATTAGGGTTTCCCGGAGATCTAGGGTTTAGAAGACCGGGAGGAGGAGAAGATGTCGCGATGGCTAGAGCGGCGGCTCGGGTCGACAGGGGATAGGGCTTGTGGTGTTGGGGCAGCCCTCCCCCTATATTCATGAGAGGGGGCAGCCTTGGGAGGGTGGGTTTGAATCCAAATCCAAACCCAAGTTGGATTGAGAAAAGAACTTGTTCCTTCTTATTCTCAAACCCAAACCCAAACCCAAACCCAAGTTTCCTAACCCAAGGGGCTAGGAAACCATTGTTCCAGTTTGACTTTTTCAAACTCCCGTTTGACTTTCAATTTAGAGCTTTAATTCTCTTATGAAAATGCCCACACCAAGTGTCCTAGGATATGATCCAATCATTCCACTTACCCATGACACATTCATGGACCATTCTCCTTCCAGATCGATGAACCTTCTAGAACCTCTCCGATGAAAACATCGGAATCTTTCCCGAACTCCGGAATCGGACTTTCCTTATATGAATCTTATTCTCCGAACCATTCCGGATCTCCTCATGATATCCCAGATCCCATCCGAGACTTCAAACAACATTCAGTATCCCTACTAACATTCCATATCTACTAAACAACATCGAATCCTTAAGTGTGTCTCCCTACGGTTCGTGAATTATGCGGACATGACCGAGACACTTCTCCGATCAATAACCAATAGAGGAATCTGGAAATTCATATGGCTCCCACATATTTCAACGATTACTTTGCGATCGAATGAACCGCTTACATACGATACCAATTTCCCTTTGTCTCGCGATAGTTTACTTATCCGAGGTTTTGATCATCGGTATCTCTGCATACCTAGTTCAACCTCGTTACCGATAAGTACTCTTTTCTCGTTCCCGTGATATGTGATCCCTTGTGAGCCAGTCACATGGTTGCAAGCCAATTGGATGACATTCCACTGAGAGGGCCCAGAGTATATCTATCCGTCATATGGATGGACAAATCCCACTCTTGATCCATGTGCCTCAACACATACTTTCCGAACACTCAATGCCATCTTTATAGCCACCCAGTTACGGTTTGGTTTTTGATGTCATCAAAGCATCCTTCCGGCGATGGTGATTAGCATGATCTCATGGTCGAAGGAATTAGGTTACTATGTATCAGAAAGCTTATAGCAAACGAACTATTGAAATGACTTGATCTTAATGTTACACTTATCTATAGGAGTATGTCCATCATACCATTCTCCTATTGATATGATCTTGTTGTCAACAACATCTCAATGCTCATGATAAGGAAACCATGATCATCTATTAACCAACAAGCTAGTATTACATAGAGGCTTTACTAGGGTCTCTAATTTAGTTTACAAATCACACAAGTATTAATGTTTCCGGTTAATACTATTATAGCATGAATGTAAACATTTATCATAAACACAAAGATATAATAATAACCACTTTTATTATTGCCTCTAGGGCATATCTCCAACAAACTACTGGCAATTAAGGTGTTCCTTTTAATAGAGCACCAGAGCAAAGCATTAACACTCCGTGAACACATGTGATCCTCACACCACTGCCATCCCCTACGGTTGTCCCAATTATTGTCACTTTGGTGCCTTCGGATCCGGACAATGATATGTGTACATAACTTGCAGATAAGATCACAAACAATACTATCATAATGATTCAATAAATATGTTCAGATCTGAGATCATGGCACTCGGGCCTAGTGACAAGCATTAAGCACAACAAGTTGCAACAAAGTCAAATAGCACTAATATAGATACTAGGCACTATGCCCTAACAGATCTTATTTGATTACATGATAGAACTCATCCAATTCCTACCATCCCCAAGCCTATAGCGGGGGATTACTCACTCATGGATGAGGGAAACATCGGTGGTTGATGGAGATGCGTTGGTGATGACGATGGCGATGATCCTCTCCAAATTCCTCGTCCCGGAAGGGTGCCAGAACGGAGTTTATGGATCCGAATCTTGGTTTCTGGTGGCGGCGGCGAAGCGGAACTCTTTTTGGAAAACTATTAAACCCCCCTGTGTTTTTAGGTCAGAAGACAACTTATAGACGCGGAGGAATGCCGAGAAGCTGCTTGGGGTGGCCAAACCCACCCCAGGCGTGGGGTCAGTGGGCCCGCGCCTGGGGTGGGTCTAGGCCCCCTAGGTCTCCCCTTCTGGCTTCGTGGATCTTCTGGTGAAATATAATTTTTGGCATATTTTCCGGGATTTTTCCGGATAGTTTATTTTCTGCACAAAAACAAGACACCAAGGTAATTCTGCTAAAAACAGCGTCCGTCCGTGTTAGTTGTATCCAAATCACACAAGTTTAGAGAAGAAACAATAGCAAAGTGTTCGAGAAAGTAGATACGTTTTGGACATATCAGGTAGGGAAAAAATCATTTAAGGCACTTTTAGAAGTGCCTTAAAAATCTATCTTTTGAGGCATTTTAAGAACTGCCTTATACTAATTTAAGGCACTATTGAGAAATCCTATAATAATTTTTGTGGGCACTTTGCAAAAGTGCCTCAAAAAAATATTTTTAGGCATTTTCAAAAAATTCCTAGAAAAACTATAATGCCTTAAAAATGGTAGGCCTTATACATGAATTCAAGCTCATAGTACATGATCTTTACATTTAGTATTTTTTCTCATAAACAACTAATGATTCTAAAGCAAACATGGCATTTCATCCATCTAAAATATATTTCAACTTACATGTGTTTTGCACCGTACAATTGTTTACATAATTCAGTTAAGAATTGTGCAATGACAAGAACTAAAGAAATCATCAATTTAACTTATGACGGGAACTATGATCAACTTGTAGCCATCATATATAAATTTTAATCAACAGTTTTCCATCCTCCAAATCGTGCAATAGAAGCACTGCTTATTAAATTAGAAACTGTCCAAGCAACATATGGACCAGAAGATGAAACATTCATACTAGGTGGTAGCTGTTATACAAGCTAGCTCATGCAAACTGAAGTAGCACCGCAAAACATTGATATTCTAAAACCAATCAAAAGAACCATTTGAACTGAATTTATCAAATGAGAATATTTTATGGCACATTCAGAACACTTTTGTGATAATAAAACATGTTGAGCATCATATCCTAAATACCCACAAGATGAAACATTCAAAACATTTTTCTTGGCATATTCAGAGCATATATTACAATCTAATAGCACCATTAGAAACTAGGCAGCATAAAACAACTAGCTACAAGTTTAGATTTCAGGACAAAATGTTGCACATTCAGTTCAGATTTCAAGGAACTACTGACTGATTGTAAGATCAACAACCAACAATTTTAATCAAGCATACCGAGTAAAATAGTTGTGGGTATATGTCAGTGTTCTTCACTCAAGTACCAGCAGTAGCAGCTCTCCCGCATCGCATGTGCTTGAGAAAGGGTTAATCTACAGACAATGAAGTTAAAAATCTACACCACAAACAGACCCCAAATTCCCTAACAAATTCATCATGAACGAAAAACAAGAGACTGAGGTGTGCTGCAAATAAAAGAAGGTCATGCTATAGTACAAGTAACAAACAATCAGGTTAGGCTCCACAAACAAGCACTAATCGACTACACACTAGACAATGAAGCTTTCACTAGAAGAAAAATGAAGCTTTCACTAGAAGAAAAAGGGAAAGAAGAAAATAGAGCAGAGTTGCAGGTGCTATAGATTGAGGAACTTGCTGCTGTAAAATTAAGAGCTGCAGGTGCTATATATTGAGCAGAGCTGCAGGTGGTATATATTGAAAATATATCAGGTCTTTGATATATTTGACACCTTATAAAGACAAGAATCACCACTGAATCGTTTGCTACTATGATGTAATTTCATTTGTAATGTCCTTCACCCATCATCAATGCGACTAGACTGCTCTCGGGTACATTTAGTTAGGAACCAACCTCCTTGGGTATTTTGTATGACACAAAAAATAGATGCAAATAAATAAAATAAAATATAACACAAAAGCTTAATAATCAGAAAATAACAAAAGGGAAGAAAAAATCATAAGGGCAAGCATATTACCATGGAAAACAAATCAATGTTTGTTCTAGCTAAGCAATGGACAAAATACAAGATGCCCTCACCTAGATCATGTAGATTGTCACAAAGGTGTCCACACTAAGTGTTGCCCAGAGCAATGGGCAAGTTATGCTACACCTCCACAAGGCGGAAAAAATACCCTGCAAAATATTTTTTTCAAAAATAGAATGAAGAGAATACACTAGACTGAAGTGCAGAGATGAAAGAAATACATAAATAGAAAAGAAATTTTCCTAGGTAACTTAATCAACATGGAAGACATAGATAAATTTACTTCATTTTTCCACACACGCAGCGTGTGACACACTGGAATCAGAAGTTGGTGAACTGGCCTGAGACATAGCAGCGGAGTGTGTATCACAAATTCAGAAGGCGGTCAGATGAGCAAGATGTAAGACAGACTACTAATATTGTTTCTGAACTTCACCGCATGTCCATATTAGAGCGACATCCCAACAATTCAAAAGGAAAATAGCATCATTGTCCAAGATGTAAAACAGACTAGTAATGTTGTTTTGAGAAGCAATGATAGAAACTATTCAAGTACTCAGGTCACTGGCTAAATAATCTGCAACGCAGTTATCATCATAGAAAAATAAAAAGAACCATTAAGACAATATTAACAGTATTAATTCACCTTTTCACTAAAATATGACCAGCTACGCAATGCCACGAACACCTTGTGAGCACCTGGAGGCTAGAACATCATGCAAGGGAGATGCGGTGGAGATCGCGTCACCTTTGGGGCAGTGGTCCTTGGGGAAGGAGTAGGGGACGACGTGGCCGGCAGATGTAGTCACCTCGGGCACCAGCTGATTCCCTATACGTGGAGGGCGAGGCAATAATGGATGCGGCGACGACCTTGTCCAGGTGCTTGTCGAGCGCGTTGCTGATGAGCTTTCGGTCTAGCCCCGCCTTCCCAATGTTCACTGCTTCAACATATCCCACTGTATCATCGGGGAACGACGATAATCCCCCTCTTCGGCTTGTAGGTGGCCATTAGTGATGCGCGCACAAGGGTTAGGGTTCGGGCGGGGAAGCGAGGAGGGCGTGGTAGGGCGAGGGGAGGAGCACGGGAGGGGAAGTCTACTAGACGAGCAGTAGGAGTTGCGCCGGCGAGTGGAAAGGGTGGCGCCGGCGAGGGCCACCACCGTCCACCGAGTGGCGACGCAGGAGGTGGGGTTTCGGGAGTCCAGGAGTGACAGGATCGGGCGGTTTTTTAGGCCTGACTTTTCCAGCTAAGAGAGGGCGGGAGGCCAGTTTGCATGAAGGTAGAGGTGGGTTTAGTAAAGTAGGCACCTATTTTTTCAGGCATTTTGGAAACTGCCTTGAAAAATAGTATCTCTGCAGACATATTGAAAAGTGCCTTAAAAATCATATTGTTGCAGGAGTTTTGTAAAAATGCCTGAAATAGTCGGTTCTTCTAAGGCAATATTGAGAAGTGCCCTAATAACAATATTTAATGTTGGCAATATTTGAAAGTGCCCCTAAAATATATTTTTCTAGGTACTTTCCAAAATGCCTCTAAGAAAATGTCCGTAAAAATCTACTGTGACATAGTGTATGCGGTATGTATCCGTTTCAGAGTCGGTATATGTCACCTGTGCCGCGTGCTTTCGGTGAAATATCTCGTGCGTTCTGCCTTCACACTCGCGCGCGCTTATCCAGTTGCAGCGCTCCCGATTGACCGGCCGTATCCCCACATTCGGCCATTCGTTGGATCGGTCGAGCCAGAGACTATATATCTGCATCGATATCCGCCGCCGTGACGAGTCTCTGTCGATCGGTAGGAAAGTACGCGCACACCCCCCGCGACGACAAGCAGACAGTGCTCCACACATGGCTACAACGCGCGGCCACCACCGCCACGCAGCCCAGCCCCGCGCGGTGCGGTGCGGCCGGTACGTACGTACGTACGCGCTCGCGCATCGTTCGGCGTGCGCGCGTGTCATTGAGAGGCGCGCGGCCGGGGTCAGCCAGCACTCAGCACAGCACAGCGTGCCTCGCCAGCGCTAGGCGACGATCAGAACTGAGGCCGCGCATGCAGCGGCAGTGCCGGCAGGCTGCCAAAGCCTGCCGCGGCGCAGGGCGGGCCGGTGTGTCAAGGCTGGCTAGCCGGCCGAGGTCGGCGCTACTAGCTAGCTAGAGAGGTCTCGTTCTCGTGTGAACCACCACGCGCGTGCACGAGCTAGGGGCGGTTTCGTCACACTATACGAGTAGTAGCAGTAGCGCTGCGGCAGCTAGGTGCTGGAGGAGGCTGCAGGATCATATGGCGGGCTGCGCTCGCAATAATGAGGGGGCCGGCGCGGGCCATCGGTTGATGTGATGTGATGGCTCCCTGAGGCCTGCGCTTCTGCGCACCGCCATCTACAGGGATATAACGGTGCAACCATTTCCATATGTCTAGCGCACCGCCATCTACAGGGATATAACGTACGCCTAGACCAGTACCTACTGTCCTAGCTACTCCCTCTTCCGATCCCCCTCTCTTCTCTCTGTCGTCGAGATCGAGAGCTCGTAGCTCTCTCCGTCCCATCTGTCCATTCCCACCACCGTCTCTCTCTACGAACGAAAGCTACCTCTGCACAACAGAACGGGATGATCGCCTGGGCCGTTTCTTTCTTTCCCAGGATCGGAGGGTCGGTCGATCGGTCAATGATTGATGTTTTTCACTTCCGCTGCGACGTGCAAGCACCTCGCGAATGATGCATCGCTCGCTTGCCCCCCCACAATTAATGGTGCTTCCCATCCGACGCGAACGAGCGTCGCGCGGGCCGGCCAACTCGCTCCTGCTCATGACGGGCCATATCAACCGAAGAATTATGTCACAAACCTCCTTGGCACGCGTGGATGCAATGTAAGGAAAAAATATCGTACTAGATCGATAGGCACGCAGCACAGTGCGTGCAGCTACTTTTGGCTTCTAGCGTCATTCTGTCGATATGACCAGTAATAATGTTGGCCTGGCGAGGCATGCATACGTCGAGTTATATACTCCATCAACGGATCATCATGTCGAGTTATATATCAACGGAACATCAACTGTTTCGCCGACATCATTTTTCTGCGATTAGCTGCCGTACGTCACGCCCTCAAGTTCGGGCTTTATTACGCGCTCTTCTGCAAAGCACTCTAGATTTTTCTTTTTTTTCCCCTCTAGCTAGAATCTCTTGTTTGTTTGTTTTTAGTAATGAAGTGATTTGATAGATGCAGTTCTGCCAATTTCAATGGGGGCGCTCAATGACATTGAGATATAAATTTGCAAGATGTCACATTCTTCGCGCGAGCTCTCGGGAGAGCATAGACTATAGTTTTGTTGCACTAGATGAACAGGCTATTATATATGAAAAGGTGAGCATTCTTAGATATGTTCCAACATATTTGTAAGATCAACTAATTGCTGAAACAACACTATTCTTTTGCACTAGATATATGGCCAGATTATTATGTTGTTGTAAACAAATAATATCTGTATAAAGAAAGTTGTAATGCGACAGAGGCGCACCCATATTAACAAACTAGTAAATAAAGTACTGAAAATGATGTCACGGATTTATCTAGATTCATATATATATTTAGCCATGTTTTAGTATATAGACACATGCGAATCTAGCCAAATTTATTACACCTTTTTTTTGGGACGGAGGGAGTACGTCGAATAAAAAATCCTAGGATAAAGCGTATAGTTAGATGAAAATATTTAGGAAATAAACATTCATATATTTATAGAAATGGAAATTTAAACACTATTATTTAAAGAAATAAAAAAATTCATATAGAAAAAGGTAATGTTCATCGATATTCAAAGAAATTTTAATGCACACGAAAATATTTGTTCATGTATAAAAATAAACTAAAAACACAAAAACTAACAAAAACAACATAACAAAGCAAAATATGTAGCAAGGGAAACAAACAAACAAAAAAGGGAAAACAAAACATAATCAAAAGAGATGAAAAAATATAAAAGGTGAAAAAGTACAAGAACAAATGTGTAAGAAAAAATGAAACATAATACATAGTCATTTTTACCCATCGGTATAAGGATAGAATGTTTGACAGCTATAGGTTTTTTTTTAGCAAACTAAGCATGTCTTATGTGCTCATGTTATCTGGAGCTAAACTTCAAGTCCATATGGAAAATTAATTTAAAAAAAACGAATATGTGGTTCAATGGGGCGCGACGCCGATTGCGGTACGACGCCCCTTGTAGCCTAACGGGTGACTATATGGGCCACTTGGAAACATGACACAATAGAAATATATTATTTTGCTTTTATTTTTTATGTTTTTAATAATCTTATAATTTTATCAAGTTTCAATTTATTATGAAAATTTGGTTCAACGAAATAATAAAACCTAACCCGTGAACACTTATCGATCGGTGGACATTTTTCAATCTTGTGAAATACACGATAATTTTTTTGAACCCCATGAACATTTTTTTAACCCTTGAACATTTTACAAACATCTTAAGCCATGCACAACATTTCAGCAAGAACATTTTTTTCACGATATGAAAATTCTTTATCAAAAATGAAAAACGAAAGAAAGTTGAATAAAACATGAAAAAAAAGAAAACAAAAGGAAATGAAAAGAAAAGAAATGAAAAAAAATGTAAAAACGCTTAAATGGGTTGGCCCATTAAAGGGCAGCAAATAGGTTTTGCTGATGAAGTTTGATGATGTGGCCAGATTTGAAGAAAGATGCGTAAGTATGGTGGGAAAACGCATATTGTTATTGGGCTCATATCTTATGTGGTCATTTATTATTGGGCCAATTTTTAGCAGCCTCGTCTTCAACTTAATACCAAGCCTGGTCCACTATGAAAAAAGATCCTTGTTGTAGTGTGGGGGATATTTAGTGGACTCTGTTATAACCCTCAAGAAAAAAATAGTGCACTCCGTTTCAAAAGGAAAATACTGGACTACTATATAGAGAGAAGAACAGTGAGCCGAATTGCAAAAGCGGACGCAAAGGACATATGATGTCGATTCTAAAGTGGTCTCTCTGGACAAATGGAGGCGGAGCTACATGTAACCCTTTATTTATCTTCAAAAGTTCAAAGATCATGTTTTATAGTTTGGACGTAGTCAATGATTTTCAGAATTTTTTTTAGAGGATGATTTTCAGAAGTTGAAAAATCATATTTGCACGTGCCCCAAAAGTAAAACTAACGAGCGATTTTCAGAGGAAACAAAAGTACACGATGACGGAAGGAGGACAGATCGCCTTCATGTGTAATGTCTCACAAGTTATCTGAACACGTTATTCAAACGCACAGAACCACTTACTCTACTTATTTCCTGGCAAATATGTTAGAAATAATGGGGCTAATCCATTTAGGCCCATGAGTATTTCAGATTTTCCCTAAATCTCAAAGCCCAAATTTATGGCAACCCATATGTGTTTGGGCCCATGTTTGTGGCAGCTCACATGGGAGTGTAGTGGGAGCTAAAGTTTAGTCCCACATGGAAAGTTGGAGGAGAGTTGCACCACCTTATAAGCTCACATGGGAGTGTTGCACCTTATTATGTTTGTATGTGGATGACATTCTGATCTTTGGTACAAACATGAAAGTGATAAATGAGGTCAAGTCTTTTCTGTCAAAGAGTTTTGATATGAAAGATCTGGGAGAGGCTGATGTCATTCTGAACATCAAGCTTATTAAGAACGAGAATGGGATTACTTTAACACAATCTCATTATGTTGAGAAGGTCTTGAGCCGATTTGGCTTTAATGATGGCAAGACTTCTCCAACACCTTATGATCCCAGATTGACATTACGAAAGAATAAGAAGGAACCAACAGATCAGCTGAAATATTCACAAGTTGTTGGTTCTCTCATGTACTTAGCGAGCGCTACAAGACCCGATATCTCTTTTGCTGTGAGCAAGTTGAGTAGGTTCATGTCTAACCCGGGTATTGATCATTGGCATGCACTTGAAAGGGTCATGCGCTATCTATGTGGTACAATGAGCTATGGGATTCACTATTCAGGGAATCCTGCTGTGCTTGAAGGATATAGTGATTCGAATTGGATCTCTGACGTTGATGAACTCTACGCCACGAGCGGGTATGTGTTTACCCTTGGAGGTGGCGCAGTGTCATGGAGGTCTCGTAGACAAACCATATTGACGAGGTCAACTATGGAAGCAGAACTTACTGCTTTAGACACAGCCACTGTTGAGTCAGAATGGCTGCGTGAGCTCTTGATGGACTTGCCTGTGGTTGAGAAACCTGTGCCGGCAATCCTTTTAAATTGTGACAACCAAACTGTTATTGTCAAAGTGAACAATTCTAAGGATAACGCGAAGTCATCAAGACACGTGAAGAGACGTTTGAAATCTGTCAGGAAATTGAGAAACTCCGGAGTAATAACTGTTACGTATATTCAAACAGACAAAAACCTGGCAGATCCCTTTACAAAGGGACTATCACGAAATGTGATAGAAAGTGCATCGAGGGAGATGGGGTTGAGACCCATGGATGTCACACCTTAGTGGTAACCCAACCTATGTGATCGGAGATCCCGTGAATTAGGACCTGGGAAGAACAAGCTAGTGGTTTGACTGAGGAGAGTAATTTGTAACCCTCTCTATGTGAAGATGCATGACTCTCATAATCTGTAAGGCAGGTTGGCAACATGCCTTAATGTGTTTCTGTTGGCTTTAATTAGCAAAGATGCCGTCCTACAGGGCATTCTTGAAAGAACACACCTATATGAGCTCGACTGTAAACGTCGCGGTCTATGAGATCTGGGTGATCTCTAGTAAACTCATGAAGAGACCAGGGAGTATGACGCATATGCTCCAACCCGCGGGGTAGGCTACTGACAGCCAAGTACTAGTTATGATTCTGAGCGAAATCTATTGGCACCAAACTTGCAATTCAAGGTTCGTTCATTGTTCAAGTTGTTGATAGACGTAGTTCAAGTTTCTAGGCGGAAGTTCAACTTAACAGTCTCTGCTGAAACACTGGTATATAAACAAGTAGCAAGGATTGGCAAATCTTCAAATGGGCATTTGAGATCTGGTGGGGGATTGTTAGAAATAATGGGGCTAATCTATTTAGGCCCATGAGTATTTCAGATTTTCCCTAAATCTCAAAGCCCAAATTTATGGCAGCCCATATGTGTTTGGGCCCATGTTTGTGGCAGCTCACATGGGAGTGTAGTGGGAGCTAAAGTTTAGTCCCACATGGAAAGTTGGAGGAGAGTTGCACCACCTTATAAGGAGGAGTGTTGCACCACTTTGTAAGTAAGTGGAAATAAGAGAGATACACACGCGCGCTCCTCCTCCGACGACGCCGCCGCTCGCACACACGCTCGCCTCGTCTCGTCTCGTCTCGTCACGACGCGCGCGCGCGCCGCGGGTTGCGGGAATCTCGCCGAGCCGAGCTTTATTTTGCTGCTCAGGAAAATTGACAGACGTGTCAAACGGTTAGCTTATTCGGGTCGCTCCCGGATCGTGGGCTACTGTAACCGACCCGAACGTGCGTAACGTGGACTCGGCCCACGTTCGCCTCCGTTAGGGTTTCCTGAGCCGCTCTATATAAAGTCTTGCGCGGCTACCGCCACAACAACCACCGAAAACCAATCTAGGGTTTTGCCATCCTCTCTACTTGTGCCGTCACCGTAGTCTACTCCATCCCGCTTGCCGGCGTGCACCGGCGGACGGGAGAGCAGGTCTCCGGAACCACTCGCCCTTGTGATCCTGTACGGGAGAGGGCGAATAAGGTTTTTGGGAAGCGCTCTGCGCGACTGCTCGAGTTCTCCATCACGGGTCGTCTTCCATCCAAGTCAGGCGGTGCTGCATATCGCCGTCTTCGTCGACATCTGCTGCGATCACTCTTCCCCAAAGTTTCTACTACGACAACCGAACGGTACGTGCTACGTGATCCTGTTTGGTTATTCATCATGTTCTGCGAGTACATGTTAGGCTGCTGTTTGTTTCCGATCATCCTGTTGTTTAGTACATCTAGTATGTTCGAGTTACATGAGCTAGTAGCTGGTTTTGTCATGATTTATATTCTGAAATTAATCGTGGAAATTATGCCTAATATTCCAACAAAATATACATTCCTTGGTCCACCTACTGCTTCCCTGCCTCCTAAGTGTATTATACGTTCACAAAAAATGAGAACACCATATAGAAACAAAGAATCGCTACACTACAGGGCAAAGCTGTCAAACAATCCACTTTTTTTACAAAACATTTCATGCCACCGTACGTGCTTACAAAGAATTTAAATACGGACGGATGTAAGCTGAATTCAGCTCCCAGATCTTGATCGACTTGGCGGTGACGGTAACACCCGTCGCGTTGTTGAAGAGGAAGACTCTCGCAGAGTCGTAGATCGCCTTCGTGGGGTACACGCGCGACGTGATGCACGTCCTCCCTCCCTGAGCAAAGCTCTCCACGATGGAGTGGTCGACCTATCAAAGAATGCCATGGAGAAAATCGGTGAATGAATGACCAGTGACTGACGTAGCATGTCGATCGGCGTTTTGAAGGTGGATGATTCTGAACTGAAGCTCGTTGCAGAGAACAGTACCAGTATTCTCACTGACAGATCTTCTCCGTCGAGCACGGGGACGAAGCTGCCGTAGACGGCCTTCACGAGATCGTTCGCCCTCGACGACCTGATGAGGGACAACATTTGACATGTCCCAGTTATTTCCTCAGCAAGCTAACGGCACGAGCAGACTGCAAGAGAGACGCGTACCTGAACGCGTCTTGGCAGAAGTGGGTGCTGGGTCTCCCGTCGGCGCCCATGGCCAGGTAGAAGTAGACGGCGGTCTGCTCCGACAGGGCCTCGTCGGCGAGGACGAGGAGCCCGAACGGGCCGAGCAGTCCTCGCCCCGCCGCGCCGGCGCTCGCGCTGCAGTTGTACGACTCGCCGGCCCCCGCCACGCTCGCGGTGGCGGCGGCCGACGCGTCCACGTCCACATGGAAGACCGCCTCGATGTCCAGCTGCGTTGCTTTGTCGACGTCCAAGGGCACGACGGAGCCGGGCTGCACGGCGAGGCCGTCGAAACGCTTGCCGCGCATCCGGAGGTTCTCCACCTCCACCACCGGCCACTGGAGCAGGTTGCTGCCCGTCTTCCTGTCCAGGAGAACAGTCCTCGGTATTGACTGCATGCGGAGAGGGAATGTGGTTAGCTATTACTCCCATTCTATTCATGGTGCATGGGTGATCTGCATCACTGCATGTCTGGTGGTGTACAACTGAACGACAGTTTTTTTTTAGATGAACTGAACGACAGTTAAAGGAATAGAAGTTACAAATGTCCCCTGGTGTCATAAATATCTGTTATTCATACATGACATCTTTCATCCAAATGGCCCTTTAGCCCACTAATTTCTAGACATGGTCCATAAGAAAACTTATGGGTTGTTATGGCCTCTTGGGCTGATGCCACTTGTGTTGGCATGACTACAGGTCACGAAACGCCGGTTGGGCTAGCAGGACTAAAATGACTTAACCATTTTTGGCACAAAAAAAAAGCTAGAATACAGGAATCCTGGAGGTTCCGAGAGCGTGTTTGGTTCAGCTATGTAAACGTAAATGGTATCAGAATCAATTCACGGACGGTAACGGTAAGGGAATTGGAAATATCCGAATCTGTTTGGTTCACATAGGTAACGGAAAGGATACAACGCAGCCTTTTCTCTAGCAGATTATGAACACCATGAAATCCCAAGAAAAAGCATAACCCAAAAATAGATTTGGGGGGAGGGCTGTAAGACGGCCAGAAAGAGAAAGACAAGAGATCCCAGGAGGAGATTCGTCAAGCTTGGGATCGATGGCGAAGTAGAGGAGATCGAGGGAAGGGTCGCGGTCCTGTGCCGTTTCCTGCGGCGGCGGCACCAGCAGTTGTGGTCAGTGGAGGCAGGAATCGGTGGGGTGTGTGTGTGTGTGGGGGGGGGGGGGGTCGCGGTCTGTGCAGTTCCCGATGGCGGCAGCGGCGCCGGTGGTCGGTGGAGGCTGGACTTGATGGGAGAGACGAGGCGAGGAAATCGGCTCGGTAATGGGATCTGTTACCAACGGGGTGTGACCGGCATCAACTTTGCACATCGGTGGGATTTGTTTATAGGGAACCTGTTTACAGGAAAATTGAACCAAACACGTTGATCTCGGACAATCTAGGTCAAAAAAACAGCTAGGCGACGCCGGTAAACTTGGTAGGACCCAAATGACTTAGAACTTTTTAGCACCTAGAGGGTCTGGTATAGCCAGACTAACTGGCATTTCATGGGGCCATGTTCCATTAAGTGGGCTAAAGGGTCATTTAGGACAAAAGACTTCATACATCTACCTATCACAATCCTTGATGCCAGTGTGCATATATTTATGCATATACAGTATATCTCTGATCATCTGAACAAGACAGTTCCTTCAGTTAGTTTTGAGCTACTAGTAGTAATATAACAACAAACTAGTACTATCCACGCATAATTTAGTATGTTTGGCAAACTAATTTAGTTTATCATTAATACATAGTACATGCTCACAGGAAAGGAACATTTTCGTTCTCCTTTTGAATCCGTAAATGGGAATATATTCTTAAATAACTATTTAGGGATTGCTATTGCTAAATGGAGAAGATGATTACCTTTATGGCCCAACATAACCAAGCTCATACACTAAAAAATGGCGGGTGAGAATCGCTAAATTGCTCATGTAAAAAGAAAATACACTTACCTGTTTCATGATACCAATTACTTTTGGGGGGAATCGGTAAATTGCTCATGTAAAAAATGGCGGGTGAGAATCTCTAAATATGAACAAACGTACTTTTCATTTGGATTCTTCTTATGTTTTGGGGGGGCTCAAATTTTGTCTTATATGCGGATGTGTTATCTAAAATACATTATCCACCTAAAGAAAAGGAGATGTAAAATACTAGGAATTTTCCATTGACCGATGCGGTCGTTATCCATGTGATTTCTCAATAGGAAGGAGAGATTTGAACATCCTTATGTAGAATTTTAAACTTGAGAACAGTTCAAAACCTGTGCCGTCAAGTAAAGCCCAAACTCAGGTAGTAGTACCCAGCCAAAGCACGTTACCAAATTAGAGCCTTTGACTTCTCCCAGCCTAGCTAGCTGCGGTACCAAGTTGCTTCAGACAATCGGCGAGAAGTCACGAACGATTGCTAATTCGCTCACGCCATCGCAAACAAATTAACTCCGCGCCAGTCGATTGGGTGCCTGAAGATCTTGCTGGGTCCCTTGACAGTTGGCTTGATTAAGCAAGGGAGGAGGCGTGCAGCTCGATTTGGATAAACGTCAATGATTTTCTATATAAATGTCCGCGTGCATCTCGTGGCCGGTGGACAGTCAATGAGAGTTTTATGAACTGTGGGACATTGCATAATTACGAGTCGTAGTCATCATCCATGGACGATGAGGCCAGAGAGGCAGACGACGAGACTGATGCATAGTCGGTGCTGCTCCATCACGTTTCGACCTCTGCTGTTGACAAGTTCAGAGCTTGATCGATCGATCGGTGTCCCGTTCAGTTGGTTGTCACAAAATAATTAGAAGAGTAGCTTTTGTATACGTAACTACGTACTGGTGTAGTACCACATTGGATTACCAGAAATGAAATGAACTTCTGTACTTATTAAAAAAAGAAATTGAAATGAACTGAAACCAAAGGTAAGTCGTGCATTTGTTGTTAGTTGTTACCTGGAGGGAGGACCATCCCTTGAGGATGTCGGCGCGCTCGCTGTCGGACTCGCCGACCCACCCCCACAGCACGCGCCGCCGCCGCACGGGGTCGTAGAACGTCTTGGACGCGTAGAACTTGCCGTAGTCGTACCTGAGCCCGATTCCCACGTCGACCGCCGCGTCGTCGGGCGTCCACCTGTCGCTCCCGGCGTCGTAGGTGCCGATGGCGTAGTAGTCGTGCCGGTCGTCGTCGAGGCTGGCCTTGAGTACGTGCCTCACCCCGGGCCCCGGCGGCGCGGACGTCTCCAGCCCGACGTCGCCGCTCTCGGCGGCGGACACCGGGAAGAAGTCCACGCACTCCCACATGCCCGTGCCTTCCACGGCGTGCAGCGGCGCGGGGAGCAGGTCGTAGCGCGCGAAGTCCTCCGTCCGGTACACCAGCGCCAGCCCGGCGCGGTCCCGGTTCTTGGACCCGATGGCGACCCGCCACGCGCTGTTGCCCGGGTTGAGCCACGCCGTGGTCGGGTCGCGGAAGTCCGTGGGCGCGATGCCCGGCGGCGGCAGCAGCACCGGGTTGGACCCCGACTTGGCCCAGCGCCGCAGCAGCGGGTCCGACGGGTCCGCCGGCTCGGCGAGGACCTGCACCTGCGCGCCGTCCGCCGTGGAGCCCGTGTAGAGCATGACGATCCTGCCGTCGGGAAGCTGCGTCGCGGAGCCGGACCAGACGCCGTTGACGTCGTACCAGTGGTCGGGCGCCATGGCTACCGGCAGGTGGAGCCAGTGGACGAGGTCGCGCGACACGGCGTGGCCCCAGCTGATGTTGCCCCACACGGGCCCCTCCGGGTTCCACTGGTAGAACAGGTGGTACCACCCCTTGTAGTACAACGGGCCTGCGCGTTCGCAAGAACAGCGGTGCGGGTGTCACGATTCGCAGGCATCAATACGTGAAAGCTTAGATCGATCATGCACACGATTATTGGGCCATGCATGCATTGATTCGGCCGAGCTAGGATTGCTGCGAACCATAAAGCGTTGTGTTCACATGGATTATGTGCGTAGATTGATCGACGAAACTTACCGTTGGGATCTGGAGAGGTCGACGGATGGATCGATCAGTGCCATAAATAGAAATATCCCAATTACAGCATCACTTGCAACTACAAATTCTTCATTGCAACCTCATTTGAACCTAAAAACCTCACTTACAACACCACTTGCAGTTCAAAGTATGCACGAATCGCGATGCAAAGTAGTGGATTAGGACCTTATTACTGAGCTCCAACTTAATTCTCATTGGACTAAGAATTAGCAAAACCCCATAAAATTATATAATGTGAAAGTTAAAAAACAGATTTACATGTATGAATTTCGGGTATCTATTACGTCCAAATATTCCAAGATGATTTTAGCTAAAAATCAAGAAGTTTGTATAGGACAATGTCAATAGCTACATATTTATTGGGAACCAAAGTGACTATATTATTGGGCTAGTCATCACCCCTCCTCAAGGGATCAAGGGCTCCCACACCATCAACCCTCCCCCTACTGGTGGATCATGACCTCCTCCTCCACTGGCTCTGCCAGCGATAGTGAGGTCTGCCCACCCCTTGCCCCGACCTACCAGTGAAGTTGTTAACCCCATCTTCCAAGCCTTAAGATAGTTCTACGCTTGTTTGTGGCGACGACGGCGGTGCTCAATAATAGTTCCTCCAACTTCTTCTCTCACCTCTAGTGTTGCATGCACCATTGGATCCAACGACGAGATCGAGTGGACACATAGGTCCCCGCTACCCATCTATTTGGCCCTTTTGATGGTGACGACAACAATGTTCAATAAGGTCTCATCTAGTTTCTCCTTTCGATCTGTTGGAGTGGTGCCCTTGTGGTGCTCGATGTCGATCTAGTTATTTTGTCTACTTAGGCAGGGGTCTAGTAGTGATCGACAGGGTGTTGTCTTCTTCTCTGGGCATTAGGGCTTTCAGGATCAGTGTCGCCGACACTCCCCGTTAGAGATCCCTAACAAATCCAGGTTGCCGGTGTGGATACTACTTTCTTGTCCTGACAAAGGCGCGGGACTCTAGGGGCACCAACATCGCCATGCCATATTCATAACGGGGTGGAGTGGATGGAGGACTCGACAACACCATATTTTCTTTGGAAGTTTTTTCTTAATCCTAGCATTTGATTAATGCACAACTTTGTCTCCTTCGCAAAAAACGTGACTAGATTATTGCATTGCAACTCCTTTTTGTGGGTATGCATCCCAACTTTTTGCTAGCGTTTATTTACGTTTATCCGGCCCATGTGTATAATGTTCAATTGTTCATCATTTTCTAAAATTTTAACTCCCACGTGGTGTACCACGATGAGATATAAAAGTAACCCTTGTATCTAAGCTTGACAAGTCACCAAACACTGATCAACTGTGTATATATTCTGATTAAACAACGTTGCAATATCTCTACCAATCAACGATGAGAAAACAACTGGAGTATGTACTAGTGTTGATAGCTGTTCTTATTTAATCGTTAGGAGACTTTATGCTCGTCGACCAGTTATGTGCCGTGACTCTTCCAACAAAAGAGAAACAAAAGAGAAGTCTGCTCTGGAATTGGCGACCTGACGGTCGCCCTGTGTTGTCTCTATATCTTTCTTTTCTCTTGACGTCTCTGGTGACACATAGCGAATTTTGATCGGGCGTAAGCTAGCAGGTGGGATGCCAATTGGAGTATATATGCAAACACGTACGGTCCCTGTGGTGCTTCCTTCCGAAGCAAACTGCGACGATGCGTGCATGTGTGTGTTTGGAGAATACACGCATTATATGCAGACCAAGAAACGACCGTTCAGCAAGTGAACTGACGCGACGATCTGGATCGTAAAAAAAAAAAGCAGAAAGATCTGGCTAGCTGGCCGATCGATGCATCTGGATCTAGCTGGACTGCCAAATAATTGGGAGGCCAGCCAGATACGCCACACTACGTGGAAAGCCTGCGATCCAAGCACTTTCAGCATGCAGTAGTTCAATATGCCGACACGGAGCTGATGAAAAAACGTACTGACGGGACCTTATCCCCTCATCCCTCCCCTGCTATAGTACCAAGGGTCGCCGCCGAGCGCTCCAGGTCAATCTGAAGCCGAACTCGCCGGCAACGCCGGCAGAGGGAGGCGGAGGAGCCCCCCCTGTATATATTAGGTGTAGAGTTTGGCCTATTGCCGGTCTTTGGCTTCATGCCACGAGGACTGCGACGTGCTTTTCGGGCCAGATCCGCCGTTGGCGACCTCTCCTCCTTCTTGCCGTCCCTGCGGCGCTGCTGAGGTGGAGGAAGACTTGCCGCGCCTCCAATAAGGCCCCTCCTGGACGGAGCTCTGCTGGGTGGAGGATTCTACCTTCTTCGGCCAGCTGTGGCGGCGGGGGGAGATTTGGGGACTCCGTCCGCTGGAGAGCCTGTCGCCCTTTTGCTCCTCTGTCCCTAGCGTTCTCGCACGGCGTCGGTGGGCTGACCGCTTTTTCCTCTTCGGGAGCCTGTTTCTCGGCGTGGGATGAGTGTGGCTTTGCCCTTTTCCAGTCTGAGGAAGATGATGTTGTGACGCCGCTCCTGGCTGGCCGTGGTGGCGAGGGAGGGGTGAGTGGTAGCGTACTGGCCTCTGCTTCGACTGGGTGGATTGGGCTTCGGACTTTTATCAGGGTTGTTCTCTTCCGCCTTCCTGCTCCCACCCATGGAAGGTGTGGTGAGTTTGGAGGGCCGGCAATCACTTTCGGCTCCGGGGAAGAGTCCCCTGCTGCAGACCTGTTTTGCTCATACCCTCTTCATCCTCCGATGGTCGCAGTGGTGGCGGATATTGGAGGTGTTGATTGGATAAACAGCAGTGTCTTGCAGCAGTGGAGTTGGGAAGCAATCTTCTTGAGCATCACCTCGACGGCGGGTGACAGCGGTCCGACATCCAAGGTCAGAACATGGCCTATCCAGAAGCCGGCTAAGGGTCCCGGCGTTTGTTTAACCTCCTTGAGGTTGGCTGCAGCATTCTACGTCTTCGCGGAAGCAAGTGGTTTCGTCCCCGCTTCTGAGTTTGGCAGCGGTATGTCCAACTTCCGGCTCGACGGTGGAGAAAGAGAAGGACCGGTTTGTTGTTTTCCATCTTTCAGTGAGGTCTTTTCTGCTTTTATCAAGGGCCTATGTTATTTCTTTTTGTATGGGTTCGTAGCATGGAAAACAAAAAAAAATTACCGCATACATACAAACAAGTCAAGATCTATCTACTAGATTGAAGCAACGAGTCGATTAGAGTACTTATCCTTAAAGATTTTAAATCGGTTAACGAGAGCAGATTCTCGGGGGTGATGTAGTCGTACACTTGCCGATCTCAAGATCCGGACGGATAGATTATGAATAGATGACGATAGATGGTGCATTTTCTTGCGGCCGGTGTGGTTTTTGCAGAGATCAGAGATAGGGAGTTGCATATTTTATAGTCTTTATTACTGGATAATTATCGATTGCGAGAGATCATGCATGCGTGACGCGACCGTGCGGCTCCGTTCCTCCACATTAGTTGCATTAACCCGGAGACGACCGGTCGGCCGTGATAAATCTGATACGCAACCGCCGCGGCGATCGATCGTGTCTGTCCACGTGACTTGAGACGCGACGGAACAAAAAGCGTAATCGTGGACATGCTCTGGTCGATCAAATCGCGTGCGGATAGACATCGGACCCGGCCTAGAAATGGTTCTCGATCCCTGGCGCGGGCAAGCCGGACACGACGATGGTTCTACGTGTGTGGTTGATCAGCCAATAGGGATCCGTCGAGCCGATCGCTTGACGATTCGTGGCTTTTTTTTTTTTTTTGAGAGCCTGACGATTCGTGGCTCGTTGTGGCAGACTTCCCGCGGAAAAGGACTGGACCTTGTTACGGACAAGTCCTTTGCGTGTCTGAGTGTTCAGTTTGACGCTGTGCTCGTAATATCAAATTCTTGAAATGCGACGTTTCCTCTTCGCTGCTCGTAATTTGAGGTTTGAGCCTGTCTTTGCTCTTCTTCTGTTTGGTCTTGTTTTATTGCGGTCCTAGCAGACTGTGTTTCTATTTCCCTTGAACCTCGTAACGTTGTGTTGGTTAGTTACTTTATTTATAAAGCGGACCAAAATTCTGTTTCGAGGAGTGATTCTCTTTTCCATATCTTCATTTTATGTTAGATTTTTATTTTTAAACAACGTTGTTGATTTTTTTTTATCAATTGAAATTGTTATAGATGTTTGATACTCTTTGAAACAGACTTATGTCCGCTATATTAATGTAACAACCACAAGAGTCTTAGAACAACAGAAAATGCTAGGCAGTAGCAAACACATCTATGTCCAAAAGAAAAGAAAGAAGAAACAAAATAGAGATAGGGCGGATCAATAAAATAAAGATGACCCGCAACCGATGCATCCTCCGGAGCAGTACCACCATGTTCCTAGCACGAAACGTCAATAACAAGAAACAACTCTAAAAAGAAAAGCAACGACGCTCCTGCCTAGACCAAAGACTGGTTCTAGGGTTTCCCCGATAGTCGACACACACTAAGAGGATAGGACATGATGATATCATCTTTCTACGGAATCGTGTACCACCACCTCCACCGCCTTGTATTTCTTCACAATATCGTGTCAAGTGTTCGATATGTCATGTACAACGTTCCCTGAATAGGTCTCTCCCCAGGCGATTCTTTTGTACGTGTGACATCAGTCTGGTGCATAAGACGTTGTACAAGTTTTCCTTTGCTAATAAATCGAAAGCCAACATTTGTTGGATCTTTCAAAAAAATAAAATAAAAATCCCCTGATTTCTACTATAAATGTTTGACTTTTGAGATAATGAAATACTCCCTCTGTTCCATATTACCTTGCACGGATCGATGAACAGTACATGCAAAACAAGGTGGTCGATTTCTCTCTCATTTTTCACCTTTTGGCTCCTCTTTTTTTTGGGATGTGTAGCTCCGTGTTTACTCTACCCATTCCAAAAATCATAGATTTTTTTTGATGAAAAATGAAAGAGAAATGGGTCGTCTTGTTTTATGTGATGAACAGTAACGCGTAGAGCTTTTTGAAACAGAGGGAGTAGGAACAGAATCACATCATTTTCAAGAAGATTGCCATTACTTAAGATTTGTTTTAAAAACTATCATCCCTAGGATTGTTCTACATGGTCACAATTCCCTTTTTTAGCGCAAATTGTCATCATAAGGATCTTTTCTTTGCGAAATTTCACTGATTTATTAATAATCATCAACATCAATACAAAGAAACCTAAAAGTAATAAATACAAATAGGTCCACGGACCACAAACACTAGCACGAGTCAAAGGCGCGCCGTCGTCTTTGCCTCTCCATCACCGGAGCCGGGCAAAGCTTGTTATAGTAGAGCTTGTTATAGTAGATGGATGGAAAGTCGTCGTGCTAAGACCACAAAGGACTAGCGCACTAGAGCAGCAACCATCGCCAATGATGACATCCATAAATCGAAAGAGACTGACCTAAACTCACACCACAAACACGAAAACGGACTAGATTCGAGGAAATCCGCCGGACACACGACTTCACGCACCCTTCGTCGGCGCTAGATGCACCATTGGAGCAAGGATAGAGCGAAGATGACCTTATTCTGACTTCAAGATGTAGCCACCGTCTCAACATTGAGAAAGACAACGAAAAAAAATACTTAAACAAAGAACGAGAAACCTCCCGCCGACGAGAGACCGTGGTCCGCACACCCCCGAGGCTCTGAGGCCACAGGAGGCGGAGCAGACCGACGACGTCGCCAACGGGAGTAATCATTAAAAAGGAAGAAAAAAACTATTTGCAATGCTATGCACATTCCAATACTATATGATTTTATTTGCAACAAAAAATTGTCATTGCATCACTAAAAAGCATAGAGTTCCTTCCAAGAGGTTTGAGTACATGAAGAAATTCCTATAGAATTTACTGCAAATAAATCCTTTGGAAAAATATCCGTAGAGGATTATATCCTACATATAGGAAGCTGAAATCCATAAAAGAATATGGAAGAGGGCTGGTATTGTTTTTTCGTTTCAAGGAAAGATCTGAAGTTGCTCATTTTAGGGAAAATCCTGAAATTGCTGTACAGTAGTTGGGCTTTGTGCTTTCTCTCAGCCCCACAAAGTATCGCCTACCCCAAAGAGCCCAACCCAATGAGCTGCTGCTAGCCTGCTACTGCGCCTTGCCCAGAGCCGGTTGGATGCGCGGGCTCCGCCCTGGAATCACGCGTCAAAGCCTCCGACGACTGCTTCCACGACGGCGGCAAGCATCCCCGAGCACGGCCACCGCGTCTGCCGCAGCGCGTAACCGGTCAATTCGACGCCGCGTCTCCCACCTACTACCACCAGCCTACCACTACCAGGTCCCCCAACGGGTGGAGCCATGAAGAACCCGTTCTGCTTCCGCGGCCCCGCGGCGAAGAGGATGCCGATGGCTGACTGGTGCGTGTTCTGCGACATCGCCGGCCGCGCCCCCGGTTCCACCACTGCTCTCCTCTACTCCGTTCCGTACACCGTCCCCTCACCGTCTCCGATCTGAACGCTGCCATCTCTCGATTTGCTTACTGAACATGTTTACTTTTGTTCCTGCCCACAGGATGACAAGGTCGTCGCGTTCCAGGACATCAACCCGTCGGCGTTCAGGTAATTTCAATGCGATGTCGCTGGTTTTGGCCTAGTGGTGTTAACACATATCATCGGACAGTGGCGGATTCAGTGGGGGTGCCAAGGGCACCCCCTCTAAAAATATATAAGCCTTCTTATCATAGTATTTGAAGTAAATCATGGCTAAATGTATAGTCTAAGAGGGATCTTTTAAGCTTGGCACCCCCATTTATTTTGTCCTAGATACGCCACTGTCATCGGATGTATTAGTGCTTCTGTTCATTTCGTCGAACACCTGGCCAGCATCGAGAGAATTCTTGTTCAGATTTAATTAGGCATGTCCAGCGAGTGCAAGATGGAAGTCTTATAGTCGGAGCTCTTAGCTCTATGCTATCAAGTGTGTGAGTAATGTTTCCTTGGTATACTGACTGTGTTGTTTTCTTTGAAGATCGACAATTGTTTTAGGGGTATATATTATTCTGATTGCGTTAAGCCTGTAACTTGGTTGGTATTTATAAAATGTTATTGTATTTGTCATGATAAGAAATTATATATTACCACGTTTGCTACTCACTGTCAGAGTGATGTACAAAATATTGGTGTTTGATCAGTTTCGTAGCACACGGCTGATTGGAGAACCTAGGGTTGTGATGGTGTTGACTGTAGAGTCATTCTTGATCAAGGCTGACATTTCTGTGAACGTCTAGCTGAAACACCACTATTTTTAGCAAGTTGTTACCAATTTATGCCTTAGTGTTATGTATTTTAATCTTAAACATAGTAGTAACATAACCAGCATACTGTATATTTTCACAATTGCAGTCCTTTGATTGCATTTGGTAAAGAACCTATGGACATAGTCCGCAGTTGGAGAGCAATTAATTATTTTAATATTTAATACTTAATGTTGTGATTAGTAGCATCAATCAATCATGGCAGCACCCTTTGACATTTACTCAATGCAAGGAATAAACAGGAAATGTTCAGCTCTTTGTGCTGCCTGCCTCTTTAATAAGCCACTGATATGGCATAGTGTTTCACTTGATTTCAGTCTTAGCACAAATATGATTTAAGTTCATCCATTGACTACAACAAGAACCATCATCTATGATCTGCTTGTGCATGCCCAATTTTCTTACATGAAGCTCTGTGTTAGGGTTGACTCGTTCTGCAACATTTTCAGGCACTATCTTGTCATACCTATCGAGCATATACCAACTGTAAATGATCTCCGAATAACCAACGAAGACCACCAGTTAGGTGGGTGCCCATAGCTTGTTGCTTCATCTACCCCTGGCCTGATGTACATTCCCTTGAAGGCCACCATGATTGCTCGGTTAACTATAACATCTGTCCCTTTTTCAGTTAGTCACATGGTGAAGGTAGGAAAAGATTTACTCGGTCGAGATGCTCCCGGATCTGAGGAACATAGGTATTACTAAATGAAACATATTTTTGTCATGTTGTAGATCAGCGTGAAGGCCCTCTCATATACTGTTAAAATTTCTACTGTTGCTTTTATCACAATACTTGTGGAGCATTTTTTACTTGTCTGATCTCTTGTAAACTTTGGCATGTCCTGTAGATTTGGTTTCCATCAACCCCCATTCAATAGTATTGATCACCTCCATCTTCACTGCCTGGCCCTGCCATTTATACCCAGGTATTGGAGTCACAGACCACCCTGACTTTGTTCTTTTCTAAATATGGCATCTCATCACATCTCAAACTACTTATACTTGTCATCTTTGCAGTTGGAAGCAGGTAAAATATACACCGTTGGGTCCCCTAGGTGGTTTTATTGATGCCGAGAAGCTGTTGGAAAAAATAAAACCACAAGCAGAAGCAGAAGCTAACAGTTAATACCAATATTTACCGGCTATTCCTTTTTATTAACACGTCTTCTTTATTTCTTGCAACTATCATTTGTATGTAATTTTATCACAATTGATATTTCTGGATCGCCGCAAATTCAGAAGACTTGGTCTGAAGTGGTATGCCGAGTTAGCCTGAACGTTTATGGATGTCGAACGGCTCTTTTGTTATTTGGTTATATGAACATGTGAACTTGGATATACAGGGGCAGGGGCCCAACATTGGTATTGTCCAGGAATTTATTCCCCAGCACTGCTGTTTTCGTTTACATAGCAATCGAGTGTGCCTGTAGTAGACAATAACATGTGGCACTCGCAGAGCTTCAAACGAGAAACTCTTGATGTAAAACTCTGGTCACTGATTCAGGAACACCATACCATAGTAGATGGGTTTGGTTCATGGCATGCTGCTGCGTCATCATCAGCTGAAACTAGGGCTGGCTGGCCGCTACGCTACCATCGTCACGTGATTACTCCCTGTCAGCTATGGCCGTTTCACTTGCTCGTAGGTTCTTGCAATGAAATGTATAGCCGGTCCCCAGATGAATCCGTCGCCCGAAATTTATCATGAAGTGGGAGAACTGATGTTGGTCACATCGGTTGCACGCGAACAGAACAGCACATTAGTGTTTGACACGAGAAAAACGTTCTAAAAAAAGGTAGAATGTAGGCTACTTGAGGGGAGAAGGATGGTAGCGTGTTTTTCTCATGCACCGGGTAAAGAAAAAGAAGTGCGGGCGTGTCAGTGTACCGTAGTACACAAGAAAATGTAAGGAAGATGCATTTCATTAATCTCTCGTGGAGAAACAAAGTACAAATCCCTAATACAGTGCGCTTCGTGGCCTGCTTGCGTGGCCAGCCTGACTATGGCGATTGCGATGGTTCCCGGGGCCTCGGAAGGCACCCGGTTAATTACTCCCGCGGGTTACACCGCGAGACACCTCCGATTAAGCCGTGTGGTCGTCTTCGTCGTCTTCGCTTCGCGTTCTCCATGCATGATGTGGTGGTGGTGTGTGTGTGGGCGGCGGCAGAGCCCGTATCCTCGTCGGTACACGCGCCGCGAGTAGCGTGGCCTTTGCTCTGGACACGCCCGCCCTCGCCGTCGTGCCTCGTCGGTCTTGACGGTGTCGATGTAGTTGGAGTTGGAGTAGCATGGGTCCGCTCAGCTGGGACTTCTCGACGACCAGCAGCCTCGTCGGGGTGCGCAAGGGGTATGCCTCGCAGGAGTAAGTGTTGGTGGAGATCGGCGTCGGTGCAAAACCGACACGCGCCTACAAGTCGGTGCAACCAACGTGGTCGACACCTCGTCTCGGTCCGACGCCGAGTTCACGGCTGTCGTCCTAGACAAGAGCGTCGTCTCACAGGCTGGTGGAGATAGAGGTGGGTATGACGCCGGATTGTAAGTTGGCAGCACTTTCGCCTATGCTCGCCGGCTTCACGGAGATGGAGCTAGCACCGGGTTGTACGATGGACACCCCGATGCTATCGCCTATGGCTCGCGGAGGCGGAGATGGCGACGACTTGCATACTAGCAGCCCCGCCATCACTCGTCTTCGTCACGCCTCGCCGGAGTGAAGAAGGCGCCGGGCTCGATGGGAGGAGAGATGGTGCCGGGCTGCGCGCCGGCAGCCGCGCGCCGTCGGGGCCGTCGTCTTGTTGGCGTCCGTAGGAGGTGAATAAAGGTTGGGCTGCCCGCCGACAGCCCCGTCGCCGTCTTAGGCAGCATGGCTCGTTGAGATGGACGTGGCGCCGAATGCATGCCGGCTGCCTTCTCGTCTCGTCTTCGGCGCCGCCGTAGTCGCAAGGTTCGATGGGGGAAGAGATGGCGCCGCTACGGCCCGCCGGCAGTCGCGAGGCTGCCGTCTTTGGTGCGCCACACCAGAGCGGAGATGGTGATGGCGCCGGGCTGCACACCGGTAGCCTCACGTCCTCGAGGCCGTGCTCTTGGTGGCGGAAGAGATGGAGGTGGCGTCGGGCCGTACGCCGGCAGCCGCGCGCCCCTGGTCGTCCTCTTGGTGGCGTTGGAGATGGCGCCGGGCTGCACGCCGGCAGCCGCGCTGTCGAGGCCGTCCTCTCGGTGGTGTTTGGAGATGGCGCCGGGTTGCACGCCGGCAGCCGCGCGCCCTCAAGCCGTCGTCTTGGTGGCGTTGGAGATGGCACCGGGCTACACGCCGGCAGCCGTACGCTCTCGGGTCCGTCGTCTTGCTGGCGGCACCGGCAGCCGCGCGCCCTCGAGGCTCGTGGTAGTGGAAACGACGCCGGCTTGCACGCTGACTGCCCCACCGTCGCCCGTCGGTGTGGCTCGCTGGAGTGGGGTGACGCCGTCTTGTCCATGGGTTGGACGTATCCGCCTCGGCGCGGCAGCGTGTGCATGTGTGTGTATATGCTGTAGAGAGAAAAGAGAAAAAGAGAGAGATTTAACCATGATTCTCACCATTAGAAAGCTCCATGCCGCCTCCCTTCTTGCTTCCGATCGGGTATACGTGTGTGTATGGGTGCTGATCGATGGATGTTTGTAGATTTTGTAGAGCGTGTGTGTATGAGGATTGGAGATTAGAGATTGGAGATTGGAATTTGGCTAGCCGTGTGCGTGTATGGGATTTTCTGAGGGCGAGGTGCAAGAGCTCTGCCTCCGGCCGGCGAGAGAACTCTCGTCTGGGAGCTGGCGTGGTGAGTCTGGGTGTTGGCGTCACGAGTCTGGGCCTCCCTGGTGTGCCTGGGTGTGTACCTTTTATAGGCAGAAAGGGGTGAATGGATAGTGATGGAGCAGCTGCGGCGGCCATGTTTATCTCAACGCACGCACGCGCTAATTCTCCCGGGGAGTCCGCGGCCGTTCGAGCGTGATCCTTATCACCTCATCGGTTTGCTGAAATCAACTCGAAAAGTGTACGTTCAGTTGAAGGCGAGTCGATCACGGCCATAGACTGGCCCGTGCGCACGTACACGACACGCTGTGGCGGTGAGTCAGCCGGCCGGCCGGACTGCACGTATACCTAAGTATTGTTTGTCTTGTACTTGTACCATGTATCATGTGCACGACCTGCTCCTTCAAGATTTCTTTGACTAGCACTTGCACTCTGCAACAACCTGAGCCTTATAACTTCATATCAAAAATCCATCGAACAAATGCCCCCTCGCCAAGTAGAGTTCGAGTGCAAAGCGAATCTCGGGCTCGACTTGGTGAAAAACCAGGTAGCTTGAGCAACTATTTCGTTGCAACCTTATTCACCGCGTAGAGGCGGTGCGTGTAGATCTTCCCAAGTTCATAATAGATTAGAGAAATTTGCTGGGCGATGCACTGCTGTGGCGCCAATCAGCAAAACATCCGTAATTCACCTCCGTTGTACAGCGAAATACCATGCCGTGTCTTGGAGAAAATTTATCAAACTAGTCGCGACCGCATAGCTGTAGCAGTGTCAGCCGACTAGATCGAAGGGTTTCACAGATTCGTGCTGGCCGCACTGGCGCACTGCACTGCTCCCATATCTGCATGTGTCGATGTAGCTGAGACGCCGGAAAGACAACAACGTCGACACCACCCCGGTGTTGCCGCGGTAGGCTGGTGGAGGCACTTGAAGTTGAAGGCGCTTGGAGTATTGTGTACGCCCCATCGTCATTCAGCTTGTAAAAGCATATGGCCGAGCATATGGCCGAGCATTTGCTCGAGGAATAAAACCCACAAGAGCTAGAAAACACGAAATCGAGAGAAAAAACATGATTTTGGTTTTGGATTTTTAAAATGTTGGCTTTCCTGTTATACACTAGCTATATGTGTGATATTGGAAAAGGCCGCCAAAGGACTTGTCTTCGAGAATCGTCGCAAGACCATGACGATTACGACTTCGTCCTTCTGTGTACGTGTGTGGAGACGCCGTCTTCAGAGATGCTTCCAAGAGGCGGTAGAGAATCATACTCTAGCCCATTCTGGTACCGAGGAGCCCCACGGCTCAGCCATGCCCCCTGCACGATACCCCGCGAACCCAGAGACTTGGGCATGGTAAAACGAGGGAGTAAGGCTTTGGGACAACAGCTCTGAAACTTCCGCGCCTTATTGAGGGGTGGTGAACAGCTACCTTCCGCCTTCCCTCGAATGGTTCCCTTATGCTTGGGACGGTTTAGACTTGTGTCTTGGAGTTTATGTATTTTTGCCCTCCTATGGGGACGGCTTGCGAGGTCCACTTGGGTGACCACGAGCTTCATGAGATTGCTTGCACTCTTGGAGATACTTTTTTTGTTTTTGGCTTGAACTTCTGAGATTCTCTTCTTCTTTCTTTGCTCGGGGAGCCATCTTGGGAACTTGGAAGGCACCGTTCACCTTGGTGGACTAAGGAACCCTCTGGCACTTTATCTGGAGCTTTTTGTGGCACACCCCTGGGTTGTCACGCGGCTACGCACCGAGTCGGGCAGCCTTTTCGTGATCTTTTCCTATGGTCTTCCCTAGGGTGTGAGCCTCTACGAACGCGAGGCACGCCGGGGAGCATGAGGGGCGTGGAGTCTCGATACGCTGAAGTGCCCAAGTGATCTTCTCCACTGCCTCTGGAAGCATGCACTTGGTACGTGTCGTGCTTTGTGGGTGTAGGTGCCGCTCCACTTGCAACTTGGCACCTCGTGCCGCCCTCCGACAAGTCCTAAGGCAGCCAGATCTTCAATCACCAGCACGGTATGATTAGGGAAAGCCAGTTTTGTTTTGTTGTTGGGGGACAACAGATGATCCACACTATGCAAAGGAGAATGCATCATGGACATGAGCCGACTGAAGGACTCCCCATAGAAAAAAAACAAAAAAAAATGGAAAGGGCAACGGAAGAAGCAAATATTTAGCAAAAATATTTTTTAAGAAACCTTCCGTTGATTGGAGGCATGGGCCGGGCTCCTTGAGGATCGACCAGCTGGTATGCACCCCCGTCGTAGGCTTGCTCGATGGCGTAGGGTCCTTCCCACTTTGGCTCGAACTTCCCCTTCGTCTTGTGCGTGACGACGATGGGGCGCCTGAGGACAAGCACTAGCTCGCCCTTCCGAAAGACGCGTTGCCTCACGAGCTTGCCGTAAGCTCTCACCATGTTTTGACGGTAAAGCTCCAAGTTCTGCAGGGCTTGGAGACGCTCCTCCTCTAGGGCGTCAAGCTCCTGGAATCGCAGTTGTACCTGTTCATCTTTTGTGAGTTCATCTTGGATGGCGACACAAAGAGAGGGTAGTTGAACCTCCAATGGAAGTACCGCCTCGCTCCCATAGACAAGGGAATAGGGTGTAGACTGAGTTGGGGTACGGACTGTAACGCGGTACGCCCATAGAGACTCGAAGAGACGGTCGGGCCAGTCCCTTCTATGTCTTGTCACCGTCTTCTTGAGTATCTTGCCGAGCGTCTTGTTGAAGGCCTCGATTGCTCCATTGGCTTGAGGGTAGTAGCCGGTGGAGTAGTTCCACTTGATCTTGTACTTTGCCATGAACCTGTACATCTTGTTGGATTTGAATGCCTTGCCGTTGTCGGAGGTGATACGGTGTGGTATCCCAAAGCGATGTATGATATTTCGCTCTAGGAAGTTGATGACGTTGTCGCTCTTCACCTCCCGCAGCGGGACAGCCTCCGCCCACTTGGAGAAGTAGTCCGTCGCTGCAAGGATGAAACGATGGCCCCTGGAAGATGGCGGGTCGATGGGTCCGATGACGTCAATCCCCCAGGCGTCGAATGGCCATGAGGGAATGGTGGGGTGTAGAGGAACTGGCGGCTGATGCTTGAAGTCGCCATGGATTTGGCAACCATGGCATGACCTGGCTACCTGGAGGCAGTCCTTCATGATGTCGGGCCAATAGTACCCAGCCAGGCGTATGGCATGGTACATCTTGGCTCCACCTTGGTGTCCACCGCAGACCCCGTGGTGCACCTCTTGTAAGATCTTTTTGGCTTCATCTTGGTTGACGCACCGAAGTAGAATCTCTTGCCCGTGAGACCGTCTGTACAAGACGCCGGCCTTATATACATAGGAGGGAAGTCGCCGTTGGAGTTGGCGCCTCTCGACGGGGTCGTCGGGGAGGCTGTCGTGCTTGAAGTAGTTGAGGAAGGGTTGTAGCCACTCGTCCTCCTCCACGACGTTCGTCGTGATGGTGTTGACTTCTTCTTCCTCCGGGATGAGTTCTAGGACAGCGGGAAGAAGCCACCTTTCTTCCACCGTCACTTGCGTGGATTTATCACATGGGAGCACCAGTGCCGACGCCAGTTTTGCCAAGGCATCGGCAGGTGCATTCCTGCTTCGCGGGACATGGAGAACTTCAACATGTTGGAATTTCTCCATAAGCTTCCGGTCCGCACCGTAGTATGGCACCAGTTTCGGCTTGCGTACCTCGTAGATGTCGTTGACTTGCCGAACGATGAGCTGGGAATCTCCATAGGCCCGTAAAGAACAGACCTCCATGGAGAATGCTAGGAGGAGCCCAAAGATGAGTGCCTCGTACTCCGCCTCGTTGTTGGAGCATTCTTCCTTGAGGAGGGAGAATGAGTGATACATCACCCCTCCTTGTGGAGTCTTGAACACCAATCCTGCTCCTGCTCTCCGCTTGGGTGTGCCATCAGGGTCGGCCTCTGTGCGCGAGGCACCATCGAAGTAGAGCTCCCATGGAGCCTCGACCTCCATGGTGAAAACCTCCTCGTCGGGGAGGTTGGTAATGAGCGGAGAGTCGTCAGGGACGGGATGCGCCGCAAGGAACTCCGCCAAGGCTTGGCCCTTGATCGCTTTCTGAGACACAAAGGTGATGTCGAACTCCATCATGAGCAATGCCCATTTTCCGAGTCGCCCCATTAGTGCGGGCTGACTTAGCACGTACCTTATGGGATCCACTCTAGCAACAAGCTGGATTTGGAGTGCTAGCATGTAGTGCCTCAACTTCTTCAATGCGAATATAAGCGCCAAGCATAACTTCTCTATTGGAGAGTAGTTTCGCTCAGCGCCCACCATGGTGCGGCTCAGGTAGTAGCAAGCCACCTCCTTCCCTTCCTCATTGTGATGAGCGAGAAGAGCACCTATTGAAGTAGGCTGCACTGCAATGTATAGAATAAGAGGGCGCTCTTTTACAGGAGCTGCCAAAACAGGTGGGTTAAGTAAGTACTTCTTGATGTCATCGAATCCTCTTTGACACCCTTCATCCCATACGAACGGAGCTCCTTTCTTCATGAGACTTGAGAAGGGTTGGATGCGTCCCGAGAGGTTGGAGATGAAGCGACGGATGTACGCCAACTTCCCTTGTAAACCTCTCAATTCCTTGAGATTACAAGGTGGTGGCATGTTGAGGATGGCCTTGATCTTCTTCGGTTCGATCTCTATGCCTCGATGATGGACAACGAAGCCTAGGAAGAGGCCCGATTGAACGGCGAAGGCACATTTCAACGGGTTCATCTTGAGCTGGTGTCGACTTAGGCGCTCAAAGATGACCTGGAGGTCCTCCTGATGATCCCGGCGGTCCTTGGTCTTCACCACCATGTCATCTACATAGCACTCCACCGAATGGTGGATCAGGTCGCCGAGGATGTATGTCATGGCCTGCTGGTACGTCGCACCAGCATTCTTCAAGCCGAATGGCATGACGGTGTAGTAGAAGTTGCCCTTCGGGGTCCTAAACGCGGTGTTGATGGCGTCGTCCGGATCCATCTTGATTTGGTTGTAGCCTGACGAACCATCCATGAAGGATAGCGCACCATGGCCCGTGGTGGAGTCGACGACCATTTCCGTGATTGGCAGGGGAAAATCATCTTTGGGGCATGCTCGATTTAGGTCACGGAAGTCTTGGCACACCCGTACCTGGCCATTCTTCTTCTCCACGGGGACGATGTTTGTGAGCCACTCGGTGTATTTCGCCTCTTTGATGAAATCTGCAATGATTAATTTATCGACCTCGGCGATGACTTGGTCTTGAAACTCCGGACGCAAGCACCGTGGAGGCTGCTTGACGGGGCGGTGTTGCGGGTCAATCGCCAGCTTGTGTGTAGCGACACGAGGGTCGAGCCCCGGCATCTCTTTGTAGCTCCAAGCGAAGCAATCTCGATACTCCATCAAGAAGCATCGATAGCTTTCCCGTTCCTCTTCCGTCAGCGTGGAGCTGACGAAAGTGGGACGTGGATCGTCCTCGGTTCCGAGGTTGACTTCGAAAAGTTCATCGATGGTGGGCTGACCACCGTCTTCCATCTCCTGTGGAGCCAGCGTGGGTTCGGCCTCTTCTTCTTCCTTGACCGGCGCGTCGTCGATGGAGTTTTGGCGGTGAAGGCCATGACGTGGCAGTTCCATGCCGTCTCGTGAAGAGACAGACGTAGCATGGCACGTGACTTGTGCGACGCCGTTGAGTCCTCCTTCTTCTTCATCGTCGTGGCCACCCGGGTGGGTGTATCCAAGCCTGAACTTGGTCCGAGTCTTGCCCTTCTGCTTGATGAGTTCCTCGGCTTGCCTCCACCATGCCTCGCAAACCGCGGGTGGCGGCGGTATTCTACTGTTTTGCCGAAGCGTGAACCCCGCCTTCTCCAGCAAGCGAGCCATCTTGGGCTCGGCCTTCATTGTGGATAGCGCTTCTTCTGTATCACCGCGAGGTTGGGGAAGCTCAAATATGGAGTCACAATGTTGTACCTGTGGAACTTTATAGAAAATGGTTTGGGTTCTAGACCCAGATGAACTTGGGATAGCCCAAACCTCCAATGGAGAAGCTGTGGATATGTAGAGGGATGGGGGCTGCATGACACGAGCTCCCCGCGCAGCTTCCTCTATCTCCTTTATTCTCCTCCTAACCACCCCCGGATGAGTGGGTGCACCTTCCTCTTTTGGAGTGTTGCGCACCCGCAGTGTGATCGTAGGGGGCGCATCACTGCTGCCGATCAATGCCTTCGGTCCTTCCTGGGCACCTGCAGAGCCGCCAAGTGTTAAACAACTAGGCTCTTGGTGCGTCGAAGTCGATGAAGATGTAGGAGCCTCTTGTAGAGGCGTCATTGCCGACCTCAACGTGATTGGCGTGGGCTTCTGGTACCTTGCCTTCAATAGCAACGGGGCTACCGGGGCAGGCGTAGAAGAGCTTGCCCCCAGCGAGATCGGGGTAGAGCTCCCCATCCCGTCCTGGGGGAAGGGCTTGTAGTCGTGTTGCACAGTCGAGGAAGATCGTCTACGCCCAGGGTTCCTTCGGCTGCGAGAGGAGGAACCCCGTGCGTCCACGGGGGAGCATGGTATGATGAGCTGTCGTGCTTCGGCGACTGGCGCAACACCCGGTTTGATTAAGACACCAACCGCTGGTGTTGTCCGCCCGACATGTTGGTCGCTGTCTTCGACGGGGAAGTAGTACTTCGCATCTGCATGATGCGACTCTTGCACGGTGTAGGGGTTGGTGTTGCCGATGATGCGTTGTTGTGTGTCGTTGCCGTCGAGGAACTTTAGGAATTGGTGAAGGGTAGAAGGCACCACGCGATATTTGTGGATCCAAGGCCTCCCTAAGAGAGCCGAGTAGGAGGTGTTCGCTTCGATGACGAAGAACCGCACCTTGAAGCTGAATGTAGACATCTGGATCTTCACCGTGATGGCCCCCAGTGTTGGCTTCCCTTGGTTGTCGAAGCCGCATATCATCACGTCGGTGGACTCCAGGTCGTCCACCGTGAAACCTGCCCGTTTCAAACTCCGGACGGGCAGTATGTTCACGGCAGACCCTGGGTCGATGAGGATCCGACGAAGATGCGCGGCCCCAATGTTTCCCTCCACGTAAAGTGGGCGGTTATGGGCACCATCTTCTATGAGATTGTCCTCTTCGTCGAACGTGATCTCATTCACGAACAAGGGATTGGCAAAGAGACGATGCTTCGCCATGCACACTTCATAGATCTCCGGAGCCTGGAGCGCCTTGATGAGGGCTTCACGCAGGTTTGGCACCGGCATGAGCGCATCGTGCACACTCAGGAGCGCTGGAATTCGCTTGAGGTGGGCGATGATGTTGTAGTCGATGTCCTGTGGTTTCGCCTTCCCACCATCATGCGCTTCTGGTGTCTCTTCATGCGGTGTTGCCTCCTTCTGGGCCGCCGGCTTGTCCACTCTTGTTTGCTTGGCCTTCAGGGGGTCGGGTAAGACCTTTCCCCCACGCAGGTTCATGTTCACCTCTTCCACCTGCGGGTTCTTTGTGGCACCTTCGGCGTGGAACGCCTCGTGCTCTTCAGGAGTGAACATGTCGTCCGACTCGGAGCTAGGCACGTCCTTGTAGTCGAGGACGACGTTGCAAATTGCCGTGTTTCGCGCTTGAGAGGAGCGGGCCTCATCTTGTACTCCTTCGACACCCTCTGTTGGCCCTTGGTCCCAACCATGGGGTAGGAACTGCGCCAAAGTGCGTAGTCCCCGCCCTGGTCGGGGGAATGACTCATCTCCCTCGGACTTGGGGACGAACCTCGGTGGGGGACGGCGTTGGCTTGGATCAACTCGCCTTAGAATTGTTGGGGGAGAGCGTGTTGATGATGTCAGACGAGGAGGTCGGGTTGGAAGGTCCCTCGGGTATGGCTTCTGACGGACCGTGCTCCAAGGCTTCTCCATGGACATGGTTGGTGTAGAATCCTATTGAAGGAGAGGTGTTGATGCTGTCGCCAGGACGAGGTTGGATAGTTGGCCCTCAACTTGTGAGAGGGACGCCCATCCATCTTCATATTCATCGCCTTGCCTTGATGAAGAGGGCAGAACTACGCTCACCATGTTCACAGCTTGGTAATCTGGATTGATAGCTTCCGGGTCCAAGTTGATCCTCTTTTCATTGACGGCTCTCTGGAGCCATTCCTTGAAGGCGACGCAGTCCTCGATGACGTGTCCCACGTACCTATGATATGGGCAAAACAAAGCATTATCTGTCATCCCCAGTTGATCGGGTCTTCGAGCTTTTGGAAGGATCAAAGCCCGATGTTCCATCAACTGGTTGAACATGTCCTTCACCAGCTCTCTACGGAAGATGTATTGCTCCTTGAGGAGCTCTTGCATCGTGGGTCGTTGCCTTACTCCAGCTTGCTCGCCTCTTGCACCCAACATTGGCACATTGCCTTGGGGCATGGAGGAGAAGACCCTGGTGGCGTTTGCCTCCGCCGGTGCCTTCATCTTGGCCCCGTTATTGGTTGGCTTGGATGTTGATGCGAAGCGCTTGGATGGGTCGAATGTAGTGGCGTTCTTGTATAGCTCCATGATCTGCGGTGATTTCTCGAATTCTAGCTTCGTTGCTGCCACCGCCGTGCTAAGAGCACTGAAGGTCCTAGGCTCGCGCCGAGAGACCTCGAGTGACCAATGTTGTTGCATCCCGTGGACACACATCTCGATGGCGTCCTCAAGGTGCATCTCCCGGGCGAGCCGCACATAGCTGTTGCGGAAGCGAATGACGTACTCGTCGATGGACTCATCTCGTCGTTGACGAACTTGTGCAAGCTCGACGACAGAGAAGTCCTTCTTCATGGCGACGAAGTGCTTCTTGAAGACCTTCATGCCTGACCAACTTTCGATGGATCCAACCGCCAGGCGGCTGTACCAGTGGAAGGCAGGGCCGGTTAAGGACCCTGAAAATTGTCGAAGGAGAAGTGACGCGTTGTTTGCAGTGTCGCCACACGCCGCCTCGAAGTACGCCAAGTGCTCCCTTGCATCACCCGTCCCATCGAATTGACGGAACTTTGGTGGGTGCCACCCCGCAGGGAATGACACCAGGTCGTGCCATGATTCATAGGGCTTCTCCAGCTCGCTCCCCGTGGTGCGAGGAGCATTATCGACCTTCAATTGCTCGAATCTTTTGTCCACCATGTCTTTAAGCATGTCGTGGTAGCCTGTCAGCATGCTTTGTTGTGGCTTTGTGTCGGCTGGACCAGAGGGTCTAGCCCACTGGCGAGCATGTGTGCTTGTTTCTTCGTGTTGGCGCTCATGATGGGGTGGCGCACTTGTTAGAGCGCCCGCCTGCAACTCCTCCACTTGTGGGTCTACTACTCCTGGTGGTACGCTTTGTGGTGGGACACCATTGTTGTTGCTGTTGTTCATCATGAGCTCGATGAACTGGTCGAGTTTTGATGTTAACTGATCAATCTTCTGGCGCTGCTCCTTCATATCTTCTTCCAGTGCAGCTTCTCTCCCCGCCGCTGCACTAGCCTGCGCGGATGCAGAGCCGTCGTTCTTTCCACCGTCTACCGCCATGTGGGCTGGTGCGGTATGGAGATCTTCAAGGCCATCTTCACAGTCCGATAGGACCGAAGGGGCGAGCTCGTGGTATGGAGGGGAGTTTGTAAGTTTCTCCAACGAAGAGGTGGAAGAAGAGTCGGAGAAGCTCTCTTCATCGTCGGCGTAGTTGTCAATCCCTTCCTCTTTGGTTGATCTGTCCGTCACACTCCGAAGTGCGACAAACCTTAGCCGTGTCTTGGCTCCAGGTCGACTTGCAACCTGCAACAACTCGTCGGGATCTCGTGGGAGTCTTGATGTGATATCGGTGTAGAGTCGCGGCGAAATGTTCGGGTGATATCCCGAGTCTCCATCAGAAAGTGAGCCTTTCCCTGCCATGATGGGAAGGCATGGGGCAGTGGATCTTGCTCCCTCTTCCCTTGTAGAAGCGTTGGCCTTGGCTTCCGCGTCAGTGCCCTTGAACCATGAACGTACATGGCCGAGGCGTGGCAAGAAAGCCTTCTTGAAGTTAGCTTTGGGGTTCGGCACGATCTCCTCGTCCGAGGGATAGCCAAACTCGTGGGTGACTTGAGGAGGTTGCCAACCGTCGTTTGGCTCAAGCCTTGGGCGCACTGCAACAGTGCCGCACAAAGCAAGGTTCTTCTTTGTTGCCTCCTTTTCCTTTCCATCCCCCTGCTGAAGGGCATCATCTCCGATCTTCTCATCCCCTTGCGGAGAGGTAAGCGGAGGTTTTGTGGGAGGCATCTTGTCTTTTCCCAGGGCAACGGAGGTTGAAGCCCCAAGATCCGCCTCGGGGTTGGAGGCAGTTGCGGCTGGAGTCTCCTCGACGCCCTCCATTGGCGTGGCTGTCGGTGTTGGTGTCTTTTGCCTCCGAGGAGGCGAAGATGACGATGTGTCCATTGCCTGTTCATCGCCTTGTTGAGGATTTGCTGAAGGAAGTGGTGGTGGAACCGCTTCGCCCTTTTGTTCGACACCCCCTAAGGGCATCTTGCGTGGTTTTGGAGCGAGGCGGCTGAGCAGGTAATTGTACCGCTCATGCCACTCCAGGTTTGGAGAGATGCGGAAGCCGATCCTATCACTTTCTTGAATGACCCCACCATCGGGTCGTACCCGAACTTGGGTATGGCGGAGCACCAGGTCTTCGAGTTCTTTGTATAGAACTTGGTGATTCCTCCGGCGCCTCTCGCGCTTGCGTTGGTTCTTTGTGAGGACCTGCCGGGTTCTTGAGGGTGCTGGTGGCATTGGTAGAAGAGGCGGTGCAGCTCGTGGTGTTGATGTGGTAGGCACGTCCCTTGCAGGGCGCACTTGAAGTCGCTCTCCACGCCTAGGCGGGGATGAAGGCCGTGGTGGAAGTGCATCTCGTGGAGGATCCCTAGGTCTCCACTGTTGAGTGGGACGAGGGTCCCTCTCGTCATCTTGATGTCGTGACCAACAGTTCCAACGTGGGGGCATGTTAGGATGCCCCCGGTGTGCATGTCTAATGGGTGAAGGTTGGCGTCGGGGCGCCAAGGTATGGCGCTCATGTTGAGGACGGTGACTAGGGGCTTGGTGCCTAATCCTGCCCCCAGCTTGTGCTGATGAAGAACTTGGCGCTCCTTGCTCATGGAGCCGCCTCTGGATGCTATTCATTTGATCTTGCAAGCGGCAAAACTCCTGCCACAGGTCTTCTCCACGTGGTGCAGGTACCTCGTTCCAAAGAACGGCGAACCTGTTGTCGTTGGGGATGGTGCGGCCATTGATCGCCAAAGTGTGGCAGCGTGGTGCACACATGCTTCTTCGAGGATCTTCAAGGTTGATGGAGAGCGTTGGGCCCGACAAGACGGACTCTTTTCGGGAGTACCGTTTCCAGAACTCCTTCATGATGGCTCTTCTCACCACCAACTTGACCTCTGATGGTTCACTGCTAGTACATGTGAACACCTTGTCCGCGAGGTCCCTTGCGCCGAGGGACCAATCTTCCGCAAGAACCGTGCCCCTGGTGATGCGGGAGCTTAATAGCTGGTGAAGGCGTTGTACCTTACGACACTTCCTCCTGTAGTTCCTTAGTGGATGCGGGTTTTCTGACAAACGGGCGTTTGCCATGAGTCTCCGCAGGTCACCAGAGGCGGCTTCCAAGCCTCCAAGAAGCTCCACTCCGGTGCGCCTAGGTGTTGGCGTCGGCAGCTCCGGGTGCAAAGGCGGGGTAGGGGCACGAAGTGACACCGCTCCCGCCCGCTTGTCGGTGACGTTGGAAGAGAGGAGTTGGGGTGCCCCCACGTCCCCTTTGACGTCATGTCCCGTTGACTCCTTCAACTGGGCGCGCGCCTCGAGCATCAACTCGCGGCACTCTTTCTTGGCCATGGCGGATGCCCGCCTTTGCGCCTTCTTGGATCGCGCAGTTTGGAACTGTGCTGGCTCCTGGGCTTGGTGCATAAACATCTTGGTGCCGACCTCGACGACCACCATGGGCGGAAAGGATGATCCAAAGTGGATCACCCAGGGCTCCGTGTTGATGGCGTGGGGGATTCCTCCTGCATGAAGATGACCTTTGATCAGTGGAGGTCCTCGCTGTTGGCTTGTTGTGCAGGATGCTGTGTGCGTTGGGTGAACGGGCGAAGACGATTCTGACAACCACAACGGAGCAAAGATGGGAGGAGAACCAGGTCCCACCGGGCGTGCCAATTTGTTTGACACGAGAAAAACGTTCTAAAAAAAGGTAGAACGTAGGCTACTTGAGGGGAGAAGGATGGTAGCGTGTTTTTCTCATGCACCGGGGTAAAGAAAAAGAAGTGCGGGCGTGTCAGTGTACCGTAGTACACAAGAAAATGTAGGGAAGATGCATTTCATTAATCTCTCGTGGAGAAACAAAGTACAAATCCCTAATACAGTGTGCTTCGTGGCCTGCTTGCGCGGCCAGCCTGACTATGGCGATTGCGATCTCATGGTTCCCGGGGCCTCGGAAGGCACCCGGTTAATTACTCCCGCGGGTTACACCGCGAGACACCTCCGATTAAGCCGTGTGGTCGTCTTCGTCGTCTTTGCTTCGCGTTCTCCATGCATGATGTGGTGGTGGTGTGTGTGTGGGCGGCGGCAGAGCCCGTATCCTCGTCGGTACACGCGCCGCGAGTAGCGTGGCCTTTGCTCTGGACACGCCCGCCCTCGCCGTCGTGCCTCGTCGGTCTTGACGGTGTCGATGTAGTTGGAGTTGGAGTAGCATGGGTCCGCTCAGCTGGGACTTCTCGACGACCAGCAGCCTCGTCGGGGTGCGCAAGGGGTATGCCTCGCAGGAGTAAGTGTTGGTGGAGATCGGCGTCGGTGCAAAACCGACACGCGCCTACAAGTCGGTGCAACCAACGTGGTCGACACCTCGTCTCGGTCCGACGCCGAGTTCACGGCTGTCGTCCTAGACAAGAGCGTCGTCTCACGGGCTCGTGGAGATAGAGGTGGGTATGACGCCGGATTGTAAGTCGGCAACACTTTCGCCTATGCTCGCCGGCTTCACGGAGATGGAGCTAGCACCGGGTTGTACGATGGACACTCCGATGCTATCGCCTATGGCTCGCGGAGGCGGAGATGGCGACGACTTGCATACTAGCAGCCCCGCCATCACTCGTCTTCGTCACGCCTCGCCGGAGTGAAGAAGGCGCCGGGCTCGATGGGAGGAGAGATGGTGTCGGGCTGCGCGCCGGCAGCCGCGCGCCGTCGGGGCCGTCGTCTTGTTGGCGTCCGTAGGAGGTGAATAAAGGTTGGGATGCCCGCCGACAGCCCCGTCGCCGTCTTAGGCAGCATGGCTCGTTGAGATGGACGTGGCGCCGAATGCATGCCGGCTGCCTTCTCGTCTCGTCTTCGGCGCCGCCGTAGTCGCAAGGTTCGATGGGGGAAGAGATGGCGCCGCTACGGCCCGCCGGCAGTCGCGAGGCTGCCGTCTTTGGCGCGCCACACCAGAGCGGAGATGGCGATGGCGCCGGGCTGCACACCGGCAGCCTCACGTCCTCGAGGCCGTGCTCTTGGTGGCGGAAGAGATGGAGGTGGCGCCGGGCTGTACGCCGGCAGCCGCGCGCCCCTGGTCGTCCTCTTGGTGGCGTTGGAGATGGCGCCGGGCTGCACGCCGGCAGCCGCGCTGTCGAGGCCGTCCTCTCGGTGGTGTTTGGAGATGGCGCCGGGTTGCACGCCGGCAGCCGCGCGCCCTCAGGCCGTCATCTTGGTGGCGCCGGAGATGGCGCCGCTACGGCCCGCCGGCAGTCGCGAGGCTGCCGTCTTTGGCGCGCCACACCAGAGCGGAGATGGCGATGGCGCCGGGCTGCACACCGGCAGCCTCACGTCCTCGAGGCCGTGCTCTTGGTGGCGGAAGAGATGGAGGTGGCGCCGGGCTGTACGCCGGCAGCCGCGCGCCCCTGGTCGTCCTCTTGGTGGCGTTGGAGATGGCGCCGGGCTGCACGCCGGCAGCCGCGCTGTCGAGGCCGTCCTCTCGGTGGTGTTTGGAGATGGCGCCGGGTTGCACGCCGGCAGCCGCGCGCCCTCAGGCCGTCATCTTGGTGGCGCCGGAGATGGCGCCGGGCTGCACGCCGACAGCCGCGCCGTCGAGGCCGTCCTCTTGGTAGCGTTGGAGATGGCGCCGGGCTGCACGCCGGCGGCCGCGCCGTCGAGGCCGTCCTCTTGGTAGCGTTGGAGATGGCGCCGGGCTGCACGCCGGCGGCCGCGCCATCGAGGGCCGTCGTCTTGGTGGCGTTGGAGATGGCACCGGGCTACACGCCGGCAGCCGTACGCTCTCGGGTCCGTCGTCTTGCTGGCGGCACCGGCAGCCGCGCGCCCTCGAGGCTCGTGGTAGTGGAAACGGCGCCGGCTTGCACGCCGACTGCCCCACCGTCGCCCGTCGGTGTGGCTCGCTGGAGTGGGGTGACGCCGTCTTGTCCATGGGTTGGACGTATCCGCCTCGGCGCGGCAGCGTGTGCATGTGTGTGTATATGCTGTAGAGAGAAAAGAGAAAAAGAGAGAGATTTAACCATGATTCTCACCATTAGAAAGCTCCATGCCGCCTCCCTTCTTGCTTCCGATCGGGTATACGTGTGTGTATGGGTGCTGATCGATGGATGTTTATAGATTTTGTAGAGCGTGTGTGTATGAGGATTGGAGATTAGAGATTGGAGATTGGAATTTGGCTAGCCGTGTGCGTGTATGGGATTTTCTGAGGGCGAGGTGCAAGAGCTCTGCCTCCGGCCGGCGAGAGAACTCTCGTCTGGGATCTGGCGTGGTGAGTCTGGGTGTTGGCGTCGCGAGTCTGGGCCTCCCTGGTGTGCCTGGGTGTGTACCTTTTATAGGCAGAAAGGGGTGGATGGATAGTGATGGAGCGGCTGCGGCGGCCATGTTTATCTCAACGCACGCACGCGCTAATTCTCCCGGGGAGTCCGCGGCCGTTCGAGCGTGATCCTTATCACCTCATCGGTTTGTTGAAATCAACTCGAAAAGTATACGTTCAGTTGAAGGCGAGTCGATTACGGCCATAGACTGGCCCGTGCGCACGTACACGACACGCTGTGGCGGTGAGTCAGCCGGCCGGCCGGACTGCACGTATACCTAAGTATTGTTTGTCTTGTACTTGTACCATGTATCATGTGCACAACCTGCTCCTTCAAGATTTCTTTGACTAGCACTTTGCACTCTGCAACAACCTGAGCCTTATAACTTCATACAAAAATCCATCGAACAATTAGATACTACTGTACCATGGCTTTATTCATAAGCAAGGCATGCATAATTGCAGCTCCCGGTGCCGGTGATCAGCAGCAGCGCAAACAGGCCAACGCCATACCACCACCCGTAGTTGGTTTCCTTGCCTGATCTTCGCAGCTGTTAACCGGCCAGTATACCCACTCGGCATCGAGCAGAAGCACTGAAGCAGCCAACGCTTGTTTTCCATGTCCCTAGACCCCGGAGGAGCACCAAAAAGCCGTCCGTCCTTTCTCCTTTGCCTACTCTCATGGCGGCATCGTTACGCGGTATAGCACCAAAACTCTCATGGATCTAGTCCGTCCGCCGCCCTGAACTCGTGATAATGCTGCCACCAAGGAGGAGTGGAGTGGCGCCGAATGATTCAATCCAACCACTAGCACTGCTAAGGAAAAGCTCGGTCCAACTAACCATTTCGGCTGAGGTCCCCTTCTCGATGCATGCTTAATTGTGACCCTTCCGCATCGCATATACTAGTTATTACCAATCATATACATGTTCGTTGTCTCATGATCTTCACCCTAACCGACAAACCAAATCTAAGTTGTTCAAACTTGCCATCTGATCGTCCTAACCAATAAACCTAATCAGTGACATATGTAGTTTGCTTTTCGGTGCAGTGCAGAGTTAATCGAGTCCGGTCCATAGAATGATGGTAGAGGCAATGATAAGCACTATTTGTGACGGTCCCTCCCACGTACTCCCTCCGTTTAGAAATATAAGATGTTTTAGATTTGTGAAGGAGATGTTTCTAGACACATTTTAGTATATAGGTTCAAATGAATCTAGACACTAAAATGTGTCTAGATATATCTCCTTCACAAACCTAAAACATCTTATATATCTAAACGGAGGGAGTACTTGATTCATTACTACTACTAGTAGTATATGCCTTCATTTTCACACGAAAGATATTTGTAATCACTCCGTCTCAAAATAGATGCCGCGGGTTTATTAAAATTTAAATAAATCTACATACTCCCTCAAATTTATATTAATTGTTGCTCAGTTTAGATGAATCCACATACTTCCTCCGATACGCGTCTAGATATATTCAATTCAACAACAACTAATATGAATCGGAGGGAGTAATAAGTAGTGTCTAGATTCATCCAATTTTTAACAAATCCGCGACATCTATTTTTTGGGACGGAGGGAGTAGTTTAATTACTTTGTCGTGAACCATAAAATCTTCATTGTTGTATATGATATTTGGGGTGTCTATACGTTAATTGCCTTAGATTATGAGGAATATTAGTCACTTTTATTCACCTCTTCGATTTCGAGCCACGCTATACCCACCATAGAACCACCTCGTCAATTATCTTGGGCCAAGACTGTCACACCCGTCCATCGCCCACCACCCACGGCAAGTGACACTGCACACTCCCACCCTGCTCCATCTACCACCACCATTGGTCTATCGCTACCTTAGCTATCCCTTTAGGATTTGATATATTCTCTAGCGTCTGCATTCAACCCCTGCCCTAGCCCCCGCTAAGTTTCTTATCCTACACCAACGTGCCACCCCACCCCCGTTAAATATCTTCCTTGCCATCATCGGCAAACATCGTCCCGCCTCATTTTCGACCCATTCTCGTCCTAGTCGATGTGCCACATGATCTAGATGAGGCTCGCGAAGCGCCATGAAGCCATGAGTTATTGTAGAAGTCTCACACGCATGAACCAAATGAGATGAACAAACAATTTCGGGCATATGAAGACTATCAAAGGCGTATGTTTATTCCTAACAAAAGTAATGATGCAAAACATACAAAACATGATATTCCACCTCCAACTTTCAAGTATATGTTTATTCCTAACAAAAGTAATGATGCAAAACATACAAAACATGATATTCCACCTCCAACTTTCAAGTATATGTTTATTCATAACAAAAGTAATGATGCAAAACATACAATAACATGATATTTCACCTTCAACTTTCAAATATATGGTCTTTCGAAACAACTTTTTTTCTTGAGGAATCTAACTTTTGAAGGTGGAACAACTTTCAAACACCCTTTTCGAACAAAAAATTCTCATAAGAATGGAATCCTATAGGAATTTTTTTCTATGATGCCCTGAGGATTAAATGATTGATCTTTCTCCTTGTGTCGCCTCTCCTTCCTCTCGGCATTTTCCACCTCATTCTCGGTGATCAACTCCTTCAATCTCTCTTGCAATGCAAGTGGCAAGGCTTGCCGGTTTAGGTCTTGTTTGGTGGCCTTATGCCCCCTTGGCTGAACAACATGGGCACCTTGCTTGGGCCACCTATGTTTGGTCCATCATCTTCAAGATCAATGACTGATGATTTATTGTCACGCTTGTTCGAGCCATCAAGAATATTTTTGGTATGGTGCAAAGCTTGTTTCCCACTCGGGGCATTTCTTGATCGCCATCTAACAATGTGGCAATGTGAATGCCTTGTTGTCATACTTCTCCTTGAAATACTCCATAGCTTGGGTGCATTTGCTACATATGCAATGCACATGAACCAAAACAAGATGGACCATGTCGGCAACGCCGATGCCGCTCACCGGCCGAGCAACCACTAGTCTGCACCGCAAAATTTTGTTGCACTCTGTTTGGATGAAACCCCATCTATTTTGAAGGTAGGAGTTATTCTGATCACTATGGATGCGATAAGACTTGAATTTATTGCGCTCGTCGAATTACTTGCCAACCCTCCGTCAGTATGTCGATCATTTTTTGCTTGGCTCCGCAAATTGGATCTTGTGCAATCCGTTATCCACGCATCATAAAGAATCTTGTCCTTCTTGACGGTGTAGCCACCGGTCCATCGGCTCTTCCTATTTTGTGTCGTGTCATCGATAGGGACGGCATCATCGACATTCATGGGCCAAACCTGAGCCAAGGGAGGACAACGAAGAAATGCGCGCGGAAACGGAAAACTAACCTAAATTTAGTCTGAGAATGGATTGTCCCTGGTTCGTGCATTTGGTCCGTTTGGATGGCACAGTGGACCGTCGTGCACACACGATTTGGACAGCCTCGATGAGTTTGGGTCACTAGCTATCACCGTTCACCATCCTTCCTCGCCCTGTTCGATCGGTTGGCCTGTAGCTCCCATCCTGATCCGCCTGCGCGCCCAGCAGCCACGGTCACGCCGAGGCACACAAATCTTTTTGCCCCGTGAGTCAAAACCAAAACCCTGCTTCGCGCCGAGCGTGCGTGTCTCTTCCATTCCACGCGGCCGTTCTCCGGGGATGGTTTGGCCCACCCGATTTCACAACAAAAGTTTGAACCATTAGTGCCTTCCTGCTCTCCGAGGATTCCCAAGCTCCCAGCATACAGCGAAGCGCGACGCCATGCGCCTCCTGTGCTTGCTTGCTCTCCTCGTCGCCTCTCTGCAATGCCACGGCCTCCTCCTCCCGCTCACCAACACCCTCTCCTCCCTTAGCCCGACCAATGGCACCTCCGTCCACCACCTCATCCGCGCCTCCTCTCTCCGTTCCGCCGCTCGTCACCGCCGTCATCACCGCCCGCACCCTCATGGCCACCGCCAGCTATCGCTCCCGCTCGCCCCCGGCAGCGACTACACGCTGTCGCTCTCGGTCGGCCCGCTCTCAGCCGCCAGCCCGGTGACGCTCTTCCTCGACACCGGCAGCGACCTCGTCTGGTTCCCGTGCGCCCCGTTCACCTGCATGCTCTGCGAGGGCGAGCCCACGCCCGGCAACGCCTCACACCCGCTCCCTCCGCCGATCGACTCCCGCCGCGTCCCCTGCGCGTCGCCGCTCTGCTCCGCCGCGCACTCCTCGGCTTCGCCCGCCGACCTCTGCGCCGCGGCGGAGTGCCCGCTCGACGACATCGAGACGGGCTCGTGCGCGGCGTCCCACGCGTGCCCGCAGCTGTACTACGCCTACGGCGACGGCAGCCTCGTCGCGCACCTCCGTCGCGGCCGCGTGGCGCTCGCCGCGTCCCTGGCCGTGGAGAACTTCACCTTCGGGTGCGCGCACACGACGCTCGGTGAGCCTGTCGGCGTGGCCGGTTTCGGGCGTGGCCCGCTTTCGCTCCCTGCGCAGCTCGCACCGGGCCTGTCCGGCAGCTTCTCGTACTGCCTCGTCGCCCACTCCTTCCGCGCCGACCGGCTCGTCCAACCCAGCCCGCTGATCCTGGGACGCAGCCCGGACGACACCGCGGGCGAGACGGACTTCGTGTACACGCCACTGCTCCACAACCCGAAGCACCCGTATTTCTACTCGGTGGCTCTGGAAGCGGTCTCGGTAGGCCGGAGGAGGATCCAGGCGCGGCCCGAGCTCGGGTACGTCGACAGCGCCGGGAGCGGCGGGATGGTGGTGGACTCCGGCACGACGTTCACCATGCTTCCCAAGGAGACGCACGCGCGGGTGGCCGAGGAGTTCGGCCGCGCGATGGCCGCGGCGCGGTTCGAGCGGGCCGAGGCCGCGGAGGACCAGACCGGAATGGCTCCCTGTTACCACTACGCCTCGTCGCCGTCGTCGGACCGGGACGTCCCACCTCTGGCGGTCCACTTCGGCGGCAACGCGACGGTGGTGCTGCCACGGAGCAACTACTTCATGGGGTTCAAGAGCGCGGAGGGGAGGAGCGTGGGGTGCCTGATGCTGATGAGCGGCTGGGATGACGACGGATCAGGCGGGCCCGCCGGCACCCTGGGGAACTTCCAGCAGCAGGGCCTCGAGGTGGTGTACGACGTCGACGCCGGCCGCGTCGGCTTCGCCCGCCGGCGGTGCGCGGACCTCTGGGACTCGCTCTCTCGCCGGTGACACGGATGATCGGACGAGTGGGACGGTGTCCGCTGTGCTGTCTCAGTTGCACTGCAGATGAGCGGCGGCCACGTCTGTTGCGACGTGTATGTCTTTGTGTTTTACTACGAAGTTTTTTTTTTCTATATTTTGTGTCGTCTTGTAAACCCGCGAGAAAACACCATTAAACCTTGCATATGCACAGGATAAACAGAGAGATTCGGGATCACACGAGATTGCTCTACGGTGCCGCAGATCACTTAAAATTTCCAAGCTGAAATGTTAAAACTTCACAGCAGCTTTGCAAGTGACAGAGTAAGCTCCTGTAGGAGGTGACTCAACCTGGCATTGGGACATTTTGCTAAAGATGTCTGCAGTGTATCATCAGCACTTCTTCGGATTTGAACAATGTGGAAATACACCGGAAAACATCCCCAATTTCTTTCTGAATTCTGACGTCAACTTCAGTTTCAAGTGCACAATGTGACCTCAGAAACAAGCAATTTCAATCAACACTCGCTCTGGGTTTCACCAGAAACTGGAATCGGCAAACCCCGAATGTTTGGATGACCGTTGAAACGGAGCTCCAAACTCGCCCAATTCCGAGAGGTTCCGGCACTTTTGCCCCAAATTCGCCCTCTCCTCCTCCCGCGTTCCCCTTCCCCTTTCTCCATTCCCAGACCCTGGAGGAGGCCGCGGACCCCATGGCGTCGGCGATGGCGATTGGCGACGGCAGCGGCGACGCAGGTGTGTTCCGCCGCCACATCAAGCCTCCTCCCCCTCTCCGTCCTTCCCCTGCCATGCGCCTCTCCTCCTCCTCCTCCTCCCCCGGTGCTGCTTCAACCCCCTTGCTCGCTCTCTAGTGAAAACCCTAAAAAGTGAAGCAGCCTGTTAAGCCCCAATCCCCTCCGTGGCTGCGCAAAATCCGATCTGATTTTGGCTCTTTCAGGTCATTTCGGAGCGGCGGACAAAGTCTGGGCAGCAAACGAGAGCAAGGCTGAGGTAATTAACGTGCATCCGAAGATCAATTTTCTGCTACTGCTTTCGTTCGTATAAGCTACTGTTTTTTTTTTTTGCGAGGGTTCGTATACGCTACTGTTGACCTTGTACTGTCTTCAGCATTCTTCGGTGTATCTTCTTTTTGCTAGCGAATCCCCCTGTTTTTCTAGTCTAGGCAGTAGTATTATTCTACGGGAACTTAATCTCCCTATTGGCTATTGCTATGGACGATGTATTTTGGCAAGTACTATTTTGCAATGGATACACAAACTTGAAGCTTGACGCTTGCCTGTGTCAGGTGCATGGTGGATGAAAATTGTGAACCGCCGTGAAATCCCATGGCCGATTAGCTACTGTGAGACTGCAATTCAAATTACTCAACATTAAATGTTCAAGTATAGTCTCAAGTAAAACAGAAGGCTCAGGTCTGCCACCAAAACAAGTTAAGTCCACACATCTATTAGTGCAAGCATCAAGGTTGCACAAGCATACTTTTAGAAGCATCATGTCTGCATAGTTGACATTACAAGTTTTTCAAAAGCACCAGGTCAAGGATATTACAATTTACAAGTCCCTTCTCAAACCGATATTTACACGGCAAATAGTATCTGTTGCGGCTGCTGTAGCACTCTGAGTATGAGGTGATGCTTGCAGCTGAATTGATGTGCACTATTTTTCCAGACATTGATTCCTTCATATGCTGTGCAATGTATGTTCTATTTGAAAAGTCACATTATTGCAGTATCAATGATCCCATCAATAATAAGATCTGTCATTCAACAAGCACTCATACATGGTTCAGCATATAAGACATGCATATATTTTCGTAAAAAATATGGATATATTCTGTAAATCTAAATTTCCATTAGAGCAATTAATCATGTGTACAGAAGCACAAAAATAATTAAAGTGTAACTACAACAAAGAGTATGAGCTTGTTTTTGTCCAGTGATTAGTTAAACCGCACTGACCTCCACAATTTCTGCGTGTGACAGTGCACAACCGGCGCACCATCTAGATCCACCCTGCTATAGATGAAGTCCATGTGCTTTTCTTAGAGTGACTTTGTATTTTGTATGTTGTGGTTCTTTAACAATTTCAATCCTTAAGCCTGACCTGGTTATTTTGTGCAAAATTAGAAAATGTTCGAAGCCAGGAATGACAAGGCCAGCGATTTTGTTGAAGCCAGCACATCCTTGCAGCTATTGCACTCTGTGAAAGAGGAGATAGATGGTCAGTTCTTAGGTGCAAGTTCATCACTACCTGTTGACCCCGAGGCCAAGAACGGTGGCACATTCTTCATCACAGAGGTGATGACAAAGGAGGAAGAGAAGCTATATGAGGCACGACTTAAAGTAGAGGAAGAAGAAGAGGCTAAGAGGAAAGAAGAAGCTGCAAGACTTGCTTTTGATCCCAATGCACGGTTTAGCAAGTTGGATGAGCTGCTGACACAGACACAACTCTATTCAGAATTTCTACTTGAAAAGATGGAGGAGATTACAGATGTATGAGTCTCCCACTATGTGATGATCATTTTCTGTTTTCTTGGCATTTCTTGCTAGTTAGTTTTGCTTCTTGACAAGTGTGGTGCTACCTGTTGGTTAAGCAGAAAGTTGTTGAAGCTCAAGATGAAGACGAGCTTGTGGAAGACAAGAAGAAAGGACGTGGTAGAAAGAGGATAGCGAATTCTAGGCCACAGTACAATGACGTGAGTGCAGACTTCATCTACTAACCCCTGTTATGTAAATATGTTCGTTTGTATTCTTTGGCTGTCTTCTAGTTTTTTGTTGCTATGAACTGTTAATTTGTTGCATTATCATCTGTACTCTTTTACATGTTCAATGGACTTAGTATTACAGTATGTGTTGCTGCTTGGAGAAAACTAGGGAGAGTGCTGTCCTGATTGTTTAATATTCACTTTTCAAATTCCTGAGTGCCAGCATCCTTTCAAGCTGTAACGTACTAGTTCACAAATCGTAATTAAAAAGCCATTTGAGATTGCTGTTTTTCTAAAATTTGAGATTTACTATGAGCCTGTAACACAGGTTCAGCTTTTTTTTTTGAAAAGGAGGGTGACTTCCGGCCTCTGCATCAATTGATGCACACATGCACTAGGTTCAGCTGTCTTCATAGGTAAGAGTTTGGGCATTCAAATGATGTTCCTTTGAAGTGTTTGTGCTTTCATCTGAATCTTATCGGTCCATAATGGTGAACATTTATATTCAGTACGAACAGGGGACTGGTCATCATTTTAAAGTGGATAACCTGATACATCTATAAAGTGTTCTGAATATATGATAAAAATATGATAAATAGTTGCTGTTTATTTGTTATACTTGCGTGTGGACAACTTACTACGTCTGACTACCAAAAAATGTTGTTCAGAAGAAGGCTAAGACAGCGGTGGCAGCAATGTTCACAAGAACCCGCGAAGATCGTTCTGCTGATGATGGGACTCTCACAGAAGAAGAAAGGTGGAAAAAGGAGCAAGCGAATCTTGTTCCATTAATGACTGGCGGACAGTTGAAATCTTACCAGATAAAGGGTGTGAAGTGGCTAATATCGCTCTGGCAGAATGGGCTTAATGGGATACTAGCTGATCAAATGGGCCTTGGGAAAACAATTCAGACGATTGGATTTCTTACTCATCTTAAAGGGAAAGGCATGCATGGTCCATACATGATAATTGCTCCTCTTTCCACTCTCTCAAACTGGGTGAATGAAATCTCAAGGTAAAGCATCCTGATTTTTGTTTGAGTGTCCTTAATTGCTGTCTTATGTGGAGATACTTGACAGGTTTGTTCCATCTCTCACTGGCCTGATTTACCATGGAGATAAAGTGACTCGGGCAGATATAAGGAGAAAATTCATGCCAAAAACTATTGGCCCTGATTTCCCAATCATAATCACTTCATATGAGATGGCCATGTCAGATGCAAAATTTCTTGCTCATTATGATTGGAAGTATGTCGTTGTAGATGAGGTGATAAAGAACACACTGAAAAAAATCTAAATAAGGGGGCAATTTATGGCTCTCTTCCCTTATTAACATGCTTCCATACTTTGTGCAGGGACATCGGTTGAAAAATTCTAAATGTAAGTTGTTGAGAGAGTTAAAGCGCATTCCAATGGCCAATAAACTCCTTTTGACTGGGACACCTTCAGAATAACCTAGCAGAGTTATGGTCTCTATTGAACTTCATTTTGCCTGATATATTCTCATCCCATCAGGAATTTGAGTCATGGTATGATTCGCTTAGCTAACACCCCCACAACTTGCTGCCCTTTTCCTTGTGTATTTTCTGCACATACCATTTTGTTCCTTACTTAATAATAAGCTAACTGAATATTCCAATGTAACATTTGTCTAACATTCAAAAAGGTTTGCCCTGCCATTGGCTACAAGTCGTATTGATACTTGATTTATGTTTGAATCTAACAGCACACATGTGTTGTATTTCTAGTCAAGACATTTTTCAGGGTTTTTAAGAGTAATCAACATTGGGTTACTTATGGGTGTACTTTGGTTAAACAATGCAAACGAATCTCTTAGTTGCAGTCAGTTATGATATCTGCTCTTAAGCATAAGTTATCTGGTATAATAGTAGTCACCATTCAATGCAACTCTGGAAACGTAATTTATTTCCAAGTAACCTGGCAGGGGCACTACATTAGTAATATTCCCTCCGTTCCAAATTAATTGACACAGATTTGTCTCATGTATATATACACTAAAACGTGTCTAGATACATGTGTATCTAGACAAATCTGCGTCAATTAATTTGGGAGGGAGGGATTAGTGATAATAATATAGAATTGGCTAGTCACAACTGTGGCAATGGTATCAGTACCCTGTTTTTAGGGGTACATGCCAGAACCATTACAACTCACATTGACAACTGTGGCAAATGTTGTTTATTGATCGGACTTGTTTATTGATATGTTATATTTACTAAAAAGTGTACAAATGAGTGGCAAATAAAGTAAATATTGACACATTATGTTGTTTATTGATATGCTATATAGTGAAGTTACTTCTTTTAATATTTTCTGTATATATTTGGTTTATTTGGCCTCCATTGGTCTGATGGCAATCTTCTTAAAGGTTTGATTTTTCTGGGAAAGGAGATGAGGACCAACAGGAAGAAACTGGCGAGAAGAAAAGAGTACTTGTTATTTCAAAGCTTCATGCCATTTTGCGTCCATTTCTTTTAAGACGGATGAAGGAGGACGTAGAACAGATGCTTCCACGAAAGAAAGAGATAATCATTTATGCTAACATGACTGCACATCAGAGGCAAATCCAGACTCACTTGATTGAGAAAACATTTGACAACTACTTACATGAGAGCACAGATATAGGTAAGCATGTGTACCTTCGTGCATGTCTACAATCATACCGACAGTCCAATTTGTGCATAAGTACACAATTATCTATTATGACAAGTGTTTCCCATGTTATAGTGTTGCGAAGACCTGGCATGAAGATGAAGCTAAATAACCTAATGATTCAGCTGAGGAAGAACTGTGCCCATCCTGATCTTTTCAACGCTGCATTCGACTCAACAAGTGTGTCTCACTGAACATGTGCTATCTGAATTCCTCTATGTGTCTGTTTGCTGAATTTTGTCTATAATGTTATTTGTTGTTTGCAGGCCTTTATCCACCTATCGATAACCTTCTTGAACAGTGTGGCAAATTTCAGCTGTTGGATAGGTTACTGGATTCCCTGCTCAAACGGAAGCGCAAGGTTTATGGTTCTCCTTAGTCCTTTCACATTGTCTTGGCTGTACTCTGCATTCATGCACATGCTAGCACATGTTTCATGAATTGTATCCTTCAACTCTAAAGTATAACTCAATTAATATATTTGCAGGTTCTAATATTTTCACAGTGGACAAAAGTTTTGGATATCATTGACTATTATTTGTATTCTAAAGGCCTGAATGTTTGCCGTATTGACGGTAGTGTTAAATTAGAAGACAGGAGGAGGCAGGTGATGTGCTAGTCTGCCAATTTATTACTAGATTGCTGAATATCATCTAGATCCTGAAATTTTTCACCACATGTCTACCATCATCTGCATTAATGTATGTGCATATGCACGCACCTTAATTTCCTAAGTACGCACATCAGCAATTTCGCATCGAGCTGAATAACATGTTTTTTTTTTTTTTTGCATGAGCAACTCTGAAACCATATATGTTAAATCATACAAGCTTAAAACACCTTTTGTTATGTGTTGCAATTTAACATCCAACACTTCTCAGAAAAAAACAACAGCAGAGGATTTTCATATCCCACCAGCATGTTAGTTTAACATCCACGTTTAGCAAATATGTGGTAGCTTAAGCACGATTTTGAAACACACATTTGAGTTGGTTCCCAGGTACTGTCATTTTGCTTGGGTGATCCCTGACTTTACATAAACACTGTAGTTAGGATAGAATTTATAGAGTTATAAATAACTTGTTCAAACGTGTATTAGGCTGTTAGGTATCTCGTTGAGAAGTATCTAGGCCTGAATTGGCAGATACCAGACTGGATAGAGTTGCACATCCCTCTCCAAACCGATTTAGCAAATGTGTGTTGGCTTGAACATGATTCAAACCACACACGCCTTAGTTGGTTCACAAGTATGCCATTTTTGCATGCGTGGTGCCTCAATTTGGTTAGGGAGCTGTAAATAGGGACATCAGCTAGAATCGAACATGTTAAAACTCCATGGATAGGTATCCCATTCAAAGGAAAAAAGAACATGGACTTAATTGACAGCTAATTTATCTCAAAACTGGATGCAATTGAATATCTGATTACAAGCTGGTCAGACCTAGGATAGTTGGGGACAGCAAACTGACAGTTCAATTGTTTTATGGGCCCTAGGCTTGAACGCACATGGCTGTTAACCAGAGTTTAACCCATAAATGTTCTTTTGTATTCGTTTTATTGTTAGTGATAGTCATTACCTGTTAGATAATTCGATTCGTTTTTGCTATCTCACAATATATATCTTTTACTGTTTTTCTATGGCAGATAGCAGAATTTAATGACTTGAACAGCAGTATGAATATCTTCATTCTAAGCACACGTGCTGGTGGGCTTGGTATCAATCTTACATCTGCTGATACCTGTATCCTGTATGACAGTGACTGGGTAATTTTCTATATGTCTGGGGAATTCGTAGTGTAATACTCAATGTTGTATTATTACAAAGGACTAAAGATCATTAAAACATACCATCTCCCTGTTTTTTTCTCTTTTGCTCCTTGCCTTCAGTTACCTTTACATAGCTGTAATATGCTGAACTTTTGCTTCATTCGGCAGAATCCCCAGATGGATTTACAGGCCATGGATCGATGCCACCGGATTGGTCAAACACACCCAGTGCATGTTTATCGGTTGGCAACATCCAATTCTGTTGAAGTATGGTTGGATGACCTTTAGACTCTTGCTTGGCTATATTTTGTGGCATCGATACTTATCTCCTCATTGTTGCAGGGACGGATTATTAAGAAAGCTTTTGGAAAGTTGAAGCTAGAGCACGTCGTGATTGGAAAGGGACAGTTTGAACAAGATAGTGCGAAACCTAACGTCTTAGATGTAAACATTTCTGTCCCAGAGTATACATTGTGTTGAGTCTATTGCGTAAATTGTTTCTTCAGAGATGGAAGGCCAAACGAGCTAAAGACTAGAGAAGCAAAACACCAGGAAAGTGTGACTGATCACTGGTTTGTTCTCTTGTGTTGTTCAAAATGCAGGAGGAGGAGCTACTCGCACTGCTCAGGGACGAGCTGGATGAGGAAGACAGGATGATCCAAACGGACATCAGTGACGAGGATCTTCTGAAGCTGATGGATCGGAGCGACCTCACCGGTCCACCTGGCGCCGCGGATGCCACCCCTCTTATCCCCCTGAAAGGGCCTGGCTGGGAGGTTGTGCTGGCCTCGAAGAGTGGCGGCGGCATGCTCTCAGCACTCGCCAGCTGAGCCGTGCCCCATCATAGCAATGACGACGTATTTTCCTGATTCTGATTGTTCACTGCTAACTGGTCGGTGTATTGTGAGAACAGTATCCCCCAAAGTAATTATCAACAGGGCGTTGCACCCATGGATTAGGAGTGTAGGAGCTGATGCTGTGGCAAAAAACTTTCAGCTGTGCTGTTAACTGAAGCTCGTGCCTTCTTGCTTGCAGCAAGCTATGTAAGACTATTATGGTAGTCTATGGTTAAGGAGGATGGAAAATGGCATTGTGATGTCGCTTACTGTGCCTGGGTTTTGAGCCCTACATGCTCTTTTCATCGCCCTCGCCATGGTGTCTATCAGAGATGGGGAAACGCTGACGTCCTGGCATGACGATTAGACCTATGGACATTGCTCTGGCCATCTGGCAAGAACAGAACGGTCAAGAAATCCTTGGCAGATCACCGGCCGATCATGGACGTGGCAGGTGACTTCGTTGCGGAAAACCTGTGTGAGTTTGTTCTCCTTTTCAGTTTGTGCTCTTACTCTCTCAGGCTTTTCGTCAGATCAATGGTTTCGATCAGCTGGGAAGCAATACGAATTTTCTCCATGAAATCGTTTTATCTTGCCCAATTCGAAGGACAGAGGGAAAGCCTTACTCTCAAGATTATAAGGAGAACACTTTAAGTATTTGAGCCGTCCCAAATTAGCTGTCGCAACTTTATCTAGATTCGCATATATCTTCACGTAGAGACGCGTCTAGATACAGATACATGCCTATCAAAGACAACGTTGTTAATGGTCGTCTCTGAATGTTGCCTGTTTGCGGGAGCACTTTCCCTGTCTTCCCGAGCACTCTCTGTGGGCAATAGATAGCCCGCTGTAACTGTTTCCGTATAAAATAAAAATGATTAACGCGGTAAGCGTACAATACATCTTGCTGGTCGAACTGGCTACAGAGCTCACGACGGCCAGTTTCTGTACCATCCAGCCCACGCGGACACGAGGCCGCTAATCCCGAGCGTGACGGCGTGGTTGCAGAACGGGTTGGGCTCGATGTCCGCGATGGCGATGACCAGGTCGGCGAGGTTGGCGGCCGTGCCCATGAGCCGCATCACCCGGTCCATCCTGATCTTGCTCACCTCCCCCTCCTTCTCCTTGCCGCCGCCGCCCTCCTCCGCGAGCAGCCTCCTCTCCCGCCTGACCCCTCTCCTGATCATGATGACGTCGATGGCGATGAAGAACACGTAGCCGACGGTCTCGCCGAACGCCGACACGAAGCTGGCGCGGCGCGCGACCCAGGGGTCCAGGACGCCGACGCGGGCGAGCCACGTGAAGTGGTCGAAGAAGAAGTAGACCATCTCGCCGGCGTTGGCGAGCACGGCCAGCGCGCCGAACTCCCCCGGCGGGGACCGACGCAGCGCGTTGAGGCCCGTGAGGGAGCGGCCGGAGCGGAACACCTTGCGGCTGAGCCCCGCCGCCGTCTCCCAGCTCTTGGCGCGCCCCGCCAGGCCCGGGTGGGACGACGTCTCGGCCGCCCAGTGCGCCAGCTTGGACACGTACTGGTACGTCTTCACCAGCTTGTCGATGCCGTCGCGCTTCGCCAGGAACACCACCAGCTTGTCCAGCGTGTCGCCGCCGCTCATGGTGGCGACCGGCCGGCCGTCCGTCGAGCGGTGCTGGTGCTGTGGATTGGGGAGCTCGGGATATCAAGGGGAAGCGTGCACTTTTGGAGTGTGAGAACTGGACGCAACGCAAGCAAGCGTGAAGAGCTAGCTTGTGTGTGTTTGTGTGGCTTGGCTAGGGATAAAGAGCGTGGCGGGCACTTGGCTAGGATGCGTTTGTCGTCTGCGCCGCAAGTGATTTTCCTGGTGGTGGCGAAGATTGAGAGGCCCGAGGAGAGAAACAACCTCTTTTGTTTGCTCGCGTCATCGGTGCATTGCCCTACTGCTTCTTCTTTTATAATTTTTGTGGCTAGGTTCTGCTTTATCTTGGATTCTCTTGGCCATTATTAGATTTACCTTTTTTGGGGAATAAATCCATTTCTCGCAATTTATTGATATCAAGATAATGTTATCATTCACAAGATTATTTACTAGGGCTCTTTGCCACCTCGATCATTTGCTCTACTTATAGAATTGATCGCACTAACCAGAACCAAATGTCCAAATAAAAAGACTAGGCAATATATTTCAACACTACTGTACAATGTTAAAACCTGAAAATTCGACTTTCTCAAACTCCCGCTTTATCAAATCCAAACACTCCACAGAGATCGCCTTGAAGCTTGCATGCTTTAATCACCTCAGAGGCAGTGAGTGTATTTTGTTCCTGAACAACGATTGCATTCTGTCCTGAAGAGAATGTCACAAATTTGACTAAATTTAAATTAAACTTGATATATTTTAGTGTATAGATTCATCTAATTTTTTAAAAATCTAAGACATCTTTTTTGGAATGGATAGAGTATAAAAAAGGCCATTTCTAGAGGACGCGAGCAGCGAGTCGATCCCAGGAAAAAACATGAACTGCCCTCCTTCGTTTAGTCTTTCTTCATGACTTCCTCCATTCGATATTAGACATCACCGCCCGTCTCCCAAGATGGTCTCCTTCGTTCGGTCGTCCGCTTCGTGACTTCCTTCGTTCGATATGGAGACCACCGCCCATCGCCCGAGCCCGATGCCTCGCCGACTCCCGGCAACCAGCACACCTCCTCACTACTGCTCCTCCCTCTGGCGGTCCCTTTGGATGGCTCAGGGCCAGGTTCTCCCCACCCCATACCCGCACCGACCCTCCCCCACAAACCGCACCCGAACCCGTCGTCGGGTTTAGATCTTCACCATACCCGCTACCCACCAGGTTCCCTGGGACCCAACGGTAGCATCTCATTTCCATGTCCTTCGCCCTTTCGAGCGTTGGCCGTCGGTAGAGGGAGAGCGTCGCTTCAAAATGGGAGGCGGCGACGCAATGGGTGGTGAAGCAAGATGGGTAGGGAAGGGACGAGGGAGCAGGGGACTACAGACCTCGATCCGCGTTGCTTTAGTTTTGTTAAAAAAAATTGAAGGTGGACCACCCTGCGTCCAAATTCTGGATCCGCCACTGAACCCAAGGGTTTAACAAATAACATTTTGAGATGTGATACGTCCAAAACGTATCTACTTTCTCAAACACTTTTGCTATTGTTTCTCCTCTAAACTTTTGTGATTTGGATACAACTAACACGGACTGACGCTGTTTTCAGCAGAATTACCTTGGTGTCTTGTTTTTGTGCAGAAAATCAACTATCAGGAAAAATCCCGGAAAATATGCCAAAAATTATATTTCACCAGAAGACCCACGAAGCCAGAAGATGAGCCGGAGAAGGGGCCTAGAGGGGGCACACCCCTGCCAGGCGCGGGTGGGCCCTGCCCCGCACCTAGGGGGTGCAGCCACCCCAGGCACCCCCTCGGCCTCCCTCTGCGCCTATAAGTTGTCTTTCGACCTAAAAACCGAGGGGGGTTCGATAGTTTTCCAGAAATAGTTCCGCTCCGCCGCCGCCACCAGAAACCAAGATTTGGATCCAGAAACTCTGTTCTAGCACCCTGCTAGGACGGGGAATTTGGAGAGGATCATCGCCATCGTCATCACCAACGCATCTCCATCAACCACCGATGTTTCCCTCATCCATGAGTGAGTAATCCCCCGCTGTAGGCTTGGGGATGGTAGGGATTGGATGAGTTCTATCATGTAATCGAATAAGATCTGTTAGGGCATAGTGCCTAGTATCTCTATTAGTGTTATTTGACTTTGTTACAACTTGTTGTGCTTAATTCTTGTCACTAGGGCCCGAGTGCCATGATCTCAGATCTGAACTTATTATTGAATCATTATGATAGTATTGTTTATGATCTTATCTGCAAGTTGTGTACACATATCATTGTCCGGATCCAAAGGCCCCAAAGTGACAATAATTAGGACAACCGGAGGGGATGGCTGTGGTATGAGGATCACATGTGTTCATGGAGTGTTAATGCTTTGCTCCGGTGTTCTATTAAAAGGAGCACCTTAATTGCCAGTAGCTCCCTAGAGGCCCCGCTGCCACGGGCTGGCTGGACAGAAGATGTTGTGCAAGTTCTCATTGCGAGCACGTTTAACTATATTTGGAGCACATGCCTAGGATTGTTTAGTACTTGGATACTTGTTATTATTTATCTGCAATGCCCTAGATCTTAAAGTTACATGTTTAGACTTGTCCATGCAACGCCCGTCCATCCATCCATATGCCTACCACACTCGAATCCCACTGTTACTGTTACTATTGCTCCTATTTCACCGTTGTTGCTTTACTGTTGCTACCGATAAACTTATGTGAGCAAGAACTATTTCTAGGTGCATCTGAACCGACAACTCAGTTGTTAAGGCTTGCAAGTATTCTTTGGCTCCCCTTGTGTCGAATCAATAAATTGGGTAATACTACCCGTGAAGACTGTTGCGATCCCCTACACTTGTGGGTCATCAAGACTATTTTCTGGCGCCGTGCCGAGGAGCATAGCTTTATTTGTAAGTTCACTTGGATCTATTATTGTTCACTGCTACTCTGTTCATCATGGGTAAGTCTCGTGATGGAAAGTTCCCTATTTTACCATCCACTACAAGAAGAGGTACCGTCCTAAACACCTCTGTTGCTCTTGATTCACCGTCTGTTATAAGTAAGCTTGTTACACCACCAACACATACTCATGCTACACACACTGCTACTACTGCTGAATCTGAAACTGCTTTTGGTGCTCATGATGTTACTTCTACTCTGCTTGATGCGAGTGGTTCACTAGGTCCTTTTATAGATGCTACTATGGATAGTCTAGGAAATACCAAAACTCCTAGTAAATACACTATTACACCTGTTAGCTCACCTGAGTGTAGTGAGAGTTATGATGTTAATGATGGTTACATTGAGTTCACTAATGAATTTGTTGAAGAGTGCCTAAACACAAATGGTACTAGTGCTATTAAGAGTCTCCTTGCTAGACGCACCATTATGCCTAAAATGTCCTCTGATCCTAAGTTTGCCACCTCTCCCATAGATATTAAAGATAAAGATTATGATTTCTCTCTTGATTTATCTTATTTAGATATTGTTGAGAAAGAACCTTTTTGTGGGACTAAAAATGAGAGTGTTGTGGCTCATATGAATGAGCTTTCTACTATGAGTGCTTTATTCTCTGATGATTTTAAGATGCGCAAGTACTTTGTTACTAAGATCTTCCCTTTTTCACTAAAAGGAGAAGCCAGGGCTTGGTTTAATAGATTACCTCCTGGTTCCATTGATAGCCCTGATTGCTTGATTGCTTCTTTCTTCTAGAAATATTTTCCTCCCAGTGCCAAACATGCTGCTTTGCAGAGACTTTTTTATTTTAAATAGGGAGAAGAAGAGAAATTGCCTGAGTCATGGACAAGGTTCTGTGCCTTGATTCATGCACATCCTGGATGTCCATTACCTAAGAATGAACTTCTTGACATTTATTATAATGGACTAACTGATGATTCTAGGACCTACCTAGATAGCTTTGCTGATTGGGTTTTCAGGAAAAGAACTCCTACAGATGCTGAAGAATTAATGGCTAAGATAAGCAAGAATTATGATGATTGGACTTCAACTGAGCTTAGTACACCTGAGCCTATTACTCCTAAACCAATTGTGTGTAAACTAGTTCCAACACCAACACCAAAGAAGAGGGGAATTATTGCATTAAATGATGAAGTGATGAAGGAAGCTAAGAAGTGTCTAAAGGAGAAAGGTATTAGAGCTAAAGATGTGAAGAATCTACCTCCTATAGAAGAATTATGTAAGCCAATTCCCCACTCATCTACTATTGAGGTACACTCTCTCCATTTTAATGAAGGTGATATTCCTTATGGTAAGCCTCATGATCAATGCTTAGAGGAACTTGACACATTTATTGTTAAACAAGGTAATTTTAATAAACAAGTTTAGAATCATTTATTGGAAAACTCTAGAGCTATCCATGAGTTGAAAGATATTGTGGAAAAAACTTCTAATGATATTAAAATGCTTTGTAAACACTTTCAAATGGTTCAAACTCAACTTGATCAACTTGCTAAGGTACAAAAGGATAGGCTAGTTAATGCCTCGGGAAATAAATATGCTTATGGAATTAGAACTAGGAGTGGTATAGCTACTCAAGATCCTTTATATCCTGAAGGACACCCTAAAAGAATTGAGCAAGACTCTCAGCAAGGTGAGAGTAGTGGTAGTCCTCGTAGAGAAAGAAAAAGAAACATAAGATAGTTGAGGAATCACTTGAACCTGATGTAGATCCTAATAGTATATCTGTCTCTGATGTTGAAGCTGAGAGTGGTAATAATAATGATGCTCCTGATAAGGAGGAAGTTGAGGAAGAACCCGAGAAGGACACTAAGAACACTAGGTACACTAAGGAAGATTTTATTGCTAAGAAACATGGTAAAGAGAGAGAACCTTGGGTGCATAAACTGTTGGAATTATGCCCTAGAGGCAATAATAAAGATGTTATTGTTATAATTCTTGTTCATGATATAGTTTATATTTCATGCTAGAATTGTATTAAGCGGAAACTTTGATACTTGTGTGGCTTATGAACATCACCGTGTCCCTAGTACGCCTCTATGGACTAGCTCATTGATTAATGATGGTTAAGGTTTCCTAACCATAGACATGAGTTGTCGATTAATAATGAGATCATGTCATTAGGAGAATGATATGATGGACAGACCCAAATCAAGCAGAGCAATTAGATCGTGTCATCGTGTTCATCTTTGCGAAGCTTTTTCCTATGTCAAATATTGTATTCCTTAGACCATGAGATAATGCAACTCCCTGGTATCAGAAGAAAGCTTTGAGGTCATCAAACGTCATCCTATGTGAGGGTGATCATAAAGGTGTCTCTCAGGTGATCAGAAAGTACCTGTTGGGTTGTATGTATCGAGATGGAATTTGTCCCTCCCGAGTCTGAGAGATATACTTCGGGCCCACTCGGTAATCGATATCAACACTGCTTGCAAGCACGTGGTTAAGGAGTTAATCACAAAGTGATATCGGATTACGGAACGAGTAAAGTACTTGTTGTGAACGAGATTGAACTAGGTATGCCGATACCAACGATCGAATCTCGGGCAAGTAAAATATTGCGTGACGAAGGGAATATATATATATATATATATGGGATTAATTGAATCCTGGCATCGTGGTTCATCTGATATGATCATCGATGAATATGTGGGAGTCAATATGGGTTTCCAGATCCCGTTGTTGATTATTGATAGAAGATCATGTCTGCATATTCTCGAACCCGTAGGGTCACACACTTAACGTGCCTCGACGCTAGGATAGAATGGATAATTGGTTTATGAGTTTTTGTTCGGAGTCTCGGATGAGATACAGGACATCACGAGAGGTTCCATAATGGTCCGGAGAATAAGATTCATATAAAGGAAAGCAGTTTTTGGATTTCGGAATCGTTTCGGAGTATTCGGTATTGTACCGGAAGGTTCTAGAAGCTTCCAGAGTGGGACCAACGTGGCCCCACTTGTCGGAGGCCTGCATGGGACTAAGGGGAGTGCCCTGGACGCATTGGGCCATGGGCACAAGGCCCCATAGGCCCAGCCGGCCAAACCCTAGGGGAAACCCTAGGGAACCCTTCTAGAAGGAGGGGGGAAACTTGCCCCCCACTCCAACCCTTGGGGCCGCCGCCCTAGGGCTTGGAGAGGGGCCAAGGGGGCCGGACAGCCCCCTATATAAGGTAGGAAGGGGTGCACCACTCCCCCCACTCCTTCAACCCTAGCCGCCAATTGCTGCCCTCCTCCTCTCTCTCTCTCTCCCGATTGCGTGTAGGCGTAGCCCTGCTGTAGAAATTCTCCACAATTAGCACCAAGTCGTCGTGCTGCAGATCCAATCTATCTCTCCACCCCACTTGCTGGACCAAGGAAGGAGGAGACGTCGTGGCACCGTACATGTGCATCTCTCGGAGGCGCCGCCACTTGCGGCGTAGGATCGGATCGGATCACGAGGAGGAGACGGCGAGTACGACTACACCAACCACGTTCTGTTGAACGTTTCCGCTGTGTGATTTCTTCAAGGGTATGAAGATCTCATCTCTCTCTCTCGTTGATTGCATCTCCTAGATTAGATCTTGGCTTTCCCGTTCGCATCCATAGAATTTTTTTGATTTACTATGTTGCGAAACCCTTCAGTGGTATCAGAGCTAGATCTATGCGTAGATGTGTTTCACGAGTAGAACGCAACATGCTTGTTGCGGGCGTTGATGTTTATGTTGCAAGCCTCTTGTTGTGTATTTCTTATGACGCGGCATAGTGAGATCGAAGCGGTCCAGGCCAACTTTACGCGACCTCGTTCGCGAGACCGGCTCCGCACTTGACGTGTGGCTTGTTCCACACATGTGGCTGGCACTACTAGGAAATGGCTATAGGTAATCAGCACATCCGTGGCTCACATGGTTGAAGTGCCCCACGGCTAAAACAGGCGTGAATCACCTATGGGCAGTGTCCTACTAGTAACTAGAACAACAGTGGCACACATGATCATAGTGCACCACAGATATGTGTGGGCTAGGGCCCTGCTGGCCGCACGCTAGATATCCGTAGCGCACATAGGGTAGGTGCACTACGCTTGTTAGTGTTATCCGTGGTGCACGTTGGGGGGGTGCTACGCCTAAGTGCATGCCCCTCTGCTCCGTAAAACGGACAGACACATCCGTGGCGCATTATGGCATGTGCGCCACAGATGTTATTAATCCATATGGCGCACTGGGGCCACGTGCGCCACAGATGCGGTGACCCTTTTTTTTGGCAGCTCCACTTTGTGCACATGTGTGATCATCCACCATCCTACACTTCACTTTCCCCTTCTTCTTCCTCCTTAGATCTAGTCGGGATCCTTCTCCTTCCCACCTCAATTTCTCCACTCATTCACCATTTTTAGCATGTAGAACCTGTCTTTGATGTTACATACGTAATAGAGGAAGCTCTCCGGTCTCTGCTTCTCCGGTCTCGCGCGCGCACCTCTCCTTTCCATCTTCTCGCGATCGGTCTCTCATTAGGTAAGTTGTCCATGTAAGGATGTGTTCATGTGTATATGGATGATATGCTCATACATATGTAGATGATCGATGCTCATGATGTGTGTATGGAGAGGATCTCGATGGTCATGTGTGTGTGTGTATATGGAGAGTATCGATGATGCTCATGCATGTGTGTATGGATAGGATAATGATATGTTCATGTGTGTATGGATCGGTCTCTCTCTCTCTTGTGTTTGTGTGTGAACAAGTCACCATTTGTTTTGCCAAAATGTTGATTCATTTACATTTTGGCAAGACTTTGGCATTTCGCAAAGGTCCTAATTTTAGGATAGGTCATGCCGAAATTTTCTATCGACATTGCATGCATGCATTCATTATGTGGTTCTAATAGGCTTCTAATTGTACCGTGTACACAGTGCAGGCAAAAATGGTCCACATAATGAGCGAAGGCATTGTGGCTAGATTTTTGAAATGTGCGACGGCCGACATGATACAAAATAACAAGACGGATATAAGATGTTCGTGCAGAAGATGCAAACTCAACTGGGTGATCGACCCAGATTCCGGGAATCTGCAGGCGCACCTGCTCCGCCATGGTTTCATGGATGGATACACTCGTTGGATAAGCGATGACGAAGACGATGGATACGGTGAAGGTGGGCAACATGACGATGATCATCATCACGGCGAGAACGGGCGAGATGATGAAGAGTCTCCTGGAGATGGTGAAGGTGCGGAAGCAGACCAGGATGATGATGATCTATATGCCGGAGGAGGAGACGACGATGGAACAACGTCAGGCTGGGTGCAGGACCCTTATGTGCAAGAGATGCTTCTCAAGCAGACGAGTAACGCCAGGGCTACCGCTAGAGAGAAAGCCAAGCTTGTGCAACTTGAGAAAGACGTGGTTACTGAAGGGTTTCGCAGCATAGTAAATCAAAATTTTCTACGGAAGCGAACAGAGGGAAAGCCAAGATCTAATCTAGGAGATGCAAACAACGAGAGAGATTGGATTAGATCTTCATACCCTTGAAGATTCGCACAGCAGAACGTTCGTCGGAACGTGGGTGATGTAGTCGTACTCGCTTCTCCTCCTCGCGATCCGATCCGATCTAGCACCACAAGTGGCGGTGCCTCCGTGAGATGCACACGTGCAGCACCTCGACGTCTCCTCCTTCCTCGGACCAGCAAGTAGGGTGGAGAGATAGATTGGATCTACAACACGACGGCGTGGTGTATATGGTGGAGAATTTCTGCAGCAGGGCTTCGCCTACAAACAGTCGGGAGGGAGAGAGGAGGGCAGCAGGGCAACTATGGTTTGGAGGAAGGTGTGTGTGGGGGGGGGAGGGGGCGCACCAGCCCTCTATATATAGAGGGGGGGGGTGCGGCCAGCCCTTGCCCATCCTCCAAGCCTATCTCTAGTTTAAACGATTTAAACTTATCCCTTATCTAGAAACCCTATCTCTAGTTTAAACGAGTTTAAACTTATCTAGGATCGGCTGGGCCCTATGGGGCCTTGTGCCCCTGGACCAATGTGGCCAGGACACTCCCTCATAGGCCCATGCCCCCTCCCGGAAGGTGGGACCACGTTGGCCCCCTTCCGGAAGGTTCTAGAAGCTTCCGGTACAATACCGATTAACCCGGAACAATTCCGAACTCCAAAAACTGCACTGCCTTATATGAATCTTATTCTCCGGACCACTCCGGAACCTCTCGTGATGTCCCGGATCCCATCCGAGACTCCGAACAAAAAATTCATAAACCAAGTATCCAATCTATCCTAGCGTCGAGACACGTTAAGTGTGTGACCCTACGGGTTCGAGAATATGCAGACATGATCTTCTATCAATAATCAACAGCGGGGTCTGGGCACCCATATTGACTCCCACACATTCATCGATGATCATATCGGATGAACCACGATGCCAGGATTCAATCAATCTCATATATATATTCCCTTCGTCTCGCGATATTTTACTTGCCCGAGATTCGATCGTCGGTACCGTCATACCTAGTTCAATCTCGTTCACAGCAAGTACTTTACTCGTTCAGTAATCCGATATCACTTTGTGATTAACTCCTTAACCACATGCTTGCAAGCGGTGTTGATATCGATTACCGAGTGGGCCCGAAGTATATCTCTCCGACTTGGGAGGGACAAATTCCATCTCGATACACACAACCCAACAGATACTTTCCGATCACCTGAGAGACACCTTTATGATCACCCTCTCATAGGATGACGTTTGATGACCTCAAAGCTTTCTTCCGATACCAGGGAGTTGCATTATCTCATGGTCTAAGGAATACAATATTTGACATAAGAAAAGCTTCGCAAAGACGAACACGATGACACGATCTAATTGCTTCGCTTAGTTTGGGTCTGTCCACCATATCATTCTCCCAATGATATGATCTCATTATCAATTGACAACTCATGTCTATGGTTAGGAAACCTTAACCATCATTGATCAATGAGCTAGTCCATAGAGGCGTACTAGGGACACGGTGTTGTTCACAAACCACACAAGTATTAATGTTTCCGCTTAATACAATTCTAGCATGGAATATAAACTTTATCATGAACAATAATTATAATAATAACATCTTTATTATTGCCTCTAGGGCATAATTCCAACAGTCTCCCACTTGCACTAGAGTCAATAATCTAGTTTACATTTGGCAACAATCTTACACCCATGGCACTGAGGTGCTGATCATGTTTTACACGTGGAAGAGGTTTAGTCAATGGATCTGCGACATTCAGATCTGTATGTACTTTGCTGATCTTCAGATCTCCATCTGCTATATAATCTTGGATTATATGAAACTTGCGGTTGATATGATTGGTCTTTGGATGATATCTTGGTTCCTTAGCGAGTGCTATGGCGCCAGTGTTGTCACACAATATCTCTAGTGGGTCCAATGCACTTGGAACCACGCCAAGCTCAGTGATGAAGTTTCTGATCCAAACTCCTTCACTTGATGCTTCTGCAGCAGCCATGTATTCCGCTTCTACTGTAGATCCCGCGATCACGCTTTGTTTGCAGCTTCTCCAGCTCACAGCTCCTCCATTCAAAATATACACGTATCCTGTCTGAGATTTAGAATCATCCTTGTCGGTGTCGAAACTAGCATCGACGTAACCTTTTACGACGAGCTGTTCATCACCCCCATAGACTAAGAACATTTCTTTAGTCCTATTTAGGTATCTTAGGATGTTCTTTACGACTGTCCAGTGTTCCACTCCTGGATCACTTTGATATCTGCTCGTCAAACTAAGAGCATTGGACACATCCGGTCTAGTACACAGCATGGCATACATGATGGAACCTATGGCCGCGGCATAAGGCACTTTTCTCATAGCTTCCCTATCATTTACCGTAGCTGGACACTGAGCCTTGCTCAATATCTTACCTGACAACATAGGCACTGAACCTTTCAATGCCTTATCCATTCTGAACCTTTTCAGAACTTTGTCTAGGTATGTACTCTGGCTTAAAGCTATCAGGCGTCTTTGTCTATCTCTATAGATTTTGATGCCCAATATATAAGCAGCTTCACCTAGGTCTTTCATTGAAAAACACTTGTTCAAATAACTCTTCACATCGTTAAGCATGTTGATGTCATTTCCAATAATCAATATGTCATCCACATATAGTACCAGAAAGGTCACCGAGCTCCCACTCACTTTCTTGTAGATGCAAGCTTCGTAGCAATTTGGAACAAATCCAAAGCTCTTGATCACTTGATCAAAACGAAGGTTCCAACTCCGAGACGCTTGCTTCAGTCCATAAATGGAACTCTGAAGTTTGCATACTTTATCAGCATCCTTAGGATCGACAAAACCTTCGGGTTGCATCATATACAACTCTTCATCAATGTTGCCATTGAGGAAAGCAGTCTTGACATCCATTTGCCATATTTCATAATCATGAAACGCAGCAATTGCTAATAAAACCCGAATGGACTTAAACATCGCTACGGGAGAGAAAGTCTCATCGTAGTCAACACCTTGAACTTGTCGAAAACCTTTCGCAACAAGCCGTGCTTTATAGACGGTAACATTACCATCCGCGTCCGTTTTCTTCTTGAAGATCCATTTGCACTCAACGGCCTTTCGGTCGCTAGGAGGGTCCACCAAAGTCCATACTTGGTTTTCGCTCATGGATCCCAATTCGGATTTCATGGCTTCTAGCCATTTCTCAGAGTCTGGGCTCATCATCGCTTCCTCATAGTTCGTAGGTTCACTGTCTTCTACTAACAAGACAGTCAGGACAGGGTTGTCGTACCACTCAGGAGGGGCACGCGACCTTGTCGACCTGCGACGTTCAGTAGCAGCATCGTCCGAAGCTTCATGATCCTTGTCATTTGCTTCCTCTATTGTTGGCGCAGGCGGCACTGGAACAATTTCAGGTGCTGCGCTACTCTCCAATTCAAGAGAAGGTTCAATAACCTCGTCTAGCTCTACTTTCCTCCCACTCACCTCTTTCGAGAGAAACTCCTTCTCAAGAAAGGAACCGTTCTTTGCGACAAACACTTTGCCTTCGGTTCTGTGATAGAAGGTATACCCAATAGTTTCCTTAGGGTATCCTATGAAGACGCATTTCTCCGCTTTGGGTTCGAGCTTGTCCGGCATCAACTTCTTGACGTAAGCTTCGCATCCCCAAACTTTAAGAAACGACAACTTAGGTTTAGCACCAAACCACAGTTCATACGGTGTCGTCTCAACGGATTTAGATGGAGCCCTATTTAAAGTGAATGCAGCGGTTTCTAATGCATAACCCCAAAATGATAACGGCAAATCAGTAAGAGACATCATCGATCGTACCATATCTAATAGGGTTCGATTCCGGCGTTCAGACACACCATTGCGCTGTGGTGTTCCGGGTGGCGTGAGTTGTGAAACGATTCCACTTGCTTTGAGATGCGTGAGAAAATCATAACTCAAATATTCTCTCCCACGATCGGATCGTAGAAACTTAATCTTTCTGTTATGATGGTTCTCCACTTCATTCTGAAATTCTTTGAACTTTTCAAACGTTTCAGATTTATGTTTCATTAAATAGATATACCCATATCTACTTAAGTCATCGGTAAAAGTGAGAAAATAGCGATATCCACCGCGCGTCGAAACACTCATCGGTCCGCATACATCGGTATGTATGATTTCCAACAAGTCCGTTGCTCGCTCCATCATACCGGAGAACGGGGTTTTGATCATCTTGCCCATGAGGCATGGTTCGCATGTGTCAAATGATTCAAAATCAAGAGACTCCAAAAGTCCATCAGAATGGAGTTTCTTCATGCGCTTTACACCAATATGACCTAGACGACAGTGCCACAAATAAGTAGTATTATCACTATCTACTTTGCATCTCTTAGCCTCAATGTTATGGATGTGTGTTTCATCCCTTTCGAGATTTAGAAGAAATAAACCATTCACAAGGGGTGCATGACCATAAAAGATGTTACTCATATAAATAGAACAACCATTATTCTCCGATTTAAATGAATAACCGTCTTGCAATAAACACGATCCAGAAATAATGTTCATGCTCAACGCAGGCACATAATAACATTTATTAAGGTTTAAAACTAATCCCGAATGTAAAACTAAGGAGAGTGTGCCGACGGCCATCACATCAACTCTTGATCCGTTGCCAACGCGCATCGTCACCTCATCCCTCGTAAGCCGCCGTCTATTCCGTAGCTCCTGTTTCGAGTTACAAATATTAGCAACTGAACCAGTATCAAATACCCAGGCACTACAACGAGGGCTAGTGAGGAAAACATCAATAACATGTATATCAAATATACCTTTGATGGTGCCAGCCTTCTTGTCCGCTAAGTACTTCGGACAGTTGCGCTTCTAGTGACCCTTGTCCTTGCAATAGAAGCACTCAGTGTCCAGCTTGGGACCAGACTTGAGCTTCTTCTCAGCAGGGGCAACGCGCTTGCCGCCGCCCTTCTTGAAGGGCTTCTTTGCTCCCTTACCTTTCTTAGAGGAGGGCTTGTTGACCATCAACACATGATTATCCTTCTTGATGTCCACCTCCGCAGCCTTCAGCTTTGCGAAGAGCTCGGTGATCGTATCAGTGGAACCAATCTGATTATGAGTCACTACAAAACTTTTGTAGCTGGGAGGGAGTGATTGCAGAACCCTGTCAATATTGAGCTCCTCTGGAATCTTGCAGTCCAGTTGCTCAAGGCGTTGAGTGTAGCCCGACATCTTAATGGCGTGCTCACTAACGGAACTCCCTTCCTCCATCTTGCAGTTAAAGAACTTCTCGGAGATCTCATATCTCTCAGAACGGGCCTGAGTCTGAAACATGGTTTTCAACTCTTCGAGAATCTCAAAGGGCCCGGGATAGTTTTCAAAATGATTTTGAAGATCCGGTTCCATAGCAAACAACATGGTGCTCTTAATCACACCATAATCATCTTTGCGCGACTGATAGACAGCTTTCTCATCAGCCGGCGCAGTTGCAGCAGGGGGGTTACCTAACGCTTTCTCAAGGACATAGTCCTTTTGTCCGCCAGACAGAATGATTCTTAGATTGCAGAACCAGTTGGTGAAGTTAGACCCATTGTTTCTAAGCTTTTCTTTCTCAGCAAAAACGTTGAAGTTGAAGTTGGACTTGGCCATGTGATCTACAGTATTTGCAAGTACAAATTAGACTATGTTCATGATAAATAGTTCAACTTAATCAAATTACTAGATGAACTCCCACTAAATTCAACATCCCTCAAGTTGTTTAGTGGACACGATCCAAATTCACCACACCTAATCCGATCTTCACGAGAAGAGATGTGGTTTCAATGGTGGACAACGAAGTGTCGATCATATCATTCATATGACTCGTGCTTAACCTTTCGGTTCATGTGTTCCGAGGCCATGTCTGTACATGCTAGGCTCGTCAAGTTAGACCCAAGTATTTCCGCGTGTGCAAAACTGGCTTGCACCCGTTGTATGTGAGCGTAGAGTCTATAGCACCCGATCATCACGTGATGCTTGGACACGACGAACTTTCGCAACGGTGCATACTCGGGGAGAACACAGTTTTTATCTTGATCTTTAAGTGAGGAATCATCTTATAATGCTACCGTCGCGATCTAAGCATAATAAGATACATAAAAGGATAAACATCACATGCATATAACTTTATGTGACATGGTATAGCCAATCTTCGCGCAATGATCTCCATCTTGTGCGTTCCGGCATGATCTCCATCACTTCACCATGATTGCCTCCACCACGAATAGCAACTACAACTATTGCTAACTACTTAGTGATAAAGTAAAGCTATTACATGGCGTATAAGAAGTTGACTCGCAGGTCATACACAATTATAAAGACAACCATATGGCTCCTGCCGGTTGTGTACTCATCGACATGCAAGTCGTGAAACATTACAAAACATGATCATCGCATACAATATACACATCACATCTTGGGCCATACCATATCACAGAAAACACTCCCTGCAAAAACAAGTTAGACGCTTCTACTTTGTTGTTGCATGTTTTACGTGGCTTATGGGAGTAATGCTAAGAATGATTCTTACCTACGGAAAGCCACAATGGTGATATTATGGTTGCCAAACTCCGGTGTTAATCCCATGACAACTATAGTGAGAGAAACTGACATCCACCAGCCGCATGTGTGGAACAAGCCACACGTCAAGTGCGGAGCCGGTCTCGCGAACGACGTCGCGTAAGGTTGGCCTGGACCGCTTCAATCTCACTATCCCGCGCCATAAGAAGAACACAAACAAGAGGCTTGCAACAGAAAACATCAACGCCTGCAACAACCATGTTGCGTTCTACTCGTGAAACACATCTACGCATAGATCTAGCTCTGATACCACTGAAGGGTTTCGCAGCATAGTAAATCAAAATTTTCTACGGAAGCGAACAGAGGGAAAGCCAAGATCTAATCTAGGAGATGCAAACAACGAGAGAGATTGGATTAGATCTTCATACCCTTGAAGATTCGCACAGCGGAACGTTCGTCGGAACGTGGGTGATGTAGTCGTACTCGCTTCTCCTCCTCGCGATCCGATCCGATCTAGCACCACAAGTGGCGGTGCCTCCGTGAGATGCACACGTGTAGCACCTCGACGTCTCCTCCTTCCTCGGACCAGCAAGTAGGGTGGAGAGATAGATTGGATCTACAACACGACGGCGTGGTGTATATGGTGGAGAATTTCTGCAGCAGGGCTTCGCCTACAAACAGTCGGGAGGGAGAGAGGAGGGCAGCAGGGCAACTATGGTTTGGAGGAAGGTGTGTGTGGGGGGGGGGGGAGGGGGCGCACCAGCCCTCTATATATAGAGGGGGGGTGCGGCCAGCCCTTGCCCATCCTCCAAGCCTATCTCTAGTTTAAACGATTTAAACTTATCCCTTATCTAGAAACCCTATCTCTAGTTTAAACGAGTTTAAACTTATCTAGGATCGGCTGGGCCCTATGGGGCCTTGTGCCCCTGGACCAATGCGGCCAGGACACTCCCTCATAGTCCCATGCCCCCTCCCGGAAGGTGGGACCACGTTGGCCCCCTTCCGGAAGGTTCTAGAAGCTTCCGGTACAATACCGATTAACCCGGAACAATTCCGAACTCCAAAAACTGCACTGCCTTATATGAATCTTATTCTCCGGAGCACTCCGGAACCTCTCGTGATGTCCCGGATCCCATCTGAGACTCCGAACAAAAAATTCATAAATCAAGTATCCAATCTATCCTAGCGTCGAGACACGTTAAGTGTGTGACCCTGCGGGTTCGAGAATATGCAGACATGATCTTCTATCAATAATCAACAGCGGGGTCTGGGCACCCATATTGACTCCCACACATTCATCGATGATCATATCGGATGAACCACGATGCCAGGATTCAATCAATCCCATATATATATTCCCTTCGTCTCGTGATATTTTACTTGCCCGAGATTCGATCGTCGGTACCGTCATACCTAGTTCAATCTCGTTCACAGCAAGTACTTTACTCGTTCCGTAATCCGATATCACTTTGTGATTAACTCCTTAACCACATGCTTGCAAGCGGTGTTGATATCGATTACCGAGTGGGCCTGAAGTATATCTCTCCGACTTGGGAGGGACAAATTCCATCTCGATACACACAACCCAACAGATACTTTCCGATCACCTGAGAGACACCTTTATGATCACCCTCTCATAGGATGACGTTTGATGACCTCAAAGCTTTCTTCCGATACCAGGGAGTTGCATTATCTCATGGTCTAAGGAATACAATATTTGACATAAGAAAAGCTTCGCAAAGACGAACACGATGACACGATCTAATTGCTTCGCTTAGTTTGGGTCTGTCCACCATATCATTCTCCCAATGATATGATCTCATTATCAATTGACAACTCATGTCTATGGTTAGGAAACCTTAACCATCATTGATCAATGAGCTAGTCCATAGAGGCGTACTAGGGACACGGTGTTGTTCACAAACCACACAAGTATTAATGTTTCCGCTTAATACAATTCTAGCATGGAATATAAACTTTATCATGAACAAGAATTATAATAATAACATCTTTATTATTGCCTCTAGGGCATAATTCCAACAGTTACTCCATTGTATGAAGGATGCAGGCCCGATGATACTCGGTTGAATGTAACGCTCAAGGCTATGGAGATGAAGGCAAAACACAAATTGAGCAACGCAAGCTTCGACGATATGATGGCATTCTGGCACGATCGTCTCCCGGAGGGGAACACATGTCCAACTAGTATCGAGGACGCCAAGAAAATCGTCTGTCCTCTTGATCTACCGCATGTTAGATATCACGTATGCATCAACGATTGCATCATTTATAGGGGCAAGGACGCGGAGAAAACCACATGTACGGTGTGCGGCGTGAGTCGATACAAGAAAGGGAAGAAAGCACCTCGAAAAGTGGTATGGTACTTTCCTATCACTCCTTGTCTGCAGCGCTATTTCGCGGACCCTAAGGAAGCGAAGCTCATGCGATGGCATGCGGAAAGGAAGAAGCCAGGAGATGACGATGATGACCCCGAAAAGGATGAGCTGCTGACGCACCCTTCAGATGCTAGCCAGTGGAAAGCATTGGACCTCGAATTCCCAGAATTCGGTGGAAATTCGAGGTACATCAGGCTTGGTGCGAGCACCGATGGACTCAATCCGTTCGGTAGCCAGAGCAGCACGCACTGCACTTGGCCCGTGTTTGTATGGATGTACAACCTCCCTCCATGGTTGTGCATGAAGAAGAAGTACATACAAATGAGTATACTAATTCAAGGGCCAAAACAACCTGGTACCGACATCAATCTGTATCTCGGGCTGTTGAAAGAGGAGCTAGCCACGTTATGGGAATCTGGAGCCAATACTTACGACGCCGTTGCACAAGATTATTTCACTATGAGAGCCGCATTGGTCACTACAGTGCAAGACTATCCAGGTTGCGGGTATATCTCGGGGCAGGTTATCCAAGGATTCTACGCATGCGTTAGGTGCATGGATAACACAAGCTATCTCCAACTAGAGAAAGATCCAGGGTCTTCGAAAACCGTGTTCATGGCGCACCGGAGGTGGCTCGGCAAGAATGATCCATGGAGAAAACATGGAGACCTGTTCGATGGAAAATCCGAGACCCGAGGAATCCCAGAGCGTAGGAGCAGCAAAGAAGTGGAAGAGTTGCTGAAAAACTAGAAAGATTGTCCTAAGCCTGGAAAGAAGCGAAAGAGGCAGCAAGACAAGCTGCTGATGAAGGTATGGAAAACAAGGTCTGTTTTCTAGGAGTTGCCATACTGGAAGTTTCTCCGCACGCCTCATAGCCTCGACATCATGCATATCACAAAAAATGTGTGAGAGAGTCTGGTCACCACCATAATCAACATGCCAGATAGGACGAAAGATGGTCCGAAAGCAAGGCACGACCTGATATGCTTGGGTATCTGGAAGGAGCTTCACGGAGGACGCACTACTCCTGATGATCAGGAAGATGACGATGATCATGAGTCGGAGACGACACAAGGTCGTCGGAAGGGTAAAAAGTTCAAGAAGAACGAATATTACTGCCCTCCTTCTTGCTTCACTCTAAGCCAGGATGAGATCAAACAGTTTTTCAAGTGCCTTCTAGGAGTCAAATTTCCTTACGGCTACGCGGGCAAGATAAGCAGATACCTAGACGAGGCGAAGCAGAGGTTCAGTGGCATGAAGTCTCACGACTGTGTCATGCTAATAACGCATGTACTTCCGGTTGCACTAAGAGGGATAATGGACGAGCACGTCCGTGAAACGTTATTTGGCCTCTGCAAGTTTTTCGATGTCATCTCTAGGAAGTCGATTGGCGTGAATCAGCTCAGGAGGCTACAGGAGGAGATAGTGGTGATACTATGCGAGCTTGAGGTCTACTTCCCACCCGCATTCTTCGACATTATGGTGCATCTGCTGGTCCATGTCGTGGAGGACATCGTCCAACTCGGGCCGATGTTACCCCGCAGCATGATGGCGTTCGAAAGGATGAACGGACACATCAAAGGATACGTTCGCAACAGGTCCCATCCACATGGAAGCATAGCCAAGGGCTTTCTGGCCGAAGAGTGCATCTCTTTCTGCACGAATTATCTATACATCGAGAACCATGTCGGTCTTCCCGTCAACAGGCACCTTGGCAAGCTCGATGGATCTGGTCACCGAGAGGGTCGTCGCATACTGCATGTAGACTTCGATTTTCGACGCGCAGACTTTGATCGAGCAAACCTCGCCACGCTATAGCATTTAGAACTGGTCGATCCTTGGGTACAGAAGCACAAAAGGTTGATCGAGAAGAAGTACAGTGACCGGGGCATACAGAGGACGCAGGGAGAAATAATCAAAGAGCACAACTCAGATTTCACGCGTTGGTTTAGGCGGATGCTCCTTGATAATCCCCCCGCGATCGCATTATTCTGACACGGAAAAGATCATATTCACATTGACGCAGGGACCGATGCAAAACCTGGTGACCTATCAGGCATATGATATCAACGGCTACACATTCTACATGGAGGAAAAGGACAACAAGTGTGATTATCAGAACCCAGGCGTAACGTCGAAATTCTACACCGATGACAACGTAAAGGAAAGATTCTACGGAAGAATCGAGGAGATCTGGGAGCTCGAATACTATGGAGAAAAGGTGCCAATGTTCCATGTCAGATGGGCAAAGAGCGTCGAAAGAGAAGACCGGTATTTCACAATCATGGTTATACCCGAAGCAGCCAAATCCAAGGCCGCTGGTGCGAACGTGGCCGCAAAAAATGAACCGTGGGTACTGGCTACCAAAGTGGACAAATGTTTTTCATTACCGACCCGACAAAGCCTAGCCGTGTTGTCGTGAGGAGAGGAAAAAGAAACATCATCGGAATGGATGGAGTCGCCAACGAGCAAGACTTCGACCAGTACGGCGATCCAAAGATTGAAGATGATGAAGACTACGATGCAGCAACATACATCACAAGAATAAAAATGACAACCCTACCCAAAAAAGGTAGCCCATTCGAAAGAAGAAACATTAAAGTGTCGGGGCTAAATTATTCAACCGCGACAAAGAAAGGAAAAAAGATTGTAAAACGCTAGCTCAAAAAATATTGTTCAACGGCGCCACGTCCTCCTCCATCTCAGACACCATCTCAATCAAGCCCGACCCCGAGCCCTATGCCGCCGCGCTCTTGATCCGTCGCCGTGCTCTCGATCCGCCGCTTCGCCAGCCGCCGTCGCTCGGGAAGGAGGCCGTGGAGTAGGAGGAGGCCGTGGAGGAGGAGCAGGAGGAGGCCCACCACCGCTCGAGGAGGAGGCCCGCGCGCCAGCCATCGTCGTCCGCCCGCCCGCCATCGTCGTCCTCATCTCAGAGGTGAGCGTCGCCCCTCCCCTCTCTCCCTCTCCCCATCTCTCCCTCTCTCTCCCTCTCTCCCCTCTCTCTGCAGGCCATGGTTAGGGTTCAGAGAAGTGAACTATTATCGTAGCATTTGCTCCTATTCAGATTAGGGTTCATATTAGGCCAAGTTTAGATTAGGGTTCATTATCGTAGCATTTGCTCCTATTGAATGGGTTCAGATTAGGGTTCAGATTGTGCTGTCAACTTGAAAATTCCATGCAAACTGCAGTAAAAAGATCAAACATTGTCGTTCACCAAGCCCAAGCCAAGGGAAAATATGGTAATTAACTCAAATACTATCAATTGCAGCACTGAGTTACTACATATTTCCTCATTATCCTCGTTGTATGCAATCATGTATTGGTCCTCTACTTGCAACATAATTAGCCAACAGAATGCACCTATAAATTATTATGTGGTTAACTCAACAGTATGCGGCTCCTACCAGAGTAAATGGACCCCCAACTACCAACGTTCATCATGCTACCTGTGTCTGGAACCATAAAGGAATATCAAATGACAATAGAATAATGCGTCAATGAATAATTTAACTGAACAATATACAACAGAAGTGTATTTAGGAACTAGAGAATAGTATAAATGGATTTCATAGCTTACTCCTATTGAATAGTCCTTCCCACTGGAAACATTTCAATTGGAAACTCTCCCACTGTTTTGCCCAAAAAAAGCTAGATTGGTGCTTCGTGAATCCAGATGATAAATGTAAGTGCCCATTGATTGATGTGGCTGGGCATGCTAGTTGATGCATTCTTAAGCAATGTGTTTTCTACCTAGATGTTTTTGTGGTGAGTTTTTATGAATCACTCAATATACTTATTTTTATTGCTTTAAACATAAGATAAAACCACTAAAGCTAAGCAAATTATTGCAATATGGGTGGTTCTTAGTGGTGCCTTAAGACCACTAAAGCTAAGCAGATTACTAGTTCATATTCCTAGCAAACAGAGAGCTCGTAGGTTTAGGCTTGTAGGTTTAGGCTTGATTTTTTAGCAAACAGAGAGCAATATGATCCTGGTTTGTGACCTCCTGGTGATGGTTTTAGTGTTGAATGGTATCCACACATATATAGCTCAAACAATGTGTATATACTTGTATTTGCTTGTTGATGACAGGTGCTATAATCTGCATGTATTTGCTTGATGTCATCAATGACAGGTGATATAATCTGTGGTGATATAATTGTAGCACTTGAAATTGTGCTTGTGCTTGTATGAAGCACTTTATTATGTCGTGTATGCAGGTTCTTGTATGAAATGAGTCCCGATTTTTGCCGGAATGTTGATTAACTTCCGTTTCGGCAGAAATCGGGCACTCCTAGTTTAAGAAAATTAGCAAAGGTCATGCCGGATTTTTCCGTGCATTTAACCAATTATTTGTTTTTTATTAGTGCAAAGATGTGTGACAACGACGAGGCTGGATGTTCTAAGCGCATCAGCGCTGAAGGAGAACTCAGACCTCCGAATAAACAATTGACATTCTGGGAGGCGGCCCAGCGGCTAGAAGACGATGAAGAATACCATCCTTCGGAGAGCGAGGATGATGAGATGAAAGACGCGGAGGAAGAAGCCGAAGGAACAGCGGGTGATGAAACCACTGATGGCGGCGAGGGCACAGGGAGTGGTAGCAATCCTCCTAAGAAGAAGAAGAAGCCGAAGGAACGGCGCCCGAACACGGTCGACACCGTCAGGGAGGAAATTACCGAAGTGAGCCCATCAGGGGTTCCTTTGCAGCCCGCCCTTGTCGTCAAAGGGTACGGTGGGCAAGTGGAGGCGATCACCCGGACAACCATCTCGATCAACACCGAGAATCTCTGGCATAAAGATAATGGCCACTTGCGCACACTCCTCTTCGAGAAGCTGCACGCAAGATACAAGTTCCCCGTTAAGTATCAGAACACAAATTATCATGGGAACGAAGTAAACAAATCCGCCCTCACAAAGATGAGCACCGCCCCGGCCAGCTGGAGAACCCGGATAAAGAAGAAGATCTATAAAGAAGGCAAAAGTCTCGAGGAGATCCAGAAGATTGACCCGTAGATCACCGAAGATTAGTTCCGGGAGTTCAAGGAGAGGTGTGAATCCGAAAGAGCCCTGGCCAATAGTAATTGGGGAAAGGTGCTGTAGGCGATGAATATAGGTCATCACCATCTCGGATCTGGTGGATACAGAACCGCGGAGGCCAAATGGAATAAGGAGGACGAAGAGTATAGATCCAAGGGGATAGAAAACCCCTTTGCAAAATTCGAACCCGGGCAGGTTCGAAACTTCATCAGGGCCCGTTACCATGTGGACCCAAAAACCAAACAACTCACCGCGGATCCTACGGTGAAGGAATTCAAGGAAATTGTGGTAAGTAATCTAATTATCACGGATCAACTCGATTGCATTCTAATCAATGATCTAAATGATCCACTGTTACTTCTTCTGTAGGAGGAGGAAATTGTTTCTAGTCATGGATCCCAGGGTTCCTCATCCCAGGGGTCGACGGCGGCCACCCGGTGGGATAACCCTTTTAACAGGGCAATGAACCGGGCGAAGAAAATAGAGTCGGTAACGAAGAAGTCATCGTCGGCTGGCCGTTTGGCCGGCCTCGGGGGTAAGAATTGGGTGGATCATTTTGGTCCACCGCCAAGGACGCATGTGGCTCCGTCGGGAAGGATCGAGGAGGAAAACCGCGAGGTTCAAGAACTTAAGAAACAAGTGGCGCAGATCCCGCAGATCGTCCAAGACAACCTGGCAATCACCCTCACGTCCTTCCTGCCTACCTTGGTGGAGTCAATAGAGAACTGGAGTGCGGGTGGTCAAGTAGGGCCGTGCCCGATTCCAAGCATGGTCAGCAGCCACTCGAACAACGCGGCGCCGATGAATCAGGCGAACTACATGTTCGTGACTCCGCCCGCTAGCACCACGGTGCCGCGAGTGTTGGTGACTCCTCCTGCGATCACCGCGGCGCCGAAGTACATGTTGGTGGCCCCCCTGCCATCGTCGCGGCGGCACCGGAGCTCCAAGCACCCGGCGGTAGGGAGAATACATCGGCGGCCAGCACCGCACCATCAAGCAGCCCTTCCGTCTCTTGCACGCCCGTCGCCGTATGCGGTGCCTTGACATTAGCCGATCTCGACGCCATCACGGTAAACAAATTGCTTTACCGCCTTTCACGCCATCTATTACTCTTATGGCCTCTCTGACGACGCCGTACATGTTTTCCGCAGACGGATGTTCCTTGCACTCTCTTATGCTACGTGAACAACGAGCTGAGGGATGTTGCCAAGGGTACCATCGTTCAACCCTTGCAGCGCATGTTCCACTCAAGTCCGATGCCAGATAGCGTGCACAGGGTTAAAATGAGTCGGGTGCTAAGGGGCTGCGATGACCTGGAACCTCCCATTCAACCCCAGGAGCGGATGAAGAAGAGCCGGCTGTCCTCAGAAGTTGCTTCGGCTTATTCTTGCAATGGCCAAAGAGCATGATCCGTTTGGGTACGGCGGGGGACATCACGCCACAGACAACAGCACCGCCTGTCGTGCCAACGACAAGCGGTGGCAAGGCCCCCTTACCGCCCTCGCCGTCACCTCCACGCGGTGGGTCGGATGATCATGTTGATGATATGCACATGGCGTAGGATCCGGCCGAGGACGACGAAGACTAGAATGATCACTTCTTCAACACTCAGTTTAGCAACGAAGACCTAGCTGGTGGCCCCATAGAGAAAGCCACTATCACCAAGCGTCTGTTTGGTTCTCAGGAGACGCCTCCAGCTTGCGCCTTTACAAAGCCAGCTGATACAACCAACTGGCCCTTTATTCTAAGCCCTGACACACTACATAGGGCGGCCGGTGCTCAGATTGCGGTGCCTGCCCGCTCTCTAAAAGGAAAAAAGGGCAGGAAAAGAAAATCTAGCAGCTCGAGCCAGTCGGTGGCGTCAACAACTGCGAATCTGATCAGGTTTCGGGATGGGCCACCAAGACCCGAGGGTATTATGTGGAGGATTCATGTGGCGAGTGAGCCCATGCTACCTAATAATTTGCGGAGGCTCGCCAGTTCGGAACTGTAGAGTGTGCATGACGGCGTGCTGAGGATAGAGAGACGCCTTCTATCGGAGAAAGATCCCTCGCACCCGGTATTCGTGGTTAAGGTGCCACCAGGCTTGGGCTTCGTCGATAATGCCCCTATGGATCTGTTCTTCCTGCGGTTCGACGACATCTTCAATATGTTCCACCTATACCTGCTGCACTATACCATGGTCCGCCTGTTTTCTCTTAGCCTGGCCATGCAGATCATTAGAGAGAACAACTAGGCATCGCTATAGTGGACCCCTACTACATGCGTGACGACTGCTTGGGTTCCCCCGCCGAACGACATATCGTGGCCTCGTACCTAAAAAGAATCCTCATGGCGAACAAGACAAAGGAATACATTCTCGTGCCTTACTTTTCCGAGTAAGTCGTTATTCACTCTCCACCGTCGATTGGCTTTATTAGATTATCATCATTCTTTTTCCAACTCATTCCATTTGATTTTTTTGCTCAGAGATGAACACTCCACGCTCATCTCCTTATCGCCGAAGCATTCCCACGCCACGTATTTCGACTCGGGGAGTCTAGAAAAGAACAAAAACTACGTTAAGATCAAGGAAGTTCTAGATGATGCTCTCACTGGCTATGCCTCGACGGAAGGCACCACCTTCGTGCGTACGAAGTTCAAGTTCGGCAGGCACGTCTTCAACCACGTAACGGAGTTCCCCTACATGAAGCAGCCGGAAAACAGTAAGAAGGAAGCCTACTACGCACTCCATCACATGAGGGCGTTCCTACTTGACCATCAGAATTCTACGCTGCCAGATCATCTCAAACAGTGGGCCGAAGCAAAGGCCAAGATCACTGATTCAGATATTAGACAAGAGATGTATCGCATCCAGCAACAGTTGGGGCAATCATCTTTCGTGATGTCATGACTCCGGGGGGATCTTCTACGGAGGAAATATCCCGAATAACCGTGACATAGAAGATCGCCTAGAGATGCAGGGTGACTATAGGAAGTTCATGACGAGACAAGGCGTCCTCCCTTCCCTAAGACGAGCCAGAAGGCTTGATGTTGGCCTAGTTGTAGTTACAAACTATAGATGACCTTTGTGTGTGTGTGGACAAGTGTACATGCTACTATACTTATCTTATTAGGTTTATGAATCATTGCTTACTTCTTTTGCTTATTATTATTATATATCAATCAATGCTTGGTTTTTTTGCTTACTCTTTGGTCCTTTGCTCACTTTGGTCCTTCTTTTTTCCTTACTCTTTTTTCGAGAATAATGCCGATGATTGAAATGTCGTGGCACACTATATATGTGAATGTGCTACGACGGGATTGTGAGCCTTGTGATATGCACAAGTCCAGGTCTTGTGCATCCTACTTGGCTCACGGTTTCGTCGTAGCATATTCCTGTGTCCAACGACCTATGTATATATATGAGGCAGTGTTTTTGATTTACTTTGGTCTTTTTCGAGAATAATGCCAATGATTGAAATGTCGTGGCACAATATATATGTGAATGTGCTACGACGGGATTGTGAGCCTTGTGATATGCACAAGTCCAGGTCTTGTGCATCCTACTTGGCTCACGGTTCCATCGTAGCATATTCCTGTGTCCAACGACCTATGCATATATATGAGGCATTCTTTTCGAGTTACTTTGGTCTTTTTTCGAGAATAATGCCAATGATTGAAATGTCGTGGCACACTATATATGTGAATATGCTACGACGGGATAGTTAGCCTTGTGATATGCACAGGTCCAGGTGTTGTGCATCCTACTTGGCTAACTGTTCCGTCGTAGCATATTCCTGTGTCCAACGACCTAGCTAGTTATATATGAGGCATTGTTTTTGAGTTACTTTGGTATTTTTCGAGAATAATGCCGATGATTGAAATGTCGTGGCACACTATATATGTGAATGTGCTGCTATGGGATTGTCCGCCTTGTGCTATGCACAGGTCCAGGTGTTGTGCATCCTACTTGGCGGATAGTTCCATTGTAGCATATTCCTGTGTCGAACAACCTAGTTATATATGAGGCATGCTTTTTGAGTTTGGTCTTTTTGATTTAGGAGTACTTTCTATAAGTGTATCTTCATATGCGACTTTAATTATATATGTTTTTTTCAATCATCGGTTAATTATTATTGTCAACTTGTAGATGACGTGGTACGTCGTGTACAAGAGACGGGTTCCCGGAGTCTACGATGATTGGGAAGACTGCCGGAGACAGGTGCACCATTTCAGCAGCAATAGCTACAAAGAGTACAACACTATGGCGGAGGCGGAAGCTAGATACATGCGCTATCTAGCGGGAGTTAGGACGAGGAACCGGATGATGATCTACACCTTCGTCGCGGTGATCATGCTTATCTTCTTTGGTTGTTTATCCCGCGTTTGTGTCTAGCTAGTTTAGATGTCTAGGCGAGCTTCCGAGCTCTAACTTGTTCGATCGACACATGTATTCGCATGTCACCAACTACTTTGTAACTTGATCGAAACAATGTATAACTTATGTATTCATGTATGAGACTTATCTATATGTATTTGTTTCAATCTTGTTTTGCGAATTGTGTATTTATATATATAACTGTATATCTTATATCTAAAGCGCACCTGTGCAGCTTAGTGGCGCACTGCAACGTGTGCCATAGAAGATCCAAGGTGTAGCGCACCTGCCAACATATCTGTGGCGCACTAGCAGGTGCGCTACGCCTATCTCGACATAACCGTGACACACCAGGCAGTGTTCCACGGCTAGGAGATAGCCGTAGCGCAAGGCCCGTGGCACACCACTAGTGCGCCACGGATGGGCCTTTTAGGTGCGCCGCAGACGACCGTTTTCCTAGTAGTGTGGTGGATGCCAGTTTCTCTCACTATAGTAGTCATGAGATTTACACCGGATGTTGGCAACCATAATATCACCGTTGTGGCTTTCCGTAGGTAAGAATCGTTCTTAGCTTGTTACTCCCATAAGCCACGTAAAACATGCAACAACAAAGTAGAGGCGTCTACCTTGTTTTTGCAGGGAGTGTTTTGTGATATGGTATGGCCCAAGACATGATGTGTATGATGTATGCGATGATCATGTTTTGTAATATTTCACGACTTGCATGTCGATGAGTACACAACCGGAAGGAGCCATATGGTTGTCTTTATAATTGTGTATGACATGTGTGTCAACTTCTTATACGCCATGTAATAGCTTTACTTTATCGCTAAGTAGTTAGCAATAGTTGTAGTTGTTGTTCGTAGTGGAGGCAATCGTGGTGGAATGATGGAGATCATGCTGGCACGCACAAGATGGAGATCATTGCGCGGAGATTGGCTATACCATGTCACATAAGATTATATGCATGTGATGTTTATCCATTTATGTATCTTATTATGCTTAGATCACGACAGTAGCATTATAAGATGATTCCTCACTTAAAGATCAAGATAAAATTATGTTCTCCCCATGTATGCACCGTTGCGAAAGTTCGTCGTGTTCAAGCACCTCGTGATGATCGGGTGCTATAAACTCTACATTCACATACAACGGGTGCAAACCAGTTTTGCACACGCGAAAATACTTGGGTTTGACTTGACGAGCTTAGCATGTACAAACATGGCCTCGGAACACACGAACCGAAAGGTTAAGCATGAGTCATATGAATGATATGATCGACACTTTGTTGTCCACCATTGAAACCACATCTCTTCTCGTGAAGATCGGATTAGGTGTGGTGAATTTGGATCGTGTTCACTAAACAACTTGAGGGATGTTGAATTTAGTGGGAGTTCATCTAGTAATTTGATTAAGTTGAACTAGTTATCATGAACATAGTCTAAATTGTACTTGCAAATTTTGTAGATCAAATGGCTAAGTCCAACTTCAACTTCAACGTTTTTGCTAAGAAAGAAAAGCTTAAGAACAATGGGTCTAACTTCACCAACTGGTTCGCAATCTGAGAATCATTCTCACTGGCGGACAAAAGGACTATGTCCTTGAGAAAGCGCTAGGTGACGCCCCTGCCATTGATGCGCCGGCTGGTGAAAAAGCTGTTTATCAGTCGTGCAAAGATGATTATGGAGTGATTAAGAGTACCATGTTGTTTGCTATGGAACAAGACCTTCAAAATCGTTTTGAGGAGTTCGTCGGGCCCTTTGAGATACTTGAGGAACTAAAAACCATGTTTTAGACTCAGGCCCGTTCTGAGAGATATGAGATCTCTGAGAAGTTCTTTAACTGCAAGATCGAGGTAGGAAGTTTCGTTAGTGAGCATGCCATTAAGATGTCGGGCTACACTCAACGTCTTGAGCAACTGGACTGCAAGATTCCAGAAGAGCTCAAGATTGACAGAGTTCTACAGTCACTCCCTTCTAGCTACAAAGGTTTTGTAGTTACTCACAATCAGATTGGTTCCACTGATACGATCACTGATCTCTTCGCTAAGCTGAAAGCTGCGGAGGTGGATATCAAGAAATATAATCATGTGTTGATGGTCAACAAGACCCCTAGCTTTAAGAAAGGTAAGGGTGCAAAGAAATCCTTCAAGAAAGGTAGTGGCAAGCGTGTTGCCCCTGCTGAGAAGAAGCTCAAGTCTGGACCTAAGCTGGACACTAAGTGCTTCTATTGCAAGGACAAGGGTCACTGGAAGCGCAACTGTCCAAAGTACTTAGCGGACAAGAAGGCTGGCACCATTATAGGTATATTTGATATACATGTTAGTGATGTTTACCTTACTAGCGCTCGTTGTAGTGCCTGGGTATTTGATACTGGTTCAGTTGCTAATATTTGTAACTCGAAACAGGAGCTACGGAATAGACGGCGGCTAGCAAGGGATGAGGTGATGATGCGCGTTGGCAATGGGTCAAGAGTTGATGTGATGGTCGTCGGCACGCTCTCCTTAGTTTTACCTTCGAGATTAGTTTTAAACCTTAATAAGTGTTATTATGTGCCTGCGTTGAGCATGAACATTATATCTGGATCGTGTTTATTGCAAGACGGTTATTTATTTAAATCGGAGAATAATGGTTGTTCTATTTATATGAATAACATCTTTTAAGGTCATGCACCTGCTGTGAATGGTTTATTTCTTCTGAATCTCGAAAGCAATGAAGCACACATCCATAACATTGAGGCTAAGAGATGCAAAGTAGATAGTGATAATTCAACTTATTTGTGGCACTGCCGTCTAGGTCATATTGGTGTAAAACGCATGAAGAAACTCCATTCTGATGGACTTTTGGAGTCTCTTGATTTTGAATCATTTGACACGTGCAAGCCATGCCTCATGGGCAAGATGATCAAAACCCCGTTCTCCGGAATAATGGAGCGAGCAACAGACTTGTTGGAAATCATACATACCGATGTATGCGGACCAATGAGTGTTTCGATGCACGGTGGATATCGCTATTTTCTCACTTTTACTGATGACTTAAGTAGATATGGGTATATCTATTTAATGAAACATAAATCTGAAACGTTTGAAAAGTTCAAAGAATTTCAGAACGAAGTGGAAAACCATCGTAACAGGAAAATTAAATTTCTACGATCCGATCGTGTAGTTGAGTATATGAGTTATGATTTTCTCACGCATCTTAAAGCAAGCGGAATCGTTTCGCAACTCACGCCACCCAGAACACCACAGCGCAATGGTGTGTCTGAACGCCGGAATCGAACTCTATTAGATATGGTGCGATCAATGATGTCTCTTACAGATTTACCGTTATCATTTTGGGGTTATGCATTAGAAACCGTTGCATTCACTTTAAATATGGCACCATCTAAATCCGTTGAGACGACACCGTATGAACTATGGTTTGGTGCTAAACCTAAGTTGTCGTTTCTTAAAGTTTGGGGATGCGAAGCTTACGTCAAGAAGTTGATGCCGGACAATCTCGAACCCAAAGCGGAGAAATGCATCTTCATAGGATACCCTAAGGAAACGATTGGGTATACCTTCTACCATAGATCCAAAGGCAAAGTGTTTGTTGCAAAGAACGGATCCTTTCTTGAGAAGGAGTTTCTCTCGAAAGAAGTGAGTGGGAGGATGGTAGAGCTAGACGAGGTTATTGAACCTTTTCTCGAGTTGGAGAGTAGCGCAGCACCCAAAATTGTTCCAGTGTCGTCTGCACAAACAAGAAAGGAAGCTAATGACGAGGATCATGAAACTTCGAATGATGATACTGCTGAACGTCGCAGGTCGACAAGGTCGCGTGCCACTCCTGAATGGTACGACAACCCTATCTTAACTGTCTTGTTGGTAGACAACAGTGAACCTGCGAACTATGAGGAAGCAATGATGAGCCTAGACTCTGAGAAATGGCTAGAGGCCATGAAATCCGAATTGGGATCCATGAGCGAAAACCAAGTATGGACTTTGGTGGACCCTCGTAGCGACCGTAAGGCCGTTGAGTGCAAATGGATTTTCAAGAAGAAAACGGACGCGGATGGTAATGTTACTGTCTATAAGGCTCGGCTTATTGCGAAAGGTTTTCGACAAGTTCAAGGTGTTGACTACGATGAGACTTTCTCTCCCGTAGCGATGTTTAAGTCCATTAGGATTTTATTAGCAATTGTTGCATTTCATGATTATGAAATATGGCAAATGGATGTCAAGACTGCGTTCCTCAATGGCAACATTGATGAAGAGTTGTATATGATGCAGCCCGAAGGTTTTTTTGATCCTAAGGATGCTGATAAGGTATGCAAACTTCAGCGTTCCATTTATGGACTGAAGCAAGCTTCTCGAAGTTGGAACCTTCGTTTTGATTAAGTGATCAAGAGCTTTGGATTTGTTCCAAATTGCTATGAAGCTTGTATCTACAAGAAAGTGAGTGGGAGCTCAGTGACATTTTTGGTACTATATGTGGATGACATATTGATTCTTGGAAATGACATTGGTATGCTTAACGATGTGAAGAGTTATTTGAATAAATGTTTTTCAATGAAAGACCTAGGAGAAGCTGCTTATATATTAGGCATCAAAATCTATAGAGATAGACAAAGACGCCTAATAGCTTTAAGCCAAAGTACATACCTAGACAAAGTTCTGAAAAGGTTCAGAATGGATGAAGCAAAGAAAGGTTCATTGCCCATGTTGTCAGGTAAGATATTGAGCAAGCATCAGTGTCCGGCTATGGTAAACAATAGAGAAACTATGAGCAAAGTGCCATATGCCTCGACCATAGGTTCTATCATGTATGCCATGTTGTGTACTAGACCGGATGTGTCCAATGCTCTTAGTTTGACGAGCAGATACCAAAGTGATCCAGGAGTGGAACACTGGACAGCCGTAAAGAACATCCTAAAGTATTTAAATAGGACTAAAGAAATGTTCTTGGTCTATGGAGGTGATGAGAAGCTCGTCGTAAAAGGTTACGTCGACGCTAGTTTCGACACCGACCCGGATGATTCTAAATCTCAGACAGGATACGTTTATATTTTGAATGGAGGAGCTGTGAGCTGGAGAAGCTGCAAGCAAAGCGTGATCGCGGGTTCTACAGTAGAATCGGAATACATGGCTGCTTCAGAAGCGTCAAGTGAAGGAGTTTGGATCAGGAACTTCATCACTGAGCTTGGTGTGGTTCCAAGTGCCTTGGACCCACTGGAGATATTGTGCGACAACACTGGCGCCATAGCACTGACTAAGGAACCAAGATATCATCCAAAGACCAAGCACATCAACCATCGTTTTCATATAATTCGAGATTATATAACAGATGGAGATCTGAAGATTAGCAAAGTACATACGAATCTGAATGTCGCAGATCCGTTGATTAAACCTCTTCCACGAGCAAAACATGATCAGCACCTTAATGCCATGGGTGTTAGATTGTTGCCAGATGTAAACTAGATTATTGACTCTAGTGCAAGTGGGAGACTGTTGGAATTATGCCCTAGAGGCAATAATAAAGATGTTATTGCTATAATTCTTGTTCATGATAAAGTTTATATTCCATGCTAGAATTGTATTAAGCGGAAACTTTGATACTTGTGTGGTTTATGAACAACACCGTGTCCCTAATACGCCGCTATGGACTAGCTCATTGATTAATGATGGTTAAGGTTTCCTAACCATAGACATGATTTGTTGATTAATAATGAGATCATGTCATTAGGAGAATGATATGATGGACATACCCAAATCAAGCAGAACAATTAGATCGTCATCGTGTTCATCTTTGCGAAGCTTTTTCCTATGTCAAATATTGTATTCCTTAGACCATGAGATAATGCAACTCCCTGGTATCGGAATATAGATTTGAGGTCATCAAACGTCATCCTATGTGAGGGTGATCATAAAGGTGTCTCTCAGGTGATCGGAAAGTACCTGTTGGGTTGTATGTATCGAGATGGAATTTGTCCCTAAGTCGGAGAGATATACTTCGGGCCCACTCGATAATCGATATCAACACCGCTTGCAAGCACGTGGTTAAGGAGTTAATCACAAAGTGATATCGGATTACGGAACGAGTAAAGTACTTGCTGTGAACGAGATTGAACTAGGTATGCCGATACCAACGATCAAATCTCGGGCAAGTAAAATATCGCGTGACGAAGGGAATATATATGGGATTAATTGAATCCTGGCATCGTGGTTCATCCGATATGATCATCGATGAATATGTGGGAGTCAATATGGGTTTCCAGATCCCGCTGTTGATTATTGATAGAAGATCATGTCTGCATATTCTCGAACCCGTAGGGTCACACACTTAACGTGCATCGACGCTAGGATATAATGGATAATTGGTTTATGATTTTTTGTTCGGAGTCTCAGATGAGATCCAGGACATCACGAGAGGTTCCAGAATGGTCTGGAGAATAAGATTCATATAAAGGAAAGCAGTTTTTGGATTTCGGAATCGTTTCGGAGTATTCGGTATTGTACCGGAAGGTTCTAGAAGCTTCCGGAGTAGGACCAACGTGGCCCCACTTGTCGGAGGCCTGCGTGGGACTAAGGGGAGTGCCCTGGCCGCGTTGGGCCAGGGGCACAAGGCCCCATAGGCCCAGCCGGCCAAACCCTAGGGGAAACCCTAGGGAACCCTTCTAGAAGGAGGGGGGAAACTTGCCCCCCACTCCAACCCTTGGGGCCGCCGCCCTAGGGCTTGGAGGAGGGGACACGGGGGCCGGACAACCCCCTATATAAGGTGGTAAGGGGAGCACCCCTCCCCCTACTCCTTCAACCCTAGTCGCCAACTGCTGCCCTCCTCCTCTCTCTCTCCCGACTGCGTGTAGGCGAAGCCCTGCTGCAGAAATTCTCCACCATTAGTACCACGCCATCGTGCTGCAGATCCAATCTATCTCTCCACCCCACTTGCTGGACCAAGGAAGGATGAGACGTCGTAGCACCGTACATGTGCATCTCTCGGAGGCGCCGCCACTTGCGGCGTAGGATCGGATCGGATCGCGAGGAGGAGACGGCGAGTACGACTACACCAACCACGTTCTGTTGAACGTTTCCGCTATGCGATTTCTTCAAGGGTATGAAGATCTCATCTCTCTCTCTCGTTGATTGCATCTCCTAGATTAGATCTTGGCTTTCCCGTTCGCATCCGTATTTTTTTTGATTTACTATGCTGTGAAACCCTTCATAAACCTATGCCTTTTCCAGGTAAGAAACACAAGTCAAAGGAGGAAGAACACTACAACAAGTTTTGTGAGTGGATGAAACCTTTATTTTTGCAAATTCCTTTGACCGATGCTATTAAATTGCCTCCTTATTCAAAGTATATGAAGGATATTGTCTCTAATAAAAGGAAGATTCCTAATGAGGAGATTTCTACTTTGCTTGCTAATTATTCCTTCAATGGTAAGGTTCCAAAGAAACTTGGTGATCTAGGTATATCAACTATTCCTTGCTCTATTAAGAATAATTATGTTAGAACTGCTTTATGTGATTTGGGAGCTGGAGTTAGTGTTATGCCTTTTTCTCTCTACAAGAGACTCCAGCTAGAAAAGTTGATACCAACTGATATATCTTTGCAAATGGCTACTAAGTCAACTACTATTCCTGTTGGTATATGTGAGGATGTTCCTGTTCAAGTGGCTCATAATTGCTTGGTTTTGACTGATTTTGTTGTGCTTGAAATGCCTGAAGATGATAATATGTCTATTATTCTTAGGAGACCTTTTCTTAATACTGCAGGTGCTGTCATTGATTGTAATCAAGGAAAAGTAACATTCAATATTGATGACAAAGAGCATACTATTTATTTCCCCAAGAAGGTTGTTAGAAGCTATTGTCTGAATTCCATTGAAAATATTGAGAGCATCAAGGTTGGAGAAATTTATTGTCCCATTTCACAAGAAAATTTTGAAACTATTATGATTGGACCATTCCTATCAAGTATGAGGTAACATAATCATCTTGTGGATTACAAAGTTTTGGTTCATATAAGATTGTTTTGATAACAAGACTTGATCAACCTTATTAACAAAAGGATTTTTATGAACAAAATAATGTTGTCATTATGGTTATACTTGCTTTCTTTTACTTTTCTTCTTCCTAGTCTTTGCTTTTCTTTTGCTAGATTTGTTTTTGTTAGTTGTTTGCTTGTTAGTTTGTCTTAGAGCTTCTGTAGTTTGGCTTTTGGTTTGCTTTTGCTTCTTCTGAAAAAACTGTTTCTGCGAGAAAATCAATTTTCATACCCTAAAAATTGGCCAAAAATAAAGTTTCCCGAAAAATCCCAGAAAATTCAAAATAATTTTTTCCTCGAAAAAAGGGGCAGAGAAACACCTGAAGTGACCCAGGGGGCCACCCTAGGCCACCACTGAAGGGTTTCGCGGAATAGTAAATCAAAATTTTCTACGGATGCGAACAGAGGGAAGCCAAGATCTAATCTAGGAGATGCAAACAACGAGAGAGATTGGATTAGATCTTCACACCCTTGAAGATTCGCACAGCGGAACGTTCGTCGGAACGTGGGTGATGTAGTCGTACTCGCTTCTCCTCCTCGCGATCCGATCCGATCTAGCACCACAAGTGGCGATGCCTCCGTGAGATGCACACGTGCAGCACCTCGACGTCTCCTCCTTCCTTGGTCCAGCAAGTATGGTGGAGAGATGGGTTGGATCTACAACGCAACGACGCGGTGCAATTGGTGGAGAATTTCTGCAGCAGGGCTTCGCCTACAAGCAGTCGGGAGGGAGAGAGGAGGGCAGCAGGGCGGCTAGGGTTGGAGGGGAAGGTGTAGGGGGTTGGTGCGCCCCCAGCCCTCTATATATAGAGGGGTGGGCGCAGCCCTATCCCCTCCCCCAAGCCAAGGCCGGCGGCCCCAAGGAGGAAGAGTGGGGGGCAAGGAAACCCCCCCTTCTAGAAGCTCTATCTAGAGTTTAAACCTCTCTTGGCCGGCTGGGCCCTATGGGGCCTTGTGCCCCTGGACCAATGCGGCCAGGGCACTCCCTCATAGGCCCATGCCCCCTCCCGGAAGGTGGGGCCACGTTGGTCCCCTTCCGGAAGGTTCTAGAAGCTTCCGGTACAATACCGATTAACCCGGAACAATTCCGAACCCCAAAACCTGCACTGCCTTATATGAATCTTATTCTCCGGACCATTCTGGAACCTCTCGTGATGTCCCAGATCCCATCCGAGACTCCGAACAAAAACTCATAAACCAATTATCCAATCTATCCTAGCATCGAGACACATTAAGTGTGTGACCCTGCGGGTTCGAGAATATGCAGACATGATCTTCTATCAATAATCAACAGCGGGGTCTGGAAACCCATATTGACTCCCGCACATTCATCGATGATCATATCGGATGAACCACGATGCCAGGATTCAATCAATCCCATATATATATATTCCCTTCATCTCGCGATATTTTACTTGCCCGAGATTCGATCGTCGGTACCGTCATACCTAGTTCAATATCGTTCACAACAAGTACTTTACTCGTTCTGTAATACGATATCACTTTGTGATTAACTCCTTAACCACATGCTTGCAAGCGGTGTTGATATCGATTACCGAGTGGGCCCGAAGTATATCTCTCTGACTTGGGAGGGACAAATCCCATCTCGATACATACAACCCAACAGATACTTTCCGATCACCTGAGAGACACCTTTATGATCACCCTCTCATAGGATGACGTTTGATGACCTCAAAGCTTTCTTCCGATACCAGGGAGTTGTATTATCTCATGGTCTAAGGAATACAATATTTTACATAAGAAAAGCTTCGCAAAGACGAACACGATGACACGATCTAATTGCTTCGCTTAGTTTGGGTCTGTCCATCATATCATTCTCCCAATGATATGATCTCATTATCAATTGACAACTCATGTCTATGGTTAGGAAACCTTAACCATCACTGATCAATGAGCTAGTCCATAGAGGCGTACTAGGGACACAGTGTTGTTCACAAACCACACAAGTATTAATGTTTCCGCTTAATACAATTCTAGCATGGAATATAAACTTTATCATGAACAAGAATTATAATAATAACATCTTTATTATTGCCTCTAGGGCATAATTTCAACAGTCTCCCACTTGCACTAGAGTCAATAATCTAGTTTACATTTGGCAACAATCTCACACCCATGGCACTGAGGTGCTGATCATATTTTACACAAGGAAGAGGTTTAGTCAATGGATCTGCGACATTCAGATCTGTATGTACTTTGCTAATCTTCAGATCTCCATCTGCTATATAATCTCGGATTATATGAAATTTGCGGTTGATATGCTTGGTCTTTGGATGATATCTTGGTTCCTTAGCGAGTGCTATGGCGCCAGTGTTGTCACACAATATCTCCAGTGGGTCCAATGCACTTGGAACCACGCCAAGCTCAGTGATGAAGTTTCTGATCCAAACTCCTTCACTTGACGCTTCTGCAGCATCCATGTATTCCGCTTCTACTGTAGATCCCGCGATCACACTTTGCTTGCAGCTTCTCCAGCTCACAGCTCCTCCATTCAAAATATAAACGTATCCTGTCTGAGATTTGGAATCATCCTTGTCGGTGTCGAAACTAGCATCGACGTAACCTTTTACGACGAGCTGTTCATCACCCCCATAGACTAAGAACATTTCTTTAGTCCTATTTAGGTACTTTAGGATGTTCTTCACGGCTGTCCAGTGTTCCACTCCTGGATCACTTTGATATCTGTTCGTCAAACTAAGAGCATTGGACACATCCGGTCTAGTACACAGCATGGCATACATGATAGAACCTATGGCCGAGGCATAAGGCACTTTGCTCATAGTTTCCCTATCATTTACCATAGCTGGACACTGAGCCTTGCTCAATATCTTACCTGACAACATAGGCACTGAACCTTTCTTTGCCTTATCCATTCTGAACCTTTTCAGAACTTTGTCTAGGTATGTACTCTGGCTTAAAGCTATCAGGCGTCTTTGTCTATCTCTATAGATTTTGATGCCCAATATATAAGCAACTTCACCTAGGTCTTTCATTGAAAAACACTTGTTCAAATAACTCTTCACATCGTTAAGCATATTGATGTCATTTCCAATAATCAATATGTCATCCACATATAGTACCAGAAATGTCACCGAGCTCCCACTCACTTTCTTGTAGATACAAGCTTCGTAGCAATTTGGAACAAATCCAAAGCTCTTGATCACTTGATCAAAATGAAGGTTCCAACTCCGAGATGCTTGCTTCAGTCCATAAATGGAACGCTCAAGCTTGCAAACTTTATCAGCATTCTTAGGATCGACAAAACCTTCGGGTTGCATCATATACAACTCTTCATCAATGTTGCCATTGAGGAACGCAGTCTTGACATCCATCTGCCATATTTCATAATCATGAAACGCAGCAATTGCTAATAAAATCCGAATGGACTTAAACATCGCTACGGGAGAGAAAGTCTCATCGTAGTCAACACCTTGAACTTGTCGAAAACCTTTCGTGACAAGCTGTGCTTTATAGACGGTAACATTACCATCCGCGTCCGTTTTCTTCTTGAAGATCCATTTTGCACTCAACGGCCTTTCGGTCGCTAGGAGGGTCCACCAAAGTCCATACTTGGTTTTCGCTCATGGATCCCAATTCGGATTTCATGGCCTCTAGCCATTTCTCAGAGTCTGGGCTCATCATCGCTTCCTCATAGTTCGAAGGCTCACTGTCATCTACTAACAAGACAGTTAAGACAGGGTTACCGTACCACTCAGGAGGGGCACGCGACCTTGTCGACCTGCGACGTTCAGTAGCAGCATCGTCCGAAGCTTCATGATCCTTATCATTAGCTTCCTCTATTTTTGGTGCAGGTGGCACTGCAACAATTCCAGGTGCTGCGCTACTCTCCAACTCAAGAGAAGGTTCAACAACCTCGTTTAGCTCTACTTTCCTCCCACTCACTTCTTTCGAGAGAAACTCCTTCTCAAGAAAGGAACCGTTCTTTGCGACAAACACTTTGCCTTCGGTTCTGTGATAGAAGGTATACCCAATAGTTTCCTTAGGGTATCCTATGAAGACGCATTTCTCCGCTTTGGGTTCGAGCTTGTCCGGCATCAACTTCTTGACGTAAGCTTCGCATCCCCAAACTTTAAGAAACGACAACTTAGGTTTATCACCAAAATATAGTTCATACGGTGTCGTCTCAACGGATTTAGATGGTGCCCTATTTAAAGTGAATGCAGCGGTTTCTAATGCATAACCCCAAAATGATAATGGCAAATCAGTAAGAGACATCATTGATCGGACCATATCTAATAAGGTTCGATTCCGGCGTTCAGACACACCATTGCGCTGTGGTGTTCCGGGTGGCGTGAGTTGCGAAACAATTCCGCTTGCTTTAAGATGCGTGAGAAAATCATAACTCAAATATTCACCTCCAGGATCGGATCGTAGAAACTTAATCTTTCTGTTACGATGGTTCTCCACTTCATTCTGAAATTCTTTGAACTTTTCAAACGTTTCAGATTTATGTTTCATTAAATAGATATACCCATATCTACTTAAGTCATCGGTAAAAGTGAGAAAATAGCGATATCCACCGCGCGTCACAACACTCATCGGTCAGCATACATCGATATGTATGATTTCCAACAAGTCCGTTGCTCGCTCCATCATACTGGAGAACGGGGTTTTGATCATCTTGCCCATGAGGCATGGTTCGCATGTGTCAAATGATTCAAAATCAAGAGACTCCAAAAGTCCATTAGAATGGAGTTTCTTCATGCGCTTTACACCAATATGACCTAGACGACAGTGCCACAAATAAGTAGTATTATCACTATCTACTTTGCATCTCTTAGCCTCAATGTTATGGATGTGTGTTTCATCCCTTTCGAGATTTAGAAGAAATAAACCATTCACAATAGGTGCATGACCATAAAAGATGTTACTCATATAAATAGAACAACCATTATTCTCCGATTTAAATGAATAACCGTCTTGCAATAAACAAGATCTAGAAATAATGTTCATGCTCAACGCAGGCACATAATAACACTTATTAAGGTTTAAAACTAATCCCGAAGGTAAAACTAAGGAGAGCGTGCCGATGGCCATCACATCAACTCTTGATCCGTTGCCAACGCGCATCGTCACCTCATCCCTCGCAAGCCGCCGTCTATTCCGTAGCTCCTGTTTCGAGTTACAAATATTAGGAACTGAACCGGTATCAAATACCCAGGCACTACAACGAGGGCTAGTAAGGAAAACATTAATAACATGTATATCAAATATACCTTTGATGGTGCCAGCCTTCTTGTCCGCTAAGTACTTCGGACATTTGCGCTTCCAGTGACCCTTGTCCTTGCAATAGAAGCACTCAGTGTCCGGTTTAGGACCAGACTTGAGCTTCTTCTCAGCAGGGTCAACGCGCTTGCCGCCGCCTTTCTTGAAGGTCTTCCTTGCACCCTTACCTTTCTTGAAGGTGGGGGGGGGGCTTGTTGACCATCAACACATGATTATTCTTTTTGATGTTCACCTCCGCTACTTTCATCTTAGCAAAGAGCTCAGTGATCATATCAGTGGAACCAATCTGATTGTGATCAACTACAAAACTTTTGTAGCTAGGAGTGTCAATCTTGAGCTCCTCTGGAATCTTGCAGTCCAGTTGCTCAAGGCGTTGAGTGTAGCCCGTCATCTCAATGGCGTGCTCACTAACGGAACTCCCTTCCTCCATCTTGTAGTTAAAGAATTTCTTAGAGATCTCATATCTCTCAGAACGGGCTTGAGTCTGAAACATGTTTTTCAGCTCCTCTAGAATCTCAAAGGGCCCGGCGAACTCCTCAAAACGATTTTGAAGATCCGATTCCATAGCATACAACATGGCAATCTTAATCAAATCATAATCATCCTTGCACGACTGATAAACAGCTTTTTCATCAGCCGGCGCATCTATAGCAGGGGCGTCACCTAGCGCTTTCTCAAGGACATAGTCCTTTTGTCCGCCAGCGAGAATGATTCTCAGAATGCGGAACCATTTGGTGAAGTTAGACCCATTGTTCTAAGCTTTTCTATCTCAGCAAAAACGTTGAAGTTGAAGTTGGACTTGGCCATGTGATCTACAGTATTTGCAAGTACAATTTAGACTATGTTCATGATAAATAGTTCAACTTAATCAAATTACTAGATGAACTCCTACTAAATTCAACATTCCTCAAGTTGTTTAGTGAACGCGATCCAAATTCACCACACCTAATCCGATCATCACGAGAAGAGATGTGGTTTCAATGGTGGACAACAAAGTGTCGATCATATCATTCATATGACTCATGCTTAACCTTTCGGTTCTTGTGTTCCGAGGCCATGTCTGTACATGCTAGGCTCGTCAAGTTAGACCCAAGTATTTCCGCGTGTGCAAAACTGGCTTGCACCGGTTGTATGTGAGCGTAGAGTCTATAGCACCCGATCATCACGTGATGCTTGGACACGACAAACTTTCACAACGGTGCATACTCGGGGAGAACACAGTTTTTATCTTGATCTTTAAGTGAGGAATCATCTTATAATGCTACCGTCGCGATCTAAGCATAATAAGATACATAAAAGGATAAACATCACATGCATATAACTTTAATGTGACATGGTATAGCCAATCTTCGCGTAATGATCTCCATCTTGTGCGTACCGGCATGATCTCCATCACTCCACCATGATTGCCTCCACCACGAATAGCAACTACAACTATTGCTAACTACTTAGCGATAAAGTGAAACTATTACATGGCGCATAAGAAGTTGACACACAGGTCATACACAATTATAAAGACAACCATATGGCTCCTGCCGGTTGTGTACTCATCGACATGCAAGTCGTGAAACATTACAAAACATGATCATCGCATACATTATACACATCACATCTTGGGCCATACCATATCACAGAAAACATTCCCTGCAAAAACAAGTTAGACGCCTCTACTTTATTGTTGCATGTTTTACGTGGCTTATGGGAGTAGATGCTAAGAACGATTCTTACCTACGGAAAGCCACAACGGTGATATTATGGTTGCCAAACTCCGGTGTTAATCCCATGACAACTATAGTGAGAGAAACTGACATCCACCAGCCGCATGTGTGGAACAAGCCACACGTCAAGTGCGGAGCCGGTCTCGCGAATGACGTCGCGTAAGGTTGGCCTGGACCGCTTCAATCTCACTATCCCGCGTCATAAGAAGAACACAAACAAGAGGCTTGCAACAGAAAACATCAACGCCCGCAACAACCATGTTGCGTTCTACTCGTGAATCACATCTACGCATAGATCTAGCTCTGATACCACTGAAGGGTTTCGCGGCATAGTAAATCAAAATTTTCTACGAATGCGAACAGAGGGAAGCCAAGATCTAATCTAGGAGATGCAAACAACGAGAGAGATTGGATTAGATCTTCATACCCTTGAAGATTCGCACAGCGGAACGTTCGTCAGAACGTGGGTGATGTAGTCGTACTCGCTTCTCCTCCTCGCGATCCGATCCGATCTAGCACCACAAGTGGCAATGCCTCCGTGAGATGCACACGTGCAGCACCTCGACGTCTCCTCCTTCCTTGGTCCAGCAAGTATGGTGGAGATATGGGTTGGATCTACAACGCGACGGCGCGGTGCAGTTGGTGGAGAATTTCTGCAGCAGGGCTTCGCCTACAAGCAGTCGGGAGGGAGAGAGGAGGGCAGCAGGGCGACTAGGGTTGGAGGGGAAGGTGTAGGGGGTTGGTGCGCCCCCAGCCCTCTATATATAGAGGGGTGGGCGCAGCCCTAGCCCCTCCCCCAAGCCAAGGCCGGCGGCCCCAAGGAGGAAGAGTGGGGGGCAAGGAAACCCCCCCTTCTAGAAGCTCTATCTAGAGTTTAAACCTCTCTTGGCCGGCTGGGCCCTATGGGGCCTTGTGCCCCTGGCCCAATGTGGCCAGGGCACTCCCTCATAGTCCCATGCCCCCTCCCGGAAGGTGGGGCCACGTTGGTCCCCTTCCGGAAGGTTCTAGAAGCTTCCGGTACAATACCGATTAACCCAGAACAATTCCGAACTCCAAAAACTGCACTGCCTTATATGAATCTTATTCTCCGGACCATTCCGGAACCTCTCGTGATGTCCCGGATCCCATCCGAGACTCCGAACAAAAACTCATAAACCAATTATCCAATCTATCCTAGCGTCGAGACACGTTAAGTGTGTGACCCTGCGGGTTCGAGAATATGCAGACATGATCTTCTATCAATAATCAACAGTGGGGTCTGGAAACCCATATTGACTCCCGCACATTCATCAATGATCATATTAGATGAACCACGATGCCAGGATTCAATCAATCCCATATATATATTCCCTTCGTCTCGCGATATTTTACTTGCCCGAGATTCGATCATCGGTACCGTCATACCTAGTTCAATCTCGTTCACAGCAAGTGCTTTACTCATTCCGTAATCCGATATCACTTTGTGATTAACTCCTTAACCACATGCTTGCAAGCGGTGTTGATATCGATTACCGAGTGGGCCCGAAGTATATCTCTCCGACTTGGGAGGGACAAATCCCATCTCGATACATACAACCCAACAGATACTTTCCGATCACTTGAGAGACACCTTTATGATCACCCTCTCATAGGATGACGTTTGATGACCTCAAAGCTTTCTTCCAATACCAGGGAGTTGTATTATCTCATGGTCTAAGGAATACAATATTTTACATAAGAAAAGCTTCGCAAAGACGAACACGATGACACGATCTAATTGCTTCGCTTAGTTTAGGTCTGTCCATCATATCATTCTCCCACTGATATGATCTCATTATCAATTGACAACTCATGTCTATGGTTAGGAAACCTTAACCATCATTGATCAATGAGCTAGTCCATAGAGGCGTACTAGGGACACGGTGTTGTTCACAAACCACACAAGTATTAATGTTTCCGCTTAATACAATTCTAGCATGGAATATAAACTTTATCATGAACAAGAATTATAATAATAACATCTTTATTATTGCCTCTAAGGCATAATTCCAACAACCACACCCATGGTAGGCGCGGCCTACCAGGTGGCGGCGCCTGGGGGGTCTGGCCCACCTGGGCCCCTCCAGGCTGCCTCCTCAAAGCCATCTTCTTTCTCTCTCCCGGAAAACTTGCTCAATCTCGAGTTCTTGCTGTTCTTGCTCGCGATTTTCGATCTCCTTGCTCAACCATCTTTGCTGCTGATTTTTGGAGACATTGCTCTTTGGTATGTGCCTTCTCCACTTGTCCAATTAGATTTGTGATTGGTAGATTGTATCTTGAGTATTTTGCTGCTATAGGTGACAGGTTGTTTGAGATTGCATGCTTGTTCTATGCTTAGAAACTTTTTTGATGCATGTGTATCCCTCTAGCAAGTTTTTATAGTAGTTTCTCATCATTTATCAACTTAGAAATCACTTGGTTTGATGTTTGTCTAAAAATTTCAGAATAGAGTGGTCATGGATAACCACACATTTGGAGAGATATTTGAGGATGATGCACCTAGAAGGTCAAGGCTTCCAAGATCATCCACCAGTGCCAGGCCCTCATACAATGAGGATCTCATCACTCCTCGATTTGGTGACGAGGGAGACGAGGGGGATGCGCATCCCTCCGCCTTTCCTTGCCAAACCTTCTTGCGGGCTGCTGGGATTCTTGATAATTTTATGACCTTGGTTCGAAGGGCTGGTCTAACAAGTCTTATGCAGGATGAGAGCGTGCAATATGCTATGCTCACTAAAACATTTGTGGAGATTTTCTCCTTCACTAACAGCTTGTTCCATCCAGATGTTTCTTTCAAAGTTTATGGCAGGTCCTACCATATGACATTGAATAAATTTTGTGAAGCTCTAGGACTTGGTACAGCTAGGTCAGCAAAGAAGATTCCAGATCAACCCGCTGATTTGTTGGAGCTCTGTCGCGGAATAACCAACGATGATAACCGTAGAGCTCAACGGGGAAAGATAAGAAACATTCAGCTTCCAGCCATTAGGTACTTCACTTACTATCTTTCCACTAGTGTTCTTGGTAGGGAGAACACTAGTAATATTTCCAGTTATCATTTGGGTTTCTTAGCTGCTGTGCTCAACAATAAAACCAAGTATAATCTTGGTTCTCTCATTGCTCGTCGTTTAACTGCTAAGGGACCCATTTATGGGGGAATTATTGCTATGCGTGTTGCTGCTTCCTTGGATATTGCTGTTGATCCAAATGATACAGTTTTGGCTCCTCAGAGGCTTGATCTTGCTGCCATGAAGGCGCACCACTTTGTCACTAATGACTCTACCCTTGAGAACTTGGTCTATAAATGTTGTTTATTGACGGGGAAGAGAGATAGATCCCTCTCCCCCAAACCACTTTGTTCAGTATTTCTCAGGGACCTTTGTCACGCTCCAAGGAGGAGATGGATGAGATGCTGCGCTCTCTTGCCTTCCATGGGCACTATTAGGAGGAAGCACCCTCTTACGACCCCACGATACACTACACAGGGGAGTCCTCGAGCTCGTACCAGGACGAGGGAGCCTCCTCGTCATACTACGGGGGTGCACCTACTTGGGCACCATGGGATTGAGCCTCACTTAGGCCAAAAGCCTAAGCTTGGGGGAGGTATACCGACATCACACTCATCTATATATAATGTTCGGTCAGTTCTTTGTATATCCATTGTTTCACTTTCTTTTTGGTTCTTGTTGCTTCTTTCTAAAAAAAAATACCAAAAATATTTTCGTTGTTTCTCTTGGTTTGTTTCTTTGTTTCTTTGCTTTGGTTTTCCTTAAAAGAAAAATCCAAAAGATTTTGCTTTGCTTGGCTTGTTTTTGCTTTGTTGGCTTCTTTAAAAAAATTGAAAACACCAAAAAAAATTGTTGTTCTTCTTTGATTTTGTGAGTTCTTTTGCAGGGTTCAGCCGTCCTTAGTGGATTTTGGTTTTCATGTTATTATTCAAGTTGCACAAGTGAAGGGCAATGATGAAGATTAAGACAACTTGAGGAGTGGTAAGAGGATGGTAACGAACTCTATTTATTTCATTTTTGTACATATACTCATCATTGTGAGCATGCTTAGTCTGTTCATGGTAAGGAGTATGTTACTGATGGATGATTAGTAGTTCTTGCTTGTCTATGATTAGCTCCAACTTGCTAATAGTTTGTAGCATGTCATATGAATGTTTGCTTGAATTGTTTTATTCATATTTTGGTATGAAATTGTGGTAGACTCCTCTGGAAGTTTCATGTGAATCGACTTGGCACATGCTCACGCATGCATATGACTAACCAATAGTCAGTAAGCCTCGATGATTTATTTTGCCTTAGAGTTCTTGTATCATTTTCATGCAATAGCAAGCATGATTATGACAATTATTGGTCTCTCATTTGTCGCTCCCTCTCTATTGCTAGCCTTTACTTGCACTGAGTATGAGCTCTACCTGTGTTTCCAACTCCCCAAAACCAATATTGCCAGCTGTGTCCACCATACCTACCTATTTGCATCGTTTGCTATTTCAGTGCATATTCAATATGCCTTGTTTTCTTCCAAATAAAATGTTTGTCTGTTTTGAGAAAGTTACTTAGTAAAGCTCCCACAAACTTGATGGCACACTTTGTTCCTTGTGCTTAATAATCTTGAACCATTGTGACTTGTCCATGAAAGTTATATGCTTGTAAATTATATGCTGGGAGTCAGCAGAACCATGCTGTCACGGGGAACGCTCTCAACACTTTTTGGATATCCTATCCAGTTGATACTTTGATCTTTTGTTTATGGATGTCGACAATGTGAAATAAAAAGGGGAGATTGTGAGTTCATGGAGTCTATACATTGTGTTAGAGAAACGCCGGGGCCGCTAGCCTAAGCCATGCCTAATCATGGTGGAAACTTGTAGCATCATCATAATGAGCATTCTATGAAGCATCCCCAATAAAAAGCTATGCACATAGTAAATAAAAAGATCACTGAGATGCTCATTGTCTGCTTGCCTTGTCATTTTGATCACGGGATAGCTCCTGTATCATGTGCAAGGGGTACCCCGTTGGCGGTTCTCTATGATATGCATGTATTTACAATGACAAGAACTTATAGGTAACCAAAGTTGAGTAGCATGCGGAGCGGCCCTCGAACTCAAGGGACTTGGGATTTTCAGCCTATGGTCTGTCAAGCATATGATTCAGAGTGGACCTCACTTTCACCTTAACCACATGAAGATGCCTATGATAGGGGAATGAGAGCTCAAAGCTAATGAGTACCTTCCTTTCAGCATTAGGAGGCCTTTCAAACTTTCCAAAACCGTTTTCACAACTTTGTTGAGTCACCACTTATTCTATGAGCACCTTCTTGAGAGCATAGTTGTCATTCTTGTGTTTGTTCCAAAACTTGGTTAATTATGTCATTACTTTGATGGTTGTATCTCTGATATTTTTACCTCTAGTCTTCACTTGAACTTCAGAGGTGCCTTGGCATTTATATTGTGCTCTACAAACAAAGGCAAGCGAGATACCACTCTATCATACCTTACTATGAGCATTGCAATGTTGCTTATGTTTATGTTCCATGCTACTTATTATTATTGAGTTGGTTTCTCTCCATAGCTTGCAATGATTATTGAGTAGACTTGGTTGCATAATTCTTATTATGAAAGTTCTTTTATCGCACTCAGTTTTCAACTGAATTGCTTGAGGACAAGCAATAAGCTAAGCTTGGGGGAGTTGATACGTCCAAAACGTATCTATTTTCTCGAACACTTTTTCTATTGTTTCTCCTCTAAACTTGTGTGATTTGGATACAACTAACACGGACTAACGTTGTTTTCAGCAGAATTACCTTGGTGTCTTGTTTTTGTGCAGAAAATTAACTATCAGGAAAAATCCTGGAAAATATGCCAAAAATTATATTTCACCAGAAGACCCACGGAGCCATAAGATGAGCCGGAGAAGGGGCCTGGGGGGCCCACATGTAGGGGTTCATAGCATGGAAAACAAAAAATTTCTACCGCATGAACACACAATCAAGATCTAATCTATGATCAAGCCAAGATATATCTACTAGATTGTAGCAACGAGTCGATGGAATACTAACCCTCGAAGATCCAAAGCGGTTAACGAGAGCAGATTCTCGTGGGTGATGTAGTCGTACTCTTTCTGATCTCAAGATCGCGTAGACGATCCTTCCGGCGTTGCGTTCCGGCAGCGCTTCCGCAGTCGGTCACACGTTCGGTACTCGATGAAGACCTTCCTCTCCCTTGTTCCAGCAGGCAGCGGAGGTTGTAGCATTCTCCTCGCGATTCCGGCAGCACGACGGCGTGGTACTGGAAGTAGAGGGGAGATCTCGCAGGGCTTCGCCTTAAGCCGGAGCGAGTATGGTGGACTATGAGAGAGGCCTCGGTGATCTAGGGTTTAGACACACCAAGTAGAGGGAGATAGGCCAGCGGCTAGGGCAAGGGGATTGCCCCAAGTCGGCGGCTTGGGCAAACCCTAGGGCGGCGACGGCTATGGTGGCCAGCGGCGGCTAGGGTTAGGTTTAGAGGGGCAAGGTGTGTGTTTGGAGGGCAGCCCTGCCCCTCCTTATATAGGTGGAGGGGGCACGCCAAGGGGAGGGGAGTCCCTCCCCAACTCGGTCTCCAAGGGTCGGCGATGGAGGGAGAGGGATTTCCTCCCCAAGTAGGTTTCCTACTCTCCCTCCACCAAACAAAATAGCCGTTTGACTTTTCAAATTGGCGTTTGACTTTTCAAACTAGGATTTGATTTATCCCTTTATTTTGTTCAGCGATGACACCTAGTACATGATGCAACCATTCCAACTTGTAATGACACATTCATGTACCCTTCCCCTCCGGAGTACCGGACATTCCAGAACCTTCTAGAACATTCCCGATGAAAACACTGGAACCATTCTCCAACCCCGAAACAGGACTTTCCTTATATGAATCTTATTTTCCGGACCATTCCGGATCTCCTCGTGATATCCCGGATCCCATCCGAAACTCCGAACAACATTCGGTCTCTTACTCATCATTCCATAACTACTCAACAACATCGAATCCTTAAGTGTGTCTCCCTACGGTTCGTGAATTATGCGGACATGATCGAGACACTTCTCCGATCAATAAACAATAGAGGAATCTGGAAATTCATATGGCTCCCACATATTTCTACGATTACTTTGCGATCGAATGAACCACTTACATACGATACCAATTTCCCTTTGTTTCACGATAGTTTACTTATCCGAGGTTTTGATCATCGGTATCTCTGCATACCTAGTTCAACCTCGTTACCGATAAGTACTCTTTTCTCGTTCCCGTGGTATGTGATCCCTTGTGAGCCAGTCACATGCTTGCAAGCTAACTGGATGACATTCCACCGAGAGGGCCCAGAGTATATCTATCCGTCATATGGATGGACAAATCCCACTCTTGATCCATGTGTCTCAACCCATACTTTCCGAACACTCAATGCCATCTTTATAGCCACCCTGTTACGGTGTGGTGTTTGATGTCATCAAAGCATCCTTCCGGTGATGGTGATAAGCATGATCTCATGGTCGAAGGAATTAGGTTACTATGTATCAGAAAGCTTATAGCAAATGAACTATATTAAATGACTTGATCTTTATGCTACGCTTAACTATAGGAGTATGTCCATCATACCATTCTCCTAATGATATGACCCTGTTGTTAATAACATCTCTATGTTCATAATCAGGAAACCATGATCATATATTAACCAACAAGCTAGTTTAACAAGAGGCTTTACTAGGGACTCTTTTATGTTTACAAATCACACAAGTATTAATGTTTCCGGTTAATACAATTATAGCATGGTATGTAAACATTTATCATAAGTATGAAGATATGATAATAACCACTTTATTATTGCCTCTTGGGCATATCTCCAACACCACACCCCTGCCAGGCGCGGGAGGGCCCTGCCCCGCGCCTAGGGGGTGCAACCACCCCAGGCACCCCCTCGGCCTCCCTCTGCGCCTATAAGTTGCCTTTCGACCTAAAAACCGAGGGGGGTTCGATAGTTTTCTAGAAAGAGTTCTGCTCCGCCGCTGCCACCAGAAACCAAGATCCGGATCCAGAAACTCCATTCTGGCACCCTGCCGGGACGGGGAATTTGGAGAGGATCATCGTCATCACCAATGCATCTCCATCAACCACCGATGTTTCCCTCATCCATGAGTGAGTAATCCCCCGTTGTAGGCTTGGGGATGGTAGGGATTGGATGAGTTCTATCATGTAATCGAATAAGATTTGTTAGGGCATAGTGCCTAGTATCTCTATTAGTGCTATTTGACTTTGTTGCAACTTGTTGTGCTTAATGCTTGTCACTAGGGACCGAGTGCCATTATCTTAGATCTGAACTTATTATTGAATCATTATGATAGTATTGTTTGTGATCTTATCTGCAAGTTGTGTATACATTTCATTGTCCGGATCCAAAGGCCCCAAAGTGACAATAATTGGGACAACCGGAGGGGATAGCTGTGGTGTGAGGATCACATGTGTTCACAAAGTGTTAATGCTTTGCTCCGGTGCTCTATTAAAAGGAGCACCTTAATTGCCAGTAGTTCCTAGAGGCCCCTCTACCACAGGCTGGCTAGACATAAGATGTTGTGCAATTTCTCATTGCGAGTATGTATGACTATATTTGGAGCACATGCCTAGGATTGGTTAGTACTTGGATGCTTGTTATTATTTATCTGCAATGCCCTAGATCTTGAAGTTGCATGTTTAGACTCGTTCATGCAACGCCCGTCCATCCATCCCTATGACTACCGCACTTGAATCCCACTATTACCGTTACTGTTACTATTGCTCCCGTTTCACTGTTGCTGTTGCTTTACTATTGCTACTGATAAACTTCTGTGAGCAAGAAATATTTCCAGGTGCAGCTGAACTGACAACTCAGTTTTTAAGGCTTGCAATTATTCTTTGGCTCCCCTTGTGTCAAATCAATAAATTGGGTAATACTACCCGCGAAGAATGTTGCGATCCCCTACACTTATGGGTCATCAAGACGCCGTCCGCAACAGGTGAGAACCTGATACGACTAATCAATGCAATCTAGGCAAGACACATCTCTTGCATCTCCAATCTCAAATCACTAATTCGTCCTCTTATTATCTGAACAATACCACTAACCCAAAGATTGAAACATGAGAACCGCTAACCAGAATTCGTATCACATTATCATTGTCGTCACCTCCACCAAGGCATCCCGAAACTCGCCAGACAAAAGTTCACATGCTATATATGAAGCCTTCGGTCCACGAGGCCATTGGCGGAGCTATGCACAAGTCAGGGGGCCACTGCCCCCCCCCCCCCAACTTGGAACATTTACTGAAGAAAAAAATATTTTAGAGGCTTAATTGGAATTTTTTGAGTGTTCCCTCCAAATGTTGAAATACTATCTTTTGCCCTCCTCTCCATGCAACCTGAGCTAGCTCAAGCCAAAACACAAGAGACATTCTTATGTTGACCATAATGACCACATCAAGACGCGGTTAGAGACGTGATCCCTCCTGCCCAATTGTGGAGACGCCGCCGCTAAATATGGGAAAGAATTCTCTTTTTTCAGCAAGGAAATGTTTTCAACATCTTTAGAGGAAACAAGTATTTCTTTATTGAGAAAATGATCCAAATTTATACATGTATAATAAGTTTTTAAAAAATGATGTTCGATTTTTTTAGGATGTACTAGATAAAATAAGTATGAGTATATGTATTTTTATTTTTGGATGCAACCAACTAGCGGGAGGTCTATGGATGGCAAAATCTAGCGGATGGTTCTGATATCTCCGATTTCACGCGCACACGAAATTGGCATTCTGACCCAAGCGAGCATTTGTGCGCCGATAAAACACTATATTTAAGATTTGTTATCCCTTAAGCATAAAAGGACAAAAAAATGACATCTCTCTAAGTAAATACAAAATTCTAAAATTTAAAATATTTTGTAGGTCACATCATTGATCCAATTTAAGATTTGTTTTTATCCTTGGACTAGTCTCGATAAGATCTTCGAATCCAGATCCCATATTGCTATGTTTCGATAATTTTTTTTGGAGCTAAAAGTTATCCACCTATAATACATGAGTTTTCCACATTGTACACAATTGACCTTCTATAGATAAGAAAATCTGGCGCGTGTTCTAGCGAAAAGCGCCGACACACAGGTCCCCATGTCGCGACAATGAAGACCCTCCACTGTTATCGTTCGTCGTCCTATCACCGCCTAGCAAGTTTAATTCGCGGTACATGGAGCCACCCAAGAATATGAGTACAAGTTATCTACCCAACTAACACTATAGTTATCCAGTAATATGAGTATAAGTTATCCACCAGTTAACGCTACAGTTATCCAGGCTTATATGTAAAGTTATTCTATAAATCATCAATAGAGATATATCCAGCAGTGTTGTGTGTGACTAGCCAATTGCATTAAAAACTAGACAGTCAGAAGAAAGTGGAAAAACACAATCATAGATAGAAAAATCACATATGGGGGTATAAAAATTAAGTTATCCACCAATTTATATAGCAGTTATCTACGCATGTGAGTACAAGTTATCCAGTAGCTAACGATGCAGTTATCGGGGCATATGAGTACATATAGTTATCCAGGAATATGAGTACAGGTTATCTACCAGCTAACGCTATGGTTATCCATAATTATATGTAGAAGTTATCCCACAAATCATAGACATATATCCAGTAGTGTTGTGTGTGACTAGCCAACTGCATTAAAAACTTGACAGTAGGAAGAAAATAGAAAAACACAATCATAGATAGGAAATCACATATGGGGATATAAAAATCAAGTTATCCACCAGTTTATATAGCAGTTATTCACGCATGTGAGTACAAGTTATCCAGCAACTAACACTGCAGTTATCCAAGCATATAAGTACATATAGTTATCCAGCAATATGAGTACAGGTTATCCACCAGCTAACTCTACAATTATCTATAATTATATATAGAAGTTACCCCCACAAATCATAGACATATATTCAACAGTGTTGTGTTTGACTAGCCAACCGCATTAAAAACTTGACAGTAGAAAAAAAGTAGAAAAACACAATCAAAGATAGAAAATCACACATGGGGTATAAAAATCAAGTTATCGACCAGTTTATATAGCAGTTATCTAGGTATATTGATACAAGTTATCCAGAAATACGAGTATAAGTTATCCACCTAGCTAACAATATAGTAATACATGCTAATATGTAGAAGTTACACCATAAATCATCACTAGACATAATCTAGCAGTGTTGTGGGACTAGAGAAGTGCATTAAAAACTTGACAGTAGGAAGAAACTAAAAAAAGCATAATTAGAGATAAGAAATCATACAAATCAAGTTATCCAATAGTTTATAGAGCAGTTGTCCAGGCATATGTATATAAGTTATACACCAATTTATGCAGCAGTTATCCAGACACATGTATACATGTTATCCACCAGTCTATGCAACAGTTATCTAAGCACACGTATACAAGTTATGCATCAATTTATATGGCAGTTATCCACACATATGTATACAGAGTCATCCACCAAAATTAGCACCAACGAAACAATTCCGGTCACTTTTAACCTTGATGAGCAGCTACACCAAAATAACCTTGGTGTATATCTCGAAGAAACTAGCTGCACGCGAGCAATCAGCAAAATTCCCAGGCTAAGAGAATACATCATTCAGATCACTGTCTGCGACTAATCTCTTCTATAACTGACAACTCATACCTCCTATATAAGTCAAGCTATGTAATCTTTCTGAGCAGCAACACAAAACATCAGTAGTATCAACGAGACACGTAGTAGAATGTCAAGACGAGCAAAGCAGCACGGTCGTCCGCGGAAGAGCAAATCGACAAGTCGCCAGCTTCCACACCCTTGTCCCCAACCTCCGCGGCTACGTGACTCCATCGTCCCCACTGCCTACACCGTTCTCCACCGGTGGCTAACCTGAAGAGCAGAATCAATCAAACACTCCGACAAGTATCCATGATGAAGACCATGATGGAATATGAGACAGTGGAAGAGGAGGGCGGGAGGGGAATGGTAAGGGGGGATCTTGCACAACGACTTGGACCCCTTTGCGAAGGATTTAGTGAATTTCCTTGTCTCAGTGGAGGACGAAGACACCTGATGCGTCCTCGTCCGGAGCAGATCGTATGCTCCTCGGCGCCACCCAGGAGGAAGACGGCGGCGCGAAGGTGCGGGGCGAATTGGTGCTGGCTGGAGCTTGGGGGTGTGGCGGCACGGAGGCTGTTTTGCAGGCGGGGAACAACGCCAAGCAGTGGCGGAGAGTAGCACCGAGCAGTGTCAAGGAGGATTGGTTGCAGGCGGGGAGCAGCGCCGATCGTGCTTGACATGGTTATACCCTACGGATACACGACATTAACATACCTGGTCCAGCCCAAGGAAGGCCCACGAGAATATACGTGGCCCATGAAGATTTTCGGGTGGCCCAAGCCCATAACGTCTTCGGATCCTTGGAGAGAAAGACTAGAACAGATAGAATATTCAAAGGGGCAAACCCTAAACCTGTAACCAACTCGATCTATGCCCAGGACCTGCCTATCTCTATATAAGGCTAGGAGGGCACGACAAGGAGGCTCTATCTCACCTCACCGCATATACACCTCCACGCCAGATTGCATTTGTGCACCCCTGTAACCTTCGGTTCCGCCATAATCAAGAGCAGACAAGCAGGAGTAGGGTTTCCCTCCGGGGGCCTGAACCTGGGTAAATCTCGTGTCCCCTGGTTGCTTGTCTGTTAACCGTTCCGTGATCTCCAGCACCCCCATCTTCTCCAAAACCCAAGCTCATAACAATGGGCATTGACGAGATCGATCCTTGTCAATTGGCGTCGTCTGTGGGAATCAGGGGCGCTGATTGTGCGATCGTGATGGTCCCAACCAAAGCGATCTACAACTCCTCGGTGACAGAGAGCCATCTCCTCTTTGGCGCTTTCGACTTCACCGTCCACTCGCCAGCCACCCTGAAGGACTTCGAGCCCGTAGGCGACGGGCTCGAGATCCTGTTCGGAAGCTTCTGCTTCTAGGTCAGACAGACCGGCACTCTCCGCCTCCCAGAGCGGGTGCCTCTGCCATCGATCAGGCCCGCTTCATGGGCCCCACATCCCAGCGTTCTACGCACTCCAACATCGACAGATAAGTCATATGACACTATGATAGCAGCAGCTGCAGCTCAGATCTATGCGATCCCCCGTCGGATGAAGGGACCTACAGTTCTGGATCCGAAAGCTACGGCAGCAGCGATCCAGTCCGCGGACGCTACCAATGCGCTGTGGTCATCCAAAGCGAAAACGAGCAACAACCACCAGGTTCGGGTGCTCACGTACCGACACCCAACCCGTAGGGTAGAAACGGCGAAAACATGAGGCAACCATCCCCCGCCCAACAAGGACGACCCTGATGCCAGTCGAGTAATCCACCTCAGCAAGGAAGGATGGAACCAAGCACGCGAAGCCATGGCGGGCAACAAGATCCTGCTTGTGGGTGCCTCACGGGACCTACTGATGGCATACCACCTACTCCTTATCGAAGAGCACAAAAAGCAGGTGAAGATGCAAGAGGTACTCGACAAACGCAAGCAAGCGGTCTTGGAGTCTAGCGCGCACCGAGCTGCACTCTCCGCCGTTGGTGGCGCCAGCTTGCACGGCAACAATGCCAACAAACATCGCTCTCGCGTAGAGAACATGGATCCCGCTACATGTCGCGAGGTGACCCGAACCCTCAACACGTCCTTCATGGAGATGAACGCCAACGACAACGTCATCCCGAAGACGCCGCAAGCTGCGATCATGGCAGCCACCACATATCTTGCGTCCCATCCACCTCCGGTGGGGGACCCGAAGAGGGCCATGCACAAGTCCGCACTAGACAGACTCGGATCATTGGAGCTGCGCTCCACGAGGAAGCTCCTACGGAGCCGAAAAAGAAAGCTACGGTCAGATTCAACCGCAGTCCCACACCCTCATCCGACGAGGAGGAACACGACCTACCTCGACGACGCAAGAGTACACGACCTCGCAGCCGCGACTACGACGCTCGAAGCGACCTCGCTCAGCGCAAGATCGACAAGGCATGCGCCAAGCGCGTGTGCTCATCCGAATCCGAAGAGGATGACGACGAAGGAGAACTCTGCGGAGCTCGATGCTTCAGCAGATCTGTTCGGCGGACACGGATGCCGAGAAACTTCAAGCTTCCTTCGGACACTCTGAAGTTCGACGGCATGCAGGACCCTAAGGCATGGCTCAACGACCACCTGTCGTCCATCAAACTGCATAGCAGAAACAAAAACACTGCCCTGCAATGCCTTCAGCTGCAGCTGACGGGCGCAACCCGGATCTGGCTCAGCAGCCTATCCTCGGGATCCATCCGAAGCTGGGAGGAACTGGCAGTACAGTTTCATCCGAAACTTCAAGGGTAACAGCAAGAGTCCAGCCTCGATGGAAGAACTGCAGGCCTGCACCCAACGAACGGGCGAATCCATTTGCTCGTACATACTACGCTGGTCCAACATCAAAAACTCCGCAGCACACATCTCTGAGGAGCGAACAATCGATGCCTCCAAAGATGGCATCAAACGCCAGGACTTCAAGGAAGAACTTGGGCGCGTCAAGCCCAAGACACTCGACCACCTCATGGACATCGCCAACAGGTGCGCAGATGGCGAGGACTCCATCCACCGAGCACACTCGGATGAGGAGGATGACTACGGTCGCCGACGCAAGCGCCGTAGCAAGCGAAGATCGTGCGTCTACGACGATCGTGATGGACCCGACATGGTCGCGGCTGGCTACGCCGACCGCCGCAACGAAAGCAACCGTAGCAGCGGCGGATACCGTGGAAACAACTTCTGCGATGGAGGACGCCCAACGCAAACGTGGCAACGTCGCGGCCGCGACGATGATCCCTCGACATACGATAAGTTGTCGGGCCCATGCACCATCCACTTCTACATCGACAAGCAGGATGGCAAAAAGAAGGCCAGCCACATGCTCAAGGATTGCCGCGAGTTCCAGAAACTTGGCAAGAGCCTGTCCCATATTCTTCGAGTCCTACGTCGAGTCTACGACTCCACTACGGACTCAGGGGCTACTCCCATAGGGAGGATTGATTCAAGCATCCGAAAAAATTGTGTCCTATGGACCTGAAGCAAACAATGGTTGAATTAAAGTCTCTGCTCGAGTCTATGACTCGAACAGACACTCGGGGGTTACTCCCATAGGGAGCGCTGGTCGCGCACCCTATGAATTCTTCGACTGCGATCCTTTGGATCAGAATGCAAAAACTTTTTGGCAACTTTGCCCCAACCAACCCTAAGTGAGTAACATCCTCCTTGGCCACCCGAAACACCTCCGCGGTGATACAATTTCGGATGCTGTGTCTGCGACGCAAAGATAAGACCTACATGAAGGGAATATGCCCTGAGAGGCAATTTTATTATGTGTATTCCAAGTATATGATAGATGTTTATTTTGCATGCTATAATTGTATTGATACGGAAACGTTAATACATGTGTGTTTAATAAACAAACAAAAAGTTCCTAGTTATGCCTCTCTCATAAACTAGTTCGTTGATTAACAAGATGATCAAGGTTTCCTGATCATAGACATTGGATGTTGTTAATAACGAGATCACAACATTAGTGTAATGGTGTGATGAACATTCATCCGAAGTATAGCATTTGATCAAAGTCATTGAGTTTATATTTCTATAAACAAACTACGAAGTAATCCTAATCCTTAGACCATGAGATCATGCCAATCACTAACACCGGAAGAGTTTCTTGTTGACATCAAACGTCACTCCGTAACTGGGTGATTATAAAGATGGCTCCAAAGCTACTAAAGTGTTATGTTGAGAATCATGGATCAAGAGTGGAATTTGTTCATCCTGATGATGGATAGATATGCTCTGGGCCCTCTCGATGATATCACATTGGTTAGCTTGCAAGCAAGTGATTTGATCACTAGAATGTTATATCACGGGAACGAGAAAAGAGTGCATGTTAGTAACAAGATCAAACTAGGTATGGAGATACCGATGATCGAATCTCGGACATGTAATATATCGTGAAACAAAAGGATTAAGATACAAGCGTAAAAGGTTCCGACGATCACAGGAAAAGTCATCGTTGAATGTGTGGGAGTCAGTATGGATCTCCAGGTCCCGCTACTGATTATTGATCGGAGAAGGGTCTCGATCATGTCCGCATTATTCGCGAACCGTAGGGTGACACACTTAAGGGACACTGGCATCCAGTTGGAGCAAATGTTTCATGCCGAAAGAATAAACAAGCGCAGGAATTTATTTCACTAGATACCGAAACAGGTTTTCGGGTGAAATTGCATAGAGAGGTTATGCATGTGAAATGGAATTCTAGCAAGGGGTTATTTGTGAATGTTTGTCATTAAAGTAATTGACAAAATTCTGAATAAAATAAAAGAGTTTTATTTAATGAGAGTTTGCATTAAATTTGGTGGAAATTTAATGACATTTTTGAGTGGGATTTTGAGTGGAGGGAATTTAAAGGAATTTTGTGAGTGGAGTGTCCACCCACATGAAGAGGGGAGGGCAAGGGGGCAGCCCCATGCGCCGGCCACCCCCTTGGGGTTCCCCCTCCTCCTATAAAAGGATCCCCCTCTCCTCTCCTCTCTCTCACTCACACCTCCTCGTGAAGGATCTCTCTCCCCCTGTAGAATTTATCCCCATGGTCTCGGACTAGCGAGATACATGTTCCCGGTGGCTATTCGGCAAGAAAGGGTTGTGCTTCCGCTGCATCGCTGGAGCGAGGAGGCGGAGGTTGCCCGGTGTCTTGTACGTGTGTGCGAGCACGGATGCGCTGCTGCTTTGCGGCGCTAGGACTTCCTCTCGATCTTGAGATCGGCAAGAGATCGTCTACATCAACCACGAGTTGAACTCGTTAAGCTTTGTCGGTCTTCAAGGGTATGTTCTCTACGGATATACATCCGCCCGTTGTTTGTATCTAGTAGATAGATCTTTGTACATAGTTCCCATCGTAGGAAATTTTTTGTTTTCTATGCTGCGAACCCTATAGTGGTATCAGAGCCGGATCTATGCGTAGATTCTTTACACGGGTAGTACACATATGAGTATGTGGGCTATGATGATCATGTTGTTGCTCCTTAGTTGTAATTTTGGATATTGGTGGCATAGTGGGATGAAGCGACCCGGACAAACTTTACATGTCCTCGCACATGAGACCTGTTCCATGCTTGACATGCAACTAGTTTGCATAAGTGGCTAGCGGGTGTCTGTCTCTCCTACTATAGTCAATATCTATTTTGCAACGAGTTTTCAACAATTTGGTTATCCTCGTTGTGGTTCATGTTCGTAGGTAAGAACGGTTCTATCTCGAAAGCCCTAAGCCACGTAAAACTTGCAATGGATAAATTAGAGGCGTCTAGTTTAGATTGTTGTTGGGCTAGTGTTATGATATGGTGATGTTGTAAGTAGAAGTATGAGATGATACTCTTACAACATACATAACGTGTAATCTCCATAGACCTTGGATTTACACATATAGGTATGATAGTGATCATACCACGATGCACATGATAGAGATCATATGCGGGAACCATATTATTTCACTAATAAACATGTGATGTTTGATAACATCTTATATTGCTTGTTTAGCGCTTTGTTAGCATAATAAGATGATCCCTCTTTTAAATATCAAGATTTAAATGTGTTCTTCCTTTAGTATGCACCGATTATGTTTTCGTCGCTCCAAGACATCACGTGATGATCGGGTGTTCTTGGATCCACGACCATATTCCGGGTGTAAAACAGTTACACACGCGAATACTAAGGTTTTAACTTGGAGAGCCTAGCATGTACAGACATGGCCTCGGAACACGGACCGAAAGGTTAAGCATGAGTCATATAGTCGATATGATGCCCATTTGATGCTCGCCTTTGAAGCTACACCGAATCACGTGATGATCGGACTTGGTGTAGTGGATTTGGTTCATGTAATCACCAAAAAGGCACGAGGGATGTCGTTTTTGAGTGGGAGTTCATTCGTAATATGGATTAGTTGAACTCAATCTATCATACACTTAGTCAAAACTTTACAAATTCTGTTGTAGATGGCACCACCTGCTTTTAATTTCAATGTGTTCATGGAGAAAGAGAAACTTGCAACGAACGGTAGCAACTTTACCGAATGGGCCATGAATTTGAGGATTCTCCTCTCTGCTGCACAAAAGCAATATGTGTTAGAAGTGTCGTTAGGCCCCCCACCTTTTGAGGATGCCCCTGACAAGGAGAAGAATGTCTATCAGACTCGTCAGGAGGACCACAACTTAGTTCATTGCGGCATATTGTATGGGCTAGAGCTGAAACTTCAAAAGCGTTTCGAAAATGGCAATGCATTTGATACAATGGGTGAGTTGAAAATGATTTTCGACACACATGCTGCTGTAGAGAGCTACAACGCTTCAGAAAAGTTCTTTAGCTGCATGATGGAAGAGCACAGCTCCGTTAGTGAGCATGTACTCAAGATGTCGGGTTATGCCGATAAGCTTGTGTCCTTGGGAATATTGATTCCCATTGACTTAGGCATCCATCGTGTTCTGCAGTCTCTGCCACCTAGCTATAAGAGCTTCATGATGAACTATAATATGCAAGGCATGAAGAAGTCTCTCCCCGAGCTTCTGTCAATGCTTAAAACTGCAGAAGTGGAGATCAAAAAGGAACATCAAGTGTTGATGATCAGTAGGAACACTGGTTTCAAGAAAGACAAGAAGGGAAAACGGAAGGGAAGTAAGGGTGGCAAGCCTGTTGTCGTGCCTGAAAAGAAACCCCGAGTTGGACCTAAGTCTGATACCGTGTGCTACTATTGTAAGGGGACTGGCCACTGGAAGCGCAACTGCCCCAAGTATCTGGCAGACAAGAAAGCCGGCAAGGCAAACAAAGGTATATATGATATACATGTTATTGATGTGTACTTGACTAGTGCTCGCAGTAGCACCTGGGTATTTGATACCGGTTCAGTTGCTAATATTTGTAACTCGAATCAGGGGCTGCGGAACAAGCGACCGCTAGCAAGGGGTGAGGTCAAGATGTGTGTCGGCAATGGATCAAGCATTGATGTGATCGTAGTCGGAACGCTGCCTCTCCACTTGCCGTCGGGATTAGTTATAAACTTGAATAATTGTTATCTGGTGCCTGCACTGAGCATGAACATTGTATCTGGATCGTGTTTGATGCGAAGTGGTTATTCATTTAAATCCGAGAACAATGGTTGTTCCATTTATATGAATGAAATATTTTATGGTCATGCACCGATGATGAATGGTTTATTTCTTTTGTATCTCGATAATAATGTTACACATATTCATAATGTTGATGCTAAAAGGATTAAACTAAATGATGATATATCCGCATATATGTGGCACTGCCATCTAGGTCATATTGGCGTTAAACGCATGAAGAAGCTCCATTCGGATGGACTTTTGGAATCACTTGATTATGAATCATTTGATACATGTGAGCCATGCCTTATGGGCAAGATGACTAGAACGCCGTTTTCCAGTTCAATGGAACGGGCGACAGATTTATTGGAAATCATACATTCTGATGTATGCGGTCCAATGAGTGTGTCGGCGCGAGGTGGATATCGTTATTTTGTTACTTTCACGGATGATTTGAGTAGATACAGTTATATCTACTTGATGAAACACAAGTCTGAAACCTTTGAAAAGTTTAAGGAATTTCAGAATGAAGTGGAAAATCATCGTAATAGAAAGATCAAATTTCTACGGTCAGACCGTGGAGGTGAGTATCTAAGTTACGAGTTTAGCACTCACATGAAAGAGTGTGGACTTGTTTCACAACTCACACCTGCCGGAACACCACAGAGAAATGGTGTGTCGGAACGTCATAATCGTACTTTATTAGATATGGTTCGATCTATGATGTCTCTGACGGACTTGCCGTTGTCATTTTGGGGTTATGCACTAGAAACTGCTGCATTTACTTTAAATCGGGCACCATCTAAATCCGTTGAAAAGACACCGTATGAATTGTGGTTTGGAAACAAACCTAAGCTGTCATTTCTTAAAGTTTGGGGATGCGATGTTTATGTGAAGAAACTTCAACCGGATAAACTCGAACCCAAAGCAGAAAAATGCATCTTCATAGGATACCCTAAGGAAACTATTGGGTATTCCTTCTATCACAGTTCCGAGGGCAAGGTTTTTGTTGCTAAGAATGGATCCTTTCTAGAGAAAGAGTTTCTCACGAAAGGTGTGAGTAGTCGGAAGGTAGAACTCGAAGAGATTATTGAACCTTCTCTTCAAAGTATGGCGAGCAGCGTAGCGCCGTAAGTTGTTCCGGAGTTGGCTTCACCTGTTGAAGAGGGAACTAATGATAATGATCATGAAACTCCAAAAGAGAGTACTACCGAACCTCGCAGGTCAAGCAGGACGCGTGCAGCTCCCGAGCTGTACGGAAATCCTGTCATGAATTTCATGGTTGATGAAAATGATGACCCTGTGACGTATGAAGAAGCGATGATGAGCCCGGATTCCAACAAATGGTTAGAAGCCATGAAATCCGAGATGGAATCCATGTATGAAAATCAAGTTTGGAACTTGGTGGACTTAGCTCACGACCGAAAGGCCGTGGAGAACAAATGGATTTTCAAAAGGAAAACTGATGCTGATGGTAATATAATCGTCTATAAAGCTCGACTTGTCGCAAAGGGGTTTCGACAAATTCAAGGAGTTGACTACGATGAGACATTCTCTCCCGTAGCGATGCTAAAGTCAGTTAGGATTATGTTAGTAATTGCTGCATATTTCGATTATGAGATATGGCAGATGGATGTTAAAACCGCGTTTCTCAATGGTAATATTGAGGAAGAGTTGTATATGATACAACCAAAGGGTTTTTTCGATCCTAAGGATGCTAACAAGGTGTGCAAGCTTCAGCGATCCATCTATGGATTGAAGCAAGCATCACGAAGTTGGAATCTCCACTTTGATGAGGTGATCAAAGAGTTTGGATTTGTCCAAACTTATGGAGAAGCTTGTATTTACAAGAAAGTGAGTGGGAGCAATGTGGCATTTCTGATATTATATGTGGATGACATATTATTGATCGGAAATGATATAGATCTTTTAAACAGTGTTAAAAGTTATCTAAACAACAAATTTTCAATGAAGGACCTAGGTGAAGCGTCATACATATTAGGCATAAAGATCTATAGAGATAGATCTAGGCGCCTAATAGGGCTATCGCAAAGTACATACCTTGATAAGATTTTAAAGAAGTTTAAAATGGAGGATAGTAAGAAGGGGTTCTTACCTATGACACAAGGCACGACATTCAGTAAGACTCAAAGTCCGGCTTCGGCGAAAGAAAGAGAGATAATGGACAAGGTCCCCTATGCTTCAGCCATAGGCTCTATAATGTACGCCATGCTATGTACAAGACCGGATGTGGCACATGCTATTAGTTTGACTAGTAGGTACCAATCGGATCCAGGTTCAGAATACTGGAAAGCGGTCAAGAATATCCTTAAGTACTTGCGAAGAACTAAGGATATGTTTCTTGTATACGGAGGTGAAGAAGAGCTCGTCGCTAAGTGTTATGTCGACGCTAGCTTTGACACCGATCCGGATGACTCTAAGTCTCAATCCGGGTACGTATTTCTCATGAATGGCGGAGCGGTTAGTTGGAGGATCTCCAAACAACCTGTGGTGGCGGGATCAACAACGGAGGCCGAATATGTTGCTGCTTCAGAAGCGGCTCAGGAAGCAGTTTGGATGAAGGAGTTCATATCCGAACTAGGTGTGGTTGCAAACGCGTTGGACCCAATGGTGATCTATTGTGACAACAATGGTGCCATTGCCAATGCCAAAGAGCCAAGGTCTCACAAGCATTCCAAGCATATTAAGTGCCGGTTTCACTCCATCCGCGAGCATGTCAAGGATGGAGATATAAAGATTTGTAAAGTACATACAGATCTCAATGTAGCAGATCCGTTGACTAAAACTCTCCCTAGAGCAAAACATGATCTACACCAGAACTCCATGGGTGTTAGATACATCACTATGTAACTAGATTATTGTCTCTAGTGCAAGTGGTAGACTGAAGGGAATATGCCCTGAGAGGCAATAATAAAATGTTTATTATGTGTATTCCAAGTATATGATAGATGTTTATTTTGCATGCTATAATTGTATTGATACGGAAACGTTAATACATGTGTGTTTAATAAACAAACAGAAAGTTTCTAGTTATGCCTCTCTCATAAACTAGTTCGTTGATTAACAAGATGATCAAGGTTTCCTGATCATAGACATTGGATGTTGTTAATAACGAGATCACAACATTAGTGTAATGGTGTGATGAACATTCATCCAAAGTATAGCATTACGATCAAATTCATTGAGTTTATATTGCTATAAACAAACTACGAAGTAATCCTAATCCTTAGACCATGAGATCATGCCAATCACTAACACCGGAAGAGTTTCTTGTTGACATCAAACGTCACTCCGTAACTGGGTGATTATAAAGATGGCTCCAAAGCTACTAAAGTGTTATGTTGAGAATCATGGATCAAGAGTGGAATTTGTTCATCCCGATGACGGATAGATATGCTCTGGGCCCTCTCGGTGATATCACATTGGTTAGCTTGCAAGCAAGTGATTTGATCACTAGAATGCTATATCACGGGAACGAGAAAAGAGTGCATGTTAGTAACGAGATCAAACTAGGTATGGAGATACCGATGATCGAATCTCGGACATGTAATATATCGTGAAACAAAGGGATTAAGATACAAGCGTAAAAGGTTCCGACGATCACAGGAAAAGTCATCGTTGAATGTGTGGGAGTCAGTATGGATCTGCAGGTCCCGCTACCGATTATTGATCGGAGAAGGATCTCGATCATGTCCGTATTATTCGCGAACCGTAGGGTGACACACTTAAGGGACACTAGCATCCAGTTGGAGCAAATGTTTCATGCCGAAAGAATAAACAAGCGCAGGAATTTATTTCACTAGATACCGAAACAGGTTTTCGGGTGAAATTGCATAAAGAGGTTATGCATGTGAAATGGAATTCTAGCAAGGGGTTATTTGTGAATGTTTGTCATTAAAGTAATTGACAAAATTCTGAATAAAATAAAAGAGTTTTATTTAATAAGAGTTTGCATTAAATTTGGTGGAAATTTAATGACATTTTTGAGTGGGATTTTGAGTGGAGGGAATTTAAAGGAATTTTGTGAGTGGAGTGTCCACCCACATGAAGAGGGGAGGGCAAGGGGGCAGCCCCATGCGCCGGCCACCCCCTTAGGGTTCCCCCTCCTTCTATAAAAGGAGCCCCCCTCTCCTATCTCTCACTCACACCTCCTCGTGAAGGATCTCTCTTCCCCTCTAGAATTTATCCCCATGGTCTCGGACTAGCGAGATACATGTTCCCGGTGGCTATTCAGCAAGAAAGGGTTGTGCTTCCGCTGCATCGCTGGAGCGAGGAGGCGGAGGTTGCCCGGTGTCTTGTACGTGTGTGCGAGCACGGATGCGCTGCTGCTTTGCGGCGCTAGGACTTCCTCTCGATCTTGAGATCGGCAAGAGATCGTCTACATCAACCACGAGTTGAACTCGTTAAGCTTTGTCGGTCTTCAAGGGTATGTTCTCTACGGATATACATCTGCCCGTTGTTTGTATCTAGTAGATAGATCTTGGTACATAGTTCCCATCGTAGGAAATTTTTTGTTCTCTATGCTGTGAACCCTACACTACAGATACCATCTGATGGCCTGGTAATGCACCCGACTGCGCTCTGCTAGTGAAAATCCGTGCCAACAGGTGCGATGAAAATCCTGACGGACGCGTTTGGTACATCATTCGAAAACTACTGGGATTCGACTCCTGTAAGACCTCAACGGCCTGAGTCGAATTACGCCAGCATCTGTTTCGGGTTTCGAGTCGAGGGACTCGAATCTGAAGAAGATCGTGTTGTTTTTTCCTAAGACAGTTAACTGACCCTGATCCGTCAGGAGAGTCAGGCACACACATCAACAATCCCTATACACTAAAATCATTCTTTTCCTGATGAACAGAAACAGCCGCACCCGAAAGATTGAAGAGTCCTCAGCCGAATCTACGATTCGACTGAACACTCGGGGGCTACTGACATGGTTATACCCTACGGGTACATGACATTAGCATACCTGGTCTAGCCCAAAAAAGGCCCACGAGAATATACGTGGCCCATGAAGATTTTCGGGTGGCCCAAGCCCATGACGTCTTTGGATCCTTGGAGAGAAAAACTAAAACAGATAGAATATTCAAAGGGACAAACCCTAAACCTGTAACCGACTCGATCTATGCTCGGGACCTGCCTATCTCTATATAAAGGCTAGGAGGACACGACGAGGAGGCTCTATCTCACCTCACCGCATATACACCTCCACGCCAGATTGCATCTACGCACCCTTGTAACCTTCGGTTCCACCATAATCAAGAGCAGACAAGCAGGAGTAGGGTTTTCCCTCCGGGGGCCTGAACCTGGGTAAATCTCGTGTCCCCTGGTTGCTTGTCTGCTAACCGTTCCGCGATCTCCAGCACCCCCATCTTCTCCAAAACCCAAGCTCATAACAGTGGGCATTGACGAGATCGATCCTCGTCAGTGCTCGGGAAGCAAGAAGATCGTCAGTGCTCGGTATGATCTTGATCGAACGGTTGCTGTGAGTCCACCGAGTTTGATCTTTTTCAGACCGGTCTGAGGATAGATTTACGTTATTTTTTTGAGGGAAACGAGGATACGATATGTGACAAACGAGAGTTTCTCCTAAGAAATAGCCCATTATGAACTCCATATTAAAGCCCACGGTGCTCACACTTGCGTTCTGGGCCGCGTTGACTCTTCCGTCCCCTCGTCCAGTCGTCCGTCCGTGCTCGAGCTGCGACCCCCTGCGTCTGCTGTTGGGGAGAAGAACTACCCGGAGGCATCCTCACCTCCGAGCTCCGGCAGGAGAGAAGCCGGGGGACATCCAATCAGGTTATCCTTCCTTTCTGTTCCGTCTATATACGTTACTTACACACGATAACAAGTAGCCCCAACCAGAAGGTTGCAGCAGGGTAGCAGCCGATAGTGCGAAATCTGCGGATCTGATCGAATTCGAGGCTCTCGGAATGTTTTGAAGTTCCCTTCCCGTGTTTCGAACGCCTGCGTTTTATCACTAGATTTAGGAAGGTAAACGTGGGTATGGTTCGAGTTATTCCGTAGCTGTATACTCTTGTGATTTGTGAGGCTCGGCCGCTAAAGGATCAAAGTTAATCCCTGCGGAAAAAGAGAGATAGCGGGTCAAACTTAGTGTTACTGGTGATCTAGTACTTCCACATGTGTAGGTTTGGGCATCAGGCACCAGATGATATGTGGATTTTTGGTTTTGTTATTTGCAGAGCTTATTCGAAATTATGCAAAATGAGTGAAGTACACAAATAGGTTATCCTTAAGTTTCTGGTTTCCAGTAGTGTTGATGCACCATGTGTTAGATACCTAGGGCATCCCAATGTTCCTTTGCTGGATTGTGCCCGGGCTGAAAAGATCTAGGAATTTAGGTCTGTGTAAAATAGCATTTTCATATCTGCTGAGTTATTAGAGTCAGGCATGAAATTTGAAGAAAATGGTAACTAGTGAGGCACCTGCCAAAGCATCTTATATTTGGGAACGGAGGGACTACAATATATCAACTCTTGTTAGGATGAGTTGAAACATGTTCGACCTCATGCATTATGTATAGTTATTGCAATTTTATTTAGTTCATTCCTAAGTGCATAGCTATCTTTTGGCTTCAGTCTTGTACTTAGAACTGTAGAGGCATGTAGGTAGGATTCTTGACTCTTGCTAAACTGTAGGTTTACTGAGGGGCAGCTGAGTCAAATGAGCTCCATTATATGGGATGCATGTTTTGCCGCGTTTGTTAGTACCTCAAAAGTCAAAAACCATGTTTCGAGTTACAAGTTATAACTAACAGTTAGCAAAAGCAACCACAGGAGCTGAAGCTGGATTGTTATTTACTTAAAAGTCAATTTAATAAGAGGTATCTCAAGATATTTAACTGAAGTCATGACTTTCTGTAGATCATTGAATATTTGATCTGCCTCTGTATTGTCCAATTACTTCTTGTGAGAATGCCAAAAATTGGCGATGCTAAAGCAAAGAGACTGACTTGCTGTCGCTTGACGAACTTCTCGCGTCAAACTAACATAAGATTACACAACTTGGGTGTGCTTGTGCAACACTAATGAGATAGCAGCAACACCATGCAGAGATAATGCATAGCGTCCAGGATTAGTAGTATTATTTTCATGGAAGGGGTCCAGTCTTAATAAGCCACTTGTAAGTTAAACAGATAGAAGGTTCTGGTGTCAATCTGCGTGTTGCAATACTGATCTTTCAGATTCAGGGCCATAGTTCCTACAGGTATTACTCAGCTACGTCATATGGCATATACATAGAGTAGAGAAAGTTCACTGGACTGATATTCTGTCCATTTACATAACCAGATTGAAACATGAAAATCATCAATCCATGGATCAAATTCAATAACGGGTCCACTATCTTGACTCATCTCATAATTAATCAGTAAGACAATGGCAAATCAGTATTCTTTTTGGCAGCGATTTCCATCTCTTTGAACTTCATCATTCTGGCCATCAGCCCCTCAACAGCATCTGAATCGGCTGCAAACATTGCATGGGTGATGCCAACTACACCAGGGCTTTGACTGTTGAGCACCGAGAATGTCGTTGCGAGACGGAAACCATAGTTCATGATGAAGTGAACCAAACCGCGGGGAAAGATGAACACATCCCCCTCACACAGAGTCTTCTGAAAAAGCTTACCCTTGGTGTCAAAGAAACCAGCCAGCACGCTGCCACCATGCACAAACATCATCTCAGATGCCCTTGGGTGAGAGTGGGGAAGCACTGCCCCGTAGGGGGCAATGTCGCTCCGTGCTATCGACATGCCAAGGGTGTTCAGGCCAGGGAACTCAGCGGCAGTGACGATGTTCGCTGATGATCGCACCATGTTTTCTAAGTTCCCGGCTTGGTTGAGAAGCAATGTCTTGAAATCAGATGCCAGTATGGTACTAGGGTGCTTGCAGAGGAAACCATTCATGAACAGCTTCTTTTCACTCTGAGGTGCCATAGGGCACACATCTTGAAGAGGTGGACTATCTGATAGGTTTGCTGGAGTAAGGCTAAGGAGGACAATGAAGGAATACAAGGCAGTGAAGAGCTTCATCTTTTGGAACTCTCGGACACAGAGATGGAGTAAAACATGGGTTTAAATAATGTGATGGGAAAGGATTGCAACCAAAGCCAAATCTGTGCAACTTGTATAAGATTCTCTTGAAGTTCACTGCAGAATTTGCTTTTGATTGTGGCTAAAGCAAAGAATGCAAGCAACTGCTTATTTACTCTTTCCTGTATGTACTCCTTTCATAACATGGACTCGGTAATGTTTGGTTCAGTAGCATCCAATAAATGGTTGAATGAAATGCCACAACTGCCAGCCGTGTAAGCTAATCAATAGATCTAAATGTTGACTTTGTTTAAGTGTTGTCAACCTGACACCTAAAACCTAACTGGATTACATTTCATTGTTAGCCTGTTTGTTTGTTTTTTTCTTAACTACTAGATACATCGCCATGATCCAGACATTGGGTACTAATTTGTTTGCTTTTTTTTTGCAGTGTTGGAATTTGAGATCCTATACCATGGCTTCTTTGCTCTGTTCACAGATAAAATTAAACAAAGCATATGTTAGGAGGCAGGTTCATGAGAATAGATTTGCCAGATTACCCAGGTCTCTTCATTGGAACCCCTTGCAATCAGGCCATTTTAAAAATCTTGCATTGCGATGCACTAAGGATTTGCCTTGGGAGGCCTCTCTCCCATATGCTTCCTCAGAGGACAGTGCCAGCATTATCATGGGAACAAATGTTGTTGAAGCTATCGATACAGAAGAAGCTCCAGAGATTCCAATCCTCCAGAGTGATCAGGATGTTGTGGAGGTGGAAAATGAACCTTCTGGGCAGCTAACGGCATTTAAACTGCCAATGTGGCTGATAGGGCCTTCGGTCCTGTTGGTTACGGGTATAGTTCCAACATTATGGCTGCCATTGCCCTCGGTGTTTCTTGGTCCTAACATTGCCGGCCTTCTGTCCCTAGTGGGACTGGACTGCATCTTTAACATGGGAGCAATGCTGTTTTTCCTTATGGCCGATGCATGTGGGCGCCCGGAGAACAATTCATTTGACCTGACAAGGAAGATCCCAACTTCTTACAGAGTCTGGAACCTGGTCGCCGGCATACTAGGCTTTGCTGCTCCGTTGGCCCTGCTTTTCGCATCTAGTCGGGGCACTCTGCAGCCACAGCTACAGTTCATTCCATTCTTGGTGCTCCTTGGACCATATCTTTTGCTCCTTTCAGTGCAGATGCTTACCGAGATGCTTACATGGCACTGGAAATCGCCTGTTTGGTTGGTAGCCCCTGTTGTCTACGAGGGCTATCGTGTGCTACAGCTGATGAGGGGCCTCCAGTTGGCTGCCGAGATCACCGCGCCTGGGTGGATGGTGCAAAGTCTCCGTGGCCTGGTGTCCTGGTGGGTGCTGGTCCTTGGGATTCAACTGATGCGTGTTGCTTGGTTTGCTGGGCTCAACTTTGCAAGCAATCCAAGTTATGGATCGAGCCATGATACGAACAAGTAGGTCTGTTCACATACAAGGGTCAGGCTGCTAGGAACTTCCAGTAGTGTAACACTGTAACTGCTATTGTACAGATGAAAAGATGATTGTACTTAGTGTAAGAAATACTTTGAAAGAATAAAGAATATACTCCCAAGATATTACCTGTCTCATTGATCTACACTGCCAGGTGACTTTCGTGTGCCTGATATTAGAGAAATCTCTGCTGGTTGGTTGTGTAATGTGTGCAAGGCAACCAAGCGAAGAAATAGCAAGTTATGTCCTTTTCAGATAATCTTCTTGATCCAGATAGCGCATCACCCGACATTGATAGCACCCGACTAACCATGTGTCGTGAGATGCGTACGGATTGCCTAACATCGCATGGAGCAACCAACCTACAACCATTGAATCATAGGGAACAAGTGTCTAAATGTCAAAAAAAAAAAAAGAGCAAAAATCCTAGACCTGTCAAGCACACAACAAGCCCGGTGACATAGCTAAGAGCAAAACGCCTAGGCTTGTCAAGCACGCAAGTCTAGTGACATGGCTTAAGACCTAAGTTAGCTCAACACTATTGGGCGTGTGTGGTGCGCCCATTGTGTAGGCAGAAATTTAGACTGAATTCCACCCTTTTTTATGTTGAGGGAAGTGAATTCCACCTTCTTTACTCTCTTTATATGATTTGTTACAGAATTTTTTCATATCTTTTGATTACACCTGTTAGGATGAGATGGCTTTCAAGTTGGTGAATGGAACACCAACTCGAAAGCGTAAAGTAATTTGGTGTGTTCTCACTACCCACACTAGGGGTGGGCAAAAACTGACAGCGTGCAAATCGTGCAAACCGGCTGGTGGGGAGCTAGTTTATTTCCTTTCACAAACTTAATCAGGACTTTCGATACAGTTCTAACAAATGAACTAACCCACACCGGTTTTGCCCCCCTAACCCGCACCCACCAACCCGCCTAGCTTGTTTTGCAAAACTAGTTGCCGTCACCATACTGTCCCCATGCTACACTATGTTGGTTCTTGTCCACAATCCGTGGCTTCAAATGTTGGGACTAACAAGTGGGTATGACTTAACTAAACCACGGGTCATGGTTATATGAAGGGAAATCATTCTTTTATGGGTTACTGTGACCCGCATCGTGTGGGCCCTACCCCTTGCTCTCCTATCTCTTCATCCATGACACTCTCCTCTTTATCCATTTCCCATTCATCCCTCGCAAGGCCACACCCAAACCAAAGGCAGTGGAGGCGAGCAAAAAACTTAGGGTCAGGGGGTGCATGCTGCCGATGTTGGTCTTATTGGTGGAGGGCACAGGTCACCGACACCAGATGAAGGGGAGAGTTAAGGGATGGCTATGGTCAGCAGTGGACTGGCGCATGTGCGGATTTGGACAAGGTGTCGCAATGAGGCATCATAGAAGCACCTGACATGGGTGGCGGCGACCAACGGTTCAGACAGTGCTAGCACCGAGGGAGGTAGAGGTGGTGGCTGGAGATCCCGACAATGACAATGCTCTTCTTTCTCACTTTCGACAACCTCTTCTTCGACCCTTCCAACAACATAAAGACAAGATGGGACCGGTCAAAAAACGAACCGCCATTTAGCCCTACCTGAAGCATGGAAGTGAATCGTCTCGTGCGAGTAGATAAATTCTTCACTCCATTCTAAAACAATAATCGATGTTCTATGTTTGTCTAAGTCAAACTTATCTCAGCTTGACCAAATTTACAGAAATATGTTTCAATATCCACAATGCCAAATAGGTATTCTAGATATAGATATATTTTCTACAAACTTGATAAAAACGTAAAATATTTTGAATTAAAACTAAACCAGAGACATCGATTATTTTAAAACAAAAGGAAGTACAATGCAAAATGACTTTGTTTCGAGAAAGGGAATGCTCCTCTGCACGATTCAAAATACTAGAGGCAAATATGAAAATTCACCAACCGCAGCTTGCCCTTTTGCAGAAAGAGGAAAGCATAGAGCGGTCAAAGGTGCATCAGCCGCAACCGCATTTGGCCCGGCCTACTCTTTTACTCCCTCGTGCTCGTCTCCCACCGAAAGACCAGACCGGACCAGACCAACCTACCCACTCCTGCTCTCCTTTCCAAATTCCTTCCGATTCTCCACTGAGCTCGCCTCCCGAGGCAAAGCTCACACAGAACACACTCCCCCAAACCCTAGCTCCTCCCCGTACGGCACCGGATCGAGCCTCTGCAGAGCTCCAGCAGCACCCCCGTCCCCGAATTCGCGCGGCAGATGGGCTCCGACTCCAAGGAGCTGCTCGAGATCGAGCCCCTCGAGCTCTGCTTCCCCTGTACGGCAATCTCTCCCGTGTTCCTGTTTAGCTGTTCTGGCACATGCCGCCGCAGTAGTTGTTATTCTGAAGGAATTTTTCGAAGCGATGTTGCTGTGCTTCTCAGTTTGTACTGCAGTTTTCAACTAGTATAAGCCAAACATTCCCGTGCTATTTTTTATTAAGAGCGTGGAGGGAATCTGGCGGACTCGTCAGTCAGTACTACTGCTTATGCTAAATTTTGTTCCCTCTCTGTCTTTTTTTTTGGGGGGATCCCGCAGTTGAGACGAAGAAGCAGATCTCGTGCTCTATGCTGCTCACCAACAGAACGGATGGCTACATCGCCTTCAAGGTAATCCAAATTCTGATGTCTATGTTTCCACCAAGCGTTTTTAATTCTTCTCAGAGCACGGAACTCTGCAATTGCGCAAATTGTCTGAACATAATGCCACATTTGGCGAAAATACTGCGCTGTCTCAGGTCAAGACGACTAGCCCCAAGAAGTACTGCGTCCGGCCGAACAGCGGTATCGTGCCGCCGCGCTCCGCCAGCGATGTCATCGGTAGTTTTAATTCCCATACCCTTGCAGAAAATTCAGCTGGATACTCTGTTTATCTTCGCGCAAAAACTGACAGTCTCTCTCTGATTTCTCAGTGACAATGCAAGCACAAAAAGAGGCGCCTCAAGATATGCAGTGCAAGGACAAGTTTCTCGTGCAGAGCGCTGTGGTGACGGAGGGTACGACGGTCAAGGATATCACCGGAGAGATGGTACATCGCTTTCTAGCGCCTCTTCGTCTTTGGTGGTGGGTTATGTCGATGCACGTTTGCTTAAACTCGTGCTAACAAGTGAACATTGCGTAGTTTAAAAAAGATTCAGGTAATGTGGTGGATGAGGTGAAGCTGAAGGTTCTCTATGTACAACCACCCCGACCACCATCGCCTGTGCGGGAGGGATCTGAAGAGGGTTCACCGCCTCGCCCTTCACTGTCAGATGGGACTTATCGAGATGTGAGATCCCTGACTTTATGTTGTTCGTTTCATTTTCTTGTATGTTCTTAACTGGTTCAGATGTGATTGAATGTTTATTAGATGGAGGCAACAAAGGAAACTGATGAGCCAACATCGTTCTCTGTTAGTATCTCACTTTTATGTGCCCTTTTCTTGTTATGTGCTTCTTTTTGTAACGTTTTTTGTTGGTTTCAGGATCTGAGAGCACATAAAGAACCAGAAGAGGTAACCTTTGAGGTGAGCTCCTTTCAACAGATATTTTAAATCTTCTTGCATGAAGTAATGGAATGCAGAAACTGATTTTGTATAGATTTGAAGCACTCATTTCTTTTTTAATTCGAGAGTAATAGGTTTTGACTAGGTCTTAGCAAACCTTGCACTTGAATCTTTCTGAAGTAAATGCCGAGTAACATAGAGATATAGCTTGTGATCTTTTAAATGCACTGTTTCAACGCTAACATGAAAATTGCTTATTCACATATTCCTATGGTTTTTGAAGAACGGTAGAGTGGAGTTGCCATGAAAATTGCTTAACTCCAAATGTAAATATTTTACAGTCTTTCTTTATTCACTTACTTCGGAGTTCATGATTGTGCTTTAAGTATTAATGAGACCAAGACTTGGTACACTTTTGTTTGACACTTGCATATGATTTGAGTAAATGCTGTGCATCAAAAGGTGTCATGATTTGTTAATGAGACATTCCATGAGCTGACACCTTGCTGTTTAGGAGTTAGGACATCAGAGTTGTTTCGAACAACATATGCTTGTGACAGATGCTCTTGTAATTTTTTTATGCCGTTGGACTCTGAGCGACAGCAACTTAGTACTAAATGAGTGAATAACCGGCAACCATATCAATGGATCTTTAAGCCTCACACTGATGGAAGTATTTTGAATTTAGAGCGCTGCGTAAGGAGACAAATTTAAGCCACCAGTGAGGCAGTGAGTTGATATCAGGTTCACCTTTATAATGTGGTTTAAGATAACGCGGTGCACAATGAGACAAATTTAAGCCACCACTGAGTCGATACCAGGTTCACCTTTATAATGTGGTGTAAGACAACACTGTGCATGTCTAACATTAAATTTGAAATTGGGTGCTTCTATGCTGATTGTTGCCTGTTGATGCAGCATATGCATTTTTTATTATACCATTGGGTATATTTATGCATATTGGTCTGTTATGTTTCATGTTCACTTGTCCCAGAGATCAGTGGATCAATAGTCAATCTCGAACTGGTGACAAGATTCTAACCCATTTTAGTTTATCTTATTGGTCTGTACCCAGTTCATCATATTATATTGTTGTTGAACCCTTTCTAGTTACAACTCACGTTGCAGCTGTCAATTGTAGCTACTCCACATAATGGTAGTTAAATGTCCTAGTATAGCAACTACTCTTTTTATTATGCCTTCCTTACTGATCAGTAAATGTCCCTGTTGAGAACGAGTGGACTTTTTTTTGTACTGTTCATCATTTCATCAAAATCGTGTGAATAGTTAATTTTGGCTTGCCTTGTACTGGCTGATGTCTCATTAATTGATTTTATTCTTTCGTAGACATCTGCGTTGATTTCAAGATTAACTGAAGAGAGAAACTCTGCTATTCAACAGAACAATAAGCTTCGTGAGGAACTGGTTAGTGGATGCAAACATTTTGCAGTATGCTCTCCTAATTGACTGCAGCAACTAGTCTTTCATGGTGTAATAATACTTGAGGGAAAGATTTACAATTATTATTTAATTTTTCTTCAATGCTGTTAACTTGGCCACAACCTATTTGCATCAACAAATTGCAGCATCTATAAACCATAATATTTCATATAAAACTTATTATAGTGGCTTCTTGATTCGAATGCTGGTACAGTCAGAAACTGTTAAACGGCAGTTGTGCATGTCGAAACCTAACATGCTTATAACTAAACATCTTGTGTTGAAACCTAACAGGCAATGGTGAGGAGGGAGATCAGCAAGCAGGACGGCGGTTTCCCATTTGTGTTCGTGGTCGCTGTTGCTCTGCTGGGAATTCTCCTTGGGTTTGTTATGAAAAGATAGATGACCATGTGCAACTCTGCGTCTTGTTAGGTTTCTGTCCTCAACCAAATCGAACAGCAGTTAGGCTTCTGTCCTCAACCAAATCGAACACTGCTGTTGTCTGCAATTTTCTGATGTACTCGTTTACATGTATAACACTATTATTAATGGGAAATCCAATTCGGCTACTATTATTAACAGCATATTCATCTTAGGGTACGATGTCTTCTGCAGCTGCGAGTGTCAGATTGGTTAACCACCATACCCGGTCAAGTAGTGTCGTTAAGCTCATGGTAGTTTGTCGCAAGGTTACTGTTAGCTTTGGCATTGGTGTACTGAACATATACCTTTCAACTAATTGGTGTGATGGTTTACTTGACTGGTACATTGTCTGGTGTTTTCAAGTGCTCCTTAATACACTTGTACATTCGTTTTGGCTAAGCAAACTATACTGGAACGCAATTTTTCAACAGCTCCTTCAGGGTTTAGCACAAATTCATGCAGTACATATCCCTCCTTGGAATTTTTATATGGGAATCAAGCAGGTGAAAAACAGTACCCCAGTTAATCACATACTTCATCCTATAGACTGGATTCGCTAGGCTGGGAGCTGCTCTCTGGACGGTTCGGATTTTCTTGCTTAATTCAATGCGTATGTGTGAATTTGTCGTAGAACAGCAGTAAATGAGCACGGATAATCGGTGATTCCAATCATAACAGCAACAGTACACCCGTTAGTACTCAACAACATACCATAACCAATTAATCCTACATATATCTATGGAAAGAGCTACCTGTCTGTGGCATCAAGTCACATACTCACATGGCAAGAGTAATGTAGAACAGTACGCCATCATGCCTATGAGCCTATCATCACTACTCCCTGGTCAGTCCTGGCCTCCTGGGGCTTCCGTTAACTGCTCAGGTTCATGCTGCCTTGTGCAGTCTGTAGCTGTTTTCTGCTTCCAACTTGTGCTGCCTTCAGTCGGATTTTTTTAAGGCACCATCAGTTTGCAAAGACTAGTGCTAGCACATCATCAAGTAATGATCATGCCCCGCCTTCACTGCCAGGCCCCTGCAACATGTTGCATCGGGATACAATGGCGCGGAAGTCCTCGAGGCTTATCTGTGAAGTAAAGCTCAACTGTAAGTAAGTGGGGCTGTATGTTCAGAAGATACTAGCAGCGTATGTTTTTTTCGAGAAAAAATTGCGTGAAAAATATCACGGAGAGATAATCATGGAGAGCTAATAAATTTAGGAAGGGGCATGGTTCTGAATTCTGATTATTCGAATCATGGAGAGCTAATAATTACGAAGGAGTGGTTCCTGATTAGAGGGGAACACCATGGTATTTAATTGGATGGCCAGGATAAAATGCGTAAAATACTGACTCATAAGACTATTAGTAGCCCTGGTAAGGATGATGACAGAAGTGTTTGTACCATTTGACAAATTGGCAATGCCCAGCAGGTATCAGTTCAGTTGTCGACGTCCATGTCTCTTAATGATCATTATAATAATAGTACCAGTAGTAATGATGATGATAATGTTAATGCTAGCAATAACAAGTTAAAATGACTGAAAGTTGCAATAACTAGACATGTTGTAGTTGATGGTCAAAACAGGCATTCTAGTGTCACTACTCACAAGTAATTCAGTAAAGCATAAGCAGGTTGACAAGACAAGGGCTATCATTATACAATTGCTAGTTCAGTAAGGTCACGATGGTTTTGAATAAATTATCATTCAAATATGTATAAGCAACTAGCAGGGAAAAGGATAAAAATCTGCTAGTTCTGGCTTGGCTTTAGGCGTCACCACCTGAGAAGTGCATCTACATATGATTTTTAATGTATAATTCTCTAGAATGGAACCAGTTGCCAGTGTTAATTGGTTGGAAGGTGCTCCCATGTGTGCAGATATCACTGTTTCCGGTTTTGCACACCAAAAAACATGGTTCTAAGCAATGCATTTTAGAAAGGAGATGGTGATATCTATACTTAAGAAAAAAAGGGCAAACCTTTCCATCTCTGTCACTATCAAAGCAATGGATCATCTTAGATATCTCGGAATCTGTCCAGATGAAATCATTTACATTGGCCATTCTTTCAAGATCCCAGGGTGTGATATGCCCTTTTCTAGCTTCTGTATATAACAGGAGTAACCAATTCAGATTGTTTACGAAACTAAAAGATAGGCAAATAAAAAAATGAACCTTCAGAGTACATGTCACAAAAGAAGAGAGAAACTATGCCAATCCAATTTGGTGTTTCTGTTTTAAAGATAACTACACATACATGAATGAATACCCAAAGGCTTCATGGTTGGATAAATTTTAGCCTGGCTTTTTGAATACTGATTAAAAGTAATACTTATTGGTTTGTTACTTTGGCAAGCATTCATGCACACCATAAGTAACTTAACCAATACCTTTTCAAAGTAATGAAGGTGGAGGAATAAACATTTAGTAAAAATATTTGCAAATAACCGATGAAGCAAATAAATCAGATGGTTATACATTCGTAAGTTATGTGCAAAGACATGTCGGACTACGACCAGGTATTTCAAGAAAAATAGTCCTGCGTACTGGTAAGTTTGTATAAAAATTCAGTGGTACATCTAATCTGAACTCTGACGTGGTTTCAGTGCATATAGTGGGCTAGGCACAAGTTCCATGGGCTGGAAAAATGAGCACCGGTAGCAATGTCATCAGATCAAGAAAACCTAAGTTTACTAGAAGGGACTTCCAAGTCAGATAAAATACCATCAAATGAGAAGAAGAACGAGACCACATCATCTTCTGACAGTTGTATTCTGCTCCTGACCTGGAAGCAAGCAATGAAAGACAGAAGTGCAATTGTGTAAAACACAAATAAGAAAGGACTACATGATATAAAGTTCATGCATGCCATTCTGGATGGAGCGTACCTGCTTCTTTGTCTTCCTGTTTTTAGCTGAGTCCTGAATGGGAGTGGTGTTCTTATTTTTCAAGGGAGTGCCTTTTCTGCCTTTCGCTCCTGTACTTGAAGTTTCTGCACCCATTGCTGTCACAGAGATTTGCGAAGGCTCTGCTAGGGAGAGTGCAATTGCCTGCACAATTTAACATTGTTAAAGAGTGAATAACATAGGTGAAAAAGAAGATGAGTTCAATTGGCATAAAACGATCACATCTGTTTGGAGCCAGCATTTGTGATGTATAGATTACCTGTTGTAAGGCTGCATCGTCATCCATGAAGTCAGTGACGGGAGCACCCTCATCTATGAAGGTACTTTTAGAAGAGTTACCTGAATTCAATAGCTTTTTTTTCTTTCCCTGTGAATAATGAAGAGAAAGGACTATGCATGAGTAGTACTAATAAAACAGCATAAAAGTACAGTTAAATTCAGATGCAAGTAATTCTCAAAAAAAAAAAAAAAATCAGATGCAAGTATGAAACGACAGATTCTTCCGATATACATTTGGTTAGCAGATATCCAGTCCATTGTGCAGTGAAAGCTATTCATTACAAGTTGTGGTGGTTAACTTGGTAAAGAGTGTTGGTGCTTGGAGACTTGGATATAGTGAAACCATGATTTGTCATTTTAACTGTATAAAGATGCTATGAACAAGCCCACTAAAAAAAAATCCTGAACGTGGTGAGGGATTACTCTATCATTACAAGTTATAACGAACATTATAATGACTTGTCGCTTCCTATGGTGACCTCTGGCACGAACATTGTAACGACTGCAGCCATTTGGGGTGTATTCATCTCCCAGGCCTCTCTCTCGTTATCTAATACAAAAGCAGCTTAGGCAAGATGTGAGATATACACTATCACAAGACACCAAAGGGCGTAGACAAGTTTATACTAACAGCTATAATATAGTACAATCAAGGACCTGGATTAGTGGATTTATTCCACGGGGGAGAAAGGGGAACCTTTTGCCGAGACCTAGAGGAAGACTTGGTCTCCTCGCCGTCGTATTCGTCGCTGGCCGACGAGCTCTCCCCATTTTCCTCCTCCTCGCCGCCGCCCTCGTCGGACGGGAGGTACTCCTCATCCGCCTCGTCGGATCGTTTCTTCTGTTTCCTCTTGGCCGCCGCCGCCGCCGACGAGGACGGCTGGTTGAGGAGGGGGGACGCTGCTAGGCTGCGGATGCCGAGGGCCTGGAGGCGGGCCTCGTTCTCCCGTATCCGCGACAGCCGCACCTTTTCGTAGTCCGTCAAGGGCTGGTCTTCTCCCGCCATGGCGACGCAGCGGCGGACCAGTAATTTACCCTCCCTTTTTCTCTTGAGAGAAAATCGCTCTCTTCTCTTCTTCTTTCATCTCTCTCTTTCTCATTTTCATTTTCATTTTCCTGTGTCAGAGGCAGGCCTCAGACGTGATATGGGCCTTGCGCTGAGAGCCAAGTTTTGTTTCCTCTTCTATGGGCTAGCAAGCCTTCTACTGGTGAATGGTGATGGGTCTCAAATTCTTAAAATTTAAAAACAGCCCAAACCACTCATTTTACGCGCCAAAAAGCAGCACAAACCAGCACACAGTCACTGTTGCTCACTCTTATCTGTGCAATACTTCGACCGGGAATGCTAACGCTGTTCGTGTCCACCGGAGATCAGAACGGAGCAGAGCATGAAAATTACAACGAAGAAAGGGAGCAGAGACACGGATCAGAAACCACTCTTTTTTCAACTGCGAAAAAAAAAACGCTGTGCAAATTACAGTCTGAACACAAAAACCAGACATCTACTACGAGATGGCCAGCTCCGCCTGTGCCCACGCCAGGGACGACGCCCTGAGCGCGGTGGCCGCCGACGTGTCGACGCCTTCCTCCAGGATGGCCGCGATCATGTTCATGGAGGGCCTCCGCGACGGCTCGGCGTCGATGCAGAGGTTCACCGCGTTGCAGATGATGCCCAGGTTCTCCTGGTTCACGTTCTTCAGCTTCGGGTCCACCAGCTTGATGAACTCCTGCGGCTGGTCCAGGTGCTTCCTCGCCTGAAAACATAAGGTAAATTTGTAATGCTGCTGCTAGTTCTGAGTTCTGTGATTCAGAGAAGAACACTTACCCAGTCCACCAGCTCGTCTGTATCCTTGGAGAGTGAGGCTCTGCCGCTTATCAGCTCCAGCAGGATCACCCCGAAGGCGAACGTGTTGGCCTGGACGTCCATGAAGCGCATGTGCCGGGGATCCACAGCGCCGTTGAGAGGCCCGCCGTTCACAATGACGCCGGAGCTGAGAAACGGTTTCGCGACGAGAGCTCTCCACCGCTCAAAGTCGATTATCTGCGAAACCGAGACCCATTTCAGCCGCTACATCATCAGATCATTTTTGTTGCCAACAGCACTAGGACGCCACAGTGTCCAGGTCTCTAGGAGTAACCCTTGAGATGAGACAGACCTTTGGTGAGAACTCTTCAGTGAGGTACACTGAACTGGACGTCAGTGCGGCGACGGCGAACGGAGGCTGCAGCTCGGTGTGCAAGTGTCTCAGAACACGCGCGATGCTTAGCGCAATCTTCAGCCGCCTGGGCCAAGAGAGCTGACATCCATCCCCATCTGAAGTTAAAAGAAACACAAGCGAAGCTAACAAGTTTCAGTCCAATGGCATCACACACAGTCTCATCACCAAGGTTGCAATGCCAGGAGACCAAGAGCATACTATTGGCCTACCGTGAAGATGCTCGTAGAGAGTCCCGTTCGCTGGGTACTCAAAGACAATCATTCTCGAAAACGGATCCGACTCCTTGCAGTATCCTACCATTTTCGCGACGTTTTCATGATTCAATCTGGCCATTTCTGCCACCTGAATGATCGGAAATACCAAGAGATACGATCAGAGCGCCGTGTAAAATCTTAGCATCTATCTCAATATGGAGAGTAAAAAACTTGCCTCCCGCTGGAAGTAAAGCTCGACGTAGCTCGACCAGTAATGCACCGGAACAGACAGCGACACGACGGCGATCTCCCGGCCATCCTTCATGGTTCCTTTGTACACCACCGTCTCATGAGACGACCCAATTATGTTGCTAAAGTCTTCACAGGCTTCGGCGAGCTCTTGCCGGGTCATTTTCGGCACGTTCCCCAGCAGGTCATCGTCTGCACAAGGAAAAGAACTGTAACTAAAAAGCAGCATGCACTCTGCATCTGTCAGTAACTCTTATGGGAGACAAAACACGGACCGATCGAGATCACTGTGTTCTCCTTCCAGCTTATAGCCCTTGTCCACGGAACACCATCCCCGGAGGATCTAGCTTTGCGTCTTCTGAGACCAGCGATGGCACACAGTGTTAGCATGCTAAGCACTGAAACTCCAACGATGACCTCCAGGATGAGAAGCCAAAGTGGCTGTATCATGCTTTTATCCCCACTCCCACCAGTGATGTGGTCTTTATCTGTGACTGTGATGTTTTCACCTGTAATTATGACGCAATGCACTTGCTTACTGTCCAGTAAGGTAAATTATTGTTGGAGACCGAAGTAACTACAAGCATCCTAGATTATGCTGTTGTACTATTGTTGAAATGCCTAAATCCGGTTTGGGCTGAATCCTGCAGTGCCGAGGTGTAAATACCTGACAGACAAGACTGAATACTTACAAAAGACATGAATGGACAAACGGAAGAATGCGAGAGACAAAGTCCAAGAAGGAAGCAAACAAAGTGTCAAATCTATGTTCTTTATTTTAGCAAAGCATAGCTGATTCAACTATCCACTAGGTTCCCTGATGTCATTAGAGCGTAGGTGTTGTGCTAATGTCGCCAAATTTGAACAGGCAATGTTTAACTCCCTAAAGTCGCACCATCTATCTCCTCGAGCCAAGAAAAAGTACCACCTTTTGCCTTTTGAGGATAAAGAAATGGGTCTGTCTATTTTTCAATCTTTAGACTAGCATAATGGAGTAGTTCCTTTATATATTGAATTGATAGTTGCTAAGATTGGTGTAGGGATGTCTTATTAGGTAAGTGCACAAAAAATTATGTACTACTAGTATTTATTTTCCCAGGCAACTGCTAGATGTATCTTGCAATAGGTAATGTCTATATGGTCTTCTAAAATTACAGAAACACACCGTAAACAACAAGAAAACCCAACAGAATCATGGTGCTGAAAACAGGACTAAACAGCATTAATGATTGTAATATGTTGAAAAGGAAACATCACCGTACATTGCTCGATAGGACGGTTGAGTATGTCATTGTTCTGGAAGCAATTTCCCTCCATGCTTAATCTGTTAAAAAACTGCAAAACAGGTAAGTTCAGATAGACTTAACTGAAACCCCAAGCCACAAAAGAAAGAAAGGGGCACGTACCTTTGGATTTGCTTCAAGCACGTAGGAATTTCACCAACCAAAAAGTTGTAAGAGAGGTCTATATCAGTTAGCTGAGCTAACTGACACAAACCAATTTGATCTTCACTGCTGGCGGACACCCTGAAAGAACAGTCACAATTGCTTATCCATGTGCTATATGTCATCAATGTCCAAAAAGCACTCCTATATCTGTTTTCTTGTCTCATTCAGCTTCTTTCCAGACGATAATCCATAACTACTCCCTCCGTTTAGAAATATAAGATGTTTTAGGTTTATGAAGCTAATGTATCTAGACACCTTTTAGTGTCTAGGTTCAAATGAATCTACACACTAAAATATGTCTATATACATTTACTTCACGAACCTAAAACATTTTATATTTCCAAACGGAGGGAGTACATATTTCCTCAGTACTGATGTAGGGATTGGATCATTGATGATTGATGCCGACCACTTAACCAAATATCTCTGTTTCATCCGCAGAAGAGACGTGCTTCCAGTTCCATGCACTTCCAGATCATGCATGCTGAAAACAAATACTAGTACTACTATATGGTTCTCAATACTCTGACAAACATTTACTTACATGATCGAATCATTACTCCCAGGAATTGTCCCTGTGAGACTATTGTTGTTCAGCCGTAGCTCCGTGAGGTTTGTCAGCCTGCCAAGCTCAAGAGGGATAGTGCCATTGAGCCGATTCGCGTGAAGGTCTCTAGGGCATAAGCGAACAGATGAGTTATGGATTTGAGAAGGAAATGCTGACAGAGACCAAAAAAAAACTGATCACAGCTTCTTGAGCAGTACATTGTTGTGATCCTCCTCATGTCGCCGACCTCGCTCGGAATGGCCCCCACCAGCTGATTTGTGCCGAGGTTCAGCACGGTGAGGTTCTGCAGCTTGCCGATCTCCCTTGGTATTGAGCCCACGAGCGTGTTTTGATCTAGTAAACTGCAAAGAAGTTCTCTAGGGTTGTTATTCTCTATTGCTTGCAGGTGAAGAATAATTTTGCAAATATGTGGGCTGTAGCTAGGCACATACAGTTTGTGCAAAGAACTGAGAAGTCCAATCTGCGGTGCCAGGAACCCCGTGAGAGACGAATTTGATAAGTCTCTGGACAGTGACAAGGAAGAAGTAAAAACAATTTAAATCAACAACGAGTGTATCAACAAATACAGAATACACATCATAACCGCAATGCTGAACTTTCAGTTAACGAGCAAGTAAGTACTCCCTCCGACCCAAATTACTTGACTTGGATTTGTCAAAATTTGGATGAACCTATATATTAAATTGTGTCTAGATTCATTCCAATCTAGACAAGAGGGAGTAGCATATATGCGTAAACTAAAGCAACAGTCACTTGTTTGGCTTTGAATGGGTTTGTATTTAGAAAACGAGAAATTTCTGTTTTGGCCTGATCGTGTGTTGTGTTGTGTCGATCGGTGGGGACCACAGATCCAGCAGGCGAGTTCTTTCGTGGGTGCTTCTTCTCGTCTGGGGTCAACTGAAGATAAAGAGAGAAATGTAGTAGCAGACAGAGGTAGGTAAAAAAAAAGCTTGGTAGCTTTCAGCTGGACGTCTCATTGCGGTGTGTCAGAGACTTTGTCCACTTTTTCTCTCTGACAGAACATGCATCATCCTGTCCTGCCGCTGGGCCGGAGAGCCTTCTGCCCCGGGTCCGGGATACTACTGTTTATCTCCATTAGAGAGAGCGCGCATGGAGCCTTCTACTGCTTGATGGCCATGCGGGCAAAAGATTTGCGAATGAAAAATGGCCAGAAGTTTATGTGCTAACGAAACGGCGAACAGGGGCACCTCATCTTGCAAAACTGGTGTGCTCAGGGAAGGACGAAGAAGAGGAGACGGGATGAAAGGAGAAGAGAGAATCTTACAGGGTGACGACGCGGCCGTCGAGCGGCGGCGAGCACGAGACGCCGGACCACAGGCATGGAACCGTGTCGCTGGAGTTCCAGTCGGAGAGCTTGGCGAGAGGGTCCTTGTAGATGGCTCGCTTGAATGCGATCAGCGCGGCAACTGTGTGCCGCGCACGAAAGATAGATAGAACATCAGCAACAAGCAAGCAACCGACTCCAGAAAAGAACACAGAGGAAAGTACGCACCGTCGTCTGAGATGGAGACTGCGGCGGGTTCAGAAGCCGCGGCGGGTTCGGAAGCCGCGGCGAGGAGCACGCAGCCGAGCCCCACGACCAGGAGGCCGGAGACGCCGAGCTGCAGCCGCGCCATATGCTTGTCGTCGCACTCGCACTCGCACCGGGTACGTGCTTCTCCTAAAGCTCCGCGTGCGTTCGCTCGAGTCTGCGGTCGCGAGGTAGGAGAAGGAGCCCCGGAAGGTTGCACTTGACGGCCACGGCAAGCAGTGATGATGGACTGCGCACAAGGCCAACGGGACAACCAAACCACCGCCGATATTTAAATCAGTGCTACTCTATAAACTCAGCCAACCCAATAGTAGGAGAAAACTGTACATGTGAGACCGTACGGTACACAAACTGGAAGCTTAAACTGAGTTCAGCTTTTTTTTTTAATGTTTATATTAGTGTTCTCAACTTTGTCTAGATACGTATGCACCTAGTCTATATATTTAACTAGATATATACGAATATAAATAAAGTTGAGGACGTTAATATGGATGGACGGGAGGAGTAACAAAAACTGAGTTCAGCTTAGGTTGTCAAGTGGGATCCCACTAAAGTCCCACCTTTAGTTCATTTGCTAAAATCTAGTTCAAATTTTGAGCAAAAATTTACACTAGTTTTTAGCAAATGAACTAGGAGCGAGATTTTGATAAGATCCCACTTGACACACTAGTTCAGCTTGTACCTACTGCGGTGAAATGAAGACGAAGATCTGAAAAGTCGGAAGTACCATCTGGGTGTTATAGAGACCGACCGAGACACGTGCCCGGACTCTGACCAGATGAAACGAGGGCTCCAAACTGTCATCATCGTTACGCCGACGCTGATGCTTAACTGCTTTAAGATTGCCACTGTTGTGAACTGCAGTTTTGAAATGGCCCAAACTGCTGCTGATTCACGCTCTCCCTAAGCTAAGCAGACGCGCGCACCGAAAGCGACGCGCTAGAAGACCGGCCACTGCTCTAGACAAATCTTTCCAAGGTCAGGACGGTAAGATACAGTTTAGTTCGGTGTCATGGCCGGACAAGGAAATCTTTTTATGCCTTGGTTTGGGTTGTTGTTTCCTTGCGACCAGTTTTAGCTCCTTGAATCTTTTGATTAGTTTCGCGATTGGGTTTACCCGAGGAGAATGACGCGATAACCTTTGAAGAGGCTGGTGCAACCACTATTTCCGAAAGTTACACAAATGATAGAGTATCCAAAGGAGATTGCACGTCACTATATATATTTATTTATTTATTCGGCATTATTTTGACAGGGAATAAGTCAAGAACAGGGCGGCGCCATCATGCCCGTGACAAACCAAAGTGTTGGCACTACTCTTTCAATCTAGCACATCAATTCAGCTGAACCTTCAAGTTTGATGCAAATATGCCACATGGTATATATAAGACCAGAGAGGGATGGAGATTGTTTAGCCTAAAGATGGCCTGAAAGTGATGAGCCCGCGATGCTTCCAAGCAAATCAACGAGGTACTTGTACTACAAATGATGATTCATGTGGGTGCAGAAAATGGAACGGGGGTACAACAGCCTTCGGACGCAAGCTAACTCTCTCATGAGAAAGACATCATCATCTCATTGTCACCTTTCTAACATTTGCCTTTCAAAAACGAAGTGTTTCTTTCTCTTCTTGTTTCATAATTGAGTCGCGCGCCGTGGTCTTCATTATCTAGGAAATAAATCTGTCCACAAAGTCAGAGATGAATGTTCGATGCATTGGCTCGGTAGGAAATATAATACTACTGAAGACGGTATCATATTGCTACTTGGTATGTCTCCAAGTCCAGTCGTCTAAACATAATATTTTGTTCCATGGTTGATCTCAACCTTCACTCTTTATCTTATATTGATTGAATTCAGAATCTCAAAAAAAAAAAAGATTGAATTCAGCATGTGATGACTCTCGCAGACCTTTTTGCCCCGAGCAGACTACGTTTCCACTCAGGTAAGTCTGCTTGGATTAACTGTTCTGGTTGATCCATGTTAGAGAAATAATAAGCTTTAATAATACACCAATTAGAAAAAGAAATTGGGAGGTGTATGCAATCTAATTCCATTTGTGGCAATACAAACAGTAGTACTACCAGACCATGATAGAAGAAATAAATAATTGTTACCCCTTTTAATACAAAACAAAGAGATTAATTCAGAAGAAATACAGAAATGGTACCCCTGATACATCGAAACAAAGGGATGAATTCAGGGACATAAATAACCTTCCTCCTGGTTTATGATCAAAATATATGTCAATTGTCAAACCATCCCTTAGTTAGTTATATGTGATTATTAGAATGGAACGGGTTGAAAAAACTGTATCATCTCCTGCAAGGGTAGCAACCATATCTGAAGGAAAACTAGAGCATGCTTTTACGGGTAAAAGAAACTGAATTCGTGTGTTATCTATGAACTCCCAGTCTTGTATATTCACTGCAAACTCAGCAGTCGTGCCACTTGTTCTTTGGTTCCGCAGAGTACATCTTTAGGGGATTTTTTTTAACTGCTGCGAACTCGGTTTTTTTATTTCGAACAGAAGGGCTTAAACTCAATATATTTGTTGACTCTAAAGGTGTACAAATGCATGCAGCATCGTTCACAGTATAAATTGAATAACAAAAATAAAAAAGTAAATGTTCAATGAGTAATAGAAATACTAGAATCAATCTGTACTCCCTCAGAAATCAAGAGCTTGATTAGGATCAGTTATCCCTGGGACATGGAAAAATATGGGATTGGACACATTTACGGCGTGCAGGAGAGGTGGCTCCTCCAGATTGTGCATGTAGAAGATCAGCTGTGGCTCCTCCTCCAGATTGTACGACAAAGATGAGAACATGCATCAACTGTATTTCATCCTAAATCCTAAGTCCAACATGAAGCACTCATAAAGCAAGCTAAAATGAAAGATCACAGGGTAGCGCCTAACTGATTTCACCCAAAAGAACTGCTTAGTCCTGCGCCAAAAAATCATCCAGCAAATGGCTACGGCGACGAAATCTACAGCCCTCTCCACAGTACAAAGAAGGAGCAACAGACCCAGATCAAAGTGCAGGGAGGGCCAAGCCACACCACGGCCGCAAATTTAGCAGGAACATACCAGCAGCAAACCATACACTATGCTGCGCCAAATCTGAAGCGAGAAAATAAAGAGAGCAGGACATAAAGGACAGCTAAACCCCTAGCAACCCGACTATCTACAAGGAATAATGCCGCCGTTGCTGCAACACAAACACCAGAAAGCCCAAATCAGAAAGCAACCCCACAAACACCAAGCACACACATGTAACGCGCCGTAGCAACAACCGAAACAAGCTGAGGAGGGCCCACAGCACAGGATTTCTTCGAGTGTTAGAAGTTCTACCGATAGGTGAGGATAATATGATGTTGGTCAGTCTCCACTCTCCAGGCTCAGTCGCCTTATTGAGTTCAGGATTTCATGACCTTCACAGCCCTCCTTGCCTCCCAGCACCACCTTTCACTGAATGCAAATGAGCTGGCAATGTCATTTTGTTCTTTATCTCACGTCGCTGTAGCTAGAGAATCGTAATTCTGAATGGACAGAACAAGCATTAAAAAGGAAAAGGCTAGAGTTGTCAAATGAACAATGAAGAAAGATAATAGAGACTGCCCTTCTAACCGTCTCACAAAATCTCTTTTTCCTCTATGTAGTACTTGCTTACTGATTGCTGATGGCAACAACCCCAGCGGAAAAAACATCTCAAAGAACCATATCTGATGTCGCCATAGCAATGAAAGAGCGTCTCACCAGTCCCCCTAAAAAAGAGATGCTCTAACTGCTCCAACTTTCATTACGACAACCAAACCTATGATCGATGTAAGGTTTACCTGTCATTAACGAGAGGGCAGGGGCATCTCACTTCCAAGCCATAGATGGATAAGAAAAATCAGACGAAGACTATAACCGGAGAAGCAGTCGAGGAAGAAGGAATCCCATTCATGATCTGCATCAGCGTCTTGTCCTTCTCCTCGTCGGTCCATTGGGAGTGTTGCTCCTGCGTCACCATCTCCCAGTCCCAGTGTCCCTTGTCCTGAGCATGCCCCTTCTTGTACATGGCGACATGGAGCAACGCTGTGCTGCATACTCTGATGACAAACCTGACAAGGTAAACCTGCCTGTCCGTCCCCTCAAAACCAACCATGACAAAGTCCTTGAGGCTATGGTGTCCAAGCATGGTGGGCTGCTGCCATGATATCTCATCACCCCTGGGTTCACCTTCCTCCTCTTTGGAACGGGGACTGATGTGGATATGAAGGGTCTCAAGGGAAGGCGCCGTCTCAAGGAGGAGACGGGGCCATGAGACGTCCCAGGACCAAGGCACGTCAGCGATCAGTAGCCGCCTGAGATTAGGTAGCAATGAGGGTGACGGGGAGGAGACTGATGGCACGATCCATCTGTCAGGTCCTGTGAACCGAAGAATGAGGTCGGTTATGTCCGGGGTGTTTCCCAGAAACAAGCTAAGCTTGAGCTTCAAGCGCGGCCCAAAGTATTGGCGAACATCTTCCAGTCTCAGACCAAGGCACAGGCCGAGGCAGGGAAATGAATTCGACTCGAAGCGCACCCTAGTTCCCAGGGAGGCCAACCTCTCAAGTCTGGGAAGAGCCTTCAAGCATATTCGTCCGAAATGGCATTTGTCCACAACAAGCTCCATCATCTCTGACTTGGGGGCGTCCACGGTGATGTCCCCGAAGCCTTTGCAGCGGCAGCAGATGAGGTGAAGCACCTGCAGCTGCGGGCACGAGGCGAAGATGCCCTCATAGGCTGAGTCGGGCGTTGACTGTGGTGTGTTTTGCAGGACGAGCACGGTGAGTGCCCTATGCTCGTGCAGCTGTGGGAGCGCGCAGCCTCCTAGTTTGAGGCTTTGCAGGTGTGACGCGCGGGGCTCCTCGCAGATGCCCTGGCTGGGGAAGGCGTGGAAATTTCGGGATTGCGAGTACATTGACTTAGCAACGGCCACAAGATCATGGACCTCCCAAGCATCGATGGCCTTGGCGACAAGCCGATTGATGCGGCCGGTGTTGTGCGTGGCGAAGAACTCGAGCCTGAGCCTGCTGACCCTCCGGCTCCGGCCGACGTCCGCGTCCAACAAGCTCTGGACGGAGCTGGTCAAAGCGCGCATGGCGCGGCGCTCGTACCTCCTGATGTGAGTCATGACCTCGTCCACCTTGGCCGTGCCGAGTTGGTAATGTAGATCGGTTACCTCGGAGTCGCGGTGGAGGAGAACCCAGCTGTGGTAGCGCGGCGGGAGTATGTCGCCGACCCTGAAGTCGAGGGCGGGGAGCTCGCGGGACAGGCAGGCCCAGCGCGTCGAGAGCATCCCGGCGCCGAGTGCCTCGCGGGTGTCGAGGCGGCGCATGACGAGGAGGAGGAGATCGTCGGAGAGGGCGCTAATCCGGTCATCGCCGTTGGGCGCCCGCCGCCGCAGGAATCGGTCCCTCCCGCTCCTAGCCATGAGTGAGCTGCCTCCACCCGCGCGACGAATCGTGGAGTAGCCAACAGCAGCAGCAGATGTGGCCGGCTTGCGATCTCGGTTGCGATTAAACAGAGCCGCCGGCATCAACACTGAAATCTGCCTGGATCCGGTGAGAGAAGTTTGTGCGACCCGGAACCGGAGTAGAATAGTAGCCGAGAACCGCCTGCGAGAGAATTTGGGATCTAGGGGCGGAGCGCCGCCAGCAGGGAGGAAGACGGGATTTAGGGCTCGTTTGATTTAAATAAGGAATCTCATAAAAAATTGGAGGTCTCCTAAGCAGATCGCGCCGCTCTGCTTCTCTATGGCAGCCCGCAAGAAACTGACCGTAAAAGAGGCCCTCACAAATGGACGATGGATGAAGGGTCTGCAACGACCGAGCTCTACGGAGCATATTGATCAGTTTGTGCAACTTTGGAATTTGATTCAGCACATTGCCCTGACGGCTAACCGTGACACTATCAAATGGAATCTGACTGCAGACGGCCAGTACACTGCCAGATCGGCATATCAAGCACAGTTCCATGGACGCATCCTGCAACCACAACTCGAACAAGTTTGGAAAATAATTGCAGAAGGAAAAGTTAAATTCTTTTTCTGGCTTCTGTTGAGAAACAGAAACTGGACAGCGGAGAGACTACGAGCACGCGGTCTACCTCATGATGACTGTTGCTGTCTATGCGATCAACAATTTGAGACCGCTGCCCACCTTGCCCTGAATTGCCCTTTCGCCATGGAGGTCTGGGAACTGTTTCAGCACTCACACCCAAGAGCAGTTAGTGTTGCTCAATCTTCTACCACTGTAAACGGTTGGTGGACGAAAATACGCAGAGGCAAGTGGACTGATCAGAAGAAGGTTGATATCACGGTCTCCATCTACATCATCTGGCACTTGTGGAAGGAAAGAGGACGACGCATTTTTGAGGACAAAAATCTTCCCGCCCCTGCAGTGGCACAGTTGATCAGGGCAGACGTCGAGCTGCTTAAGCTAGCCCGAAGACAGAGTGTGATCTAGCTGGGTCTGGCATTGATTTCCACAAGTTTGCTATTGTGGGTTATACCCCTCTATTCTTTTCGTTTTTCACACTCCTGTAACTTTATGGGGTGCTTTCCCCCTTCTATAATGCAAAAGCAGAACGCCTGCTGTTCCCCGTCAAAAAAAAAAAAAAAATTGGAGGATTTTGATCCTTATAAAGAAAATCTTTGTGTATCGTTTGATTCGTAGGATTAAAATCTTAGAATTTTTTCCTATAAGATTGCATTGCATTAAGTTTTGGAGAAAAAAATTTCATCCACTCAAACCTCATGTTACAATATGTTTGTCTTTCCTATGATCCAAACACTCATTGAAAAAAATTCCTATAAGCTCAAAATCATGTAAGATTCAAATGATAGGAAAGTGTCTAAATCGCAGGAAAGGCATGTTTGATCCGCATGATAGGAAAAACACATGAATAGAAAAAATACAGGATTAGAATGTCCTGTCATGTTGAATCCTACAAAAAATTTACTGAAGGAGTGTTTGAATCGCAAAAAAGACGAACAAATTGTAACATGAGGAGCTTTGAATGGATGGAAATGGAAATTTTCCTCCAAAACTTAGTGCAATGCAATCCGATGAGAAAGAATCCTAAGGTTCTAATCCTATGAATCAAACGATACACCGAGACAAAATTACTAAGGATAAAAAATCCTCCAAATTTTCTATAAGATTCATTTAAATCAAACAAGCCCTTAGGGGACAGGAGCGTCGAGTGTGCGGGAATGATCCAAAAGCAGAATACCAGTGCGAGGTCACTCCTTATCCAAATTTTGATCCGCAACACGTTTTCATAATCGCACACAAAACGAAAAATTTCAACCTTGAAGCAAGTTGTGGTAGTGTGTTCTTTTTTAGAGCATATCTGCACATCCAAGGTAAAAATTAAGCGAGTGATTTTTTTCTTCCAAATCAACGGAGCATTCATTAATTTGTGACACGGGAATTACAATCTTTGGCCAGAGTTTTAGAAAGAAATAGTAGATCATAGTTGATCTAAAAACACCTTCTCCTAGAATTAGTAGCTTTTCTAGCACAAAGATTAGCAACCATATTAGCTTGGCGCCCTACAAAACAAAGTTTGAAATTCAAGATCTGCCACCATTTGGGTCATCAATAAGCTTGATGACCTCTTGCGCTTCAGTTTCCATCTCTACATTCTGATAGCCTCGATCAATTGCCAAATGAACACCATCTAAGATGGCTAGAGCCTCCATCACTAGTGGATTTGTTGCGTGTTCCATCCACCGAGCCTGAGCCAAGATTAGTGAACCGTCCGAGTCCCGAACAACCAGACCAGTAGAACCTGAATGATCCTCTTTAAAAAAGCTGGCATCAACATTTATTTTCAGCGCACCACTGTTAGGCTTACTCTAGCTAGCAACTTGCTTAATCGGATTCAAGACCTTCTTCCTACCAATATGAGCAAGATCATATGTTGTATCCATAACCCAGCGAACTGAGATAGTCACCATTCGTCTACCTTCACCATGCCACACAACATTCCGCCCTTGCAACACTGCCCATCACCCACAGGGAATGACACAAGCATCTGTGGAAGGTACTTAGTCTCTATCATGTATGTAGCCCAAGAATTCGGGTGTAGCAGTGGTATTTTAATCGAGGCAACCTTCTTGAGTTCTTCCCAGAAGAGGTGAGCCCAAGTACATTCAAAAAGGCATGAAATACCGACTCCTCTTCTACACCATAGTTTTTGCAAAACGAGATGTTCTCCATGTGTTTGTTCTAGAGAACTTGCCTACATTGTATGGACTCGTTGATCAGTCGCCACTAGAACGTTCTCACCTTAGGAGGCACCTAAATTTTCCAGAGAATTTTTTAGCATCGTTTAATATGTTCACCAAAAGAAGACTATTGTGGTTGAGCTTCATTCTACACAGCAAGTAGCTATAGCATTTTTCGCAAAAAAAAAAAAGTCTATAGCATGATCTCACCGAGAAATTTCCACTTTTTTATGGATGACACACCTAGAAATAAACTGGCCGATCTTGTAGAGCAAATCGCCGAAATGTCAGGTTCATAGAATTTCTCCATAATTTTAGACTTGTTCCATTGAACCGAATTCATCTCTATCAGTTCACTAACCTTAATAATTTCAGAATCAGGGGATCTTACAAGTGGTTTCTTGCCGATATGTGAGGTAATCCAGGGATCCTCCCAAACATTAACTAACGAGCCATTGCCAACTCTTTTAATTAGAACTTTTTTTAGAGCTTCCCTCCCATGTAAGATAGCCTTCCGGATATGAGAAGTATTGCGTTTCTTTGTGGCAGACAATAAATCTCTGTCATGGAAATATTTACCTCGAATGACTCGAGCACATAATGATCTGGATTGTCCATGAGTTTCCAAGCTTGTTTAGCCAACATTGCTTGATTAAATAACAGGACGTCTCTAAATCCCATGCCACCAGCAGATTTAGGAGCAGCAATTTTCTCCCATTTCCTCCAATGGATCTTACGCTTTTTTTCATCTCCTCCCCACCATAATCTAGCCACACAGCTAGTAATTAAGCGAGTGAACTATATATGAAGATTATGTCTATCTGTCAGATCTCAAGTCCTTGACGCGCTCCAGCAGACTCTGCACGTAGTACAAGAACAAGCGATACTTCATCGTGAATATTGTCTAGTGGAGTATACTAGTGCATAAAAGAGCATAGATGGGTTCACCCAACAGCCTCTGTGTGCAGTTTGCTTTCACCGTGACTTGTGGCACGAGCAGATATATGGGACCATTCTCATTATTTACTGCATCTCTCAACAATCGCAGGCAGCAAGGAGAACAGTCAAAAAAATCGAATACAAAATGGAACAAGACAGGACAAGAAATCGATCTTCCGAATTAATATTAATCCTCATTATATGTCAGTGGTCTTACAGATTAAGTAAAAGTAATCCGGACAAAACCAAATACAGGAAACGATGGTTACAACTGAACACCCCTTTTAATTGATGCGCGCTGAATTCAATCGATCAGTCATTCTAATTTGTTAAAACCTGAATAACATCGTTGTAGATTGACGAAGATCTATCCTAAATAGCCAGCCAAAAATCTGCACTGTATGCCTGTATTTGAGGACAAAAAGAAGAGGAGGGGGCTCAAAGCATGTTATCGAAGCCGCCTAAACTCCCCGCTCCCACTTCTGAACCTGCCTAATAGTACTCTCTTTCCTCTGCTTTAGCATTCTGAGCTCCCGAGAGCTGAAGGGAGGGGGCAGATCACATGGACCGGAATCATGAGCATACTTTGTCATGGATTCAGTAAGAAACTTCTTCGCAATGCCTTCAGCTTGGCAGACCAAAGATTCAGGACAGACCTCAACAGCTTCAGGTGGCTTTGTTGGCTTGAACCTTAGAAGCTTGGCATACTCCGTTAAAAGGTGAAGCATGTAATCATACACATGATCCATAGTAACCTCTTCTTGAATAAAATCGCTTGCTTCCTTTCCTATGCGCTGTGCCTACAGTAATTTTCAAGTATAAGAAGAGTATTTTCTTGAAAACACAATGCAGTAGATTTGTCAAAAGGAATGTTATTTATAGACTAAACTCCAAAGAACAGCGTGGTTAAAATTCCCAGTATTATAGCTCAATAACAGTTAGCTCTTAAGAAATTTGAATACTCTATAATTAGCTCCAAATGGTTATTAATAAAGAAAAAACAAGTGAAATGTATCCTTAAACACTAGTCATGTTTTCAGCTTGGTCGATTTAAATTGAAGAACACAACAGAGGGTTGCAAGAAAATTTCCTGCTAGCAGTGCTTAAACCATGTTCTCAAATATCATCAAGTCAATGCTTGGTCCAATTTTGAGTTCTGATTATAGTTTATGGTTTAGTGGTTTAAAATTCAGCTAATATTGGTGCAATTTATTTTTTTAACACAAAGTAAGAAAAAATCCATGAGCAGTAATTTCTCATTTGCATCAAAATTGTTTAGCATTTGAGTAACTTAGTTGTATACATATGTAAATGCTGGTAGACTAAATTACCGATTGCTTGTGGGAGTTGCCCCATTCAACAGCATATTTTATGGAGGCACATTTATCGTCATCCCGAACTGGCCAATAATGCTGAATTGGCATAAGTGACCTTGAAAAGAAATCATAGTATTTTGGTGTGACCAACAGTGTCATTGAATCACATGCTAGAATGTATTTCTGACTGATCGACCATGCTGATCCTTCTACATAGATCTTGTACCTGTTGAATGTTGACCAAGTGTTAGAAACTTAGAACCACAAATAAAATCATATAACTTCTTGCTCTCTATCACCCAAAAAGTAACATGAATACAAGGTAAACCTGTGCGTGCACTGACTGCCCAAATCCGAGTTTTTATACCCTGCTTTGCTCTCTTTGAACCAGTCCTACAACCCAAACAAAAAATGTTAACCTTAAGACATGTTAACACTAGCCTTTACAGAAGACAGCACCCATCATGGGATATATGCTTTCTCTCGATGCAGGGACCAGGAGATTAAAAGTCTTCCTTAAGAAAGGAGCCAGAATTGGGTTTGAGTATGCAAAATTAAACCACTTACGTCTGCGTGCGCTGTACTTTTTTCAAGGTTGACTACTTACATGGTGACACCATTAATATACAAATTACCTGAGTGTAAATCCTCGCATTCCAATCCTGCGTACTGGAGATATTACACTTAACCAGTTCCTGTCGTGACAACGCAACTGCCGCATTCCCTTTCCAGTAAGCATAAGGTTCTCTATCGGACCATGTTACCCTACTATTACCATTCTTCAAATCTTTCTTCAGGGCATCCCATGGTTTTATGTTGATCTCCGGCCTGCCAAACACGAAGAGTTAGTGCACAACTGAGCATGAAGGCCCCAACTTTGAAATTTTTGGAATTTCCTAGACATCTGAATATCCTATTAGCAATGCTAAAAAGTGTTCGCTAACAGTGTTTCACAATTGTGTGGATAGATGAGTAGAAAATGCCCATCACAGTTGTAAATTGTAATGATGCGTTTACAAAATTATCACCCGTGATCCAAAAACATCACAGGAAAATACATACATAATCACTTCACTGTCTTCAAAGTTCTACTCAGTTCTTCGTTAAGTTTTTTTTAGACCCAAATGTTATCATATACTAGATAGACAAAAAAAAACTGTGTTCTGAGGAAGCATACCTAATTCAGGCATTAAGCAGAAAGTATTTCATACAGTATGCAGAGAGAATGAGGAAGGAGAGCAAGCATAATTACCAGCCCCAAAATGACCAATCCGGGAAGACGATATCCAGGGTCCTGTCATCCCCGCAGTACCGGAACAGCGGCGGCATGAAGGGGGCCTGCTCCCCGTGGTAGAGGTGCGTGCGGACGACGGGCCAATCGACGCAGTCGAACATGAGGTCGAGGTCGGGTACGCGGCCGGGGTAGCGGCGGAGCAGCTGGAGGATGCCCCAGATGGTGAAGAGGTCGCGCGTCTGGAACGCCGGGCGGAAGCGCTGGACGAAGGCGCGGCCGCGCAGCACGACGAGGCGGAAGCTGGCGGTGACGCGGGCGCGCGCGAGCATGGCGCGGGTGACGCCGCCCGCCGCGCGCCATGGGCGGAGGTCCTCGTGGATGAAGCGGAAGTAGGATGGGCACGAGGTGTTGGAGGATGAAGCGGCGGCGGTGGTGGGGATGGGGGTGGACGGTGTGGGGTCAGGGGAGGAGCTGCAGGAGGACGAGGAGGAGAGCGCGAGTGTCAGCGTTTGGGAGGATCCGCGCTCTTTGGCGGGTTGGGAGATGTTGGGGCGGAGGGAAGGAGTGGGGCAAGAGATGGAGTAGGCCGCAGGTGGAGGTTGGGGTACTCTGGAGGGCGACTGCCGTGCTGGGTTGGGGTGTTGGAGCGCGGCGGCGGCGGCGGCGGCGGGAATGGCCGCGGTGGTGGGGAGGCTTGCCTGCAATTGCAAAGACGAACGAGACGATCATTGCAAATGTTTTCTTTTTATTTAAAGTTGGATGTCAAAAGAAATCAAATCATGAGATCGCACAAGACAAAATATACAAAATGGTAAACTGAATCTAGACCTCCCAAGTCTAAGATGACCTTTTAAAAATCAAGATTTGATAATTTAGACACTTGTTTTCCAAACATTTTTTTACAAATAAGTCACTTTAGCTCTTTCGAGTCAGAAAATGTGTCACGTACGTTAGCCATGACAGAGAAATAACTATCTCCCGGTCACGTACTGAGAAATAACATAACGGTTTTGAAAAATAAATTATTGAGAGTTTAACTTATATATGACTTCATGCGCCATGTCTTTGACTCGACCTTTAAATTTCTGGTTTTTTTGCAGCGATATTACCCGTTGAGTAGACAGCGAGACATGAAGCGGCTGGACATATGATAGAGCACTTGATAATGGCAACCTGCCAATTTGCTATACCAGAGTGCTACTCCCGGAGAGAGATGTCTCTTGTATCTGTGTGTGTTCGTGTCATGGCGGTGGGCATGTGTTGTGTTAGACTTATTTTTTTCTTTTTTGTTGGTTTATATTGGATGATGTATAAATATTGTTTTATTTATAAAGCTAGACGAATTCTATTTCAAGGAACCTATACACGTGGACACGATAGGCATGGGGACCGAGTGAGCCATTATTGTATTATCATGTGTCATGTGTGGATCCAACCATAAAGTTAGATGAGTTGTAAGTTTCACAAGTATTTTTATTTTAGAAAAAATATCAAAAAGGCAATTTAAAAAAAAATTGAATCCAAGAAAATTTAATCCCGCCCTACGGATGCACCACCCAAGACCATACAAGCTCATTAACTAGCCCACACATAAAACATGTTACTTGTTCACTTTTTCTCATGATCTTTTCGTGAGGCCACCTTCACACCAATTGGCGTAGTAAAAAACAAAGGTGTTGATGGCACCCAAGCCTTTGGCCTGCATTTTGTCGAACACCTTGTCGGCGTTCAGCTCGGGAGCACCGAGCAAGCTACGACCAGCGAAATTGTCTGGAGCAGTCTTTCATCGTGCGAGTTGAGCCGCCAACGAATCATTGTAGGCATCGTTGAGGTCGACGCTTCCATGGCGACGGTCGTTGATGCTCGGCGAAAAGAGGGCGTGCGGGTCAAAACCGCCATGCTCGCTAGCTCTCTCCGAGCTTGGGGAGAACCTTGTCCTCAAGAGTGGTGTCGTGCTCTCACTTTCCTCAAAGCATTCTAGGGTCGACGACGACCCAGTCGTGCGGGGTGGAGTCGAAGTCGCATGGAATGCCGACATGGTGCTCTCTTGGCCGCCAATCCCAGCATGGAACCATGTGCCTATCGCATGGTTCACAGCTGCCATTGTAGCCTTCTTCTTCTCCTTGCGGTGTCACACGTTGCGTTTGTCCGTGCAAAATTCCGCCGCATATAAACATCCTCCCACTCCAAATCCAGCATCCCTTTCGGTTTGACCTTCTTGCGAGGCTTCTTGAAAGTCACGTGTGGCCCCTTGTTGAGCCCCTTCACCTTCGGCACCTTCGGTGACATGGTGGCGATGACGTGGCTAGGCGAACGGGACGCGCGGCAGCGGTGGATCTGAGGAGAGGGACGAAAAACTGGAGGGACGGGACATGAGAAATGAATTGAGCTAATGGAAGAAAAGTCAAATAGACGCGCAACGACGAGCAATGCGCCGCTGCGAGAGCGCTGACCCACGCGACTCATATGTTCTTTCCGGCGTGTCCAGAATGCTTCATGTGACTCGGCACAGGTTAGGGCCTATTTTTTTTTTAAGAAACACAGTACAATCGAAGACGCTCACAACACGTACATACATCCACCCATACAAACGCACACACGCACACCCTACCCTTATGAGCACCTCCGAGAAACTAAGCCGGCGGATCGGGTCTTGAGATTGACGAAGTCACCACAGGCGCCTCGCTGTCGACGGGAACGTCGCCTCCCACTAAAAGAATATTCCGTCTTTTATGCAACACACAGTGTCAAACCTAGGATTTGAATTCTGGTGGACTGGTGGGCTGGGTGTACAACCACTCTCCTAACCATCCAACCACATGTTGGTTTGCGGTTAGGGCCTATTAGACCGCACAAGAGAACATAACGTGGCTGGACGCGATTTCCTATCGACGCCTTCAGTAGAGGCTTCAGAAGTCCTTTGGGATCCCTACTGGAGATGCTCTATCCAAAGCAAATCTCACAACACATTGTGTCCGTGTGTGAGAGACCACCCAAAATAAAGCTCACTGACGACACGTGAGGCCGAACTCTAAGTTGACTTCCAACAACCTGTCTCCACTCTCTCGTGAACCCTCCTCTCCTTTCTTCCTGTCTTCCCCTATCTTTCCTCTACCTTTGCACGGGAAGTCGTGAACGTTCACGATCTCGTCGGGTCATATATAGCTTTTCCTTCTGCCGTTTCCTGTTCAAATTTCTCCCGGAAAGAAGGGTACCGACCCTCCGGGTTACACTGTCCGAGGGGGCGCTGGTGCTGCACCCGTAGACTGTAGCGAACGTAGTGTCCATAGTGCGGGGTGGGCGTCCATGAGCAGCGTGACGTGCAGGGCACAACACAAAGCAGAAATAATTTAACACGCCTTACCAACCGGCTTTTCGACGCCGTGGTCCATGCCAAGCCGCCGGCTAACGGACTGAAGCTGCGTTTCGAAACTCACACGATGTTTAGCATTCATGGCTAGCGGGCTACCGCCGCGGTAGCGACCGTAGCTCTCACGACGGTACTCCGGTGAGTGTAGACGATCGACAATCGACGGCGTTCCTCAAGTCAACTAAAGCAACTGATCATCTCAGTCCCCTCGTGTGACACTAGAGGGCCAATTGATCATGCAGCATAAATGGTTGTTTACGCCTCGCTTTCTGTAGTAGGGTTAAGAACTCGATTCTCTGCCCCGCCAAAAAAAGAACTCGATTCTTTGAAATTAAAGTGGAAATTCTAGCTAGCTGATGCTACCGGCCAGGCATGCGGATTATGGCAACCCTGATCGGGCACAAAAGAGATGAAAGAACCATAGAGCTAGCTTCAAGTAGCAACTCACAGTGCTAGTGGTGGTGGTGGCGATCCAGCGAGCAGATACGGCGACTACTCCGACGACAACGACGGAGAAGAAGAGGAAGGTCGCGCTCGTCCTGGACAACGCCGCCAAGAGCTTGCTGGAGCGCTGGCCGTCCACGGCCCCAGCTGGTGCTACCGCCATCGCACCCGGCCGTCGCCAATGGCCAGTGACCTTTAGTCCTTTACTATTGGTTATAAGGTATATGCGGGCGTTTACTATTGGTTATAGTGAGCAGGAGCTCTTCTGTTAAGTTCTGACGTTCCCAGTGGCACAAGGGGGAGGGCGACCCCAAATTTATGACGCCTAGGCAGGCAAGCGCACACCAGGCACCACGCTGGATAAACGTCAACGACTTTTCACGAGGAGCAGATGGAGATGAGCTATCGCATGGTGGATACACTAGCAAGCTCCTGAAAAATATGAAAGTAATTATAAAATACATAACATCATCACATGACACGGCAATCTGCAAGACTTCTCAAAAATTAAGATTTTTTTGTTCCACATAAATCCGAAAGCAGAAGTCGATCGAGATTTTCTTAGGTCTAAGTTGATGAAGCAAGCTAGTCATTCGACTTACATAGGTGGTCATATATATTGTCGATGTTGCCCTTTGCATAACCCACTTTTCGGAGACTTCGCATCATTCTCGGGGAGCCCCCCCCCCCCCCCCCCCCCCAACACACAAACTCCTTCCTCTGGTCGCCACAAAAGGATGCCAATGAGTGAAGTCCTCTCGGCTAATGATGGTGGTGGGGTCAGATCCCCCTCACTGATCTTGGCAGCTAGACCTCCCATGTTTGTTTGGGTAAGTTGCAGTGACTGTTGGGTATTGGACCCTTCACAAGCACAGTGCGGGAGCGATTGGAAGGGTCAAAACACTTAGTATTTTTTTTGAATGGTCATCGGGGGAGGGAAAAGATCGTCCACCTGAATTTGTATTCAAATTTGCCTATAAGGCTTTGCAGCCTATTACAAGATTGGGTGGTTTCAAGTGAACCGAAATTTTACAGGGAGGGACCGGACGGAAGATTAAAAAACACCAACACACATAGAGAGGAGGGCGAGGAAGGGCTACAGGTGCTGCACTTGAGAAGCACTACCAGCATGCACACATGACAACCATCACGAGGAAGATAGGCATATGCAGTGCCTTGAGGAGTGCCACTGACGACATCGAAGGGAACCACAGTTTAAAGGGCACGTATGTCCCCATGTGTGGTTTTAATAATTAATGACAATCTCTATGGACTAATATGTAAATTGAGTTTCACTTATAGGTTTGTCCATTGGCATCGCTTGGGTCATATGTTGGTCTCAATGTTGAAAGTTGAAGAAATATCCAAGGGCTTTGTGCCCATTGGAATAATGAAGAAAGAAAGTGCTTGAAGGTTGATCAAGACAAGTGCTAACAGTTGCATCAAGATGGATCAACCTCAAGAAGGAATGAAGAAGGGCAAGCTCAAGATGTGCCATCTCTAAAAGATCTCATGCTTGAAGCTTGCCATCCTCGTGTTCATGGAGTGATGAAGACAAGCTGAAAGAAGAGGTTTCCACATAGATTATGGGGGAGCAATTTGCAAGTCTTCATCAAGCAAGAGCGAGCAAGAGCAAACAAGAAAGGTGTTCCCACTTGAGAAGAACAAGACGGTCTACATGAAGTTCAAGTGGAATGCTCAAGGCAAAGGTATGATCTTGGCAGGGCTTCTCTTTTGCCGGTCTCGTGTTGTTAGTTGGGAGACCGGGTTTAGGATAGATAGCCGTTCTATCAAGAGGGGCTCTCAAGCAGGTGTCTCGATCGCATCGTTCGGAGAGAGCTTAAACCCTTGCATTCATAGCATCATCTTTCTTGGTTGTTAGTTGGTTCTTGTCCATGAGAGGATCTAGAGCTTGTGGTTATCATCATAACAAGCTCTAGTTCATCTAATAAAGATTTCCCTTGCATATCTTATTGCGGTTATTGATCTTGCAGGTTTTTTCGGATCCACACCTTGGGAGATACCTCACATATATGTTCATGGTATTCTATATGTCGTTATGTTTCCAACAAAATTGGTTTCATCTCGTTTGGAGTTCGGACGCGAAAATTATTGCAGTTTTGGTTTCTGAAGTTTTACTGACCGGAAGTTCCTGCTACCCACCGGAAATTCTGCTCGGGCCTAGTTGTCGCCGGAAGTTCCGATTGAAAATATGGCTCTCGTTTCACTCATGTACTGAAAACTATGTGTTTTATTTGCTCTATTTGACAAAACTTCGGTCGGAATTTCTACCGGTAGTTCCGCTCCCACCGGAAGTTCTGGCCAGACTCATTTTTTGTCTTTCGTATCGCAGTTTTTTGACCGTTGGCTGAGTGCCAACAGAAGTTCCGGCCAGGGTCGTGATTGCCCATAACGGGAAGATCTGGGAGCCCTTTAAAAGAGGCTCCTCTTCCCCTTCGTGGGAACTAGCTCTTTTCTTGGTTCTTGGCTTTCTCTCTCTCCTCCATTGTTGACCTTGAAGAGCTTTTCCTCTCCCTTTTCCCTTTCTATGTTTCTTGTATCTTTTTGAGGGATTTGGGAGAGGATATCTAGATATACAAACCCCAAGCCAAATCCCTTCTTTGTGAAGGAATCATTGGGATCTAGATCTTGGAGAGTTTTGTGTTCTCCTCTTTTAGTCTTCCTCCCCTATTTCCCCAATAGCTTTTGTAGCTTTGTTGGAATTTGGGAGTGAAGGACTTACCCTTGTATTTGGTGCATAGGTTTGAGTTCCCCTCGTAGTTTCGGCGAGTTCAAGTTTGTGGGCTTGCTACTCTTGGATTCTTGGAACCCTAGACGGTTGTGTGGTTGGGTTGTTGACTTCTTGTGATCTATTGTGGTCTTGTAGCCTTTTGTGTATTTGTTGGCCGTTTGTGGCATTGTAGCCTTTTGAGGCTTTGTAGTTGGGAGCCTCCAATTGAGTTGTGCATATAGCCCCAAATCTTGTAAGGGTTTTGGTGTCCGTCCTCAAGTGTCCCTTAGTGGATCGTGAGTAGCCTTTGTGGCGAACTCATGGGAGAATAGGGTGAACCTTTTGTGGCATCGGTGAGTTGCGTGCCTTCGCATTCGGGTGAGGCCTTGTATGGTGTTGGATGAGTATCGAGCCACCACCCCCCGAGGTGAGCCATTTGTGGCCTTCAGAGAGAATTGCGCCATCGCACCTCTCCAACGGAGATGTAGCTTCTTTCGAAGTGAAATTGGGGATAAAAATATTCGTCTCCACGTCCATCGGTTATCTCTCAACCGAGCCCTTTACTTATGCACTTTACTTTGTGATAGCCATCATGCTTGAAGTATTTATATCTTGCTATCACCTTGTTGCTTGTTTTGCTTAGCATAGGTTGTTGGTGCACTTAGGTGAACCTAATGGTTATGTTTTGTGCTCAATAAATTAAATGTTAGTATTATTCCGCATTTATTTGAGCCTAAACCGTAATAATTTTAAAATCCTATTCACCCCCACCCCCTCTAGATGATAGTGCAGCACCACACCTGCTTGCATGGCAACAATCCAGTAACTGGCAGACCAGGAGCATAAGAGGGTCAATGAGTGAGACTGGCATAGCAGAAGAGGCTTACTCTACCGAGAGAATGAAAGCAAAGACGAAGCTCGCGCGGCTGATTGAGTGTCAGAACTACAAGGAGTTGCTTCCCAGACCATCGAAGGGCATTGCAAGACCTAGGATTATATCTGGGATTTTTTCGGGTCGGGCTCGGGCCAGGCCTGATAAAGCCCGCCCGTGCAAATCCTAGGCCCGAGCCTAGACTGTCGGTCCTGAAAACTAAGCCCGAGCCTGGCCCGCCATGCACATATTCCGTCGGGCCTCAGGCCGGACCCTTCTCTATTTTGCCATTTCCTTTGGCTCGGGCCCGGCCCGTGAGTGTGTCGGGCCTCAAATCTACCGCCCAGGCCCGGCCCGGCGGGCTTTTTTCAGGCCGGGTCGGGGCAGCCGAGGCCGGGCTGCCCATGCCCAGGTATGCCTAGGATCCATCAACACCACGATCCTTGACCGCGAACTTAGCCAAAGGGATAGTCCCAAGCACATGAGGAACAGAGGCTTCCTGCGCCGTCGAAGGGGGCCAATCAACAGAGACAGCAAGCGAAACACAAAGCTCCTGATAATGCCACAACCATCAACAATAGATTTTAGCCAAGCTTGTGCAACCATCAAGAGCAAAGAAGGGCACCAAACTAGCCAAATGCCTCCACCTGACAGGCAACACAAGTTCCACTTGCCTTCCCCGGTCATTTCTGGCCTGGCAATGTCAATGCTTTTTTTTGCATAGTTAAGCATTGTATGAATGGGGTTTGATCCAGTATTACCCCTCCCTGCTAAACTCGTACAAATTTGTCCACGTGTATATTAAACCTGTATCCAAATATTGTATTACCTCTATAGAGGCATACGTATTGGGATATATAGTTATATGTAATTCCCAAGCACATAATCCGGCCTGCCCCCACCCTCGGCCATCGTCGTAAACACCTCGCTGCCGCTGGCTATCGTCATGACCATCGCCGCCAAGATCTCCTGCGCCACCTCCGCCGGATGAGCCACCGAACAGTCTGACGACTGCCGTCGAGCTCTATCGCGCCATCCCTGCTGACACACACCTACGAGGCCAAGCTGAGGCGTGCGCCGCCCAGGCCGAGTCATCGGCTCACCGGATCCAACCGCCACCATTACCACCGCGCGCGGGCACGGTCGTCGCCAGCGATGATCCGACGTATAACCATACTTTTTTTCTTTATATAGAGCTCGTACTAGTATAGGTGGCTAAAAAACATATTATTTAGTTGAGTTATATGAGGTTCTATTCACGGTTATATATACATACATGTATATAATAATTACAAAGGAGTATCAAACGATTTGGACCGTCCTTGTGTTTAACATTATACGAATTTAAGAAGAGGGGGTAGAAAAACATATAATTTAGTTGAGTTTTATGAGGTTCTATACACAGTTATATATACGTATATATAACAATAACAAAGAAGTATCAAGCGATCTGGACCGTCCTTGACATTATACGAGTTTAAGAGGAGAGGGTAGTACTGGATCAGAGCCCCCGTATAAAATTGCTCGGTCCTATTTTACATGATAAAAACTTATAATCTAGTGTTTAACTGGATCTAGCGACGATGGCACCTGTGTACCGTTACCTTCCTAAAGGCTTTAACATTTGGAGAACCTTGTCGCCGACACGTGTTTGTTGCCAGGTTAGTGATCCATGTTGCTGTTGCATTATTCTCTGACTTAAGCCTGAGATAAAGGGAGCACGCTGAGCCACTTGCCGCTCCCATGCAGAGGCGCTGAGGCCATTTGCCCTGCTCCCTATCGATTGGTGTCACTGCATGTGGGCCTTCGATGCTGCTTGTGGGCCTGAGGGGTGGACCTTTGCGCGTTCTCCCTGGAGGGCGTCTCGTGCTCCTCGACACATTCATCCTCTCCCATCCCCATCGTGGCCGGCGTCGCCCCCTCCTCTCCCTCCCTCCATTGAGGCCCCCATCCTTATTAGAAGCCATCACACCCCTCTCCTCCCTCTTTCTCCGCTTCCTTCACCTGGGTGTGGACCTCCAATTATGGGAGTTGGAGGAAGACGTCCGGTGAATTCCTGGTGGATCCATGGGGGTAGGCGAGTATAAAGGCGGGGTGTCCACCGCTTATCTTGCTGCTAGTGTTCCGCCGTCGCCGTCGATGGAGGGGCAGGGGCCCGAGCGGGAGGAGCCGGATGCGGAGTCACGACACGGGGACCTCCACCTCGGGGGCACCTGCAATGCGTCTTGCGCTCCAGGGGCTGTAAGTTCCTCCTCCGCGTCAAGGACACTGATGTGGAACGCTCAATCAAGAAGTCTAAAGAGGCGAAGAGGCTGTCCTCAGGTTCTTCTCCTGGCTCAACCTCGATTTCCTTAATTTTCTTTAATATTCCATGTAAGGCAAATCAAATAAACTAACTAGAAATTTCCTTTAAAATTGCATGTAGGGCAGACCATAGAAAAAATTCTACGGTTTCCAGTCCTGCAACTAAACAAGCTTTATAGAAGGAATATGATCCTCCAAATTGGGATTTTAAATCTTGATTGGATAAACTGCACGGCATACTTGCTGAAAAGGGTGAGACTTACGCCTTGCAGAGCTTATAAAATTATTACCTATTTAACTTGAGAGGTTTATATGAGGTATACTAGATCAGCATCAAACGTAGCCTACCTTCTACTGGTCTCATGCATATGCACGTATTTGAGCACTCAACAATTTTGCATTTCAGTACCATCAAACGGATCAGAACATCTGTTTCACCATTTACATTTTTCAAGACCATTTCCCCGCTCCTACAAGAATATGAGTAAGTTCGAAGAGATGGATGAGTACATTGTCTACTGGTCTAAAAGGTTCGACTAAATTCACAATGCAGTATTTGCACTTGAATTGAATTTGGGAAGAATTTAGAGGGGGGAAAGGATCTAGAATTCTAAATACAGTGGAATCCTCTAGACATGGCTCGACAGAAGAGGTGGCACTTGGGGCAGAGAAGTTACCTTGCGGCAGCCCAAAGATTGTGATTCTCCACCACTTAGGTATGGGCATTTTTCTCGATGCATAAATATGTGATATTCACTGGTTTCAATATCTATAGAGTTGTCAGATAATTGTTCTATCTCCGTCGCTTTTTTTCTTCTGTGCTGGTTGTGTGTTGCGACTCGATCTATGAGTCACAGGTTCATGCACTCTTTTATCTAGCAGTAGCTCTGACACCACGATAATGGTTAGTATTCTACTCCCTCCCATGTCCTCTGATATATGTAGGCCCAAACCCAAATCTCTTCTTCAACCTAATTATCTTATCTTTGAGTATCAACGCGAATTCTTCATGCTATCTCCGAGTACACATAAGTGTGCAGACAGAAATTTCATCACACAAATTGATAATCAGTCGCTCGGTCATTTGATTTGTTTGCTAAACTGATTTGTCGATTCATGGTCTCCAGCCTTCACTTTTCGGTTATATTGCATGGCAGACATTCTAATTTCATAGTTTTGTTCCTTAAGTAGGTATATTTATTTGAGTTCTAACACATTGCTCGATTTGATTATGCATGACAGAACTATTGGATCTTTAAAGCATGAAAAGATTGCACATTATTGACAAACATTGGCTCTCCAAACAGTGACAGGTATCTTTTGCTCCTTTGATCATGCATGATCTATCATCAGATCATAGTGAAGATTGAACATATAACTGTTTATCTACAATTTATATATGTTGAGTCTAGCAAAATCCCACTATGATATCTTATTTAGCTATGCAAAGGTAGTGTGGATGTCAGGTCCTAATATGGTGTGCTTGAAACATATACTGCTAACATTAAGTCCGTGTAGAAAAGATAATGCATTTGTAAAGATAATCTCTTAATTCTCATTGGTTGGAATGACACGTTTGATTCTATAAACCATGTAGAAAGTAGAAACTTATCAAGTTGGTGTACCATATTTTTGTGGCAACATAAGTAATGCAGATTTAGTGTTTGATTGCTTTATGGATGCGGATATTAACTATTTCCCACGTGTTCTTTTTTTCATTCCAAAATTCTGACATTGGTTGTCGCACCCCTTCTTATCATTCGTAAAAAATGACCATCTACTCAAGAAAAGTGCTTCAGTTCTTACACGAATTTGATATGTTATAACTAGATATTCTTGAGGCATATAGCTAACAAAAAAAATCTGAATATGGTCACCTGAATATACCAAGCTATAGTTTCAGAAATACCAAGAGGTTAACCAATTTAGTATTGGTTTTGTTGTATTTTTGGCTACGTAATCTGAAAAATATTGTGTTGTTATCATTTGTAAGGAAGTTATCAGTTGATTCATTAAATTTAGTCTGTATGGATGAGACATGTTTTTCTCTTCTGTTTTTCAGTACATAAGTGTATACTTGATTCAGTCATATGATTGTGGATTTCTCATAACATGGTTTAGTTTAGAGTCTTTGATAAATCTTATTGCACCTGATTATCATTACTGCACTGCATTTATTTATGCTCTCTCAGATAATTAAAAAATGGCCCTTTTTAGTATCATGCGCTATCACTATTCTAGATAATAAGTCTTGCTCTCCTACACAACATTTTTCGGATTGCCCTAGCTCTTCCTGGTTTGCAGGCAGTACACAAAAATGTGTGTTTATGGCCACCATGTCAGTTTCTTATTCTATACCAATGGCGAATTAGACCAACTTTTTTAGTATGTCCTTAATATAGAAATAGTAGGTTAAAATAAGGCGATGGTTATGACCATTATCTCTTTCTTTTTATTTTTGGGTGCTTTTCTTGATATTTTAGTCTCATATGTGCATATCATAAGTTCAACCCAAGATTTCTTAGCATAATTATGTGGTAAAATACTTCTTCTCCGAAGTGATTTTTTACAGTTTTATTTATGATAACTAGATTAGTTGTCTTCTTTCTATAGTGACCAAAAGGGACCACACTGCTTTTGAGAGTCACGATGCATACAAATGGAAATGTCAAGCGGTTTCAGAGTACTCAGACTAAGGGCATGTTTGGTTGATGCCTACCCATGCCACACTTCTTTTGGCAAACTTGTGTCATGCCACAACTTTTGTGATAGAAAATAGCTGACATGTTGTATAAGGTGATAATAAATTGTGGCACATCACAAGTGAGGGAAGTAAACACTATACTAAAAGAGTGTGGCATCCCTAACATGTGGCGTGGCAAGGAGTGGCTTTAATCCGAACTGACCATAAAATAAGATGATAGGTAACACCTCAATTATATTTACAGGGTTCCATGACAACACTATATTTTCGTCGCCTCTGATTTCTTCTCAAGGAAGTTCTTTTATGGGGCATTGCAGTATACAACATACTCCAATGACAATTAGAAATTTCAGTATATGTAAGATTCCGCGTTAAAAATGTGAACGCATATGATCTTATCTGTGGAAAGCCTATAGATTGAGGAACCGAGTATCTTAAGATAAGGTTCAAGAGCGGTTTATGTATTTTTACCATTTTATTTTTCCTGGACAAGAATAGCTTACGAGAGCATTTTTTAATACATTTTCAGAACTAGCCTACAATGTAAGCCAAGCTAGCTGCTGCTCCCCGGCCCATCTTCCACTACCTTGTAGCCTCACTGGTAGTCTTGCATGCGTGCCGCAGCCGGAGTGCGTTGCTGCAGTGATATGGGCACGCGTCGTGTGAGCAGTCACCGTTGGTTGCATTCCTCTTTCGACTGCCAACAGGTCCTGCGTTATTATAAGCCATGTCGCAACGAATGGGTACTCTCAAATAGAAAAATTGGCCATGTCCCACTTGCCCTAGACCGCTCACTCCCTTCTTTTGTGAACAAGCTTTGCCTGTCCTCTTCCTTTCCGCTACCACGCCGCTGCTGCCTCTACCAAATCCATGGCTGCAACAATGACTTCCTTTCGTCCCCCATCAAGTGCAATTGTTGTTCTCCCTCAGCTAGGCATACATAAACCTATTGCTTTAGACTGCATAAACATGACATCCATATACTTATTTCCCATATGTGATACTGCATAAACATGCCATCCATATACTTATTTCCCATCTATGATAATTTTATGATACATTACTTAAGGGCTAATTCTCTATTAATTTCTAACAGGCTAGATCTTCCGATCTGCTCGACGATCTCATGAGATATCATGACCATGTGGTCACATGCTAAAATGATACCTACCCAATTACATTTTTCTCTTGCGCCAACAAAAAGGTATGTTATCGCATTTATAGTTTATTATGCTCAAAAATGCTATTTGATTATATATATGCCAATTATTTTTGCTCTTTGAAAATCACTAATTTTTCTTAATTCATTTCTATTTACCGTTTTACAGTCTATTTTTATAGACAATAGATTGACCCTAACTTTGTTACTTCCTGACATATGCAGTATCAGTTTTGCACTTAGTATGGATAATCAAGTTTAGCCAATTAAAAAATAAATAAACTACACTGTGTTTGCAATGGGTCGGATACTCCCATGTGAATCATGCAACTAAGATGAAACCATATGATACTTGAGTTCGAACACTCCCATGTGAATCATGTAATTAGCAAAACTTTAGTGTACGTTAGGTTCTGTTTAGATAAAGTGTGCTAGGATGGTGTGCCCTTTATGGTTCAAGACAAAGGTTACTATTCCTCCCAGTGAACAGGCCTTTACATATGATTCACCACTTCTATCATGGAAATCACAAATAGTGCTATTGTTTAGCTCCGACAGATTCATTTTGTCTGGTCTGAGAAAAAAGTCAGTTCCTGTACTGTCTAATACTAATTAGTGTGATGTTCTAATTTTATTTAAGAATAATGTTTCATTACCTAGATAGAAAAAGTTGGAGCGTAGCATAGGTGCAACCTCGGTATGGTATACTTCACTCGATTTACCTTTTTCTCTAGCCTTCCAAAGAAGTCTGCTTGTATTGGACTTAAAACAAGGACACATATACACTAAATATTTTGTTGGTTCCAGGATCAGGTATGCCACCACCACTCAGTGTATTTCTTTTGAGCATTTTATATTGTATCTGCTTTCTCCGGTCACATGAACTCATGTCATATACCTATTTCAGTAAACCCTTGAGCAAGTGTCAAAAATCTGTTCATGGCTATAAGTGGTACAACAAGGTATGCGCATGTGCATCGCTGATGCTGGGGATATGGAGAAACCTACAAGATAGAATAATTTCTCTAGCTACATGCAAGTCATTTGTGACCATTTTCATCGCCTCATAGCTGACATAGTCACGTGTGGTCCCACTTAGATCTGAGACTGGTGCTATTGCATCCAATGTACTCCCTCCATCCTAAAAACTAAAAAGGATGTCTCAAGTTTGTATAAATTTGAATGTATCTAGACACTATTTAGTATATAGATACATCCAAATTCAAACAAACTTGAGACATCCTTTTTAGAATGGAGGGAGTACTTAACGAGCTGTTCGCACGAAATAGAGTAAAATTCCATTGAAAGAGAGCTCTGGAAATTTTGAGCATGTGGACATTCAAGCGTGATCTGTCGAAGCTCTGTTGAAGCGAGACAAGACACAAGGGTCACATGAATATTGCGTCTAATGATGTTCTTTGTACATGTTGATTGTCTTTGTGATCAGTTCATTTTGTGATGTATTATCATGCTAATAATATATTGTTTAGCTAAATACCAAAGAGATGCGTGTTCTGCCCAAATTACATGTGTCTCAACGTGTCTGGCTGGTTGGCATCATGTTTATGCCTTTCTCATCACTGAGACACGTTGAGACATTTATATGCAGGCGGCGAGGCGAAGCTCGCGGGTCTGTCTAGTTTCATTAGCTTCCGAGAGATGCTGCTACGCGTGACACGGATCACATGATACGTTCAAACTGACCTACTCCTCTTGCCATACTTTTGTGGGATGAAACTAGGCTCCGTTTGGATGTATGTATTTACAGGCTTGGCATTGCATTCGTTCCAATATTAAAATCTTGGCATATTCGCATTGAGATTGAATATCAATATTTCTGTTTGGGTGTTTAGGTATTTGGTGCCAGGAATTGATACTAAGGTTGAATATCAAATCGTGTTTGGATGGTCAAGTGATGAATTGCATTTGTACTAGCATGGGCGTCCCAAAAATAATTGGTACAGACAAAAACGATCAGATCGACGGAGGAGGAGGGCGTCCACGCCGTGGTGGGGACGAAGGGCGGGGGATCCCTGCCTCCCCAGAGGCCGAGGAGAAGAGGGGCGGGGGCTCCCTGCGGACCTCCCTCGCTAGGGGAGGATGGAGGCGGCGGCGGCGTCCGGGTGAGCGGAAGAGGTGGGAGCGGTGACGGCCGGAGAGGGAGGACGGAGGCGGCGGCATCCGGGTGAGCGGAAGAGGTGGGAGCGATGGCGGCCGGAGAGGAGGATGGAGGCGACAGCGGCGGCCGGAGAGGAGGATAGAGGCGACGCCGGTGGCCGGAGTCGAGGAGGAGGGCGTCCACGCCGTGGTGGGGACGAAGGGCGGGGGCTCCTGCCTCCCCGGAGGCCGAGGAGAAGAGGGACGGGGGCTCCCTGCGGACCTCCCTCGCTAGAGGAGGATGAAGGCGGCGGCGGCGTCCGGGTGAGCGGAAGAGGTGGGAGCGGTGACGACCGGAGAGGAGGACGGAGGCGGCGGCATCCGGGTGAGCGGAAGAGGTGGGAGCGGCGGCGGCGGCCGGAGAGGAGGATGGAGGCGACAACAGCGACCGGAGAGGAGGATAGAGGCGACGCCGGTGGCCGGAAAGGAGGATGGAGGAGAGGTGCGGCGGTCATGGACCCTGTGAGCGACAACGGTGGCGGTAGTGTGAGCGTACCTGCGAGCGAGCAAGATAGAACGAGGGAGCGAGAGGAAAACGTTCGGGCCGAATACCTCGCGATGTCGAGCTCCAGACTCGTTCATTCGAAAGTGGGCTGCCTAGGCAAAAATAATTCCCCGCAATATTTGGCCCGAATGCCTAGCATGAATACCTAAGCCATCCAAACACCTGGTATTTGAGATATTCGGGCCTAGAGAATGTCAATGTCCAATACCAAGCCCAATGCAAACATCCAAACGCAGCCTAAAATTGTTTCCAAGACCGCGAGGCAGACCAAGCTAACTGAAGAAACGATGCATCACAGTACAGACAAGGAAAGACATGCAGATGATTTTAGGAAGTAGGCTGCTATGTGATGGCAGGTAAACAGCTGCTGATCCGCCAGTACCGACACAGCAGCAACCTTTTGACAAGATGCACCTGATGAATCATAAAAAAATCCTGGAATTTATGAGTTAGTATCTTGACGTTCTGCTGGCATCTCTTCCTTTCTGGTCACCCGCAACGACCAACAAAATCTTTCGCTTTTGTTAGGTGACCACTTACACTTTGAATTTCGATCTCAGGATGGGTACACAGGCATGGCGGTGGTCTATCAGTCCATATGACTTGTGCTCTGGACCAACAGAAGAAGAAACCGGAGGAAGCCTGTCTGAACCCCGGCAGTGTACAAAATTGGGTTGATGTCTCCCGTCTTGGCCCACTCTGCACACTCCAAACCACAAGCAAAACTCTCCCCATCTGCCTCCACCCCCTCTCCGTCTCTCGTCAGGATGGCGCCGCAGGTACGATTCCAGTGGATTTTCCTGCAGCTTCCTTCAAAACTCTCTCGCCATGGACAATCTCTTGGACAGGCTCTAATTGCTGGGTTCTTTGCATGATTGGCAGCAGAAGGTGGTCTTGAAGGTTTCTTCTATGAGCGACGAGAGGGTGAAGCAGAAAGCGATGGAAACTGTTGCAGATATCTATGGTGAAGTACTGTACTAGTTTGTTTTCAGCTTACTATGTTTTGATCTGTTTCATTTATCGCTTGCTCTGTTGGTAAACTAGTTGCTTGACTTGATCATGGTCTGAAACAACAGGTATTGATTCGATAGCCGCCGATCTCAAAGAACAGAAGATGACGGTGATAGGCGATATGGACACTGTCACGATCGCCAAGAGGTTGAGGAAGTTCGGGAGGATCGATATCATATCTGTTGGGCCGGCCAAAGAAGAGAAGAAGGATGACAAAAAAGGGGAAAAGAAGTGATCAAATCAGGAAGCTCTCTAGCTTCTACAGAGTATCTTCAGTCCCATATGGATGTTTGTCTCTTCTTCTTCTCAACCTTCAGGGTGAACTTTCCGTTTGTTTTACAGTTGTGTGTAAGGTTGATCTCCACTCGATCGAGCCCAACGGCTCGACCGAACCTTTGACCACGTCCTGATCGGGGACGTTCAACCCCTCTGGTTGGTGGGCCCCTGTCACCTGCGCATATATATATGGGTGGGGTTCGGTGGCACGACTCACGAGGTTCGTCGTGTGCCACTCCCCACGCCCTTCCGATCGAGGGCTCGCGCAGTGTGGCGGGAAGCACCACCGACGCCGCCGCCTTGCTCACCCACTCACACCGTCGCCCTCCCCGATGGCCACCGGCTCGGGCTCCTTGAGCCACATCGAAGGTTTGTCTCTCTCTCTCTCTCTCTCTCTCGATCTCCCTCTCAGTTTTCGATCAGATCCAACCCAAAGAGCTCTACTGTAATCATCTAGGCTAGAAGATCCAAAAGGCCAAATCTAACATTGGTATCAGAGCCACTTCTAGTCCTATTTCTTTCGGTAGAAAAGCAAAGTAGAAAAGAAACCCTAGATCCAAAAGTGCGCCTTGCCCTCCTGGCCGCGCCGTTCCTCTCGATCCCGACGCATCGGCAAGCCGAGGTCGGGAAGAAGAACAAACCCCTAACGGGGCAAAGGAAAAGGCAAAGAATGTTCCCCAGATCTCAGATCTAAAGTCCCAAAAAGAAAAACCCCAGTTTCCACACCAAACCCTCCCAGATTCAAAAGAAAATCCCCAAAAGAGACTCAAGCAAAAAAAAAAGAGGGGGGGTGAACCCACCGGCCGCCGCCGTGCGACGGCCAAAAGGCCCCACCACTACGCCGCTTGGCGGGCGTGCGCCCACCCTCGGGTGGACGCACCGCCGCCAAGGGGGGCAGAAGGGGGGGCAGCTCGTCAAAAGGGTGGTGGAAGAGGGTGGACAAAGGGGAAAAGGGTGGTGGCGCTGTAGAAAGGAGAGGACCGTCGCCGGCACAGCTGCCGGACGGACGACCGCCTCCCCTCTCCAACGCCGCCGGAGCAGAGCTCACCGCCGGCCCCGTCGCTCCCGGGCTCGTGGGGCAGAGGAAGGGGCGCGCCGCGCGGCCACCTCGCCTCGCCTCGGCCTCGCACGCGGGCAGCCGCCACAGCCCAGCCAGAGGGAGGGGCGCGCCGGAGGGCGGCCGCCTCGCCTCGGCTTGGCGCGGGCTGCGCCGCCGGAGCCAGAGGGAGGGGCTCGCCATAGGCGGCTGCCTCGCCTCGGCACCGCGGAGATGCACTGCTCGGGTGAGGGGCGTGGGGACGGGAGGGGCCGCGGCCACCTCGACCGCTCCTCCACAGCGCCGCCGCACCGCGGGGTGCACGCGTGGCGGACGCGGCGCCGACGCGCGGTGGACGCGCCGCCGATGCGGAGTGGACGCGGGGCGAGTGAGGAGAAAATGACGACTAGGGTTTCGGCGCTGGCAGCGGAGGGGGCTTTTATCCCTCCGAAGAGGACGACGGGCCGTCGGATTTAGGTCACGCGCGATGGAGGGCCAGGATCGTTTGCCGCGGGCGGCGCGGGGCTGGCGGGCCAGGCAGGCCGGCCCGTGGCTGGGCCAGTTGGGCCACTGGCGGGCAGGCCGAGCGGCCGCTGGCGGGCGGCGGTTAGCGCAGCGCGCGTGGCCAGGCTGGGTGGGTCGTTGCTTGCCGCCCAAGGTTGTCGGCCCAGCAAGTTTTTAAGAGCCAGTTTTTTCTGTTTTTATTTTACAGAAGTTGTTTTAATTGTTTTGCTTAGAGTTTTTTTAAGCAATTTTTGCATAGTTTTCTCTAGTCATCTTATTGCAAGTATATTTTAACTAGAGAATGATTTAAAGGCAGAATTTTTTCTGTAAAGTTCAAAGTATCGTGAAAGTTATTATTGAAAGTTTCCGCTGCAAATGATAAAAGGCAATTGCTTAAATGCAATAAATTGATAATTAAATTTTCAAAAGATGTGATAAGGTGATATTAAAATGTGATTATGATTGTGTTATTATATAACCAACGTTATTAATAGCATGATCATGATTTGTTATTTTATGTTAAAGTGATCATAGAAACAAGTATGGTTCTGTTATTATATGACCAACGTTATTAATAACATGATCATGTTTTGTTGCAATAATATGTGCATTTATCTCTATTATCTGCCCAACGGTGATATAGATTTAATTGCATAAACAGTTGTATGTTTTAATTTATACCAACGTTGGATTAATGCATGCAATTGTTGTTATGGTTACACATAATTGTGTTTTAAAGAAGAAAAGATGATGATATTGCATGGCAGGAAAAGAAAAAGGACCATGCTCTATCGGAGATGGCATATACCTTAGAGAACCAAAAGATGTTTAATACCAACAAAAGTTTCATTATTTTTTAAGAACACAATTGAGAACGCTAATGCGGGCTCAATTGCAAAGTGTGCTCCCGCATGGGAGTTTATAGAAAAGATAAAGAGCTAGTTCACTGGTTCTCAAAAGGCATATGCCCCACCTGCTGAAAGAGCCGGTGACAGAAAGGTACAATGGAGGTGCACATGGCATAAGAGACTCCGGATGAGCAACATGGCAGCTAAGCTTAAACCCATGGATGCTGATTTGGAGCTAAAGGCTGCACTCCTTGTTCACTTGGTGATGGATTTCACTGCCTCAATAGTTTGACACATTTGTTGTCAATTATAGCATGTTCCCAGAAAAATGGGACATAGAAAAGACTAAAAGCCTTCATTACACGGAAATTTGATATGTGTATCCCATGTGGACAAAGATAACTATGAGTGTGATGTGGCAAGTATGCCATATGGTTTAAATATATTTGTGTGGGTGTTGCTACCCTACATGACAAGCTATATTTATTATCTTTGCATGAGAAAGTATTTTCTGTGTGTGATGTGAATGAAAAAGTTTCCTTGTCGAACAAAGAACAAAAGAAAAAAAATCGAACTCTTGACTCATCGAAGTTATGGCACTGCAGACTAGGCCATATTTCGAGGGGAAGAATAGAAAGCCTCGTTAAAAATGACATTCTTCCTCCGTTAGAGTTCTCCGACATAGAACAATGCATAGATTGCATTAAAGGAAAGTATGTCAAACAAATTAAAAAGGGTGCAAACCGAAGCATAGCTACACTAGAAATAATCCACACGGATATTTGTGGACCGTTTCCGGTGAAAAGTGTGGATGGCTATGATTCATTCATAACATTCACGGATGACCACTCCCGGTACGGTTATATTTATCCAATTAAAGAAAGATCTGAAGCATTGAATAAATTTAAAATTTTCAAAGCTGAAGTAGAAAATCAGCATGATAAAAGAATTAAGATAGTCTGGTCCGATCGTGGGGGAGAGTACTACGGTCGGCATACTCCATATGGACAAGTACCAGGACCCTTTGCAAGGTTCCTGCAAGAAAACGGAATAGTCGCCCAGTATTCTATGCCGGGCGAACCTCAGCAAAACGGAGTAGCTGAAAGGCGCAACCGTACCCTTATGGATATGGTGCGCAGCATGATGAGCTATTCCACCCTCCCATTGGGATTGTGGATGGAGGCGCTTAAAACCGCCATTCATATTCTCAATAGAGTACCAAGTAAGTCGGTGCCCAAAACACCGTATGAATTGTGGACAGGCAGAGTCCCCTCTCTGCACCACTTGAGGGTCTGGGAGAGCCCAGCTAAGGCAAAAGTCTTCAATCCAAACATTGCAAAGTTAGACCCCAAAACAGTATCTTGCCATTTTATTGGCTATCCAGATAAGTCCAAAGGCTATCGTTTCTACTGTCCTGACAGATACACAAAGTTTGTAGAAACGAGACATGCAGTCTTCTTAGAGGACGAATTGATGAGGGGGAGCACGGTAGCTAGGAAAATTGACCTTGAGGAGAAGAGGGTGCATGCACCTAATCCGATGACTCAGGAGCCATTTTTCTCGCTACCTGTTGTGCCACCATCTACAACCCCTGAGGTTGTGGTGCCGGCACCTGTTGTGATTCCACACGTGACAACAATAGGCGAAAGTTCGGAACCTGTCCATCAGGAGCCACCTGAACCCACTGTTGTGCACGAAAGGGAGCCAGAACAGCCACCTACTATAAATGTGCCTGAACCCGAGGCAAGAAATGAGCAAGAGTCTGATGAACTCAGATGGTCTAAAAGAGAACGAAGACCAGCTATTTCCAAAGACATCTACAAAGTTTACAATGTAGTTCATATGGAGGGCGATCCTACCTCATATGAAGAAGCCATGAGTAGCCCTCACTCAGCCAAGTGGGTGGAGGCAATGGAAGATGAAATGAAATCGATGAGTTCCAACAATGTTTGGAACTTAGAGGAAATTCCCAAAGGAGCCAAAACAGTAGGATGCAAGTGGGTCTACAAAACAAAGTATGACTCCAATGGGAATATAGAAAAGTACAAAGCTAGACTCGTGGCAAAAGGCTTTACGCAAAGAGAAGGCGTAGATTACAATGAGACTTTTTCTCCGGTCTCATATAAGGACTCCTTCAGAATCATCATGGCACTAGTTGCACATTTTGATTTAGAGTTACATCAAATGGATGTCAAGACGGCATTTCTAAATGGAGATTTAGAAGAAAATGTTTACATGAAACAACCCAAGGGTTTTTTCATGGAGGGGAAGGAACATACGGGATGCCGCCTAAAGAAATCCATTTATGGGTTAAAGCAAGCCTCTAGGCAGTGGTATTTAAAGTTTAATGATACCATTAAAGGATTTGGATTCAAAGAAAATGTTGAGGACAATTGCATTTATGCAAAATTCAAAAGTGGGAAATATATTTTCCTAATTCTATATGTGGATGATATTCTGCTTGCTAGCAGTGATGTTAGTCTACTACTAGAAACAAAGAAGTTCTTGTCATCAAACTTTGACATGAAAGACCTTGGTGAAGCATCTTATGTTTTGGGCATAGAAATTTACCGAGACAGAAAGAATGGAGTGTTAGGACTGTCGTAGAAAGCGTATTGTGAAAAGATTTTAAAGAAATACAATATGCATGCGAGTAATTCAACACCTGCTCCCATAGTCAAGGGCGACAGTTTTGGGAAATCCCAATGTCCAAAGAATCAATATGAGATCGATCAAATGAAGTCAGTACCATATGCTTCGGCTGTTGGAAGCTTACAGTATGCACAAGTGTGCACTCGCCCTGACTTAGCATTTATCACCGGGGTACTTGGTAGATATCAAGAGAATCCAGGCATATAGCACTGGAAGATGGTAAAGAAAGCTTTGCGCTATGTGCAAGGCACAAAAGGCCTCATGCTAACATATAGACGATCTGACTCCCTAGAGATAAAAGGGTATTCAGATGCAGATTTTGCGGGAGATAAAGACGACCGAAAGTCCACGACAGGGTATGTCTTTACTCTCGCAGGAGGTGATATTTCGTGGAGAAGCGTCAAACAGTCGATAGTTGCATCATCTACGATGTATGCAGAATTTATAGCATGTTATGAGGCCATGGGACAGGCGTTATGGTTAAAGAAATTCTTACCCGACTTGAAAGTGGTTGACTGCATCAGCAGGCCACTAAAGATGTACTGTGACAACGAGCCCGCAGTATTCTATGCTCACAACAACAAGTCGAGTAATGCTTCAAAGTCTATAGATATAAAGTATTATGTTGTGAAGGACAAAGTTCAGGATCAAACTATAAGTCTCGAGCATATAAGGACAGAGGATATGCTTGCGGATCCGCTAACGAAAGGCTTACCACCCAATGTGTTCAAGGAGCACATAGCCGGCATGGGTTTAACGGGAAGCCTATGATTCCTAGACCATAGAGGCCCAAAAGTAACAGAATTTGTTTCAAAACATGAAGGTATATAGTGGCTGTCTGATTCCATCGGCAATTGAGCTGAGACGATGAAACATGCTCTATGTATCATTCTATGATGAAATAAGTAAAGAACAAGGTTAAAAGTAAAGTGGAGATCAAGGGGGAGAATGTAAGGTTGATCTCCACTCGATCGAGCCCAACGGCTCGACCGAACCTTTGACCACGTCCTGATCGGGGACGTTCAACCCCTCTGGTTGGTGGGCCCCTGTCACCTGCGCATATATATATGGGTGGGGTTCGGTGGCACGACTCACGAGGTTCGTCGTGTGCCACTCCCCACGCCCTTCCGATCGAGGGCTCGCCCAGTGTGGCGGGAAGCACCACTGACGCCGCCGCCTCGCTCACCCACTCACACCGTCGCCCTCCCCGATGGCCACCGGCTCGGGCTCCTTGAGCCACACCGAAGGTTTGTCTCTCTCTCTCTCTCTCGATCTCCCTCTCCCTCTCAGTTTTCGATCAGATCCAACCCAAAGAGCTCTACTGTAATCATCTAGGCTAGAAGATCCAAAAGGCCAAATCTAACATTGTGTTCTAGGTATCTTCACCTGTATCAGTAGGTATTAGTACAGTATTCAAGATAATCGTAGGTGATTTCTTCCCTGTATAATTGTTCAGATCTTTTAACTTGGCTCAGTTTCTCAAAAGTGTGTGAAATGTAGAGATAGAGACATAATTTTCTGAATAGAATCTTATTTACAAACTTGGCAGTATGATTCGTCAAATATATGGACCAAACGAGAGTTTCTCAGCGTCCTCAATACAACCAAAGGTTCATGGCAAAAGGACAGAAGGAAAGAAACTTGGAAGTTTCAAATAGTGACTGCTGGCAGGGGTCGCCAAAGTCACTCCTGCTTTAAAGGGTCCACGACGTGGCCGAGGAACAAGACTTGGCCCTTGCCGTACTCGACGATGGCGAACAGGAAGGGGTGGTCCGCCACGAAGCTCATGGGCGGCGGCGGCGGCGTGCTCGGACCGCCATAGGTTGGGCTCACACTCGTGTACGTCGCTCCGACCGCCGTCGTGCCCTCCTCGTCCACCTCCACGGCGCACATCTGCTCCACGGAAGACACGTAGAGCCCTTCCGGGGGCACGTTCGACACCGTCCCGGACAGGTCCGCGGCGAGCGGCTCGAACGGCGAGGCGACCCCGAGCCCGCGCAGAGCGCCCTGGGCGTTGAACCGGGAGGAGAACTTGAACTTGGGGATCCTGCACGGGCTGACCATCCGCTCGCGCCGGGGAGCGCAGCGCATGACAAAGTCCGGCTCCGAGACGGCCAGGCGCAGGAGGTCGCCGAGCCCATTGCGCCTGTGCGGGAGGAAGATGAGCATGGAGAAGAAGGGCGCCTTCGGGTGGAGCTTGCCGTCGCGGCCCACCATCTTGTAGAAGCACTGCAGGACCTTGAAGCCGAGGTCGTCGAAGCTGGCGGCGTACTGCTTCCCGGGGTCGGAGAGGAACGGCACCCGCACGGACGTGCCGCCGTCGAGACGGTGGAACTCGCGGCGGACGGTGTCCGACGGGTCGAACCTCCGCGCCCACGTCGCCTTGAAGTGCATGGCGTTGGCGAGGACGATCTTGGGGTCGCCTCCGAACAGGCCTGGGGAGACGACGTTGCGTAGGCGCCCTCGCGTGGTCTCCGCGATGAAAGCGTTCACCTCGGCCGCCGCTTTCTCAGGCTGATCCATGGGATTAAAATTAGTTTCTACTCGCGTCATTGTGCCATATTACGTTGTTGATTTGTTTGTTCATGTTTACTTAAAGATTGATTGGTAATTTTAGGAGTTCTAAACTACCTGATTCTGAAAGTCCAAGGATCTTGCGGAGGCCCCGTGGGCGGCGGAAGCGGTGGACACGAACTCCGGCCTCAGCGACAGCGATCTGTCCGCAAAGATGCCGGCGGCGAACGTTAGCTGCGGCCACGCGCGCATCTCGGCGATTAGACCGGCGCTGGCCGCGTTGAGGAGGTGGAGTTCCTGGGAGCCCAAGAAGGTCAGCAGCTCGCGCAGCGTCCCGCCGTTCGTGCCGGCGGCGAGCAGAGCGAGCGCGGCACGCAGGGAAAGGGGCGAGAAGATGAAATTGGACTGCCTGGCGATGGCGTCTGTGCCGGCGACCAAAGCGACCTGTAAGCATTGGTCCATGCCGGCAGGCAGGATTGCTGTTGCTCTGTTTTCTAGCAGACACCAGTGGACGCAAAGTGCCGTCGAGGCGTCGAGCAAACTAAATCTGGGGCCGAAAGCTTTCGGGGCAAAAAAGAGGAGAAAGAGGAAGCCCTCGGCCAGTATTTATAGACGGGAGGGAGGGCGAGGCCAATGCGTGCAGGTGCAGCGTGCACCGCCTGTCCGCTTCAGAGTACGATCCGGACATCCCAAAAGTTTAGGCCAACTTCAACAGTCCCGTATTTTGGACAGCAGTTTCGTCTGAACCTGACGCCTTGATGGACGCCACCTTCCCTGGTCTCCTTCCTTTTTTAGTTTCTTCTTTGGGCTCTGATGTGCTGTGGTCCCAGCGTTGGTGTGACTTTTTTAGTTTCTTTGGACTCGGCCGCGTTGGTTGTATGTCTGACCCTGTACTTGGATTGTGCTTTATTTATAAAACGGGGCGCAAGCCTGATTCGAGTTTGCATGGGGTGGAGTACAAGCCTGGGTTTAGTCTAGTTGCGGTGGCATGTGCCCCCAACCGACTACCCTACATGTGGGCTCTTTGTCCGCCAGAAGCTATCAAGCTCGAGCTGAACAGAGGATCAGCGCTAATGGTGGCCGGCGATTGTCCCGCCAGAACTCTGTTAGATGTATATATTTGTATATTGTAGTTTTCCTATATGTTAGGGGGCTTCCTGCATAATTGCACATGTACCTGTATTATATATTGTGGCCTTTGGCCCTTAGAGAAATACATGTTGCATATTCCTGACATGGTATCAGAGCCTAAGGTCTCGAGTTCGAGTCCTGGCTTTTGCAATTTAACCTAAAATTGTTATTGACCCCTCTGTGTCCACGTATAGGCCTCTTGAGTCATACGTGAGTTTCGCGCGCCATCGCTCTCTTCCGGTTGCACGTGCTGACTTCTCTCTGTCACACACGTGAGAGGGGGTGTTGAAGTGTATAAGTGAATTGCACTAGCCCTTTCCATCAGTTCGAACTTTTGGTTGCGTTGGCTAGTGCATGAAGCTTGACATGGTATCAGAGCTTGGAAGACGAAGAAACAGACAGCAGTTTCCCGTTCGAGTGTCGAGGCTGAGTTGCGTGCTATGGCCTTGTTGACTGCTGAGGTGACCTGGTTACGGTGGTTACTTGCGGATTTTGGGGTCTCTATTACCACACCCACTCTGGTTTTGTCTGACAGTATAGGTGCTATTAGTGTTGCACGTGATCCGGTCAAGCATGAGTTTACCAAGCATATTGGTGTTGATGCTTTCTATACACGTGCTCAGGTGCAGGCTCAGGTTGTTGCGCTTCAGTATGTGCCTTCAGATTTATAGTTGGCGGATTTTTTTACGAATGCACAGACCAGAGCACAGCATGATTTCTTACTCTCCAAACTCAGTGTTGTGGATCCGCCATGAGTTTGAGGGGGGTGTTATATATATATATGTATATTATAGTTTCTCCATATGTTAGAGGGCTTCCTGCATATTTGCACATGTACCTGTATTATATATTCTGGCCTTTGGCCCCCAGAGGAATACATGTTGCATATTCCTGACATGGTATCAGAGCAGTTGCTTATTGCTCCAGTTCCAGTCGCTGCCCCGGCCTTTCCCGCCTAAGCCGCGCCATTTCCCACCCGACCATGCTCGTCGTTTTTGTCGAGCCCCGCGAATATAAATAGGGGTCGGCCGCCAGCACCAACTCCTCGTCGTTCTCTCCCTTCCTCGCCATGAACAACCTCCCTATGACCTAGGTCGACCTCAGCAAGTTCGCCCTCGCCGTGTATCCCCCTTCCCCCCTTCCCCTGCCCCGTCGAACGCCGATGAATCGTCGGAGAGGAACAAGTACATGCGAGAGTTGGTGCCGAGCGAGGTGGAGTTGGTGCCGCAGGCCGAGGCGAACGCGGCGGAGCGGCCACAGAGGCGCAGGCCGAGGCGGAGGCGACGGAGGGCGAAGTCAACAGCGCCGACACCACGCACTACGTCCTGGAGAAGTACGTCTGCGAGTTGTACATAGCCTTTAAGGCCAGGGAGGACGCCGATCGGCAACCCATCGAGCGGCTTCGGCTGGAGGTTGAGGAGGTGGCGAGGGAGGTGGAGGCGGCCATCGAGGACCGCGACGAGCGGGAAGCGCAACAATTGCTGGCGGCCGAGGAGAATGCCTGTCTTGCCGAGGAGAATCGCTGGCGCAACAATCACAAACAACACAGACATGATAGAATCAATAATCAATATGACATGATAGAATCAATAATCAATCTGACATAGTATCTCAATATCCATCGGATCTCCGCAAACACAACATGCATGATTACAAATAGATGATCTTGATCATGAACGGAGCTCACAAGATCTAAACATGATAGCACAAAGGAGGATAAACAACCATCTAGCTACTGTATGGACCCATAGTCCAAGGGTAAACTACTCACGCATCATACCGAAGGCTGGCATGGCGATGAAGAAGGCCTCTGGGATGATCTCTCCCCTCCGGCAGGGTGACGGGAAGAGCTTCAGATCCCCCCGATCTAGGGACGATGGTGGCGGCGGCTACAGACTGTTTCGTGTAGATCTGATCGGGTGTTTAGGGTTTCTGCATCAGGGGATTTTATAGGCAAAGAGGCGAGGCAGGGGGCACCCGAGGCGCCCACACTAGGTGGCGGCGTGCCCTAGGGGGGCCGGGCCACCCTATGTTGTGGCGGCATCGTGGCCCTCCTTCGGTTGCCCTTCGGTCTCCGTGTTATCCTCCGTGAAATATTGACTTTGGCTTTTATCTTGTCCAATTCCGAGAATATTTCCTTGCTAGCTTTTCTGAAACCAAAAACAGCAGAAAATGGGCAATTGGCACTACGGCATCTTGTTAATAGGTTAGTCCGAGAAAATGTATAAAAATACCTCAAACTGTAGACAAAGCATAGCAAAGTTGATACTAAACAAGCATGGAACATCAAAAATTATGCCACCCTGCAGCAGCCGACTGTTCTGTAGCGCTGCGCCGCCCCGCAACACCACAAACTCGTCGTCGTGCCATCGCCACCCAGCCGGAGCTGAACCGCCGCCGGGATGGGAGAGCTGAAAGGATAGAGATGTCGCCTAGAGGGGGTGAATAGGCAATTTCAAAACTATTACAGTTTTAGCTTGATAGAATGTGGAATTAAAGTAACATTTATTTTACAAGCACAAAACCTAAATACACTAGGTTCAACTAAGTGCACCAACAATAAAATTAAACTAAACAAGATAGCAATGAAAAATATCACAAGTGATAAGCAAGATATAAGTACTTCAAGCTCGATGGCTATCACAAGGAAAGTAAGCTCGGATATGGAGATAACCGAGGCACGCAGAGACGAAGATGTATTCCCGTGCTCACCACCTTTGGGAAGGGGCTACGTCACGTTGGAGAGGTGTGAGGTTCCACGAAGGATTTCTCACGCGCCACAAAGGCTCACCTTCTTATCTGAGTCTATCCCACGAAGGAATATGCCCTTTCCTTATGGCTAGCTTTTCCTCCACTCCGGAGATGGCAAGCTCCACAACCACTTCACAAGCTCCACGAAGGAGAAGCCCGGGTCTCTTCACAATCTTCCACGAAGAGGACACCATGGTACCAACCGCCAAGCCAATTAGGAGGTCACCCTCCAAGAGTAACAAGCTCACGGTCTCTCACTCGAACAAATCGTAATGGAGAGCTCAACACTTATGCAAGAATACAAAGCAAGAACACCAAGGGTGCTCAAATCCTTCACTCTCAAATCCCACCAAAGCAACAAGTTCTAGGGAGGAATTAGAGAGGAAGAACAATGGTGGAAACCAACAAATGACTCCAAAATCTAGATCCAATGGGTTCCCCTCACTTAGAGGAGGATTTGATTGGTGGGGATTGTAGATTTAGATCTCCTCTCCAAAAGCCCTCAAAAAGATGCAAGAATCATAGGAGGAAAGGGAGAGTAAGAAATCTCAAAGGGGTCAACAATGGAGGTCAAAAACGTGCTCAAGAGCCTTAGAACTTTGGGGAAGAAGCCCCCTTTTATACCCCTTCAAGGGGGATGACCGTTGGAGGTAAAACATGCTGGACGGAAATGTTCCAGCGGCGAAACCGGCGCCGCCGGATCAGCCGCCGGAATTTCCGGTCAAAACCAGAAGTTCCGGCAAAAACCGAAACAGCACACTGGACCGTTTTTCGGCGATTTGCCGGAAATTTCCAGCGGTTGCCGAAAATTCCGGCCACAGGCCCGGTCCCGCAGGAACAAAATAGGACACACGAAAACGGCGATAACTTTTGCGTCCAGACTCCGATTTCGATGATCTTGGGCTTGTTTTGACGAGGACAACAAGCCCTAAAAGATGGTGTAGAGAAACATCATAGTCCAGCAAATAAGGATAGAACAAAATAAATAAAGGTAAGAAGCCTCCCTACACGAAGAACCGATAAAACCTTCAAACTCGAAAACGACATAGAAGATGCATACGAATTCCGTTTTCGATGAACTTGGGCTTGTTGAAGAGCTAGAAACAAGCTCAAGAACCTCACATGGAGAAAAACCAAGAATCAACAAAATAGGAAGATGCAAAGTATGCAAAGGATTGAGCTCCCTATGACGATGTGATCAAGTTACCCAACCGAAAGCCCCTCTTAATAGTGCGGCTATGTATCCTATAACCCGGTCTCCCAACAACCACCTTGGGACCGGTAAAAGGAAAACCTAGCAAGGACATACCTTTGCCTTGCGCATACCGCTTGATCTTGATGATAAACACTTCAATCTCCATCCAAGCCGGAATGCATCACTTGATCATTGTTGCTTCGTGAAGGCTCCTAATTTGCTCTCCCATACACCATTATTGGATAGCTTCATTAATACATGTATTCACATGTCCATTATCACCAATATGGACGGCAAGATTCAAGCAAATGATCTTCTCGAGATGCTTATCTTGAACTTACCCTTCTCAACCTTGATGACGATCACCACTTGATGTCATCCTCTCATGTGCTATATAAGATCTTCACTTTTGAAGCATGCCCATGGAAAGATACCTATCCCATATAGAAAATACAAAGGCACATATATAATGGGTTAGTTCATGATGCATAATTGACAAGGCTTACCATACCACGAGATCCATGTGGTACATTCTTTATGCTTCATGTGTTGACCAACTTGAAATCACTCTTCACTCTTTGTATAGGTCAACCATGTATCTTCTCATGATCCAAATCAATATCTTGAGGTACATAAAGAAACCTTATTTTGATTACATGCTCTAAATCTTAGTCAATCATAGCTCAACTAATGAGGCTATCATGACACCGTCTTAGAGCCATATCTCGAATTCTTCTATTGAGATCACACTCTCAAGATATTGATCATATCATATTCTTATCTTCAACTCGATGATCTTGATTCCAGTACTCAAGGTATATCTTTATCTTCATGGCATCCATACTTGAATCCAACACATAGACTACAAGCATGACCTATGGAATATTCCTTCATATAAACTCAGTGAAAACATTAGTCCATAGGGATTTTCATTAATCACCAAAACCACACATAGGGGCAATTACTCTTTCAATCTCCCCCATTTTGGTAATTGATGACAATCACAACAAGAGGGTTTATATAATGAATATTAGAAACAAGTACACAGCTTATCCGAGAATAAGTTATGTACAAGAGGTTGAATTTGATATGGTTAAGTAACACAAAACTACTAGCACATATCTAAACCATTTCTACTTACACAAACTACAACTAATGTAAGTGATGTGAGTAGAACCAACATATATAGAGCAAACTCCCCCACAATATATGCATGTGTGATGAACTTGAATTTCATTGCATACATTGTCAAGGATAAACTTTGGGAGAGTTTACACTATATATACAACCATGCAAAACATAATAAAGATGAAATGCATGAAAGGAAAACACTTAAGAATAAACCAATCTTAAGTATAAAACCATTTCCCTTAAACCCTCTTAACTTCTCCCCCATTGGCAATAAGTGCCAAAATGGATGACAAAGATAGAAGGCCAATATAGTATGAGTTCCTCCCCAAGGTGTGCATTTCCAATATTTTGAGTGAAATCAAATGCACATATCCAATGACAAATATTTGGAGGAAATCAAGCTATATTGAGGATCAAAGATTGCTACAATGATAAAACGGTGAAGAAACTTCAACGGGTGAAGCAAGCAATCCAATCGTCCAAAAAATCAAATAGACAAATAGTGCTCTAAATGAAATAAGAAAGCTCCCCAAGGTTCGTGCATAAATTTTAATTATTGTATTTGAATACAATATCCACAAACATGGAATCCTCACTCCCTCTATATTATTTAGAACACAAACAAGATACAAGGAGTAGATATAAATAAATACACTTATTAAGACAAGCTTACGTGCATATATAGCCCATGGCTCTATTTTCTCTTATGGTATATCAATGAACTTCACCAAAGAAAAAAGAAAAACCTTAAAAAACATCACAACTAACACTAAGGGAACAAATGCTAGTTGGGATACTTTGAGAAAGGCAACAAGTAGCAAAAGGAAGGATTCAAAGCAATTTCAACAATATTGCACATGAGAGTACCTTGAGGAATTGATATGCAATAAATTGCTAGAAGGCATATTTGGAATTGGTGAATCATGAACATGATTTTATATACTCCCCATTATATGCATCATCTCAAATTACTCACATAAGCAATAAGGATAAAGAAGTCTTTCAAAGATCCTTGCAAAAACTGCAACATTTACAAACAGATAAATTCATGCCAAGATGCAACCTACAAGAGATTGGATGAAAGAATAGTATGCATGAATAAGATACTTGTTACCGAGATAGCAATGGTATGATGTAGTAGATAAGAATTTTCCGATCATCCTAGCTTGGCTCCAATTATCATGTGGTGATAACACTTTCCTTATAGACGAGATAAGCATCCATTGCATCTCCAATGTACCTAAAACAACATTCAAGTACATCTTGGTCCCCAAACTTATTGGGTCCAAAGTGGTTAGACTAACCACAACACATAGGACACACTCCATAAAAATATGTGTTTAGAGATGAAATTTGAATTTCATGCACATCTTAGCTGTTTAAGGATTTGATGGAGTATGCCCTATATATTGGATCAAAGAAAGCAAAAATGATATGAGATATACATTTAGTAAGCATGCATGCACGAGACTTTCAAGATCCAACGAAGATATAATTTGGACAAATCACCCAAATATTCAATAAGGCATACAAGGTGTGACCAAACACATTTGTTGCCCAAACTATATCAAAGAATCAAATCAACACACGATTTGTTCAACAAAGTTCAACAAATGAACTAAGAAAAAACTATTGAGCAAAAAGATGAAACAAAAACACAAATACTCAAAGATTTATCTCATTCAAGAAAATAAAATAGAGAAGAAAGAATGAGATAAAAACTCCCAAAAGAGCAAGGTTTCAACAAATAAACCAAACCCTTAACACTTTTCACAATGGCATAAGGTTCCGAGAAGAAGAGGTTTGTCTTCCACTAAAACACATTTGATAATAATCAAAAACATCATCAAAGATATGTTCAAAAGCCAAGGAAGACAATGGGAGCCACACCAAAATTTTGGAAAAGAAAATAAGTCAATAATAGGTGAAATCCAAGGTGAAGATGATCCATAAATGCTACCATACACAAGTATCTCAATTGTCGAAGACAATGAGTGTATTGGAATTGATTTCCGGTGGTATATTGCACATGTATTAAAGATAAATCTTCACAGTAAAAAGCATAGGATAGGAATAAAAAGATTAAGCACTATGCAAAGATAGAGATCCTTGATAGCTTCAACTAGTCACACAATCATGCAATGCAACAATTAGAATAACCTGAAGAAAATGGTCTCCAAAACAAGATATAGAGATATGTATTTGAGGAAGACCGCACCAAGAATTTCTTACTCAAACAAGGACCAAAAATACGAGCAATAAAATATTATAAGAAAAATAGGACCTTGTTTGAGTCAACATGCCACCTAGAAACAAGATAATCAACAATATCAACTCTAAGTGGCACTACCTCATATGTTCACATTTCCTAGGATTGTGATATGCAAAAGAAGCATATTACTCCCCCATAATGTGATATTCAATTTTCTTAATAAGAGGCAAAGCAACCTCAACTAGAGAGATTTAATGGACATTTAGAATTTGAATTTCTCATGAGTATGACACATAACATAGTGACTAGATAAGCTTGCAATATCAATACTAAGTGGTAGTACTCACATACACACATTTTAAGGTTTGAGAGATGCGTAAGGCATATTACTCCTCCAAAATGGGATGTTCCATTAACCACTCAAAAAGAGCCAAATAAGATATCATCAAGGTGCATTAGAGGCTCAAAACGAGACACACGGGTAAATGATGTTCCAAACACCTAGACATACTTGAATACACAAAATAAGCAAGCATGAGGAACACCAAATACAAACACATACTTGGTACAAAACCAAAACATGTAAAGGGGCAAGTAACTTACAATATAAATGAGTTAAGTACAAGTTACCGCGAAGAGGCCATTGGATATAAGATATGGATAAGATAATCCTAATGACTTGGCTTGATCAAATATAATATATGAAGATCCCTTAATTCTTCATGAGTTAGCCAAGTCTCCAATGCCCTCCATAAACACCTATTGATCAAGTTTGAGCTTGTTGGTCCCCAACCAAGTTGGGTCCTAAGAGGTTAGTCACAATAGGCTTGGCAACCCAAATGGTTCTTTTCTTGACACCACTTTGAGTTCCAACAAACTTGGAAAACACATTGCCATCCTTATCCTTCATAAGAGAATAATCATCATCAATAATGATAGGGTTAGATAAGGTACCGTTTGAACATGAAGAGGCAAAGTGCCCCTTCACACGACATATGTAACAACAATTTCTCCCTTTTCTCTTCTTCCTTGATTTCTTGGCTTGGGGAGAATTATCTTGATTCTTCTTCGGAAGTGGCCTAAGTTCAACTTGGCCTTGACCTTGTACTTGTGGCCGCTTCCCTTGTTGCTTCTCACTCAAGTTCTTTTTCTTCAATGGACAATATCTTACATGATGTCCTTCAACCTTGCACTTGAAGCAAATAATCTTGGCTGAATTCTTGAGTTGGTTTTGACCATTCTTATTGTTTCTCTTGGACTTTTTCTTGTTATTGGATTTGAATCCAATTCCACATTTATCATTAGGGGATTTTTGCACACTCAAAATATTATCGAGTGTGGATTTCCCTTCATGACTCTTTTCCAAGTCATTCCTCAAGGAAGTGACTTGGGCCTTGAGCTCTTTGATTTCCTCTACATGGTTAGTAGAAATACAAGTACTAGAGGAAGTAGAAGCTTCATTGTTAGAGCAACAAGGCAAAGCAAGTAATCCAACACAAGGTTTATCAATAGTATGGCTAGATGGATTACTAGGACTAGCACATGGCAAAATAGCATTTTGAGTAGAAGTTGTGCTAATGTCCAAAAGAGGCTCACAAGATGTTACCTTGGTAATACTTGCCTCACGAGCTAACATTATCCCATCATGGGAGATTAGAAGATCATTATGAGAGCCCGAGAGCTTTTCATGACTTTCTTCCAATTTCCTATACTTGCTAGTTAGCAACTCAAGTTGAGCCCTCAGCTCAACGTTCTCCTTTAGGGTAGATGCTTCACAAGAAGTAGAGTTAGTAGCACAAGCATCATTAATGGAATTTTTCTTTTCAAGCTCATAAGATTCAATTTTTTGTGTGAGGAGACAATTAGTGTGCTTCTCCTCGGCAAGCTCTTGCTTAAGGAGATTAAATCTCCGACTCCCATCATCAAGTTGGAAATCCAACTCCTCTATGGTTCCCATTTGTTTAGTTATGGTGTCCATAACGTGTTTGAGACAATTAATGGCCTTATTATTACCACGAAGAGAGGTACACAAAAAGTCAACTCAAGCAAGAGAGCACTAGTATCCTCATCAATGTCATCATCACTATCATCATTATCATTGCTATTATCTTTAGAAGATATATTGGGATTCAAAGTAGGAGATACCTTTGATCCTCTTGCCATAAGGCACATGTGATCACGGGAGGATGAAGATGAGGATATTATTGAATCTTCATTCATGATCATGTCTTGCTCCATAGAATGTTTGATTTCCTCTACATTGTTAGATAAACAACTAGAGGAAATAGAAGCATTTTGTTCATGGGAACAAGGCAAATCAAGCATATCATCTACACTAGTACTAAAATAATTTCTAGATGATATACAAGGACTAGCAACAAAAGGGGATATAGCATTATTGTTGCATCAAGTGCTTAAGTCCAAAGAAGGAACGTTGCAATGGGATAGAGATGAAGGATCATCATTAGCGAGCACAATATCAACATTGTAATTCCCAACATGACTCACCATATATTTACCTTGTGTCTTGCCACACGTTGGTGAAGTGGATGAGGATGAGAACTCATCGTGGCTGGAGGTGGAAGCAACTTGGATCTCTTCATGATGTGGAGGGAAAGAGATCTCCTCGGATAAACCACCGATAATATTAGAAATGGAACCACCAAATATTTCTTTAAGCTTGGTCCACTTCTCATGAGACGACTTGCGCTTTACAATCGTCAAGAACAAATTAACTTTGGGCTCAAAGAGAAAATAATCTCATTAGATACTTGAGATTCGAGATGTAAATTTTTCTCATCCGCTAAAGATAGATTTTGAGGATCCATCGGAGGAGAAAAACCTACATCTAGAAATCTCTCATTATTTGGACACAAGGTCCGAAGATTATAAAGCAAGCAATTTATCCACAAAGTATAATTTGTGCCATCAAAGATAATTGTGTCATTGTGCACTATACTACTAGCCGACATCTTTACACTCTAGGCGGTGAAGCCTAAACAAGGAGAGACCTTGCTCTGATACCAATTGAAAGGATAGAGATGTCACCTATAGGGGGTGAATAGGCAATTTCAAAACTATTACGGTTTTAGCTTGATAGAATGCAGAATTAAACTAACATTTATTTTACAAGCACAAAACCTAAATACACTAGGATCAACTAAGTGCACCAATAACAAATTAAACTAAACAAGATAGCAATGAAATATACCACAAGTGATAAGCAAGATATAAGTACTTCAAGCTCGATGGCTATCACAAGGAAAGTAAGCTCGGATATAGAGATAACCGAGGCACGCGGAGACGAAGATGTATTCCCGTGTTCACCATCTTTGGGAAGGGGGCTACGTCACATTGGAGAGGTGTGAGGTTCCACGAAGGATTCCTCACGTGCCACAAAGGCTCACCTTCTTCTCTGAGTCTATCCCACGAAGGAATATGCCCTTTCCTTATGGCTAGATTTTCCTCCACTTCGGAGATGGCAAGCTCCACAACCACTTCACAAGCTACACAAAGGAGAAGCCCGGGTCTCTTCACAATCTTCCACGAAGAGGACACCGCGGTACCAACCGCCAAGCCAACTAGGAGGTCACCCTCCAAGAGTAACAAGCTCACGGTCTCTCACTCGAACAAATCGTAATGGAGAGCTCAATACTTATGCAAGAATGCAAAGCAAGAACACCAAGGGTGCTCAAATCCTTCACTCTCAAATCCCACCAAAGCAACAAGTTCTAGGGAGAAATTAGAGAGGAAGAACAATGGTGGAAACCAACAAATGACTCCAAAATCTAGATCCAATGGGTTCCCCTCACTTAGAGGAGGATTTGATTGGTGGGGATTGTAGATCTAGATCTCCTCTTCAAAAGCCCTCAAAAGATGCAAGAATCATAGGAGGGAAGGGAGAGTAAGAAAGCTCAAAGGGGTCAACAATGGAGGTCAAAAACGTGCTCAAGAGCCTTAGAACTTTGGGGAAGAAGCCCCCTTTTATACCCCTTCAAGGGGGATGACCGTTGGAGGCAAAACATGCTGGACGGACATGTTCCGGCGGCGAAACCGGCGCCGCCGGATCAGCCGCCGGAATTTCCGGTCAAAACCGGAAGTTCCGGCAAAAACCAAAACAGCACACTGGACCGTTTTTCGGCGATTTGCCGGAAATTTCCAGCGGTCGCCGGAAATTCCGGCCACAGGCTCGGTCCCGCCGGAACAAAATAGGACACACGAAAACGGCGATAACTTTTGCGTCCGGACTCCGATTTCGATGATCTTGGGCTTGTTTTGACGAGGACAACAAGACCTAAACGATGGTGTAGAGAAACATCATAGTCCAGCAAAGAAGGATAGAACAAAATAAAGAAAGGTAAGAAGCCTCCCTACACGAAGAACCTATAAAACCTTCAAACTCGAAAACGCCATAGAAGATGCATACGAATTCCATTTTCGATGAACTTGGGCTTGTTGAAGAGCTAGAAACAAGCTCAAGAACCTCACATGGAGAAAAACCAAGAATCAACAAAATAGGAAGATGCAAAGTATGCAAAGGATTGAGCTCCCTATGACGATGTGATCAAGTTACCCAACCGAAAGCCCCTCTTAATAGTGCGGCTATGTATCCTATAACCCGGTCTCCCAACAACCACCTTGGGACCGGTAAAAGGAAAACCTAGCAAGGCCATACCTTTTCCTTGCGCATCCCGCTTGATCTTGATGACAAACACTTCAATCTCCATCCAAGCCGGAATGCATCACTTGATCATTGTTGCTTCGTGAAGGCTCCTAATTTGCTCTCCCATACACCATTATTGGATAGCTTCATTAATACATGTATTCACATGTCCATTATCACCAATATAGACGGCAAGATTCAAGCAAATGATCTTCTCGAGATGCTTATCTTAAACTTGCCCTTCTCAACCTTGATGACGATCACCACTTGATGTCATCCTCTCATGTGCTATATAAGATCTTCACTTTTGAAGCATGCCCATGGAAAGATACCTATACCATATAGAAAATACAAAGGCACATATATAATGGGTTAGTTCATGATGCATAATTGACAAGGCTTACCATACCACAAGATCCATGCAGTACATTCTTTATGCTTCATGTGTTGACCAACTTGAAATCACTCTTCACTCTTTGTATAGGTCAACCATGTATCTTCTCATGATCCATGTCAATATCTTGAGGTACATAAAGAAACCTTATTTTGATTACATGCTCTAGATCTTAGTCAATCATAACTCAACTAATGAGGCTATCATGACACCGTCTTAGAGTCATATCTCGAATTCTTCTATTGAGATCACACTCTCAAGATATTGATCATATCATATTCTTCTCTTCAACTCGATGATCTTGATGCCAGTACTCAAGGTATATCTTTATCTTCATGACATTCATACTTGAATCCAACACATAGACTACAAGCATGACCTATGAAATATTCCTTCATATAAAACTCAGTGAAAACATTATTCCATAGGGATTTTCATTAATCACCAAAACCACACATAGGGGCAATTACTCTTTCAAGAGCCCCGAGTCCGCCTCCGAGCGCGTGTGGAGAGGCTGGCCGTCGGCGCCGGCGCCTCCAGAGCAAAGCCCGACGGCCCTTGCCGGCGGCGACAATAGGGAGAGAAGGAGGGAGGGGGTGGTCTGGCCGGGGGAGTGGGTGGTGACGCTCCCTTGCCTCGGGGGGGGGGGGGGGGGGGAGGGGGCGAGAGGAGCACAATGGGTTTTCTCACGGGGCCTTTTTCCTGGAGATCTTTCTCTCAAAGGCTCAAAAGAAAGTCTGTTGAAGGTGACAACGCCTGTGATGGTGTTCATGGAGCCACAACAATGAACATCAATTGCAATTAAATAGTCGTTCATGAAAAGCGGAGGGAACTAAAGAGTCACAAGCTCCTCCGCATGGGCGCAGCCTATGATGGACCATATTGGGCCATGGCTCAAACTTTCCACTTAAATGTTCTGAAGAATCATGATAATTTGGCCTGCTAAGAACAAGACGGATCGCTAGGTACAAGCGTCGCCCATCTTGGATTGTGTTGCATCCTCCGCCACTGCTCCCTAGCAATGTCAAACTAGCACTACCGACACGGCGGCATGCAGTGGAGCTGGAGGACTTTTATTTGACACAACACCTCCATCAACGTCTGACCAGCGTCACTACAACATCAAAGGAAAAAAATAAAATCTTTCTACATTAGACATTTTTTTGAAAATGGGCATTTTTATATTACTAAAGAAGTAATATTTACACCCGGTCTCTGCATAATTAGGATGCACATAACTACATAAAACACACCGGAAGAAAGAACAAAGAAGTCTAAAAAAATTACAAAAAACATATAAAAACAGAATTACAAAAACCACATCAGATGAAAGACGAAAATCCTCTCCCCTCCTCCCCTCTTTCAAGTGTTCCTGAATCCTAATTGCCCGCAGGTTATGGCCTCGTGGTCACATGTTATTTGTCAACGAGTGATTTCGCACTTATACTAGATCAGAGATTAGAGACCCCACAAAATAGCCCGCGTTGAGACTTCAAAGCATAAGAACATAAGACACGCCACATGGGAAGCGATTTGATTTTAAATGGTAGGATTTAGTACAAGTCTATCCATCCACATCTTTGTGAAAGATATTAGATATTGGCATGTTGTTTCAGGATATATACTTGTAGGGATTATGATTGGTATAGATTATCCTCAGACTATTCTAGCACGTCTCCTGGCTTTGGTTTTGCTGGAGCTTCTGACTTCATGCACAGGAGCCTGACTAAGACTCTCGCCCCCTAGTCTATCAAAGCCAGACATCTGGGCTAGGCTTGCGCCTCAGTAGGCCGCGGGGAAGGCCTCCCAAGGCGGCTGCTGCTGGCCGCCCTCGTACCATTCGTGCCCTCTCGGTCCCCGCCAAGGGGACCCCGGAGGAATGAGTTCCCCTATGGATCTCAGCCGGGCCTTCCGGGTGTTCATCTGGAACATCCGTGGGTTCGGGCACGAGGGTCATCGCCGCCAGATAAAGGAGTACCTCCGCACTGAAGCGCCGAATATTGTCGGCCTCCAGGAGACGATTCGCCAAGGTTTTTCCATCTCCGAGCTTGAGGGTCTTAGTTGCTGCAAATTCTGTTGGTCCTGGCTCCCGGCACTTGGTCACTCTGGGGGCATTCTCCTTGGTGTCAAGGAAGACACCTTTGAGGTGGACGATATGGACCGAGGGGAGTTTTTCGTGAGCATGGCCCTCACCCATAGACATTCCCGTTTCAAATGGGAGATTATCATTGTCTATGGTCCCGCGGACCATAGGAGGTCCCCCGAGTTCCTGCTCGAGCTTAAGCTGAAAGTGGAACGGTCGGAGACCCCGGTGGTGGTCGCCGGGGACTTTAACCTGATCCGCTCGGCAGAGGACAAGAGCTCGGCTAGCGTGGACCTTCCTAGGATGCGTTTGTTCAATGACTGCATTGCGGACCTGGCGCTCCGGGAGGTGTCTCGTGTGGGGGCTAGATTTACCTGGACCAATAAGCAGCTGGCCCCGATCCGCAGCGTCCTCGATCGGGCCTTCGTCTCAGTTGACTGGGAAGTGATGTTCCCCCTTTGTTCTCTACGGGCTGTCACCCGGATTGGCTCGGACCACACTCCGCTTCTCCTCTCCTCAGGTGGGGGGCCCCCGCCGAGACTGAACCGCTTCCATTTTGAATCCTTATGGCTTCAGAGTCGAGGATTCGTGGAGGCTGTTCAGTCCAGGTGGCTCGAAGCCGCCATAGCCCTCCCCCGTGTATTCTCGGCGGTTGACATTTGGCACCACTGTGCCAAGGTCTCCCGCCAGTTTATGCGTGGTTGGGGCGCAAACCTGGGGGCGGAACTCCGGGCCCGGAAGGGCTCTATCCTGCAGGAGATTCAGGCGTTAGATCGAGAGGCTGACGCTACTGGCCTCTCGGAGGATGCCTGGTCTCATAGATATTCCCTTGAGGCCTCCCTTATGGAGATCTTTCGGGGCGAGGAGGCCTTCTGGCGGCAGCGGAGCCGCCAGAACTGGACGGTTCAGGGGGAGTCGAACACGGCCTACTTCCACGCCATTGCGAATGGCCGTAGGAGGAAGTGCTCGATTCCCTGCCTTTGGGAGGGTGAGTCCCTGCTGGAATCCCCTCAGGATCTCTCCTCCCATATTTACAGCTTCTACAAGTCCCTTTTCTCGGCCGCGGAGCCCTCTGGCATCTCCCTCGCCCCGGACTTCTGGCCGTCAGGAGGACATGTCTCCCCTGCTGAGAACGCGGACCTCACTCGGCCATTCCTCGCAGAGGAGATTTCCGCGGCCCTGAAGTCCATGAAGCCGGGGTCGGCCCCGGGCCCTGACGGGCTGCCAGTAGTTTTCCTCCAGACCTTTTGGGAGCAGTTGAGGCCGGTGATCCTGATGATGTTCCAGGAATTCTACACTGGGACCTTGGTTATGGCGCGTTTGAACTTTGGTGTGATATCTCTGATTCCCAAAGTAGTTGGGGCCACTGATATCCGCCAGTTCCGTCCCATCACAGTCATCAATGTGGTTCAACGGCTCTTTGCGAAGGTCTGTGCGCTCCGTCTGGCCCTGGTCATGGAGCGTCTCACTCACCCCCTCCAGTTTGCTTTCCTTAAGGGTCGCCTCATTCATGATGATGTCTTGGCCCTTCATGAGATTATTCATGAGGTCAAGTCACAACATCAGAAAGGGGTTTTCCTGAAACTGGACTTTCAGAAAGCCTATGACCGTCTGGACTGGGCTTTCTTGAGGCTAGTTCTGGAAAGAAGGGGCTTCGATGACCGGGTGATTTGCTGGATCATGCAGTTCGTGATGAGTGGTAGGACGGCGATCAACATCAATGGGGTGATTGGCCCCTATTTCTCCCCATCTTGTGGGGTTAGGCAAGGAGACCCGATCTCCCCCTCCTCTTCAATGTCGTGGTGGATTCCCTTGCTGAGATCCTGGATAGAGCCAAAGCCGCTGGCCACATCTCAGGTCTGGTAGGGCATCTCATCCCGGGGGGGGGGGTTCCCATCTCCAGTACGCCGATGATACCATGATCATGGTGCAGGGCTCGGAGGCCGACATTAGGAATCTGAAATTCCTCCTTCTATGCTTCGAGGAGATGTCTGGGCTCAAGATCAACTTCGACAAGAGTGAAGTCATGGTGCTCGGCTTCGACGAGGACGCTCGGCACCGTATTGCCGACAACCTCAACTGCAAGCTGGCGGAATTCCCCATTACTTATCTAGGGATGCCCATTCGAGATTCGAGAGTTTTGATCAGGGACCTTGCACCCCTAGTCACGAGGGTACGCACACGGGCCGAGCCCTGGCGTGCGAAACTCACGACTAAGGGGAGCAAAACGGTACTGATCAACTCCTGTCTCTCGAGCCTTCCCATGTATCAGATGGGGCTGTACCTGCTACTTGAAGGAATCCATGCCGACTTCGCCAAGGAGTTGTCTCGATTCTTCTGGGCGGCCAGGGATGGCCACCAAAAATACCACATGGTGAAGTGGGCGGACGTTTGCGCCCCCAAAGAATTTGGGGGCATAGGTATCCTTGACTCGCGCCGCTTCAACGTGGCCCTGATGTTGAAATGGGTCTGGCGTATTCTGAGGGAGGACGGGGGCCTCTGGCTATAGCTTATCAAAGCCAAATACCTCCGGGGCCGCCCCCTCTTGGCGTGCGAACGCCGGGAGGGGTCGCAGTTCTGGAGGTCGATCCAGGACATTAAGCACTACATTGGCGGGGGTCTTTCTTTCGTGGCGGGCAATGGCAGGGGCTCCCGCTTCTGGATCGATGCCTGGCTCTCCCCCGTCCCCCTGGGCGTGCAGTTCCCTGCCTTGTTCGCCATTGCCGCGTCCCCTGACGCGCTCGTGGCGGACCTCTTCCTGGAGGACCAGTGGGACGTTCCCTTCCGCCGCACTTTTAATGAGGTGGAGGCGGGGGAATTCCGGGTTCTGCTGGAGTCCCTTCCGGCTTCGCTCTCTGAGGCGCCGGACGTGGCCTCCTGGCAGCTTCTTCCCTCGGGCGAGTTTTCCGTGGGCTCGGCTTATAGGGCCCTCTTCCAGGGCCAGGAGCGGAGGTGGGTGGCCCCTCTTTGGAAGGCCCCACTCCCTCTTAGTATCCGGATTTTTGTTTGGCAGCTCCTTCGTGACCGCCTCCCCTCGGGCACGGAGGTAGCCAAACGTAATGGCCCTGGGACGGGCCGGTGTCCCCTATGTGGGACTCCGGAGACATGCGCCCACATTATGTTTTCCTGCTCGGCGGCTCAGTTTTTGTGGAGTTTTATGCGCGAAGCGCTAGGTCCGGGTTGGCAGGCGCAGGAACTGGGGGAGTTCCTGCAGGTCCAGGCCTCCCGGGCGGGCGGGGGCCGGCGGCTCTTCTGGCTCCTCTTTGCGGCTCTGTCTTGGTCCCTCTGGAATATCCGCAATAAGATGGTGATTGAACGTGTGTTCCCCACGCGGGCATCTGACTCTATTTTCACTTTACTCGCTTTCTTGCAGCAGTGGTCTCCCTTGGTGCGGCAGCGTGACCGGCCGGCCTTCGAGTCCTCCCTCCAGGCTCTGAGGGCGGCGGCATCCCCTTTCTCGACGCCGTCTCCCCCCCCCCCCCCCCCCCCCCCGTCGTCGCCGCCGCCAGTGTCGTCCTGATCGCCTGCCGTGCGCCCTCCTTTTGTTTTTCCTTTTTCCTTGGGCTGTGATGTGCTGTGGCCCCAGCAGTGTGTGATGGTTTCTTTTTTCCTTGGGCTGTGATGTGCTGTGGCCCAAACGGTGTGTGATGGTTGCCTGACCTTGTACTTGGGATTTTGCTTTATTTAGCGGGGCGCGAGCCTGATTCGAGAGTTAGGGGATCTGTTCCGGACATCAGCTCAAAGGAGAGAAGACCGATAGTTCTACTTTGGCTTAATCAGGTTCTTGGCCTCGTGGCCTCGTGGGCAGCATGATTGTACTTCCTGATTACTAATAATCATTCAAAGTAAACACTGTCAGCCTCCTCGCATGCGGGCCACGTTAGCCTGAGCGAGCCACTACAGAGCGCGCGGCTCCTCCTGTTCGGTTGGGAGTTCCCATCCATGGAAGGATATAACAATGCACACAGTAGTAGTACAGGTTAACCTTCCGGTCAAACCCCGCCTCGACCTCTCCAGATCCACCCATGGACGAAGACGCCTTCCTTCCCGGCCCTGTCAGTCATCAGCAGCAGCTTATAATCATCGCTTATCGCCAACCAAACCCGTCCGTCCACACAGCCCAACAAACACGGAACCGAGAGGATCGGAGAAAAACGACGGCCAGGAGTAAGAAATACTCCGGCCGATTCCTTTCCCTCTCGCTGCTCTCTCCTTCAGGAGGCCGTGCGCGCGCCACACGCTTCCCGCTCCCCCGCGCCTCTCGTAGCTGCTCCTGCTCGGCCGATAGAGTGAGCTAGCTAGTAGTACATATCTGCTGCCTGTTCCGGGGACCGGAGGCTGAGGGCGAGATGGCGGGCGCGCTGGGCGTGAAGGCGACGCCGTTCACCTACGCGGCGCACGCCCTGGCGGCCGCGGCGGCGGTCATGGTGCTCGTCTGGGCCATCCACTTCCGCGGCGGCCTCGCCTTCGAGGCGGTCAACAAGAACCTCATCTTCAACGTGAGTCCCCCTCCTCCGACTACTCTGTTTCCCTTTTTTTTCCCCACTCTTGCAACTGCCCCTTCGTACTATTGGCTTACGTTCGCTTCGGTTGCAAGTCACATCGCCCGTGGCAGCTTTGTGACCAAAGAGAACTATTGGACCCTTGTGTATGTTCGATACTACCTGACCAGAGGCCGTAGATAACAATTACTACTAGTACAAATCAGTTCTCCTCTTGTAGTGTAGAAGACGAATAGCCTCAGCTTCGAGCCGATGAATTCCTGTGATGTGTCTGATTGATTCGTTGTGCTGCAAGAATACGAGTACAATATAGCCTAAGAAGCGCCAAGCTCGATCAAGATAGCATAGACTATCGATCGAGAACAAACGAGAACGCCAGTACAATCGAGTAATTCAACTGCTCCTGAGTCCTGCCCGCGCGCGGCTCATGGCCTCGTGCTCCCATGTTCTTTATCAAGCCGAGTGGTCTTGCAATTATACCAGATCAGAGATTAGACCCCACTTATACTGGCCTCGTGCTCCCGCCTTGACATTTCAAAGAATAAGAACAGGAGACAAGGCCACATGGGAAGCGATCCGATTTTAAATGGTAGGGATTAGCATTGTACAGTACAAGTCTGTCCATCCATGGGCATCTTTTTGGAAGATATTAGATATTGGCATGTTGTTCCAGGATACACTTGTAAGGGTTATTATTGGTTCACATTATCCTCAGATTTACCTCGTGCTCGCATGTTCTTTCTCGGCGAGTGGTTTCGCACTTATACTAGATCAGAGATTACACCCCACGAAAAAAATAGCCCGTGTTGAGACTTCAAAGCATAAGAACAGAGACACACCACATGGGAAGCGATCCGATATTAAATGATAGTAGAGATTAACATTGTACAAGTCTGTCTCTCCATGGGCATCTTTTTGAAAGATATTAGATATTGGCATGTTGTTCCAGGATATACTTGTAGGGATTATTATCGGTTTACATTAGAGATGTTTTGTGGTACCCTTAAATAAATTACAACCGTTAATTTTCGTCCATCCAATGGACTACATCAAATCATACTTGTGCCAAATAGATGACAAGTACTAATCATACTTCTGCCTCATTTAACCACCGAACTACAAATAGGCCTTAAACGGGCCCGAGCCCACGAGCCCAGCAGAGACAGGTACGTGCGACGTGCTGGCGTTGGGATTTTTTTTTCTAAACGTAATCTCCTCGACCAAGTGCAGAGAGGCGCCGTCGCCGCCGCCGCCGCCGATTCCAGGTGAAATCCGGCACGCCGCCACGGCGCCGCAAGCGTTCCGCCGCCGCGCCGCCGGACCGGCCCCTCTCCTGCGACGTTCCAGCGGCGCCTACCTCCTACCTTAACCCTGGCGCCCTCCTCTCGCGCGAGCCCCGATCCACGACCCCAATGCGCCGCCCAGACGCTATCGCCCTCTCCCACGATTAAAGATCTCACGGTGCCGGTCATGTCATCAGCGGGCAGGCGGTTCTCACTATCCGTGTCCCTGAACAAGATTGGCGATGCAGGGTGTGGTGGTCGCGGTGTGCTGAATTTGCAGTCTAGAATCAAGCAGGACTCCGACCAGCTACATGTAAGTGGTACAAAATTCTCAGATGAATCCTGAATTTGCAGTCTAGAAAATTGAGTCTTTGTTTTTGGTTCAATGAATAATTATATCTGACGCATAGGATTTTAACACGTCAAAGCTGCAGACGTGAGTTGGTTGCAATGGTTTCGTAGATTTTTATGGATGTTCAAAACGAAATATAGTGTAGTGGATATGTTCAATTCTAGTCAGTAACAAATCTGACATGAAGAAATTCACATCAACAGTATATTGTGTTGTACATGGAACATAGAAATCACCTTGTAAGCTCGAGATGCATAAACTACATTAAACATAACTTCCTCATTCAAAAAGTCGCATGCTTCCCTTAACGAAGATGCATCCCTCTTTCAAGTGGCTCCAGCTTTAGTCATATTCCAAGTACAGAAAAACAGAGCATTATAACAACTCATGAATATTCAATATTCATAGTCAGAACATAGCCGCTTGGTGGCCATTGATATTAGTAAGATAAATAACTCACGTTTCATTAAGTATTGGTAATCCATGGAATTATACCAGGATATCCTGACAGTTCCTGAGATTAACAAGCTACGATATTTACGGCACCTTTTGAATCTTGACTTTCGATGAGACTTAACAATATAGTAACTGAGAAATTTCGTAAGAAATCTGAGTAAAACGCTACTGTCTTGTTTTCATGCTCCCTTTACAATGCATCCTGATAACTTGGCACAAAAAACACAAAATTTCTGCGTAGAAGTGTAGACAAATATGCTTCTCCACTTTCCAATCATATTCTTGCCTATGTGTCCTGCGTTAATCCTCAAGACAACATATGTTCTATAGCTGAAGTACTTGTTTGTAAAGAACACCACATAACTGCCGTCCACACGCCGTGGTCCTGGTGCACACTATGGACTTTGACAACAATTGTAAGTTTATTATAAGAGCGACTTGCAACAAGGAAAGAAGGTTCAATAGTTATAACAAGGAGACAAAAGTAGATTTTTGCACCTAAAGTTTCCAGTCTGTTTTTCCATTGTTTCAGGCTCACACAGATGCTTAAGGCACTAGGAATAGCTCAAAAAATAAGAGGCGGCAATATTTCAAGTAGACAGCAAAACATGGAAGTGAAGCAAGCACCCATTAACAAACTCAGGCAGAACGGTAAGTAACATATTCATGACAGCATGTATAACGGGAAAATCCTTATGCATCATCCATAGGTGAAGTATAAATTGTGCTGCTTATTACAGTAATCCAATATCCATCAAACTTTAGCAAATATAGTTTATTAAAATAAACGACTAGATCTCTGAGCTGGCGTCTTCATCCTTTTTTGGTCCTTTCTTCTCCTTATTGTGAGGCGACTTTATCAGTGTGACCGCCAACTTGGGTCGAAATTGGTCGACAGAGAACTGCCATTTAGAAAGTTAATGTTATTGTCCATAAATCGTATATAAATTTGTAACAAAAGCTACAATTACCTTGTCAAATAGTTCGTTGAACCATCTCCCGTTCCAGTTCAGGATGCACATGATTAAGTATAGTCCACATGAGTTGCTGAAAAATCAAATTGAGTGGTTAATATCATCATACTAAAATTGTAAGATGGTGAGTAATTTATATGTGGTGCAGTCACTCACCTATCTCTTTGCTGAGGTACTGATTTAATCACTTCAATGGGCCAAGATGACACATGGAAGTTTCTTTCTGGGTGCTCCGCCCATGTGCATACACCATGTTCATGATTGTCCATGATGCTTTAGTGCAAACTCTATTAGTGCCTCCATCCCCCAAAGCTGCATGTAGGAAGCACGTAGTTACGTGGGAATAAAATATAAGAAAAGCTGCAACAGTTAGTATATTTGAAGTATAATAGAGAAACTCACGGTGTTTCTCAGATAAGTGCGAGAATGTTCATCTTCCATAATCTCATGTTGGATGGAGTTCAAAATCTGTATATGCTGTGTTGTGGTATTCACCGACACCATGAACCAGTGCTCTCTACCTTTCATATGGATTGGTAGAAATATCTGTTGCAATATAGTTAAGCATTTCAGTAGTAACTCATGGCGTACTGTAGTAAGTAATTATGTACAATATGAAAACATAGAATTCTTACGAGTTCATGAGTAATGTAGTCTAACCCCCTTCTAGAACCGCCCATTCGGAGCTTCACTGTAGAGTTTGTTCTTCCATCGTTTTCGAGGGCGAATGTGTTGATGACCCTCTCAACGAAAACGCTGCCATCCTTCCGTACATCCTTGGGGGTTGTAAGCTTGTAGTGCTCTATAAACGCATCAATAACCTTTACATTGACAACAAGTAAAATTAGTATGGCATGGTAATGTATATTTACAATACTTTTGGCAAAATAATTGTGAAAAAATACCTCATCTCCCAAGTATTTGTCCTTGTCTTCCAAATATGGGTTTGTAAGACATTCTAGATGCTTCTGGCTTATTGTGAGGCTATCTATTTGGACAACCGATGAAATGCTTCCGGAAGATTGCTCTAGCCATTGCATAGTCCCCATCGGTGATCAGCGACCTTGGCTGCTTCTGGTGCATCGCCAAGAGAAATGTCTTAAGCAACCATATATACGAGCTAGTGGTCTCATCCGATAAGAGGGAACACGCAAACACGGTCGTGCTGCGATGGTGGTTCACTCCAACGAATGGAACAAATGGCAGATTATAGCGGTTCACACGGTACGTACTGTCAAAGATGAGGACTCCGCCAAAAGCATCATAGTCCAACCGCGACTGTGCATCTGCCCAGAATATGTTTGTCAGATGGCCTTCACTGTCGGTGTCATATTTGTAGAAAAAGTCTGCATCCTTGTCTTTCTGTGCCGCCATATAGTTCAGCACGTATTCAGCATCTCTACTTTCTGTGCCATGACTAATGGGAAATGGAAGGAGTCCGTGGGAGAATCCCCGCGCGTGTGTTCCGGTGGTCTAAGGCGTCGCCGACACGTCGAATTATCTGCATCTCCAGCGTCGGTCCTTCCCAGTGCTCCTCATCGACACCGATCCCGGCTCGGTACCTACCTGCCCCCTTTTTCTACCTGCTCGATCCAATCAATGAATGCATACGACTTCCTTGACTAGCTAGTTCACCTTCCATTGCTGCAAAATATTTAGTTGGTAGTAGTATATGTTGCGCACTGGATCTAGGCCTGGACGCTCCACAATATACAACTGCACCTTGCAGTTCTGCTGATCTGATCCCCATTTTCTGCTGGTCTAGTTGATTCTACGGTAGTACTTTTAGAACGTGTGGAGTTTTTGTTTGTTCTTTTATTTCTGATCCTCAATATGTTCTGCTTAGACTGTGATGTGGTCCTCGATAATTTCGTTCGGATGGTCATATATATATTACCAGTAGTGATTCACAGGGCCACTGATACTCCATTTTCTTTCGAAAGAAGAAGGCCCTGCTCAAACTAATGTTGCATGTAAGTTTTGTGCTACGACATTTCCAAATGAATACTGAAATTGCACAATCTAGAAAATTGAGACTCTTTTTACAACAAATTGTGTCATTTTTACGCATAGGAGTTTAGCACCACAAAGTTGCGGACTTCAACTGATTCTAATGGTGTGATGGAGATTGTTATGGAAGTTCTAAATGATATATAACCAGCCCAACTTACATGTCCTTGCATCACTGATTGTGAGGAAATGTTGTCATCAGTAATATGACCTGACATTCAAATGTCATGCACAAGCTGTATTTAAATACAACGCCAATCTCTCACTCTGAAAATCCTATGAACATTTCATGATGCAAATACCAGAGCCAGAAGCACAGAACTCAGAAGCTTGCAAGACCAACAACCAGAACACCACTATGGAAGAACTTTCCTGATAATTGTACACTGTTAGGTTTTCATGCCTCTATTCCGAGAAGTGAGTTTTTTTAGAATCAAGAGCTTATATTAATTAAACAACAACATCACAGTCATGCTAGATACATGGGAAAATACACTCAGGAATTTGATACATCCAGTTACATTTAGAATATGACGTAGAGGCAAACCTAGCAAGGTTATGAGCCGCCATATTTGCCTCTCTCTTTACATGCATTAATCAAAAGACACACATCTCCTATAAGCTCTTGGACTTCATTTAATACAGGCAAGATAGTAGCTCGGTTATGTTTTCTAGTCCTCCATAAAGATGGCAGCTCCAGGCTATTAGTTTCCGGTACTACTTTAGGCCAGTGCAAATTGTCCACCAAAACAGCACCATCCCGTACAACATAAGCTTTAGCAGTAACAGCGTGTGACCGTATATATCCTTGTCCATCTTGTGTCAGCTCCATTCGACATCTCGAATCGTCATTGATCACTCTCCTTAGATAATTGTGATATGCCGGAACTCCAATGTGCTTGCCTCGATACCACAGTGCAAGATGTCTACTATACAGAAAATTACGAACATCTACACTTTCAAGATGTAATAATGTGTTGGAGCTGATCTTTCTTTTGTATTCATATACACTATAACACTCTTTCTCTTAAGTAACACAACATTTTTTTCCTTAGTCTGTTGTTTCTATTGTATACAGGGTTTTAATTTGTCAATCCAGGAGGACGTTCTCAACAAGTATGCTGCAGAGAATCGTCTGTTTACAGAGAGAAGCGCATAGCTCATGACATATCACATGACAAGAGACTTGAAGAAGAGAAATGCAAATATATGAAATACTTTACACTTTCTGGTTCATGCTAGTCTTGTATGTAGCTCGATTCCCACTATGTAGACATGAAGCACCGAAGTACTAGTGGAATCAAAGTTTAAATCTTGTATGTGCCCCCCATTGTATCGTGTGTTGATCAGTAATGCATTGACAGAGATTGGCATACCAGATGTTCGTATCATAGTTTAATTTTTTATGACCATGACTAATACAGAGGAATATAACCCTTCAAAGGCATTTCTAGGAAAAAATTACTTATTGGATGCTAACAACAAAATAATATATACAGATTTTAAAAATCACCCAAATGAACTAAAATAAAGTGTCCAAGTAGTTCTCGAATTAAATCTTTCCCAATTCGCATAATTTTTTCTTCCTTACTAACAGAGTTGGATGTACACTTGCATTGTGCATTTCGGACCAACATACATGTCCACTCCAAAAGTCAACTTTAGATTAGAAATCTGGATTCTTGTCCAGCAGAGGAGCGTGCCTTCCAGCTTTGGCGCGAGCAGAACCATCAACCGTCGACAGGACCTCGACATGCTCAATATCCAACTGCCTCCTGATCCCTCAATATCCAGCTGCCTCCTGATCAGCTCCAAGTTCTCCTCAAGCACATCTATTTTCCTAATCTAGCTAGGATCAAGCAGTGCACAGAGGTCAGTTGTTGCATTCACCTGTTTTTCCAGCAAGCAAAACACAAAACCTTGAGCATTAACAAATTGCCTTCTTCAACTCAACCTCACTCTACAATAACTTGACTGCAAATAAGATTAAACATACATGTAAGAAAATAAGACGCTAACACGGAAAGATCTGAGATTCTAATAGAAGGGCCCTTCTCTTTTGCATTTTTAAATTTTAATAATTCCTCCGACCCATATTAGTTGACTTGGATTTGTCTAGATTCGGCTGTATCTAGCACTAAAACATGTCTAAATACAACCGAATCTAGACAAATACAAGTCAATTAATATGGCCGGAGGGAGTATTCTTTTTGCTTGATCATTGATTCTAGCATTTTCTTATTGTAGGAAAATTACCCAGCCACATCCTACGTGGCTCTCACGAAAAATCTACATGTTGCTTTTCAGATCCAGAGAATATATTTTAAAATTTATACTTGTACTTTTGTGATGTCCAAACTTAACTTGAGTTTTGTTTGTGCACTACGTAATAAAAATATAAAGAACAAGTACTCATTTTTTTAGAACTTTTATTATTGTGAATGCATTGTGTCAGAATCTTGAGAGCATTCAGCTAAAAGAATTACTTGAAGTGAAGAATAAGAAGGCAGTGCAATGACTTGAATTTATTGCCTACTTAACTGCGCCATCAAGATAACTTTTAGTATCACAATCACAACTAAGATTTCACATATGGTATTACTTGTTTGTTCCTCCTTTTCAGAACAAATCATACATGCTGTTCGTTTGGTTCAAATGAGAAAGCAAGCACAGAAACTTAGGGCTAGTCATGACATGACTAATCTTTGATAAACTAGTAAAGTTTTCACACCATGTGGTTTCGTTGGGCGTTGGGTAAATGGGTTAGTAATCAGGAAAAAAAAAGCTCAACATACAATGTGTTTCACCATTTAGTTGGGAACATGGACCATGCACTCACGCCTACAAGCGCCAGGTCGTCACATACACTGCGTAATGCCTACAACTAACCTCATTCAGATTGCTGACTATCAGAATTTGCAGCAATCATCTCTGACTATCAGATTCGATAACAAAATATGACATAAAAACGTACTTGTTGCTTGCGATCTGGATGTCCTGGGGTAGATCAGAACCGCGCTGATGGATTTGTGTGGGGTGGCGTCGGCTTCGTGCAGGCAGATTTGGAGAGGGGAGATAGGGTTCAGCGTCGTGCTCCAGCGTGTGGTCGCGGCGGCGTGTGGACGTGGTGACGGCGTGCTCTGGCGTTTGGGCGGTGAGGCGTTGGCCGCAGCGCCGTGTGGAGGTGGCGGCGGGCTGCTCGAGCGTGTGGTGGGCGGTGGCCGCCTGCGATTTGCAGGGTGCTCCTACGAGTTGGACAGTTATTTTCCCAAGAATCATTGCTTGTTGGGCCTTCTGGGCCTAATTGCATTCGATCAATCGGAACCGTTGATTCAATTCATACCGCTCCCTCTGTAGTGTCCCGTAAAAGGTACTGTAAAAGTGGCCTTACAGTATCCTCAGGTTTATACTTTGCGTGCTATCGCAAGTCTCCTGGCTTTAGTTTTGCTAGAGCTTCTGACTTGCTGCACATGAGCCTAATTAAGATTTCTGGTCCCCCCTTGTCTATCAGTCCCAAACGGATCATTGACAAAATCACTGATATTTTTCATTACGGATTTGTTTCTGAAAAAATAATAATTACAGACTTATGTCTCTGGTGTTCTCTTGTTGCTACTTCAGTGACTTAATGTAACCTAATTAAAGTTTGTTATTTCAGCTATTTCATATTTTTCTTGTGTTGTGCTATGTAATGCAGGTTCACCCTGTTCTTATGCTGATCGGTTACATTATCCTTGGCAGTGAAGGTAAGGTTTAACCGTAGAAGAATCCCCCTCCTCTTCCCTAGTCTATTTTTTGTCAGTGGTGCTGTACTCTGCACAGATGAAGAACACAGATCAGTTGACTCCACTCGAATTGTATCCTTGCAGGCATAATGATCTACAAGTCATTTCCGGGGCTGAACCACGACACAGCCAAGCTGATCCACCTGATCCTCCACACCATCGCCATCGTCCTTGGCGCCGTCGGGATCTACTGCGCCTTCAAGAACCACAACGAGAGCGGGATCGCCAACCTCTACAGCCTGCACTCCTGGCTCGGGCTCGGAGCCATTTCCCTGTACGGAATTCAGGTAAACCGACAGATGCCATGCCTTCGCCTGCACAGGTCTGCAGAGTTCTCTTCTCGCAGATCATCAGCTAATAATATGTGCCTGCTGCCAATCTGCAGTGGTTATTCGGGTTCGTGACATTCTTCTACCCCGGCGCTGCGCCCGACGTGAGGCGCAGTGCTCTGCCGTGGCACGCGCTGTTCGGGCTCTTCGTCTACATCCTGACGCTGGCGACGTCACAGCTCGGGTTCCTGGAGAAACTGACGTTCCTCGAGAGCGGCGGCCTCGACAAGTACGGCACGGAGGCGATCCTAGTCAACTGCACGGCCCTAGTCGTCGTGCTGTTCGGGACCGCCGTCGTCATTGCCGCCATCGCTCCCGCGGATAAGGTGGATGAGCCGGAGGGCTATGCGCCCATTCCGGTGGTCGGCTAGTACGAGCCCACTGAGATTGTACTTTTAGATCAAAGTGTAACCACGGAATTTATGCCTCTTTGTGTGTATCATTCGAACCATCTCGGGCACAGATTTTTTATGTTTCCTGTTTTATATTTTGTGTAATAAAAAGTCGGAATGTTCAAATACGAAAATTGTTCGAATTTAAAAATGTTTGAAACTGAAAATTGTTCATAATAAAAAAATGTTCAGATTTGATAAATGTTCAAAATTAATAAACATTTAGATAAAAAAAACTGATATTAGAAAATGTTCATATTTGAAATTTGTTCAAAATTTTGAATGTTCAAATTCATAAATTCTTCATAGTAAGAAAAACGAAAGTAAAGAGAAAATAAAAAAAGGAGAAAAACACAGGAAAAGGAAAAGAGAAAGAACCAGAAAAATGAATAGAAAAAACAGAAAAGCGCTCCTATTGGGCCGATCCGCTGCATAAGTGAGGGTGCGCGGAGCGCATTCCCTCCCACATTTGACAGAAAATAGGAATGCCCACTATATAACGCCCGACACAGGCGGAGCAGGGCCTTAGGCAACTCCTTCATGGGCGAAACGAACGCGGCCCAAAAAGTTTTGCATTTTTTTGTTTATCTCTTTCTTTCTTTTTCCCTTTTTTACATAAAAAGAACTTTTTGATTTTTTTAAATTAAGATATCAAAATTGAAAATCATAAACAAATTCAAAAATATCAAGTCCAAACATTTTTAAAGTTCTAAACAAATTCGAAAAAATCAAGTCCAAACATTTTTAAAGTTCTAACTTTCTAAATCTATATTTTCTTAATCTAATTTTTTTTTGAAGTAAGATCACACACACACACACAGTATATATATATATACGACAGGACTATTCAGAAACACCCCCTTAAGAGGTTTCTAGATAAGCTTATTCAGGAACCCCCACCTAACTACCCTCCCCCACCTAACCCTCCGCCCTACTCGTCGCCGACCCCCAACCCTCTCCACTCGTCGCCTCCTCCCTTCCCCAGATCCGTCCCGTCAACCACCAACCCCTCCTCCCCCAGCCAGCCAGCCATGGCGCTCTCCGTGAGAAGACCTCCTCCGGGCGCGAGTACAAGGTCAAGGACCTCTCCCAGGCCGACTTCGGCCGCCTCGAGCTGGACCTCGCCGAGGTCGAGATGCCGGGCCTCATGGTCTGCCGCGCCGAGTTCGGCCCATCGCAGCCCTTCAAGGGCGCCCGGATCTCGGGATCCCTCCACATGACCATCCAGACCGTCGTCCTCATCGCGTGGAAGGGCGAGACCCTCGAGGAGTACTGGTGGTGCACAGAGCGCTGTCGCCGACCTCTTCCGCCCTACTCGCCGCCGGCCTCCTCCGCACCAGGCGCCATCGTGCCCTCCTTCTCGCGCGCCACGGCGGCCACCTGCGCCTCGCGCGTATCCAACCTCCTTTGCGCCCTCCTCCCCCGTGCGTGGCCAGCCTCCTCCGCCTAGCGTGCCGTCAGGAAGTTAACTAGTAGAAAAGAGGGAGTTAACTTGTACAGACGGGGAAGTTAACTTGCACATGCGGAAGTTAACATTCAGTCCACGAAAAAACACACACAAAAATCGATTGTCCGTTAGGAAGTTAACTAGCATAGAAAGAGGGGGTTAACTTGTACACACGGGACAACTAAAATGTTTACGGAAGCTAACTTGCATAGGTGGAAGTTAAGAAAGAGGTAGTTAACTTGCGCACATGAGGAAGTTAAGAATGGTTACGGAAGTTAACTTACACAGTGAAAGTTAACATTCACTATTACTGTTACATACTGGAAGTTAACTTAGAAAGAAAAAGAAGTTAACTCGTGCTCGCCTGGAAGTTAACAGAGGGTTCCTGGTGTTCACGTGAACAGTAACAGCGAAAACACGAAATATCGATGCTCCGTCAGGAAGTTAACTAGCATAGAAGAGGCGGTTAACTTGCGCACATGAGGTAGTTAAGAATGGTCGCGGAAGTTAATATACAGTCCACGAAAACACGAAATATCGATGCTCCGTCAGGAAGTTACTAGCATAGAAGAGGTAGTTAACTTGCGCACATGAGGTAGTTAGAATGGTCGCGAAAGTTAACTTACACAATGAAAGTAAACATTCACTATTACTGTTACATTTTGGAAGTTAACTTAGAAAGAAAAGGAAGTTAACTCGTGCTCGTCTGGAAGTTAACAGAGGGTTCCTGGTGTTCACGTGAATAGTAACAGGGGGTTTCTGAATAGTTATTCAGGAAGTGGTTCTTGAATAGTAACAGGGTGTTCCTGAATAGTAACAGGGGGTACCCTGGTAAGGAAAAGAGTGCGTAAGAAACCTGTTGCCCAGAGAATTACACAGTGTTTTTATAATTCAGTGTGACCAGGTCCCAAACACACTCAGGTTCTGCATCACGATAGATACCAGAAAGGCCTGATTTCCCTAGCTGGGCTAAAACATGGGCGACACCATTACTAACTCGATCAACTTTTGAAATTAAAATGTCTTGGAAAATCTTTAGTAGTTCCCGAGCCTCTAAAATTGACGACTAGCTAGAGGAGCCTTCCACATCACTGGAGGTGATTGCATGCACAGCACGTGAGCAGTCAGATTCCAGGGAGACGGGCCACCTGCGTAACAGAACGAGGTGTCGCAGCTCCTCCAAACATGCAACGATCTCAGCTTCTTTCGCACTGGCGCAAAACGGAAGGAATTTCCATTCAGTTAATATGCACCTGCCCTAATGATCTCTAATTATAATTCCCACTCCAGCATTCTTTGATTTGGGGTCCCAACCTGCATCCATGTTGGCTTTCAAAGAGCCCAAAGCCGGGTCGACCAGGACGTGACTCCCGCCTTCGCCACGCCGTCACTCAGACCTTAAAAGGAGTGCAAATAGCTTACCAGGTAGGAGACCGAGGCAGTGACAGAAGCTTCCCCATCCCCGTGAACGACATTATTCCAATGATGCCAAGCACGCCATAAGGTGAACGTGGTCGCCTGGCGTTGGGGCTTCGTGGCATTCCCTAGCAGATCGAAGAACCAGCCCATGTTTGAATTCTGAAAGGCCACCTCGGGGGGTAGCGACCAATGGCTACGGATCTCATCGCGTAGGGCGCGGGCAAGGGTGCAGGAGATAAGAGCATGATGAGTATCCTCCGGTGCCCGACCACATAGGCCGCAAGTGGGAACCACCGTGGCCATGCGCCGATTCAAATTCGCGAGCACGTCGAGCGAGTCCGTCATGACCCTCCAAGAAAAAACCCCGAGCTTCGGGGGGACGTCAAGTTTCCAGACTAGGTCCCAAATTCTCCATTCACCTGATGACTCTGAGCTTGACTGTCCTGCGCTGAGCCGCATTAGTTTTGGTTGCATACCTATCATGTAGGCTGAGCGAACACTGAAGGATCTGTTGCTCTCTCCGCTCTAGGCTACAAAGTTGTCCGTCGCACGGGCAGATAACTTAATATTCATAATAACTTCCGCGTCATGAGGAAAGCAACACTTATGGACCAGCGCCTCATCCCAAGGTCTAGTCTCCTGATTAATCAGTCCAGACACCCACTTCCGACGGGAATTCCCTTTTTTACCATCAACACGCAGCGCATCTGTCCTGGGGAGCCAGTTGTCTCTATAGATTTTGACACTAGAGCCTGTTCCAATACGCCAGATAATTCCTTTTTTCAGCAAATCAAGGCCATGAACAATACCCTGCCAGGTTTGAGACTGATTTTTGATAAACGCGATGTCGAGCAGATTTCCGGAGGGATAATATCTCGCCTTGAGGAGACATGCACACAAAATGTCCGGGCACGTGAGGAGGCGCCAGGCTTGCCTGGCAAGCAAGGCCTGGTTAAATACTCGAAGATCCTTGAAGCCAATACCTCCAAACGCTTTCGGCCGTGCCAACTTTTCCTAGGAGAGCCAGTGCATCTTCTTCTTATTAGTCTTATCTCCCCACCAGAAATTACGAATAGTTTGTTCTAACTCATCAACCAAGCCCAAAGGGAACTTAAAAATCCCCATAGCGTATGTGGAAGTAGATTGGAGCACGGCCTTTATCAAGATCTCCTTGGCAGCGGATGATATGTACTTTTCGGACCAGTCACTAGCATGTTTTGAGAACTTCCCCTTAGTGGATTTAAATTTCCCTTTTGTCATTCTTCCTTCTGGCACCGGTAAACCCAAATATTTCTCTTCAAAGCAGCTTGTGTCATATTTTAAAATCTCCTTGATCTCAGATTGTACCTCAGACGTACACTGATCTCCATATATGATAGAGCATTTGCCAAGACTCACAAGTTGCCCTGTCCCTTGCTCATTATCCAAAATTGACTTGACAGTATTTGCTTGATCAACCGAACCCTCAAAGAATAGGAGGCTATCATCCCCAAATAATAAATGGGAGATCCCAAGGGCCCTTGGACATATGTGCAGCTCACGAAGGGCATTATTCTCATTTTCCTTGCGAATCAGACAGGATAAACCATCAGCGACAAAGAGAAATAAGTACGGTGAAAGGGATCACCTTGGCGAATACCGCGGGTAGGAGTGAAGGAGTCCAAACTCTGACCGTTAAAGCGAATCGTATACCGAACGGTGGTGACACACGCCATCACCCATCGAATCCATTGACTATGAAAGCCCAATTTCGCTAGAAACCCTTGCAAGAACCTTCAGTCCACGCGATCGTAATCCTTGGCCAAATCCAGCTTATACGCGCAAAATTTTCTATGAGCTGCAGAACCCGTCTGTATAGAATGAATACACTCGAAGGCCATAAGAGCATTATCCGTTATGAGACGTCCTGGGATAAAGGCACTCTGAGTGGGGAAAATTATATCATGGAGAATAGGCCTCAAGCGATTAACCAAGCACTTAGAAACCACTTTGAAAATGACGTTGCAGAGGCTTATGGGACGGAAATCCTTCAGAGCCTCGGGTTCATTCTTCTTCGGGATAAGCACAATAGCGGTCTCATTAACTTCGTCAGGCATAATACCAGTAGAGAAGAAAACCTGTACCGCCTGGACAACCTCATCCTTTAACATATCCCAATTTTTTAAAAGAAACGGGCAGGAAACCCATCTGGTCCAGGGGTCTTAAGGGGGCCGATTTGGAAAAGTGCATCGCTGATTTCTTTTTCAGTAAACGGAGCGCAAAGTTTCTCATTCATCTCGGCATCAACACACGCACCCATGGCGTCAAGAACAGGGGATGGATTTATGTCTTCCTCACGGGTGTAAAGGTGCTGGAAGAAGGCCTTTGCCATATTTTCCATCTCCGTTGAATCAACTGTCCATGTGCCATCATCCCGCTTCAAACGTCGGACTTTATTTTCCGTCTGAGCCAAGAGGCCCACCGATGAAAAAATTTAGTGTTACGGTCTTCCTCTCGCAACCAAGCAATACGTGACCTCTGCATCCACATTATTTCTTCTTTGTATAACAGTTCTTTCGTCTCTTTTTCAACGATTATGCGGGCAGCTATGCTGGACTCATCCGAGGCAAGTCGTAGATCTTCTAGCAAAACACGCTTCTTCTCAATTTCTTTGGGAACAGACTGAAAGTGGTCCTTCTTCCATAGCTGCAGGTTGTTCATAATGGAACGCAAAGCCACCACAACGTTCCCAAGGTCGCCTCCAGGGAGGTGGCGAGACCAGGCCACCTCCACTGCCGCCGCAAGGGATGGCTCCCGCTCCCAAGCCACTTCATACCTGCGGATAGGGGCAGTATGTCGAGGATTAGCAGGAGCATCCAAGAAAAGCAAAAAAGGGCAATGGTCATAGAGAGTAGAGGATATATGTCGTAGCCTGTGCTCTTGGAACATATCAGACCAAGCTGGCGCAGCCACGGCTCGATCAAGCCGCACTTTAACGTTTCTTCCCCCCTTCTATTTATTATCAAAAGTCTAGGGCACACCGACAAAGCCCAGATCATGCAAGTCACAATGAGACAAAACCTCTCGGAAGTCCATCATGAGACGTTCCGAGCGTGCCGTTTGAGAAAAGTGTTCCTCCTTCCACATAGCTTCATTGAAATCCCCGAGCATGAGCCAAGGTTTATCTGACTGATTTTTAATTTGCCTAAGCTTTGTCCATATAAGATGACGATTAGACGATTTAGGCTCACCATAGACGAATGTACCTCTCCACATGTGATCATACGGGCCATCGCTAACATGAACATCAATGTGACGCTTGCTGAAGGATAAAAGATCGACAATAACATCCTCATTCTAGTACAAAGCCAGACCTCCACCTTTCCCATCGCCTGTCACCTGGAAACATCCCTTCATCCCAATTCTGAATCGCATATTTTCCACTCTTTCTTTGCTCTGTCTAGTCTCGCAAATGAACACGAGACTGGGCCTATACGTCTGCACTAGGCAGACCGGTTCCTGAACAGTCGCAGGGTGCCCAACCCCACGAACGTTCCAGCCTAATATCAACATTAGGCCCAGTGGTCCTCCTCGAGGGAGGCCGCCGATGTTGCCAGTTCATTGTTTGTTGTCTTCCTTAACTTTTTATGCTCCCGGGGATCAGTATAGGATGGTGGTGGCGGTGGGATCCTTGCCTCGGCACCAACTACAACACCAGGATCAGTTGTCTCCGGGGGCGCCATATCAGAGTTAATTTGCTGCCTGGCAGTTGGGGGCACGCGCGCCCCGTCCTCCTGAACCACTTTAGAAGCGACTTTAACCGGGCTGGAGGCCGTGTCCTTAAGGTCGTCTTCCCCATCTAAAGAAGCCTCGGCCGACGAACGCTTGCGTGGTTTGAACGGTGTTGTACCCCTTCCATTGCCAAATCCACGACCACGACCCCGAGTACTGAAAACTCGCGGCTCCTGGACAGGGGGATTGATCCGTCGAACGGCTAACATGAAATCACCATACTGTAGCTCTTTTGCCTTCCAAAGGCCATCGCCACACTCCTCATGATTGTGCCCAATTAGACCACAGTGCTTTCAGAAAAAAAGGAACTTTTTCATACTTGACAAAGAGCCACTTCGTGCCCTCGTTCTCCACAGTGATAGGAACAACCCGCTTCAGACCACTATGAACATCTACCATCATTCGAATGCGCACATAGTTTCCTTCATAAAAGAGTTTAGGAGACATCTGAACCTCCTTAGTCTTCCTAATGCGGCGAGCAAGATCATCCACAATAGTAGTCTTCCTATAAAGTTCTGGGATACCATGTATCTGTGCCCAAACGAATAATCCACCAAAGGAGATCCTCTCCAGGTCTTCCTTCCCATTGTAATCCTCGATTAACACTGCCCAACCTCGGAAGGTCTAGGGGCCCTGATGAACAACCTTCTTTCAATCCCCTAAACAATGCATCTGGAAAACAAAGAGGTTCTCCCCCGCTTCTTTGCAGATCGGCTCCCTCGATAAATTCCACACGGCCTTCATCTTTGCAAACAGAGCCTCTGAGCTGAAGGTGCGTGTCGTATGCACCTTTGCGATTGCAAGCCAGCGCGCCTCTATCTGGAATTCCTTCGCTTTATCAGCGCCGATAAAGTATTAACTAATAAAAAGTAAAGTAAATAAAAAGATAATATTAAACTAGAAAATAGAAAATAGAAACATAAAAGGAAAGAAAACATAAATAAGGATTAAGAGAAATGTACATGTAAATGGACCGACCCACAAAGGAAATCCTTCGGGCGGAGCACCAAATAGAGGCCACACTGAGCGAAGAACAGGATTCGGCCCAAAACCGTATCACAAAAAGAAAAACAGTACATCCCAAAAAGCTATAATCACAACGGAACAATACCATTTACTCATGTTTTTTTTACAGGTAAAAACAGACCTTTATTAAGTAGTTGGGGCTACAAGCAATTCGACCTCAAGAACCTGGAGAAAACACTCAAGACCCGAGCCGAACCAGACGAGGGTGCGCTGCTCTGATCTTGCAAAGTTAGCAAGACAGTGACTTGTCCTAACCTGCCGTCGGTCTACTTTACAAAGAACAAACTTGACCTTGTTTAGCTAACTTTTTAATTGGGTTCTTTTTTTAGACGCTCGCATTGGGTTCTTGGTTATGTTTTATCTGTCACAATATCCCTCTGATTTCGAAAGAAACAAATCTTGCAAGTTAAGAAAAAGGCAAATTAGTGATACTGATCAAAGCCCAATTTCACCATCACGACATGGTGGCCATGCTGCTCCCAGATACACTGCATTAGGATTGTAATCAGAACTGGGGAAAAGGATAGACAGAAAAAAGGAGCCAAATATTGGAGAGGGAAAGAGAAAACACTGTGCTCCTCTCTGGCGATTCTCTGTAACAAGATATTTGCAAATGGCTGCCATTTGTTAGAAGCTGGTAAGCATCCAAAAAAGCGTAGTACAAAAACATTTTTATTTTCCGGGGAAACACTTTGCACAACTGTTTGAGCTTTGGGCGGTTGAATTAATTGCTACACTTTATTACTTTGAGAAAACAAAAGTGGAACCGAAAGCAAATCCTTATGAGCTCAAGATGCTTCTTTGGGGTCATCCAACACCAAAAGAACCATGTACTTCCTTCGTACAGAAATAACTAACTTGAGTTTTACACTAAAATGAGTCTAGATACATTTGAATCTAGACAAACTTAAGTTAGTTATTTCTGGACGCGGGGGGGGGGGGGGGGGGTACAAAAGATGCCGAAAACTATTTATTTTGATTCTTTTTCTTGTTGTGATTCTTCAGTTATTTATAAAAAAGTATATGGAGTAAATTGCACTTTGCACCATATTTTTGGGGGGGGGGGGGTACAAATAATGCACTTACCACTGGGTCTTGAAAAACACATTTAGAAAATTCTTGAAAAAAAAAGATAGAGAAATGTAGATATTTTATAGCAAACTTGTTTTTTTGGCAACTTTGGTGCAAAGTGCAATAAGCGATTAGTCCAATTTTAAGTTCACCAAAAATATGATATTGCAATAGGCGCCCATTCGCCAAGTCATTCCAAGATGGACATGAAACATTTCATGCAAGGGCACATCTTACCTAGTTAACTGTATAACAAACACACACTATACATCTCCAAATCTTGCGATAAACCCGAACTTACAATGATGTCCTTGCGATTGTGTGATGGATTATCCTATCCAAACGATTGTTGGGACCAGAAAAAATGAGTAGTAGTGCATAAAATATTTCCACAATTGTCTTAAGTTTTGTTGTCTTTGCACTGATGTCTCTGATTACTTCTTTTGGTGCAACCAATAAATATGAGCCAGGGATCAAAGCATTTCCATAATGCTCCTGCCTTTTAAATCTGCACTCATTAAAGGACTGGGTTGTCGTATCAAAACTTGTCTGGACTGATGGGCCCCTTAAATAGTATCCTTCTTTTATTTGTGGTTTGTGATCTTGATGTGTGTTGTGACTTGGAAGCTTGCACCACTCAATGTATGTAAGAGTACACCTGGTGAAGAAAACCGCAATGTGAATCTCCTGTTGGAGGGCAAAAGTTTGGTACTTTCCACATACTACCTTTTTTGACTGAACCGAACCAAGTCGGCAGCTCCTGTGGAAGCAAAGGTGGATATCTTGCAGGCATGGAACACTCGTTAGATTAGGACTGGTGGAAGCCGTGAACGTGATCTCGATCCTTTTGACTTGCTAAAAGCTTATCCCAATCTCGTGAGGAAAATGAAGGCAGCATAAAGCAGAGAAGAGACTCCGCGTCTAGTTACAGTGACCTGTCCGAGGAACGTCGCCAGGAAAAACAGTCGTTTCTCGGCCGCAGGTTGAGTTAAACTGACGCGACAGACGGGATGGCACAGCGAACCTGTAAACACGCACCGCCTGATCGAGCACAGAAAGTTCAGAGATGTGTTCGCACTGTGTGTTGGCCATAAACGCCAAGATCTGTTCTGTCCGTGCGTACGTACGCGTGTGATCGACGAACAGTCGTTTGATTGACGCACTGTTGCACCCAACACACAGAGCATTTGATACTGATCTGTCCACCTATGCATATCGCAGGTCCACTTGGATATATATTTCAGAATACACGCTTTGTTCGTAGATACTGTTGCGTCCAACTACGAGATTCTGTACGTAGTGGGTTCAGGTTGGCAGAATCTCCAGCAACGCACAAATACGATGAGCTGCCGAGCCGGCACGGATACTGTATGCATTTCCAGGTGGTACAGATGACGGCGCAGCTAAGCTTACAGGTCATCGCTCCGTTTCTAAACCCATGTCTGAAGAAGATGAAAGAACGCACACATCTTTATCGAGGAAAAAGCAAGGCTCGGATACAATTTCGCCCACACATTGAACTAGTAATACATTTTCTAAACAAAACAATGATGATGGGACAGCTAGCTGGGGAAATAGGAGAAGAAAAATCTTGAGAAGGTGCCAGGACAGGTTGGCCCAGGTGGCACGCAGCCGATGAAAACAACCCCCACTAGCTAGCCTCCAAAATCCCCCATTAAACTAAGCCCAAGAGCCACGTATAAGCAGCTCACAGGGATTTTGGTGCATGAACCAGGAAGAGCCTGAATCCGGGAGACGATGAGCTTGTGGCTGCAACGTTTGCAGCGTATCGGCACGATCCTCCCCTCCCTAATAATCTTGACCGGGAGGGAATTGGAGATATGCTCATACGGGTGTAAAGGAGCCGCGAAAGAGGTCCATCGGCTGAATTGGCATCGCTGTCGAGCTCGATATCCCGCGATGCGGCCAACATAGTCCCCGGTGTTAAGAATAGACAAAGTTATATTCCTCTGGGGCCAAAGGCCACAATATATAGTACATGTACAGGGCAAATATGCAGGCAGCCCCCTAACATACGGGGGAAATACAATATATATATACATACATCTAACACCCCCCCCCCTCAAACTCATGGTGGATCCACAACACTGAGTTTGGAGAGTAAGAAATCATGCTGCGCTCTGGTCTGTGCCTTCGTGAAGAAATCCGCCAACTGTAAATCGGAAGGCACATACTGAAGCGCAACAACCTGAGCCTGCACCTGAGCACGTGTATAGAAAGCATCAACACCAATATGCTTGGTAAGCTCATGCTTGACCGGATCACGTGCAACACTAATAGCACCTGTACTGTCAGACAAAACCAGACTGGGTGTGGTAATAGAGACCCCAAAATCCGCAAGTAACCACCGTAACCAGGTCACCTCAGCAGTCAACAAGGCCATCGCACGCAACTCAGCCTCAACACTCGAACGGGAAACCGCTGTCTGTTTCTTCGTCTTCCAAGCAATGAGCGAACCACCAAGAAACACACAGTAAGCAGAAAGTGAACGGCGATCCGAAGGATCACTCGCCCACGTAGCGTCTGAATAGCACTGGAGCTGGAGGGAGCTGGAACGAGGAAAGAAAAGGCGACGAGTGATCGTACCACGAAGATAACGAAGAACACGGAGGAGATGACTATAGTGAACAGTGGTAGGAGCAGAAACAAACTGACTCAGAATATGAACAGGATAAGAGATGTCAGGACGAGTGACAGCAAGATAAACAAGGCTCCCAACAAGATGACGATAACGCGTCGGATCAGGAAGAGGATCACCATCAGTAGGTTGAAGCTTAACATTAAGCTCCATAGGGGTCTCAACAGTGCGCTCATCCCCAAGAGCAGCACGAGCAAGAAGATCCTGAATATATTTTTCCTGGGAGATGTAAAAGCCATCAGAAGTGGAGGAAACCTCAATCCCAAGAAAGTATCGAAGAGGACCAAGATCAGTCATAAGAAACTGATCACGAAGACGAGCCTTAACAAAGGCGATATAGTCAGAATCATCACCAGTAATGATCATATCATCAACATAAAGAAGAAGAAGAGTGCGTCCACGAGGAGAAGTGTGAACAAACAACGCTGGATCATGAGCACTAGGGGAGAAACCAGCAGCAGTTACTACAGAAGCAAAGCGCTCAAACCAGGCACGAGGGGCCTGTTTAAGGCCATAAAGAGAACGTCGAAGACGACAAACCATCCCCGCGGGAACGGAATACCCAGGAGGAGGCTGCATATAAACCTCCTCACGCAACTCACCATTGAGAAAGGCGTTCTGAACATCAAGCTGGGACACAGACCAGTGACGAACAGAGGCAACAGCAAGAAGAGTACGCACAGTGGTCATATGAGCGACAGGAGCAAAAGTCTCGTCATAGTCACGACCATGCTCCTGCTGAAAACCACGAGCCACAAGACGCGCTTTATAGCGCTCTAGAGATCCATCAGAGCGAGTCTTAATCTTATAGACCCACTTACACGTGATAGGACGAACACCGGGAGGAGGAGAAACAAGATCCCAGGTGCCAGTGCGCTCAAGCGCAGCAATCTCCTCGGCCATCGCCAGCTGCCATTCAGGATGATGCTCAGCATCCCGATAAGAGGTCGGCTCGGAGGCAACAGAAAGACCATACTGACTAGGAGAGTAACGGTTGGGGGCACGACGCTGACGAACAGGACGAGTAGAGGGAAGATCATCAGAGGAAGACGACGCAGGAGAAGAGGTAGAAAGGGTGCCCCGACTAGAAACAGGGAGAGATGTACCATCAGCCGTAAAAACACGGACAGGAGAAGGGAGAGAACGAAGAGCGGACAGAGAAGAAGACTCAAATGTCATATGAAAGGAAGCTCCAGAATCCAGATACCACGGAGACGTACCTGACTGTGTAGAAGGTGGTGGTCGCACAGTGCCTGAAGAGTCAGTCACAGAACCAGCAGTGCCCGTCGAAGAAGAGCCTGTAGCAGCAAGCATACCGCGAAGACTCCTGATAATGTCCTGATCAGAGAGGGCCACTGCGGAAGACCCGGAAGGAGCCGACTGTCCACGAGCCTGGTGCTGCTGACGTAAACTGGGGTCCCGTGTATAACAGGTGGCCCAAGTGTGACCATCCCTGTTGCAGTAAGAGCAGTGACGAAGAGAACCACGGCGACCCTGACCACGAGCCGGCTGGTGCTGACTCGGCCCCTGAGGCTGCTGGTGCTGAAACTGACCCTGACCCTGACCAGGAGGAGTGGGTAGTATCGGCGGCGGCGGTACAGGAGACCGTGGCTGAGGCGAGGGAGCAGACGGCAAAGGAGCACCACGAGTAGCAAGCGCAGAGGGAACCGCAAGAAGACCAGCACCACGAAGACGGGTCTCCTCAGCCCGAAGCTCAGACAACACCTCAGAGAGCGGAACACGACCACGAGCATTCAGCTGAGCACGCCGGGGCTCAAACTCCTGGCGAAGCCGAGACAGAAACTCATAGATGCGGTGAAACTCCAAGTCCGAGCGCACAATCTGGCAGCACGAGCATGTGCCACAAACAGCAGTACGGAGAGAATCAAGCTGACGCCAGATAGCAGCACTCTGAGTATAAAACTCATCAATAGTGGAATCCCCCTGCTGAAGAGCATGCTCCTGGCGAACCACAGACAGGTAAAGAGCATCCCCAGACGGCTGATAGAGCTGACGAAGATGGGCCCACTGAGCAGCAATAGTAGGAAGACTCATGAACTCAGCAGCATACTGGGGCAGAACACTGGAGGTGAGAACAGCAGCAGCACGAGCATCCTCATCGATCCACTGAGTGTAGGCAGTCAGAGCGTGACGATATGACTCGAGATCAGCAGAATATTGCTTGAGCTTCAGGTCATAGGCAGCAACAGCAATATCATCAGCGCTCTGAGCAGCATCCTTGGCCTCCTGAGAAGCATCAGCAGCAAGCACAATCGGTGTCGGAGGCAGAGGAGCCACAGGAGCAGGAGGGCACGGCGGACAGGAGACCTCGCCGGAGAGCACACCCCAAAGACGAAGACCGCGCATGTGAACGCGCATAAAGGCAGCAAAATCAGGGTAATTCGCGCCATCAAATACCACCGGGCAGCGAGGAATCGCAACATAACCCGATGAAGAAGACATCTTTTTTTTTTTTTAGATCAGATCTAGACCCAGATCTAATTGATACAAACGAAAACGGACCAAAATCAGCCGGCAGCACGTGTCAGGGAACAGGGAACAGCAGTGCTAGGGAGTACAGGGAACAGGAGCACGTACAGGGAACAGGAACAGGAACAGGAACAGGAGCACGTACTACAGTACAGGGAACAGGAGCACGTACGCGGGCTGTCAGGGAACAGGGAACGCGGGCTATCAGAGCACGCGGGCACAGGAGGCGGGCACGGAGTCCCACGCGACGTGGAGGACGGGAAGCAGTCAGCGGTCCCGCGCACGCGACGTGGAAGGCCGGTGGGAGGCGACCCGCGCGACGCGACGCGGTCAGGCAGGACGTCCCCGCGCGTGGAGCAGCGGACAGGAGGCAGGAGCACGCACGCGGTCGGCCCTGCGCGTGGAGGACCGTGCGCAAGCTGAAGGACCGGTGGGAGGCTGACGGCCAAACAGATCGAAGGACGACGGAACAGATGCGGCCGGCGGCGCAGTCAGATCGGTGGGCACACAAACCCTAAAACCGCTCTGATACCATGTTAGGAATAGACAAAGTTATATTCCTCTGGGGGCCAAAGACCACAATATATAGTACATGTACAGGGCAAATATGCAGGCAGCCCCCTAACATACGGGGGAAATACAATATATATATACATACATCTAACACCCGGGACCCGCGGCGATGTCGACTGAATTGGTGGAGTGTCTGATTGTGGCCGATTCAGCAGCAGTAGCAACATGTGTTTAGTTCCGTGCTTCGAATTGTATGACGAATTTTGGATAATTCGAAAGAGAGGGTTTGCTTTATGTGGTAACTTGAAAACGTATCGGTAAGATTTGGCTGGACTTGTACGCCCAGTTAATTACCTGTCTGATTAAACGGTGTGAAAATGATATGACACTATGACAGGACTCTGATATCTATCTCCGTAACTCAGAAGCAAAAGCTTTGACGCGTAGCCTCGATTCTATAGCTACAGGTACGTGCCGACGACGTAAGGAAGAGCGTCCAAGTAGTAGTAAGATTCACTTTCCCGCCAAAAGAAAAATAGTACTATTAAGATTCACTTGTTTGTAACGCGTTACTATGTTTAGGGTTTAGCTCCTGGCTGGTGCCAATTATTGAATAGCATAGCTAGCTGTGGCTGCCTGTCCTCAGTACTCACCAGCAAAGCATCTCCTGTTCTTTTCCATTTGTCTGCTAAGCTATCGTCCAACCCAAAGCATTGGACAGTTGCACAGGCTTGTTTGTTTAACACCTAACGAGAAGAGTTAGTTGCTCGGCTACTATTGCCTTTCGTTTCGTTTAGTTGCTGCCACAACCTACCCTAATTTCGAGCAACGGTTTGGCAAAATGGAGTTGGTTGTGATCCAGCCTACGTATCGAAAAGATACGGTTCTTCTTTATATATAATGAGTTCTTCTGCGCTAAACATATACTCCCTCCGTTTTAAAATATAAGATGTTTTAGGTTTGTGAAGCAAAATATATCTAGACTTGTTTTAGTGTGTTACTAAAACAAGTCTAGATATATTTTGCTTCACAAACCTAAAACATCTTATATTTTAAAACGGATGGAGTAGAATGAGTTAGAACCCGCTGCAAGAGAGGGTCTGGTCTGTCCCTGCTGCTATATCCGGTCGCCTATCGCTTTCCAGCGGTGGAGGTCGTTCCCTCCTGCGTGTTACTGTTCCGTCGACCCCGCTGAAGTTTCTTCTTTTCGGTCGGACCAGCCTCACATTGTGGGCCACGGTGAGACGACGGTGGTGACTGCAAGACCATGGTGGCGTGTGCTGGTGGGCGGCGAGCTTGGTGGAGCAATTCGAAGCGTCCGGGAGTGTGGTTTTTTGAGAGGTCGAAAGAAATCCTTGTCTTCTTGACACCGACGCGCTGACGCCTGTGGGTGTCATCGTCCTTCTTAAAGGGCGTCGGGTGTATCTCTTCCCCACCTCTCGTAGCGTACCGGGGGAAATCCTAGGCCTAGTCCGGGCAGCAGCGTCGTTGTCGTCGCCTTCCCTCTTGGGGGTGTTGCTTGGTACGTGACGCTTCAGAGCGCTAGGAGCGTGGTGGAATTCTCCGGAGGGCGCAATGGTGGCGGATCATCCTTGTTCGTCGAGCCACTGTTGTCGGCTTTGTTTTCTCTTTTTCTTCTTCTTCGTTTTCTTTGTTTTTCTTTTGGGCATTGTGCTGTCTGGCCCAGCTGCGGTCTCAAACGGTTGCTATATCTATATAGCTGGGCGAAAGCCTGTTTCGAGAAATGAGTTAGAACACCTGAAACAAAATGTGTAAAAAATAAATTGTCTTGCATAGTTATGTTTGTTTTTCAATGGCACCTCTGCTTCTACCTATGTTTGATGCACACAGTTTCTGCAATAACTGACACAACGAGTGAAGATAAGGAATCAAGAATGATACACAAAATACATTGAAATGTATCTACTCCTACTTGTGTATTACATCCTTAACACGGAAACCAAAGTAATAGAATCTTCTATTGTCTAGAAACAATTAGAAAATGTTTGGAATAACCCAGCATTATGAAGAACAAATATTTCTTCGAACTTTCCTGCCCCTATTGTCTATTTGATCATTGTAAACATATACTACTAGATGAACATCACATAATGTTATATATTAGTTTACGAGTTGAAATTGAACTACCATATATGAAGAGAAAAGTCAAATTACCCTCGGACTTGTCCTATGGTTCACTTTACAACCCCAAACTTTGATCTGGATTACTTTACCATCTTACTCTGGACTTTATAATCTTATTTCTCATTTTACCACCTTTCAGCTTGTTTGACTTTGATATTGTCCTAGACTCCTAGTCAGCATTATTGCGTCATTTCTCCCTCCTCTTCACCACAACATTATTTTTTTCTCTCCTCAAACAAAACTAGAACAACATGTTTTCCACAAACTCCATGTCAATGGTAGGTTTAATTTTACTGGACTGTCCACCGAACTATGCCTTAATTTTAATGTTTCGAGAAAGTTGGCATCTTGAACTTTGAACCCAACATTGTTTTGAACTTTAAACGAAACATCAAGTTTCTCTCAAACAGAATGTCAATCTTAGGCAAAATTTTACCAATATTCTTCACTAAATTATAAGAGATTTATTGGTTTTTTCCAATTTTTTCTTAAACCCCACATACAAACTAAAACTGAAACATTAGGTTTCTCTCAAACCGTATATCACTTTTGGAAAAAGAATCAATTAACTAGATTAGTCACCAAAATTTTCATGGTTCTCTATAGTTTGTTCTTATGTGCATTGAATTATGGACTCAAATATGAACTTTCAACTAAAACAACATGTCTCCATTGAATCATAAATCAATTTTATCTAAGATTTTATCAGAATGGTAAATCAGTTATGACCGTTTCACTGGAAAACTCTCAATTTTTTCTATATCGTGTGCATGTTTCACTATCTAGAGATTTTTGAGCATTTTGTAGATTTTTTGCGTTTGATATTATAATTGCATAGAATTTTTAAAAAAAGATCAGTAAGTCAAACATAATTCAGTGAACAATCTGGTAAAATTGACATACCATATACTTGTACTTGCATTGCTAGCGGACCGTCGATGGGCACCATCTCAGACCTCAAGTGGTCGTTGTATTTCCATCTCGGCCACGCGCATCTGGCTCCTCTTCGCGGTGCTGCCGGGGAGATAAGGTGATGGTGTTGTGACTGGATGGAAGGTTTGTAGCATTTTTTTGTCTTTGATGCAAATCTGAGAAATATTGTAGGAAATATTTTATTTGTATGATGTAATTTTCCTTCATGAGGTGCAAATAATTAGAAACTTTTGTAGCAAAAATTCCCCTTTTAATGCAAATCCACATGATGGTTGTAGCAGAAATCTCTAAGGCTTTCGAGGTGCTTCAAGGTGTTCTACGATGCCTGACCGACGGTGCTTCGAGCGGTCGATGGTGATGCTATGACCCACCGCCACCGATGCTACGAGCGGCCGATAAAGGTGCTATGACGATGTCTTCTCGGGCTATGGTCTGGGCTCATAGCGACGAGCGGGCTTAGGGGAGGTGTCACATCGGTGTGCTGCTGTAAAGAAGAAGATGTCGGGTGACATTTCCCTTTTTTCAGGAGGAGCAGGGGATTTTTTTTCTATTTGCATGAGTGGACCGGGTGGGAGTGCAAGAGGCAAGGGCAGATCCAGACCTAGGGCAACCTAGGCCATGGCCTGGGGCGCTAAGAAAATGTCTACTTATCATCTAAGAAAAAATAGTTTGCCCCTTGGCGCAGACCAAGACTGGCCCATCTGGCCTCCTTGCCTGGCTCGCTCGAGGGTCGATCGTGAGGAAATCCTCGTCGCTAGGAGTCCTTGTTCGCGTCCGCCCTTGTTTTCGTCGTTAACCCTCATTCGACAAAGCGCTCTGCCACCTTCTAGGGCCATGCCGACAGAGTGTTTGACGCACTTCCCCTACCTCATGTGCTCCCCGGACCGGCGGACCCCTGACCCCGTCTGGCTGTCTCCCGACTTCCGACAAGTCTACGAGCCTGCTAGGACCAATCTACCCCGCCGCTAGACACCAGTCCCTACTCCCCTGGTCGTCATCATCCTCATTTCGCTCTGCCTCTGCCTCCTCTACTCGGATGCATATGATTGGAGTTCACTCAATTTAGTGTATCTTCGCCGCCTTTGATTTGAATTCAGCTAGGTTAATTCAGTAGTTCCATTGGATACCCTAATAAGTAATTACTGATTGGAATTTGGATAGTTGGAATTTCGATATTGCAGGAATACAGGATGAAGGGATTTTATCCATCGATCCCAAAACCAAACCAATCAGACACATGGATTTTCCTTGGGTATATCGACTCGTTGCGTTGGCATTGATTTTACCGGTTATGGAAGAATCGGATGAATTAAACCAGTGATTTGGTAATATCTTCTCTATTCGGTACTACTATCTTAAGTTTTTATCCATCTCTTATGTATGTTCTTGGATCAATTAATAATGAAATTTAAAATATATGTTCATGTTACTAACGCATCAAATTTTCTATGCTATTACAAGTGTTTTTTTAGTATTTTTTTTCGCTTAGTTTTTAGCCTAGGACTTGCTCCGTACTGGCAGGAGGCAGAGAGCGGGGGGAGGGTTCGGAAGCCCCCGGACCCGGAAAAGGACGGTAGGGCAAAAACCTAGGCGCGTGTCTAGCTATACCGAGAAAATGTGTACTCCGGTGGTCTCGGTCGGAAGTCAGAAACTCAGAAACCGGAGAGCAGCCAGGGGTACCACCTCGGCGGATCAGCCGCGGACGTGCCCCAAAACCCGTGCATTTCCCGTGCGGCCGTGCGGGAAGTGGTGGTGCAGTACACGTGTCGACCGCCCGTTGCATGCGGCCACATGCGTGCCCCGTTTCCGCGGGAAGGAAACGGCCGTAACGGCCAGGTTTGGTCGGTCCTTGCCGTCCACGGCCAGTCGGCAGCAGCCAGAACAGGAGGACGGGCGCGTCTAGGCAAATGACAGATAGGACCAGCGAGAGAGAGCTGGCCACGCTACAGTTTAAGCAAGCTACGGACTGGCCAAATTGTCTAGTCGGCGAGTGCCTTAACGTCATCACCGATGCAAAAAAGAGGGAAGCAGATCCAGAAAATCTCACCGATGTCACCGTCCACATTGACGCCGCCCCAGCACGTAGCACGGTAGCAGCACGTGCGTGCGCTACCATGTTAATAACTAGCCACGCGTCGCGTCTACGTGGAGGCCACAGGGGCGCCGGCCGACTGGCTGGCTGGCCGAGGGCAGGGGCAGCTTTTGCGAGGCTGTGAAAACGGACGTCGCGGCGCTGCCGTTGGAGCGGCCATCGTGCTCGCCGCGCTCTCTCATCACGGGATTCGAGAGCTCTCCGTTCCGCGGGTGGGCCACCGCACGCGACAGCGCGATCGCGCTGGCTCGCGCCGTCCCCGGTCGAGGGTCCCTGGCCCTGCTCCCCGCCATGCGCCATGTCGCCGTCACGTATCGCTCATGGGTTCCGTGCCAGGCCCAGTTTCGCAACGCTCGCTTGCGACACCCACCACACCACCCTGACCTCAGCCACTCCATCCCGGATATGGACGTCCCTTTTATTTTCTTCACCTGCCCCTTCCAAGCTCCGCTATTTGGGTTAAGGGTAATTCCTATGCCAAAGAATGGACATGTCCAAAGTAATAAACTGTCAGAAGGAAACATGCATAGTACAGATTTGTTTTTTCTTGCACAATTGTACAACCAAAACATGCCAAAATTCAGTTTTAGGAAGCAAACTTTTGCCGTGAATAAAGTCGGACGGCAGTGCAAAGTATCTGCATCTAGCTCATGTCACTTGCCAACTAACCAACCTACACAACACAATCGTGCCATCCGGGGCATAGAACCGGCCGTGCACCGAGGAGGCTGGAACCCAGTTACCCAATTCGGCGGAATCCGAGGCGCTCTTTTGTCAGAAACATGCCACCCGTGCAGGCAGCTCCCAGAAGAAAAAAAGAAAAACTCATTCCCCTCGGCCAGCACCCAGCAGCCAGCTCCTCCAGCTTTGTCTGTCCAGGCGCATCGACACAATCCAACACCCCCCAGGCCCCAGCCCCAGCCGGCCGCCTGCCCGCTGTTATTAGTACGCGCCACCACCACGCCGGTACTACTACTACGCCCCCACCCCCACCCCCTACCGCAGTCCCACGACACACACAGCTGCGCCAACAGCAACAACTCAGCGGCCACCAAACGTCCAGCGATCGCCATGGCCGCGGAGGAGCCCAAGAAGGTGGAGGTGGAGGCGGCGCCAGAGCCCGAGGTGGCGGCGCCCGTCCCCGCCGCGGAGCCGGAGGCCCCCGCCAAGGACGTCACCGAGGAGAAGGCCGTCGTCCCCGCCGAGGCGGAGAAGCCGGCCGTCGGTGACGACTCCAAGGCCCTCGTCGTCGTCGAGAGTGAGCAACTCTCTCGCCCCCCTTGCTCGTCCTGTTACTCTCATTCTGATGTCGAAACAATCTGTGCTTGTTTGGTCAAGACCGAATTGTGGGAAGGGGATGGGCGTGCTAGCATCTAGGAGGAATCAATTGATTCTTCCCTCTGTACTTCCATGGTAGCTCTACACTGGTAGTAGTACTAGGTATACTGACGATCCTTGGATGCTTGCCCTGCTTTTTTTCCTTTCTTTTGCTTCCTCTCTGTACTTTTCTTTGGCATGGTTTTTGCTCTCGCTCTGACAGGCCTAGAGTATGACGAATTCGGCAATTTCTGTCGGATAACGTGAGTGCGTTGGTACGAATTATTTTCGTTGCTTAAAACTATCAATTGATTTGTGCTTTCGCCGCTTTGAGCCCTCCTTTTCTTGTGTGAAACATATCACAGCCTCTTTGGTGCTGCAGACCGCTCTGATAAATATCTGTGAACTGTTCGTCTGAATTTTCCTACTTTCGAAATGATTTCGTTCTGCAACAGTGGATGTAATCATAGTTGCAAAGTAATTCCTTGCTAGTGCTGCAGAATCTTGAAATTAAAAATAAATAGAGCATGTTAGGACAAACATCAGATACCTGGTTGATGATAGACATGTATAGCCTCACTCGAATCTTTCTTTCCAAAAATATTTCAGGTTGGAATTTAGAAAAGATAGTTTTTTGGAACTTTCCTGAATTCTTCACTTCCCCATCCACTTACTTTTTTTTCTGCCTCTTCTCTCTTTTCTCTCTCCCTCTCTCTCTTATCCATCTCAGTTTCCTTTTTTGGGGGGAATCTCAATTTCCCTTTAAAACCATACAAAGTGCCCAAGTTGTTATGCTGGCAGAAAAATAGCTAAACACAAACCAAAGGCACATGAAGAACAACCTTTGCCGATCTTGAGCTCCTGTTTGCTGGATTACCTGCATGTTCCTGGCATATTTCAAACCATCTACTAGATATTTATAGGTATCACTAGTAGTTAATGTTTGGGTTTAGCACAGACAAAATTATACTGTTTTAACCCAGAAATCATGTATATATGCAATTAGTAACCCAGAAATTACGTACATGTGCAGTTAGTTACCCAAAAACCATGCTATGAAAAACGAAGAAACCATGATAACTGTCATATTCGTCTTTCAGAAGGAATAGTTATCTTAGTGTAAATATATAAATGACATATTGTAGTTTGGGACAGGCAGGTAGTTGCTTTCTGTTGCTGCTCTAAGTCATCATAGATGTACAACTATGCTATAAGTGTTCAGTAGTTCAGTTCCTTTACTAGTTGAGAAATCGTGCGTACAAAGCATTCTGTGTTCCTGGCAACCTCATCGAAATTCAACATATGTATGAACCCTATTACTGTTTTTAAATTGATAAACAAGAAGTAAGTTCGTAGTGTGAAAATAAAAATTATTTTTGTGATGCAAATGTGCAACTGGCTGTATATGAAAGTTGTCCTAAGGCTTTACAATCTATGACAAAATGATCCCATTCCCGCAAAAAGCCATTCACTATTAAGTATAATAGCAACCTTGGAGGAAACTGCAGAGCTACTTAGCTACAAGCTTTCAATCATAAAAAAAATTGCACCTAGTTATTCTAAGGATTCTGGCCGTGCTGGAGACTAAATCAAGGATATTCAGAACAGTGTGCATTGGATGCTGAAAGAATAGGGTGTGCTGTCATTGTCTGGCTATTCCTTTATCCAGAACGGCTGGGTTAGCTTTTTTTCAATCTTACTATGTGTGACTATGTGGTTGTAGAACGTTCTGAATGCTTTGCCGTTCTCTAAAGTGAAGTCTGTAGGCTCCATGGAAGATAATGTTAACGTCATAGCATATGAACTTATAATGCTAATTTATTTTTTCAAATTGAGAAGTTCCCTGCTCTGGATGCTAATTGGTTGCTGAAGAGCATCTAACATCACGCATCTAGCTGCTAGCTCTTACTGCATAATTAATCTTATATCAAATAATTGTGTGGAAACTCTTGCTCATTAAATATCTCTCCACTTTCTGTATACCAGAGGTTGCAGATGAACCTGTTGCTGAGAAACCCGCTGATGAGAAGCCTCCTCAAGGGGGCTCAAATGACAGAGGTAATTATTGAATAATTTGAACATTTTCCTTATCGTGGAGTACAAATATGCTGACAAAATCTGAAAAAAACTCTTTCCAGATATTGCTCTCACAAGGGTGGAAACAGAGAAGAGGAACTCTCTAATTAAAGCATGGGAGGAGAATGAGAAGACAAAGGCTGAGAACAAGTATAGTACTACTTCTATACGCTTTTTCTTACGGTAGAGTTATAGCTAATCTTTTATACTGAATTTGCGTATCTCAGTAGAGATCTTCAGCCATTTGAATGGTTTCAACCAGGAAGCAGAACCTCTATAAGCTTCATTTTAATATATACCTGGTGTTGCTCCCAAGAGATATGTGAATGCCATCTGATTCAAACAATAAGAAGGATGCCTAAGAGCAACTAACCTTACCCACATTAAACTTACTACCGATATCGTGTGATCAAGCTATGCCATTATAAAGAAAATGAAGAAATTATACTACTTATAACTGAAATTGGTGTTTAACACATTCATTAAGTAGATGATATGAAATGAAATGTCCTAACCTTGATTCACATGAATGTCACAGGGCTGCTAAAAAGGTATCCGCTATTCTTTCATGGGAGAACACCAAGAAAGCAAACATTGAAGCTCAACTAAGGAAGATTGAGGTAAAATTTCATTGTTTGCCTATTTCATCGCAGGATGAGGCCCATTCCTGGGTGGTTCTGTACACTTACCAATATTTACCTGCAATTCCCACTATGGCACTATTTTCATATGGCATCCTCTGTAACTAAAGTTTATGTATGTGCACACCTTCAGGAGCAATTAGAAAAGAAGAAGGCTGAATACGCAGAGAAGATGAAGAACAAGGCTGCACTTATCCACAAGGAAGCTGAAGAGAAGAGAGCGATGGTTGAGGCGAAGCGCGGAGAGGAAATCCTCAAAGCTGAGGAGACGTCCGCCAAGTACCGCGCCACTGGCAACTCTCCCAAGAAAGCTATGGGGTGCTTTGGGGCCTAGAAAAAAAAACTTTCCCTGGTCACAAACGGGGCAAGAGTGAAGTGCTCATCCGTGGTTGCTTGCTTCCTTTTTTTGTTCACCCGTCCAAGTGTAGTGTGCCTTGTGTGTAAAGTCTTCTGTTGCTGTATATACATATTGCTTCCAAAGACAGATTTCTGGTGGTGTACATCTTTGATGCTTGACATTTGACAAGCAAACATTCTTATGTGTAGTTAAGAAGTCACACTGTTATCACTGTTGACATTTAAGCAGTCTTTTTGGTCTCATCCTAGTGGTTATGTTGTTAACTTGCATTGTGGCCCTCCAATCGCAAGGGCATCATTTTTAGCATGTTGAAAATATTAAGTGTGTTTACTTATTTTATGCAAATGTTTTTTTCCTTACATGTACCTCCTTCATTGCAAAAACTGCAAGTTTGTAGGCATTCCTACAGGGCTACAGCTGTTATTTTGAGAATTGCCCTCCTGTGGCGACACGGGGGAAACCCTAGCCGCCGCCTCTTGAGGCCTCCTCCCACCCTCCCACGCTCCGTCGCCGCCGGAGGGATGCCGGCGAAGCCGCGCACTCCCCGGGGAAGGTGGCGGTGGGGCGTTTCTTCTCCTCCCGTGTCCCTGCCCACGGAGGCCGAGATCTTTCCTGGCGGTGCGGGTCGACGACGACGGCGCGATGGCACGGCGCACCGCGTGGTGGCTTGCGTGCGCGTCGGCAAGGAGGTTGCCGGGGCGCTGGGCGGCTCGCGCGCGGGCGGGCCGGCTCTGGGCCGCGCGGGCCGGCTCTGGGCTTGGTGGCTTTGGCGCGGCGCTTGTGGGGGCCTCGCCGGTGCGGGAAGATGCTGGGCTCTGGTGCTGCCGGTGTGAGGAGGCCGGGGTTGCGCGGAAGATTGGGGCGATGGTGTCACGGCGGCCGGTTTTGGTGCTCTTGTCTTCGGCTGTCGATGCTCGTCCTCGAGCCCCGCGTCGGTGGTGGTCGGCGCCCCCTCTATGTGGCGTTCCGGCGGCGCCCTTGGGGCTCTTCAGTGGTGTTTCGTCGGCGGCAGGCTGGTGCGGCCTGGCGGTAATCTTCTGCACTTTTTCGCCGTGGCGGCTGCCCGGGTTCGCTCTTGTTGTTTCTGGCAACTACCTCGCGGGCAGCGGTGATGATCCGGACAACGGTTTTTGGTCGCGGCGACGGGGAGCCTAGGCGTGGCGACGGGAGGTGTGCTCGAAGATCGTCGGGGGTTTGGAGGGAAGGGGATGTGTGGTGGTTGGTTCCGGTCCTTGTTGGGCGGGCGTTTGATTTGGGTTTCTTCGCTGGGCGAAAGCTTGTCCTGGCGGCTGGCCGGGACCGACGACGGCGACGCCCGTGGGCGCCGCTTCCTTCTTGAAGTCGTCGTCGAAGCGGATGTTTCTTACTCCTTTGCCCGGGCTCTCCGTTGGAAACCCTAGATCCCTCGCTGGATCGAGCGTGGGAGGCACTCTTTGTGTCGCTTTGCCTCTTGGGGCCTCGCTTTGGACGTTTGCCGGACCTAGGGTTTTGTGGAGTGTTTTTGGTGGTTTTTTGGCGGAGGCGCGTTCGTCTTCGGCCAGGCGGGGTGTGGCCCTGGGGGCCGGCGTGGTAGTTGGTGGGGGCCGGCGTGGTAGTTGGAGCGGTGACTCCAGTCTTTCGCCTCCGCTTGATGCGTTGAGGTGTGTGGTGTGGTGTCGGCCTATTTTGGTCGTCGGCCCGTTTGGAGCGCAACCTCGGGGCTGGCGTGTGGAGTCGTGTTGTATCGGTTTTTTCGGCCAGTTTTCCTTATAAACGGGCCGGCTCTCTTCTACTATATCAATGAAAGGCGAAGCTTTTGGCCCGTTTCAAAAAAAGTTATTTTGAGAATTTTATATAGGATTATGTTGCTAAGAAATAATACGGTAATAAAATAATTGTAGAAACATTTTTACAGTAAATCTAACTATATTTTTCTCAATGGCCTGTTTATATGGTCATGCCTCAAATTTTGATGACATGAATCAAACTAACCCCCGCGACTTCATGACTGCCAGATCAATTGTCCTCTAAAATATGGGTCAGTTCATGTACACACTCGCTCCCTCTCCCTCTCCCTCTCCCTCTCCCTCTCCCTCTCTCTCTCATTAGACATTTAAGATGCGCCCAATCAATGAGAGCCATTAATTGGATTAGATCCAAGGGTTAATAGCTCCATGGGATCAATATAGACTTTGTGTAGTACAAATAAGGAAATAAATAAATTAGTCATAAGTTCAAAGAGGTATATACACTGCTAGTCCCACGTCTTGCACCATATAAGCGTTTTAGTCTCACATTTTGTAAGATGAGCAATACTAGTCCCATAACTTGTATCCGAGAACATCTTAGTCCAATTTGATCGAATTTCAGCAAATTCGACTAAATTTAGCGTTGCAGTTTTTTTAAAACAACCCCTATGTATTTTTTACCTAGCATTTGTATCCTTGGTGTGCCTGACAGGTGGTCCCACCTATACTAGGGTATAGAAATTAAAAAGTTAGAACTATGGGACGGGTGTTATTCAAACACAATACCTTTGTGCTGTTACAATACTACACAAGCCACTAAACCGACTAATATTGTTGGTTATCTGGGAGAACATAATCCTTTTATACTATACAAAAAGATACACGCACGTAAAAATGCTAGTGGACCACTGTCAGCATAATTTTATGCTGTCATCTCGTCGTGTGTATGTTAACATCTGTATCGAACACAATATTTTTTTTTGATTTTTCACAACTTTAAAACACGTATTTCGAATGTCGAGAATAAAGGCTTATATGGAGTATGGGTGCATACACTCAAATCAATCAAGCTTCACTTCACTAATCTGTGCGCGCTAGTATAGGTAACTTTGTTTATGTGTTTCATGTCCGTGTGAGCTAGCGAGAGTTAGCTAGCGTGTTGTGTGACTGATATCTAAGCACATCTCTACCGGACCAATCCAAACGGCCGACTTAAATGGCCCGTTTTTATCCGTTTGGATTGGGCTGCGGTCGCTTTTGGGTCGAAGTCCGGCCCATCCGGCCGACCGCGTCTAGCGGTGCGATCCATCTGTCCGCGCTTGGCCATCGCCAATGTCGATGTATTTCCAATGTCTTTCTGCTGTCCCGCCTTTCTTAAAAAGGGCTGCATTGATACCGACGCAGAGGCCAAAGCGATAAAATTGAAGTGTCCAGTTAGGAGTGCAGGCGGCGGGCGGCGCCAGCAGCGGCAGTGAGGGAGATCATGACGTCCAGTCCGTCAGTGTGTAGTCTCGTCGCCATTGATGGCGTAGACTGTCGGCGGTCAGTCTTCTGCAAGCGTCTCTGAATCGCTGCCATGGTTGCATCTAAACCGGTGCCGCTGCCACGTCTAAATCAATGTTGCGCTAAGCGATGGCTGACGGGTGGGTCAATGACACTAGCGGACAGGACACGCCCTCGGTCTCCCTGCATTCGGGCCGACGCAATCGTTGCCCAAATTTGATGCATGAATGGGTCGATCCGGACGCGTCTGTCCGAATGGGTTATGCTGCTGGGACGCCGTGCATGTTCCGCGTGTCCGCGGACGAGTTCGGACGGACGGGTTAGATCGACCTGGATGTCCTAACTCTTTCTTTACGTGCTTCATAGTTGGCATCATCCTGAAAATGATTTATTAAAATATGACCGCTCTTCTATTATCACATGTTACCCTGTTGAAAGGGCATGTATGCCCCCATGTGTGGTTTTGGTAATTAATGACAATCTCTATGGACTAATGTGTAAATTGAGTTTCTCTTGTAGGTTTGTCCATTGGCATCGCTTGGGCCATGTGTTGGTCTCAAGGTTGGAAGATGAAGAAATGTCCAAGGGCTTTGTGCCCATTGGAAGCATGAAGAAAGAAGGAGCTTGAAGGTCGATCAAGGCATGTGCAAAGATTTGCATCAAGATGGATCAACCTCAAGTAGGGATGAAGAAGGGCGAGCTCAAGATGCGCCATCTCTAGAAGATCTCATGCTTGAAGCTTGCCATCCTCGTGCTCATGGAATGATGAAGACAAGTTCAAAGAAGAGGTTTCCCCATGGAGTATAGGGGAGCAATTTGCATGTATTCATCTTCATCAAGCAAGAGCATCCAAGAAAGGTGTTCCCACTATAGAAGAACAAGACGGTCTACATCAAGTTCAAGTGGGATGCTCAAGGCAAAGGTATGTTCTTGATAGGGCTTTTCTTTTGCCGGTCTCGTATTGTTAGTTGGGAGACCGGGTTTAGGATAGATAGTTGTGCTATCAAGAGGGGCTCTCAAGCGGGTGTCTCGTCTGCATCGTTCAGAAAGAGCTCAAACCTTTGCATTCATAGCATCATATTTCTTGGTTGTTATTTGGTTCTTGTCCATGAGAGGATCTAGAGCTTGTGGTCACCATCATAACAAGCTCTAGTTCATCATCTAAGAATTCACTTGCATAACTTATTGCGGTTTTTGATCTTGCGATTTTTCCGGCTCCACACCTTGGGGGATACTTCACATATATATTCATGATATTTTCTCCCAAGTTGATACCCAATATTTAGACTTTTTGTTGGATTCTATTCGTTATATCTTTCCAACAAAATTGGTTTCATCCCGTTTGGAGTTCGGATGCAAAAGTTATTGCGTTTCTGGTTTTCTGGATTCTGGAATTTCCCTCACTGGAAGTTCCGGCTTCCCACCGGAAGTTCCGCTAGGGCATCTTTGCCGCCAAAAGTTCCGATGAAAGTTCCGGGTCTTGTTCCGCTCATGTTCAGTAACCTTCTGTTTTGAATATGTCTATTTGACGGAACTTCTGCCGGAACTTCCACCGGAAGTTTCGCTCCCACCGGAAGTTCTGGTGAACCGGCGGAAGTACCGACCAGGATTCGCTTTTTTAGTTTCTCGCTCCGCAGTTTTTGACCGTTGGCTGTGTTCCACCGGAACTTCCGGCCTCCCACCGGAAGTTTCGGCCAGGAGTCGCGAATGCCCATAACGGGCAGATCTGGGAGCCCTTTAAAAGGGGCTCCTCTTCCCCTTCGTGGGTACTAGCTTTTCTTCTTGGTTCTTGGATTTCTCTCTCTCCTCCATTGTCAACCTTGAAGAAGCTTTCCCTCTCCCTTTCCCCTCCTATGATTCTTGCATCTTTTTGAGGGATTTGAGAGAGGAGATCTAGATCTATAATCCCACCAAGTCAAATCCCTTCTTTGTGAAGGAATCATTGGGATCTAGATCTTAGAGAGTTTTGTGTTCTCCTCTTGTGTTCTTCCTCCCTTATTCCCCCAATAGCTTTTGTAGCTTTGTTAGAATTTGGGAGAGAAGGACTTGCCCTTGCATTTGGTGCATAGGTTTGATTTCTCCTCTTGTGTTCTTCCTCCCTTATTCCCCCAATAGCTTTTGTAGCTTTGTTGGAATTTGGGAGAGAAGGACTTGCCCTTGCATTTGGTGCATAGGTTTGAGTTCTCCTTGGAGATTCGGCGAGTTCAAGCTTGTGAGCTTGTTTCTCTTGGGTTCCTTGGAACCCTAGACGGTTGTGTGGTTGGATTGTTGACCTTTTGTGGTCTTGTTGACCTTTTTGTAGGGTTTCGTAGCATGGAAAACAAAAAAATTCTACCGCATACAAACAAACAAGCCAAGATCTATCTACTAGATTGTAGCAACGAGTCGATAGAATAACTCACCCTCGAAGATTCCAAAGTGTTTAACGAGAGCGGATTCTTGTGGGTGATGTAGTCGTACTCTTTCCGATCTCAAGATCGCGTAGACGATCCTTCCGGCGCTGCGTTCCGGCAGCGCTCCCGTAGTCGGTCACACGTTCGGTACTCGATGAAGACCTTCCTCTCCCTTGTTCCAGCAGGCAGCGGAGGTTGTAGCACTCTCCTCGCGATTCTGGCAGCACAACGGCGTGGTACCGGAAGTAGAGGGGAGATCTCACAGGGCTTCGCCTTAAGCCGGAGCGAGTATGGTGGAGTATGAGAGAGTCCCTCGACGATCTAGGGTTTAGACACGCCGAGGAGGAAGCTTGGCCGGCGGCTAGGGTTTCTAGGCGGCGGCGGCTTGGCCTAGGTTGGCGGCGGCAGTGGAGGTGGCGGCGCCGACGGCTAGGGTTTGGAGGAGAAGATCTTGTGTGTCCTAGGAGGGAGCCCTGCCCCTCCTTATATAGGTGGAGGGGCCGGTCGGCCAAGGGGAGGGAGAGGAGTCCCTCCCCAACTCGGCTTGGGTGGTGCGCCGCCGGTTGGAGGAGGGAACTCCTCCCCAACTTGGTTTCCCACTCCTCTTTTCCTCTTTCCAAATTTAGCCGTTTGACTTTTCAAACTAGCTGTTTGACTTTTCAAACTAGGATTTGAATTAATCCTTTATTTGGTTCAGCGATGACACTTAGTACATGATGCAATCATACCAACTTGATACAACACATTCATGTACCCTTCCCCTCCGGAGTGCCAGACATTTCGGAACATTCTAGAACATTCCCGATGAAAACACCGGAACCATTCCCCAACTCCGAAACGGGACTTTCCTTATATGAATCTTATTCTTCGGACCATTCCGGATCTCCTCGTGATATCCCGGATCCCATCCGGGACTCCGAACAACATTCGGTCTCTTTCTCATCATTCCATAACTACTCAAAACAACGTCGAATCCTTAAATGTGTCTCCCTACGGTTCGTGAATAATGCAGACATGATCGAGACACTTCTCCGAACAATAACCAATAGAGGAATCTGAAATTCATATGGCTCCCACATATTTCTACGATTACTTTGCGATCGAATGAACCACTTACATACGATATCAATTTCCCTTTGTCTCACGATAGTTTACTTATCCGAGGTTATGATCGTCGGTATCTCTGCATACCTAGTTCAACCTCGTTACTGATAAGTACTCTTTTCTCGTTCCCGTGATATGTGATCCCTTGTGAGCCAGTCACATGCTTGCAAGCTAATTGGATGACATTTCACCGAGAGGGCCCAGAGTATATCTATCCGTCATATGGATGGACAAATCCCACTCTTGATCCATGTGTTTCAACCAATACTTTCCGAACACTCAATGCCACCTTTATAGCCACCCAGTTACGGTGTGGTGTTTGATGTCATCAAAGCATCCATCCGGTAAAGGTGATATGCATGATCTCATGGTCGAAGGAATTAGATTACTATGTATCAGAAAGCATATAGCAATTGAACTATTAAAATGACTTGATCTTTATGCTACGCTTATCTATAGGAGTATGTCCATCATATCATTCTCCTAACGATATGATCTTGTTGTTAATAACATCTTAATGTTCATGATAGGGAAACCACAATCATCTACTAACCAACAAGCTAGTATTATATAGAGGCTTTACTAGGGACTTCAAATTAAGTTTACAAATCACACAAGTATCAATGTTTCCTTGTTAATACTATTATAGCATGAATGTAAACATTTATCATAAACATAAAGATATAATAATAACTATATTTATTATTGCCTCTAGGGCATATCTCCAACAGTCTCCCACTTGCACTAGAGTCATCTAATCTAGATTACATGGTAATATACCGAACACCCATGGCAGTTTGGTGCTGGTCATGTTTTGCCCTCGGGAGAGGTTTAGTCAACGGATCCGCCACATTCAGATCTGTGTGTACTTTGCAAATCTTTATATCCCCATCTTGGATATGTTCTCGAATAGCGTGAAAACATAGCTTGATGTGCTTCAGCTTCTTGTGTGACCTTGGTTCTTGCGCATTGGCTATGGCGCCCATGTTATCACAGTAGATAGACATTGGGTCCAGCGCACTAGGAACCACACCTAGCTCTGTAATGAACTCTTTCATCCATATCGCTTCTTGTGAAGCCTCCGAAGCAGCCATGTATTCCGATTCAGTTGAAGATCTCGCCACAACGCTTTGCTTTGCACTCCTCCAGCTAACTGCTGCACCATTCAAAATAAATACGTATCCAGATTGTGATTTAGAATCATCCGGATCGGTGTTCCAACTAGCATCGGTGTAACCATTAACAACGAGCTGTTCATCACCTCCATAAGAAAGAACCATATCCTTAGTTCTTCTCAAGTACTTAAGGATGTTTTTGACCGCTGTCCAATGATCCACTCCTGGATCACTTTGATATCTGCTAGTTAAACTAAAGCATATGCAATGTCGGGTCTAGTACATAGCATGGCATACATTAGAGATCCTATGGCTGAGGCATAGGGAGTCTTACTCATCCTTTCTCTATCTTCTGCCGATGTCGGACTTTGAGTTTTACTCAAGGTCGTATTGGGCAACATGGGCAAGAACCCTTTCTTGCTCTCTTCCATTCCAAACCTCTTTAGAACTTTGTCCAAATATGTACTTTGTGACAATGATATTTGGCGTTTCGATCTATCTCTATAAATATTTATGCCTAATATGTAAGCTGCTTCGCCAAGATCTTTCATTGAAAAACTATTATTCAAATATTCCTTGACACTATTAAGAAGGTCTACATCATTCCCAATCAACAATATGTCATCTACATATAGTATTAAGAATGCTACAGAGCTCCCACTCACTTTCTTGTAAATACAAGCTTCTCCATAAGTTTGTATAAAACCAAAACTTTTGATCACCTTATCAAAATGTTGATTCCAACTTCGGGATGCTTGCTTCAATCCATAGATGGACCGTTGAAGTTTGCATACCTTGTTAGCATCTTTAGGATCGACAAAACCTTTGGGTTGCATCATATACAACTCTTCATCAATGTCTCCATTGAGGAATGCTGTTTTGACATCCATCTGCCATATCTCATAATCATAATATGCAGCGATTGCTAACATAATCCTCACAGACTTTAACTTCGCTACTGGTGAGAAAGTCTCATCATAGTCAACTCCTTGAATTTGTCGAAACCCTTTTGCGACGAGTCGAGCTTTATAGACAGTAACATTACCATCAGCATATGTTTTCTTCTTGAAGATCCATTTGTTCTCGACAGCCTTCCGGCCATCCGGTAAGTCCACCAAAGTCCATACTTGGTTTTCGTACATGGATCCAATCTCGGATTTCATGGCTTCTTGCCATTTATTGGAATCTGGGCTCATCATCGCTTCCTCATATGTCTCAGAGTCATCGGTGTTGTCCACCAACATGACACTCATAACGGGATCATACCAATCTGGAGTGGTACGAGTTCTCGTTGACCTGCGAGGCTCTGTAGCAACTTCGACCGAAGTTTCATGATCATCATCATCATTAGCTTCCTCTCTAATTGGTGCAGGCACCACAGGAACTTCTTCCGGTGCTGCACTACTCGCAATTTCGAGAGAAGGTTCAACAACCTCGTCAAGTTCTACTTTCCTTCCAGTCACTTCTTTCGAGAGAAATTCCTTCTCTAGAAAGGATCCATTCTTGGCAACGAAGATTTTGCCTTCGGATCTATGATAGAAGGTTTACCCAATAGTTTCCTTCGGGTATCCTATGAAGACGCATTTTTCCGCTTTGGGTTCAAGCTTGTCCGGCTGTAATTTCTTTACATAGGCTTCGCACCCCCAAACTTTAAGGAACGACAATCTAGGTTTCTTCCCAAACCATAATTCATACGGTGTCGTTTCAATGGATTTAGACAGTGCCCTATTTAAAGTGAATGCGGCTGTTTCTAATGCATAACCCCAAAATGATAGCGGTAAATCTGTAAGTGACATCATAGAACGAACCATATCTAAGAGAGTTCGATTACGACGTTCGGACACACCATTACGCTGTGGTGTTCCCGGCGGTGTCAACTGCGAAAGTATTCCGCATTTCTTCAAATGCTCGCCAAACTCGTAACTTAGATATTCACCTCCACGATCAGAACGTAGAAATTTAATCTTCTTGTTACATTGATTCTCTACCTCACTTTGAAATTCCTTAAACTTCTCGAAAGTTTCGGACTTATGTTTCATGAAATAGATATACCCATATCTACTCAAGTCATCCGTGAAGGTAAGAACATAACGATAACCACCGCGCGATGCTACACTCATTGGACCACACACATCGGTATGTATGATTTCCAACAAGTCCGTAGCTCGCTCCATCATACCAGAAAATGGAGTCTTAGTCATTTTACCCATCAGACATGCTTCGCATCTTTCAAGTGATTCGAAATCAAGTGATTCAAGAAGTCCATCGGAATGGAGTTTCTTCATACGCTTCACTCCAATGTGACCAAGACGACAGTGCCACATATAGGTCGAGTTATGGCTCGGTTTCAAACGTTTAGCCTCAATGTTATTAATATGTGTATTTCCACTATCGAGATTCAATAAGAATAGACCATCTATCAAAGGTGCATGTGCATAAAACATATTACTCATATAAATCGAACAACCATTATTCTCGGACTTAAACAAGTAACCGTCTCGCAATAAACAAGATCCCGATATAATGTTCATGCTTAACGCAGGCACCAAATAACAATTATTTAAGTATAAAACTAATCCCGATGGTAGATGAAGGGGTAGCGTGCCGACCGCGATCATATCAACCTTTGATCCGTTTCCAACGCACATCATTACCTCGTTCTTCGCTAGCTTCCGTTTATTCTGCAGCACCTGTTTCGAGTTACAAATATGAGCAACCAAACCAGTATCAAATACCCAGGCACTACTACGAGTACTAGTGAGATACACATCAATAACATGTATATCAGATATACCTTTCTTCTTGATGTTGCCGTTCTTCAAATCCGCCAAGTACTTTGGGCAATTCCGCTTCCAGTGACCTTCTCCCTTGCAGTAAAAGCACTCAGTATCAGGCTTAGGTCCAGCCTTGGTTTTCTTCGTCGGTGTGGTAACTTTCTTACCACCCTTCTTGAAGTGTCCCTTCTGCTTAGACTTGCCTTTCTTGAATTTGGTGGTCTTATTGACCAACAACACTTGGTACTCTTTCTTGATCTCCACTTCTGCAGATTTCAACATGGCAAAGAGTTCTGGCGACGTCTTGTTCATGTTTTGCATGTTGTAGTTCATCACAAAGTTCTTGTAACTTGGTGGCAGTGATTGGAGGACACGGTAAATCCCTAAAGCATTGGGAATCACTATACCCAAGCTTTGAAGTTTGTTTGCGTGCCCAGACATCTTAAGCACATGCTCGCTGACGGAGCTGCCCTCTTCCATCTTGCAGTTAAAGAACTTTTCAGAAGCCTCATAGCTTTCAATTGCCGCATGAGTCTCAAAGATCAATTTGAGATCCTCGACAATATCATATGGGTCTGAATTCTCAAACCTTTTCTGAAGCTCCGATTCTAAACCATACAAGATAGCACACTGAACTGTGGAGTACTGAGTCTTCCGAGTGAGGTAAACATTCTTTACTTCATCGGCGGCATCAGCTGCAGGTGGGTCACCCAGCGGTGCATCCAGCACATAGGTCAAATTACCAGCTGTGAGGACAATCCTCAAATTGCGGAACCAATCCGCGAAGTTGCTTCCATTGTTTTTCAACTTTTCTTTCTCTAGGAACACATTAAAATTGATGGTAGGGGCTGCCATTGATCTACAACATATTTGCAATAGTTTAGACTAAGTTTATGACAAATTGAGTTCAAATTAATAATAAAATTAATCTTGGTGAACTCCCACTCAAAACAATATCCCTCACATTATTTTAGTGATCACACAAACCAAATCCACCACATCAACACCGATCATCACGAGAGTTGATATAGTTTCAATGGCGAACAATCGACATGTTCATCATATCTACTATATGATTCATGCTTTACCTTTCGGTGATCCGTGTTCTGAGACCATGTCTGTACATGCTAGGCTCGTCAAGATCAAACCTTAGTTTCCGCATGAGCAAATCTGGCTTGCTCACGTTGTATGCACTTGCAGAATCTAACACACCCGATCATCACGTGGTGCTTCGAAACAACAAGCTTTAGCAACGGTGCTAACTAAGGGTGAACACTTTATGACTTGAAATTCATGTGCATGAGGGATCATCTTATAATGCTACCGTCGTCTACTAAGCAATACAAGATGCATAAAGGATTAACATCACATGCAATTCAAAATATGTGATATGATATGGCCTTTCTTATTTGTGCTTCCGATCTCCATCTTCTAGCACGAACATGATCTCCATAATCATCGGCATTGCATCAAGGTCAATGACGCTTCTCCATGGTTGTCGTCCACCGGCTTCAACTATTACAACTACTTTGAATAGACACGCGGGTCTTAACATAAATTAAAGACAACCATATGGCTCCTGCCGGTTGCCAACTTACAATAAGGAACATTGCATACATCAAATATAATCACAATCATGGCCATATCACATCACAGCACACCCCTGCAAAACAAAGTTAGACGCCTCTACTTTCTTTGCATGTTTTACGTGGTTTGGGGCTTTCAATAAGTGTCGTTCTAACTTACGAACATGAACCACAACATTGATACTAGTATTGTTAATCACCCGTTGTAAATTGGATCTTAACTATGCTAGGAGAAACAGGCACCCGCAAAGCCACTTATGCAATACAAGTTGCATGTCAAGCGTGGAGCAAGTCTCATGAACGATGTCATGTAAGGTTATCCCGGGCCGCTTCATCCCAACATCCCGCAAGATGCAAAGTACACAAGAAGCAATCGACAATAAAAGCATCAACGCCCACAATGACCATTGTGTTCTACTCGTGCAACAGATCTACATATAGACACGGCTCTGATACCACTGTAGGGTTTCGTAGCATGGAAAACAAAAAATTTCTACCGCATACAAACAAACAAGCCAAGATCTATCTACTAGATTGTAGCAACGAGTCGATAGAATAACTCACCCTCGAAGATTCCAAAGTGTTTAACGAGAGCGGATTCTCGTGGGTGATGTAGTCGTACTCTTTCCGATCTCAAGATCGCGTAGACGATCCTTCCGGCGCTGCGTTCCGGCAGCGCTCCCGTAGTCGGTCACACGTTCGGTACTCGACGAAGACCTTCCTCTTCCTTGTTCCAGCAGGAAGCGGAGGTTGTAGCACTCTCCTCGCGATTCCGGCAGCACAACGGCGTGGTACCAAAAGTAGAGGTGAGATCTCGCAGGGCTTCGCCTTAAGCTGGAGCGAGTATGGTGGAGTATGAGAGAGTCCCTCGACGATCTAGGGTTTAGACACGCCGAGGAGGAAGCTTGGCCGGCGGCTAGGGTTGCTAGGCGGCGGCGACGGCTTGGCCTAGGTCAGCGGTGGCGGCAGTGGAGGTGGCGGCACCGACGGCTAGTGTTTGGAGGAGAAGATCTTGTGTGTCCTAGGAGGGAGCCCTGCCCCTCCTTATATAGGTGGAGGGGCCGGCCGGCCAAGGGGAGGGAGAGGAGTCCCTCCCCAAATCGGCTTGGGTGGTGCGCTGCCGGTTGGAGGAGGGAACTCCTCCCCAACTCGGTTTCCCACTCCTCCTCTTTTCCTCTTTCCAAATTTAGCCGTTTGACTTTTCAAACTAGCTGTTTGACTTTTCAAACTAGGATTTGAATTAATCCTTTATTTGGTTCAGTGATGACCCTTAGTAAATGATGCAATCATACCAACTTGATAGAACACATTCATGTACCCTTCCCCTCCGGAGTGTCGGACATTCCGGAACATTCTAGAACATTCCTGATGAAAACACCGGAACCATTCCCCAACTCCGAAACGGGACTTTCCTTATATGAATCTTATTCTTCGGACCATTCCGGATCTCCTCGTGAGATCCCGGATCCCATCCGGGACTCTGAACAACATTCGGTCTCTTTCTCATCATTCCATAACTACTCAAAACAACGTCGAATCCTTAAGTGTGTCTCCCTACGGTTCGTGAATAATGCAGACATGATCGAGACACTTCTCCGAACAATAACCAATAGAGGAATCTGGAAATTCATATGGCTCCCACATATTTCTACGATTACTTTGCGATCGAATGAACCACTTACATACGATATCAATTTCCCTTTGTCTCACGATAGTTTACTTATCCGAGGTTATGATCATCGGTATCTCTGCATACCTAGTTCAACCTCGTTACCGATAAGTACTCTTTTCTTGTTCCCGTGATATGTGATCCCTTGTGAGCCAGTCACATGCTTGCAAGCTAATTGGATGACATTTCACCGAGAGGGCCCAGAGTATATCTATCCGTCATATGGATGGACAAATCCCACTCTTGATCCATGTGTTTCAACCAATACTTTCCGAACACTCAATGCCACCTTTATAGCCACCCAGTTACGGTGTGGTGTTTGATGTCATCAAAGCATCCATCCGGTAAAGGTGATATGCATGATCTCATGGTCGAAGGAATTAGATTACTATGTATCAGAAAGCATATAGCAATTGAACTATTAAAATGACTTGATCTTTATGCTACGCTTATCTATAGGAGTATGTCCATCATATCATTCTCCTAACGATATGATCTTGTTGTTAATAACATCTTAATATTCATGATAGGGAAACCACAATCATCTATTAACCAACAAGCTAGTATTATATAGAGGCTTTACTAGGGACTTCAAATTAAGTTTACAAATCACACAAGTATCAATGTTTCCTTGTTAATACTATTATAGCATGAATGTAAACATTTATCATAAACACAAAGATATAATAATAACTACATTTATTATTGCCTCTAGGGCATATCTCCAACACTTTTGTGGTCTTGTAGCCTTTTGTGGCGTTGTTGGCCTTTTGTGGCATTGTTGCCCTTTTGTGGATTTGTTGTTGGGAGCCTCCAATTGAGTTGTGGAGTTAGCCCCAATCTTGTACGGGTTCGGTGACCGCCCTCAAGCGTCCCATAGTGGAGCAAGTGCCTGCCTTTTGTGGTGCGCACTTGGGAGAATAGGGTGAGCCTTTTGTGGCGTCAGTGAGTTGCGTGCTTCCGCATCCGGGGTGAGGCCTTGTGTGGCGTTGGGTGAGCATCGAGCCACCACACCTCGAGGTGAGCCATTTGTGGCGTTCGGAGAGCATTGCGCCATCGCACCTCTCCAACAGAGACGTAGCTTCTTTGGAAGTGAACTTCGGGAAACAAATCTTCGTCTCCGCGTCCATCGGTTATCTCTCAACCGAACCCTTTACTTATGCACTTTACATTGTGATAGCCATTGTGCTGGAAGTATTTATACCTTGCTATCACCTTGTTGCTTGTATTGCTTAGCATAGGTTGTTGGTGCACCTATGTGAACTTAGTGGCTAGGTTTTGTGCTCAATGAATTAAACGTTAGCTTTATTCCGCATTTACTTGAGCCTAAACCGTAATAATTTTAAAATCCTATTCACCCCCCTCTAGGCGACTTCCTTTGTACTTTCATTTGGTATCATAGCAAGGTCTCTCGCTTTTTGGCTTCACCGCCTCGAGAGTAAAGATGTCTCCTAGGGGTTTAGTGCACTCTCACACGTTTACTTTTGATGGCACACATTATGATGTTTGGCGTACTCGCATGCTTAGTCATTTTCGGGCCATTGACCCAAACATTGAGCGAATTCTAGATGTGGGCTTGTCTCCTCCTAAGGATCCCCAAAATCTATCTTTGGAGGAGAAGACAAACTCTTATCTCGAAGCTCAAGCATCTAATGTGCTTGTTAATGTTGTGAGCTTTGTAGTTCTTTCCTCAATCATGCCTTTCCAGAATGCTCATGATATTTGGACCAAGCTTCAAGCAAAATATGATGTGTCCAAGCTTAATGAGGATGATTGTGTTCCCTCCACCTCTGGCCGCGATGAGTTCTCATCTTCTTCCACTTCACCAACTTATGAGTTATCTCGAGGTAATGATATGGTGAGTGGTGATAGAACTTGCAATGTAGATGGTGAGATTTCCATTTATGATCCTTTGTCTCTATCTCATTGCAATGTTGCATCTTTGGGCATGAACACTTGTAGGACCAAATGTGATTTAAATTCTAGTGTTGATTGCCCTTGCATATCATGTAGAAATAACTTGAATATGTCTCATGAGGATATGCTTGCTTTGCCTTGTTGCCATGATAAATGTGCTTCTATTTCCTCTAGTACTTGTGTTGCTAACCATGTAGAGGAAATTGAAGAATGTGTGGGCCAAGGCAAGGTTTCCTTTGGAGCTTCATGTGTTCCCCCATCATCATCTTCTCCCAATGTTCACTTGTGCCTCATGGCTAAGGGTTCAAAGGTAACCTCTCCTTTGGATCCCAATATATCTCATGATAATGTGAATGTTGATCATGAAGTAGATGATGATGTTGCTTCTTTAAAAGAGAAGGGGGGTCTAGTCCTTCGTGCTCTTCATCCTAATAAAAATGCTTGCTCTACTTTCATTGAAATCTTGACTTGTGCTATTGAAAGTAGGCAACTAATATATGAGCATGAGGACAAAATAGATAAAATAAGTAGTCTTGAGCGTGAGTATGCTAACGAAATTGCTAACTTAAATGAAGCTCTTGAAGAGGAACAAACCACTAAGGAATCTCTTGAGGAGACCTTTGCTCTAGAGCTATCTAGAGTGAAGAAATCTCATGATAGAGATTTTGAGGTGGCAAGTGCCCTTCAAATTAAAAATGATGAACTTGAAGTTGCTTATGCCAAACTCCTTGAGGATTTTGAGCACCTCAACAATGGCTCTAGGGTCATCAAGGGTGAGCTCATCAAACTCACCGAGTCACATGAGCAACTTAAAGCTTCTTATTCTAAAGAGCTTTCCAAGTTGACCTCACCTCTTGCATTAAATGATGATGCTTGTGCTACTAACTCTATTTCTTGTGAAGCATCTATTTTGAAGGAGAATCTTGAGCTAAAGGCTCAACTTGCTTCGCTAACTAGCAACTATGGGAAATTAGAAGAAAGCCATGCCAAGCTCTCAAGATCGCATGAGGATCTTCTAGTCTCCCATGGTAGGCTAAGGTTAGCTCATGAGGCCATTGTGTCAAAGGTAACATCTAGTGGGCCTCATGTGGACATTAGCACTACATCTACTCCTAATGCTATATTGCCATGTGCTAGTCCTTGTAATTCATCCACTCATAACCATGTTATATCTTGTGATGAATTGCATTCCTTGCCTTGTTGCTCTAACAATGAAGCTTCTACTTCCTCTAGTATTGTTGTTGATACTAACCATGTAGAGGAAGTCAAAGAGCTCAAGGCTCAAGTCACTTCTTTGAAGAATGACTTGAAAAGGTGTCATGAAGGGAAGACCACACTCAAGAATATGTTGAGTGTGCGACGTCCCCCAAGTGACAATAGTGGGCTTGGATTCAACTCCAACACCAAGAGCAAGCCCACTAACTCGTTGAAGCACAAGGGCAACAAGAAGAAGGTCCAAGGACAAGTGAAGAATCCGGCCAACATTGTGTGCCTCAAGTGCAAGGAAGAATGGCATCATGTGAGGGATTGCCCATTGAAGAAGAAGCCTCTTAGTGAGAAGCAACGAGGGAAGCGGCCTCAAGCTCAAGATGGGCCACTTCCCAAGAAGCCTCAAGCTCTTATTCATGGTGCAGCTCCTCCCAAGAAGAAAGATGGCAAGAGAAGAACTTGCTACATATGCCGTGAGAAGGGGCATCTTTCTTCCTCATGCACCATGGGTATCTCCTCTTCTCATCCTATCTTGATTGATGATGCTTATTTTCTTTGTAAGGATGAGATGGGCAATGTGTTTGCCAAATTTGTTGGTGCCCAAAGTGGTGTCAAGAGAAGAACCATTTGGGTGGCCAAACCTATTGTGACCAACTTCTTAGGACCCAACTTGGTTGGGGACCAACAAGCTAAAACTTGATCAATAGGTGTTTTAGGAGGACATTGGAGACTTGGCTATCTTATGAAGAGTTGAGGGATCTTCATTATATACTTGTTGTCAAAGTCAAGTCATTGGTTATCATGCTTCTATTCCTTATCCAATGTTCATCCTTCCGGTAACTTGTGCTAAACTCCTTTACATTTATAGTTACTTGCTCCCTTGTGCATGTGTTGGTTTTGTACCTTGCATGTGTTTGTACATGTTGTGCTTCCCACTTACTTATATTGACCTATGTTGTATATTTGTGTATGTTGGTTGGCACACCATGTATTTGCGTTTTGGTTTGGAGCCTTTATTGTTTCTAGTAGGTATCTTATTTGGCTCTTGTGAGGGATTAATGGACTATTCCGTTTTGGGGGAGTGTCATGCTTGGGCATTCCACAATCCTAGAATGTGTGTACATGAGGAAAACCACTTAGTAGTTTTATTGCATGTTTATCTTGTCTCTATGTGGTATGTCTCTCTCATGAGAAACTAATACTCCATAATGTCCATTAATACCTCTATTTTGATTTTCTTGCCTCTTGTTGAGATTTCTTGGTTTATCACATTATGGGGGAGTCATATGCTTTGTGCATATTACAAACCTAGAAAATGTGTACATTTGAGGTAGTGCCACTTAGATTTGATATTGAGAATTATCTAGTTCCTATGTGGCACATTTGCTCATACAAGTTCCAATTTGCTTAAATGCTTTTATTGCTCATCTTTTGGATCTTGTTTGTGAGAGTGATTCTTGGTACGTGTTTCCTCATATTTGGATCTATATATCCTCATGGGAACCACTTGCTTCTATTTAATCCAATCACTAGTGATTGTGTGACTATTTTGAAGCAACCAAGAATCTCTTTCGAAGCATCAAGCTTAATTCCTATCTTGTTGTATGCTTCTTTGTGTGAATATGATCTTGGATTTTCTTGCAAACTACCTCGGGAAAATTATCCCTTTTACTTCTTATCCTTGGACATTTAGTACTTGATATATGGTAGAATTCATTAATCATATTCGGTTTGGCGTTTTCTTATTTGTCTTATCTTTGGCCAATAAAATGTTTTTCCATTTGCTCCCAAGCTTTCCTTGCCTCTTGTGGATCTTCTTATGTTATTTGTATCCCCTTGTGTTTTATTTAATGTAGGTAGTAGTGATGATCTCATTTGTGGGCATTTTGCATTCAAAGGCAAAATTATATATAATGCTCTACTTATGGGGGAGCTCTCCTATATTATCTAGAACATTGTTTTATGTTTCTTGATTTGATCCATTTTTGCTTGGAAGCTCGATCCTTTTTGTGTTGGTACTTTGTGTGCCATCATGAAAAGTGTGAAGAGTTTGTTTTGGTTGCTATTTCCTTGCTCTCGTTGGGAGTTGGTTTTATCTCATTCCTTTTCACTTGTTTTACTCTTTTAGGATGAGATAAATCCTTGAGCCTTGATATTTTTATTATCTTTTTTGGCTCTTTCGAGATGCGCCATCTCTAGAAGATCTCATGCTTGAAGCTTGCCATCCTCGTGCTCATGGAATGATGAAGACAAGTTCAAAGAAGAGGTTTCCCCATGGAGTATGGGGGATCAATTTGCATGTATTCATCTTCATCAAGCAAGAGCATCCAAGAAAGGTGTTCCCACTATAGAAGAACAAGATGGTCTACATCAAGTTCAAGTGGGATGCTCAAGGCAAAGGTATGTTCTTGATAGGGCTTTTCTTTTGCCGGTCTCGTATTGTTAGTTGGGAGACCGGGTTTAGGATAGATAGCCATGCTATCAAGAGGGGCTCTCAAGCGGGTGTCTCGTCTGCATCGTTCAGAAAGAGCTCAAACCTTTGCATTCATAGCATCATATTTCTTGGTTGTTATTTGGTTCTTGTCCATGAGAGGATCTAGAGCTTGTGGTCACCATCATAACAAGCTCTAGTTCATCATCTAAGAATTCACTTGCATAACTTATTGCGGTTTTTGATCTTGCGAGTTTTCTAGCTCCACACCTTGGGGGATACTTCACATATATATTCATGATATTTTCTCCCAAGTTGATATCCAATATTTAGACTTTTTGTTGGATTCTATTCGTTATATCTTTCCAACGAAATTGGTTTCATCCCGTTTGGAGTTCGGATGCAAAAGTTATTGCGTTTCTGGTTTTCTGGATTCTGGAATTTCCCTGACCGGAAGTTCCGGCTTCCCACCGGAAGTTCCGCTAGGGCATCTTTGCCGCCAAAAGTTCCGGTGGAAGTTCCGGGTCTTGTTCCGCTCACGTTCAGTAACCTTCTGTTTTGAATATGTCTATTTGACGGAACTTCTGTCGGAACTTCCACCGGAAGTTTCGCTCCCACCGGAAGTTCCGGTGAACCGGCGGAAGTTCCGACCAGGATTCGCTTTTTCAGTTTCTCGCTCCGCAGTTTTTGACCGTTGGCTGTGTTCCACCGGAACTTCCGGCCTCCCACCGGAAGTTCCGGCCAGGAGTCGCGAATGCCCATAACGGGCAGATCTGGGAGCCCTTTAAAAGGGGCTCCTCTTCCCCTTCGTGGGTACTAGCTTTTCTTCTTGGTTCTTGGATTTCTCTCTCTCCTCCATTGTCAACCTTGAAGAAGCTTTCCCTCTCCCTTTCCCCTCCTATGATTCTTGCATCTTTTTGAGGGATTTGAGAGAGGAGATCTAGATCTACAATCCCACCAAGTCAAATCCCTTCTTTGTGAAGGAATCATTGGGATCTAGATCTTGGAGAGTTTTGTGTGCTCCTCTTGTGTTCTTCCTCCCTTATTCCCCCAATAGCTTTTGTAGCTTTGTTGGAATTTGGGAGAGAAGGACTTGCCCTTGCATTTGGTGCATAGGTTTGAGTTCTCCTCTTGTGTTCTTCCTCCCTTATTCCCCCAATAGCTTTTGTAGCTTTGTTGGAATTTGGGAGAGAAGGACTTGCCCTTGCATTTGGTGCATAGGTTTGAGTTCTCCTTGGATATTCGGCGAGTTCAAGCTTGTGAGCTTGTTTCTCTTGGGTTCCTTGGAACCCTAGACGGTTGTGTGGTTGGATTGTTGACCTTTTGTGGTCTTGTTGACCTTTTGTGGTCTTGTAGACTTTTGTGGCGTTGTTGGCCTTTTGTGGCATTGTTGCCCTTTTGTGGCTTTGTTGTTGGGAGCCTCCAATTGAGTTGTGGAGTTAGCCTCAATCTTGTACGGGTTCGGTGACCGCCCTCAAGCGTCCCATAGTGGAGCAAGTGCCTGCCTTTTGTGGTGCGCACTTGGGAGAATAGGGTGAGCCTTTTGTGGCGTCGGTGAGTTGCGTGCTTCCGCATCCGGGGTGAGGCCTTGTGTGGCGTTGGGTGAGCATCGAGCCACCACACCTCGAGGTGAGCCATTTGTGGCGTTCGGAGAGCATTGCGCCATCGCACCTCTCCAACGGAGACGTAGCTTCTTTGGAAGTGAACTTCGGGAAACAAATCTTCGTCTCCGCGTTCATCGGTTATCTCTCAACCGAATCCTTTACTTATGCACTTTACATTGTGATAGCCATCGTGCTTGAAGTATTTATACCTTGCTATCACCTTGTTGCTTGTATTGCTTATCATAGGTTGTTGGTGCATCTAGGTGAACTTAGTGGCTAGGTTTTGTGCTCAATGAATTAAACGTTAGCTTTATTTCGCATTTACTTAAGCCTAAACCGTAATAATTTTAAAAGTCTATTCACCCCCCTCTAGGCGACTTCCTTTGTACTTTCGCCTGTGCTCTAGTGGCAAGCTTGCATTGTTTAGCAGCACAAGTCATCAGTTCAATTCCCATGTTAAGTGTTTATTTATTTATTTATTTCCTGTTTTTACAACCACCGACGAGTGGGTGCATATTAGAACGTACAAAGGTCACAGCGGAAAAAAATACACAGGGACCATTCTAAAAAATTGCTTAGCCACATGTCATCTCCAGAATAAGTTTCAACCTATAGGTTGATGAATTTGGTCAAAATCGCAGAAATTCAATCGAATTGGACTAGAATGCTCCCGGGTTGTAAATTGTGGGACTAATCTTGCTCACTTTGCAAGATGTAAGACCAAAACGCTCTTCTGTTACAAGTTGTGGGACTAAAAATATATATACCTCAAGTTTAAAACACAATCGTTACATATGGAAAAGATGGGAAAACGGATTAATGGAAATTAATACTGCCCATACTTGCCAATCCGAACCTGATATGCACACGACACTGTATTACGATCTAGATATGATTATTTGTGCCTTCTACAACCCTACGAAATTAGTACTCCCTTTGTTCGGAAAGGATGTCTGCAGATTTGACGCGTTTTGGTAATACTGTACAAAGTGATGTCCTCGCTCCTTGAGCACGTATGTTTCATTGTTCGTACTAGTTGCGTCGGGACCCAGCTGGCCAGCGTGGCAGCCCTGCGGCGCCATGTAGGGTGGAGTGACAGCCATGGGACGGCGCCGTGCGGACGGAAGTGGCTTACTCCTTGTAAAATAGTTTGTAAATAGGTTTATTATTTAAATTTATTTGACTTCTGGATTATTTTTATTTAAATTGCCCGAAAAAGCACGTGCCTAATGCTGCAGGCCAGTTCGAAACGCCGGCCAAATCGGCAACGAACGGCGACGGCCAGATGGAGAGTTGAGAAAGAACTAAACTGGGGAGCCGGACGGAGGAAGATGACGAACTGCGACGCCGCGCCGCCGCCGTCCGCCGACGGATGGCCGCCTCCGACGGCGGCCGACCTAGCCTTTCTTTGGCGATGGCGGCGCCTCCAGAGTCGCCCGAGAGCGATCCGGGAGGCAGTTACGTCGGTAGGCCTATCAAATATTCCAAATACATTCAGAGTACTACTACCTGAATTTGTGTTTTATTTGCAGCAGAGGAGGAATGCTGGAATGATTACATACAGATTGAATATCACGTCTCACTTACACTTGTGATGTTCTGAAACGATATTCTTGTCTATCCTCATCAAGATGTTTACAACCTCCCTCATCGAGGGCCTCGACTGGCATGACATGTGCGTGCATGAAATCGCTAGATCCAACAGGTCCAGTGCCTTTGCCTGATCATATTCAGGCCAGTACATGATCTCCTCATCCAGGCAGCTGATGATGCTCCCATGACCAGCCTGCGTCAGGTTGGATCTCATCCATGTTACAATGTCGACGCCATCTCCAAATGCAGGGTCCACAGGCATCCTCCTGGTTAGGAGCTCGAGAAGCACCACTCCGTAGCTGTAGACGTCGCTCTTCTCAGTTAATCTTGTGGAGTAACCTTGCTCTGAACACAAAATGACCACACATATTAACCCTGAAGTTTAAGATAAACATATATCCAAATATTGATGCAGAGGACGGGAGCAATAGAATTCTTCCATTGTCTAGAAAAATGTATCGGTAGATTTGTGAATTTACCTGGAGCGATGTAGCCGAGGGTGCCGACGACGACAGACACCGTTGCATCTGCATCCTCATCATCGACAATCTTCCCCATTCCAAAGTCTGCGATCTTTGGCACTAACTCGACATCCATCAGGATATTGCTCAACTTCACATCTCTATGGACAATCATGGGCACACAGTCATGGTGAAGATAGGAGAGGCCTTCTGCAACGCCGAGGGCGATCAGATGCCTGGCCGTCCAGTCAAGACCCACTCGGGGCGTCCTCTCATGCAACAGCTCGAAGAGTGTTCCCTCTGGCATGTACTCATAGAGAATTAGGCCGACATTGCGGCGGATGCAGTATCCAGCCATCTTGATGATGTTCCGGTGCCTCACTATGTTCAGTATCTTCACCTCAATGGGGAATTTGCACTGGGACAGATCAACCGTCTTGACTGCCCACTGCTTTCCGACTGCAAACTGAGTCTTATAGACAGTGCCATGCCGGCCTTTGCCGATGATATACTTCTCGCTCCAGTTGTCAGTGGCCCGGAGGATGTCTTCATATGTCAAATCTTCTGGTAGCTCCTCTGTTGAGTCCAAGTTACGCACTGAGCCGTTTTTCGCCGACAGGCTCTTTGACCTCTTCACAATGTAATGGATAACACACAGCCCGGCTACCATGACAACGAATGTTGACAACAGAAATACCACAATAATGTGCGTGTTCCTTCTGCGGTTTCTCCGAGACTGATTTTCGGAGCAAGGTGATCCATTGCCAGGGTGTATGCACAGCTGAGCATTCCCGCGGAAAGCATCAGGTGAATTTTCAGCGAGCTTAGCCCAGTTGCCTGCAGGGAGTTGACCAGAGAGCTCATTGAAGGAAACATTCACTTGTGAAAGTGAGATCATGTCGCTGAGCTGCGATGGTATCGGACCAGATAATGAGTTAGCTGACAAGTCGAGCACCTCCAGGTTCCGAAGGTTGCCGAGGCTGCTTGGAATTTGGCCGCTCAATCTGTTGTTGCTAAGGTTCAGATTTTGGGATATGTATTGAAGGTTGCCTAAGCTATGAGGGCTGTCTCCTTGCAAAGAATTGCCACCAAGCTGCAACTCAAGAAGGCCCTGTGTTGTAGTGAAGGAGTCTGGAATTGTTCCGGTGAGCTTGTTTCCACTGAGCAGAAGATATTGCAGACTACCAAGTGCTGTAACTTCTTCAGGTATACTCCCATTTAGGAGGTTACTTCCAAGATCAAGACGGAAGAGTCTCTTGCAATCTCCTAATTCCCGTGGTATTGATCCCGTCAGCCTGTTCGACGACAAGCGCAGAGTTCCAAGAATGGTCAGAGCTCCGAGCTCGCGCGGTATCGGACCGGAGAAGTTGTTGCCAGACAGATCAAGCATCGTGAGGTTGTGCCAGGAACCGAACACGCTCGGTATCCGTCCCTGAAACTGATTGCCACTCAAGTCCACAAACGACCACCCGGTGTTTGTGCCCAAGTCTGCTGGCAAGCTCCCACTGAACATGTTGTTGTTCAGCCTAACCCTCCAGAGAGACTCACATTTAGCTATCTCGCTGGGAATTCCCCCACTGAACTGGTTGTGTCCAACCGAAAGAACGGCGAGCTGATCTCCGGTGCAGAGACCAGGCGGAATCGCGCCGTGGAAGCGGTTGCCGGTCAGGTCGACACGAACAAGTCCATGGGTTGTGTTCAGCCCCAGTGCTCTGGGAATCTCGCCACTGAAATTGTTGTATGCCACAATGAGCTCTCTGAGGTTCCTCACTTGAGTGATCTCTGCAGGCACCTCTCCACTGAGGCTATTGTTGTAGAGCTGCAACTCCTCCATGTCAGGCATTCGCCACAGCGCCGCGGGCACCGTCCCACGGAGCATGTTCTTGAACAGGGCCAGCTTCTTCAGATGGCTGAGCTGACTGAACTCCGGCGGTATCGTCCCGGAGAGGCTGTTGTTCTGGAGCTGGAGCTCAACCAAGTCCCGGCATCTCCCGATTTCTGGTGGAATTGTCCCAGAAACGGCATTGTCTGCCATGGAGAACTTCTGCAGTCTGCTCAGGTTTCCGACGAAGGATGGGATGGAGCCGTTGATCCGGTTGCAATTCAGGTACAGAGTTGTCAAGGACTTGCATTTCCCGATTGCCTCGGTGACAGGTCCAGTTATCCCGTTCTTGGACACCACGAGGATCTCCAGGCTGAGGAGCTCGCCGATGCTCGCCGGCAGCTCCCCGACGAAGCGGTTGTCGTCGAGGAACAGCTGCTGCAGCCTGGTGAGGGAGGAGAAGAAATCCGGGACGGTGCCGCCGATTTTGTTGTAGGATAGGGCTAGGATGGTGAGGTTGCCGCAGTTGGCGAGGCTCCGGGGCAGCTCCCCGGTGATTCTGTTGCTGTCGAGGGCGAGGCTGTCGAGTTGGCAGTGGGGTTGGAAGTCGGGCATTGGTCCGGAGAGCTGGTTGGTGCTGAGGTTGAGGAGTTTGATCTGTGGGAGGGCGGGAAGGTCCGGCGGTATGGCGCCGGAGAGGGAGTTGTTGCTGAGGTCTAGGTGGTTGAGTACCGAGGAGGAGTTGGCGGCAGTGGGGACGGGGATCTCTCCGGCAAGCGCGTTGCTGCCGAGGTCGAGCTTCCGGAGCTGGCGCGAGGAGAGGAGCGCCGGGGGAAGGGAACCGGTGAGGCTGTTGCGGGCCAGGAGGAGGGTGGCGACGCCGGAGCATGCCGCGAGCGCGGCGGGGACGGCGCCGGAGAAATTGTTCCCGCTGAGGTCGAGCGCGGAGAGCGCCGGCGGGAGCGCGCAGAGGCGCGGCGCGGACGCGGCGAGCGCGCCAGAGAGTCCTAGTCCGGAGAGGTTGAGCGCGGTGACGGCGCCGGCCGCGGAGCACGTGACGCCGCGGAATGCGCAGTGCGGGGAGGCGGCGGTGTTGGTGTTGGTGGTGTTGGTGTGCCAGGACGGGAGGAGGACGCGCTGGGAGGCCTCGGTCAGGGAGGCGAGGAAGGAGAGGAGGACGGTCGTGGGCGGCGACGGCGGCGTGACGGAGGTGGCGGGTGGTAAGAGGATGTCGTGGAACAGGAGGAGGGGGAGCAGCAGGAGGCAGGAGGTGCTGCGCGACATGTGTAAACTGTGCGAGAAGGTGGTGGAGGATGGACGGTTTGATCGGTGCCGATAAAGTGGTCCTTCCTTCGCCGGTGGATTTATTCCGACGATGATGGAATTCGTGCACAGCACAGGCCGTCGTCGCACCTACTGCTGCCAATGATGAGGTGGGACGAAAACAGAAGAGTGTCATCTCATCTGGATGGTGATAGTGGTGCTTGGATGCCGGGTGATTTAATCTCATCATCGTATTCGTGTAACGCCGTCGCGCAAATCTGAGCCGAGGCGAACAATCTTTTGAGCAAGAAAGAAATGGAAAACAAAGAAAAGCGAACGCGGTGACGGGGCCATATTCCAAGAGCAGATGCTAGGAGACGAGGCGAGAGGTTGGGCGTGGAGGAGGCCAGATGCTACGAGACGGGGAGAGAGGTTGGGCGTGCGTGAGCGTGTGTGAGGTTTTTTCTTTTCTTTTGTTTCGGGCAGGAGGAATAAATGTGTCGAGTGGGATTCTTATCCCACGCCACTGCCACTAGATTTGGTAGTGGGCTTAGGTGCCAATCCCGTCATTGTTTTATCATCATTGTCCTTGCAGTGCAGTATAGGACATTTGTTACAGATTGAAAGTTGGCCGAGCAGGCGAGCACCATGAGGACTGCATGAGAGCGCGGTGGAATAGCATATCCCACCGATCGGACGCCCAGCGTTCTTCGTCATGATGGCTCTCCGAGATGTCGTACTCCGTCTTTGTTCGGAGAGTGGCGCAGCGCCTAGTTCTTGCTGATGAGGGTTCCAACATTGTCAACACGAGGTGTCCTCGTGAAGGGGAAGGCGATTGGGAGTGAGTTGGAGCTCCAATGTGATCTTCTGATCCTAGGTGAAAAATGTTCCGATGAAATCATTATGTTGATAGATAGTCTCCGGTGAGGACGACTACCACCCATCCCGTGGCGGACGTGGATACGCGGTGGCGACCTTGAGGAACCGGTGGTTGTATATAAGCGAGCTTCACCGATGAGTTTGCATCTATGAAGGCGTAAGTTTAGTCAGCGCAATGGTGAGATCGGTCAGAGCACTTCCACACTCCATCTCCAAGGGCCAGTAGTGACACCTTGAGCTCGGCTATGGCTATAAGAGGAGGAGAATCAAATAGGAGGCCCGAACAATCTCTTTGGGCCATGATGGGCATCAGGCTTCTAGCCTGCTACATGGATGGGCGGGGAGGGGACGGGGAATAAGCAGAAGAGGCGGAAATGTTCCATTCTCTCAACCACTCCAACATCAATTCCCTCCATCGTTCCAACCCCGATTTCAACGACCGAGAGCAAAGTGGTTTCATAGGAGGTGGTGTGTGAGGAGATAGATCCAGTGATGCACACTAGTAGAGAAAACCTTATAGCCGTTGAACGTTAGTAGCAGGCTGATAAATGGTAACGTCGCTAGTAAACAAACCCTTATAGGCGTTGAAAGATAGTTGATGCACAACGTTCTTCGTCATGATGGCTCTCCGATGTCGTACGGACCTAAGTGAAGGCCTACTCCATCTTTGCCTGGAGAGTAGCCTCCACTCCGTCCTTACTGATGAGGATCGTCCGATCATCGTCTACATAAGATTTCCTCGTGAAGGGGATGGTGTGGCGATTGTTGAGTTGGAGCTCCAATATCATCTTGTGATCCTAGGTGATAGCGTTTTGAAAAAAATCATTATGTTGATGGATGGTCTCTTGTGAGGACGAGTAACACCCATCTTGTGGCGGATGTGGATGTGGTTGCGCGGTGGTGACCGCGAGAAACTGGTGTTTGTATTTTATATTACCGGGCTCCACCGATGAGTCAAGAGGGTCTGCATGTATGAAGGCACAACTTCAATCAAGGTAATGGCAGGATCGGTCGGAACACTTCCGAACTCCACTGTCGTGGGAATTGCCACGGCAGATCCTGCAATCGGCAGCGAGTAGTAGAAAGAGGGGCAAGGGCGGCCAGCCATCTGCGGTGCGAGATGAGGGCTGAGACACAAGGGTTTACCCAGGTTCGCTCCCCCGGAGGATAAAGACCTACTCCTGCTAGATTGTATTATGGAGAGAGTATAAGGGCGAACTTGACGACTAGGCGGCGAGTTGCTGGGTGTATAATGAAACGTGTCCTTTATGCGTACCCTAAGGAGCTTTATATAAGCTCGCCTCGCTAGGGTTTACAGATCTACAACCGAACCGGTTAAGGAGTCGGAGGGACCTTGACCTAATCCGACTGGGCCTAGCTACGCTTCTGGGCCTCCAGCTTCCAGTCGTCTGGGTCCTCGCCAAGTCTCAATCCAGTCGCCGTCCTGCAGGCCCACTCGCTGGCATCTTGGGCCAATAGGAAACGTCCTGCTAGGCATACCCCTGTAGGCATATCCCCATCAGTAGTCCCCGATGCCGTCGTTGATTCGTCGCAGGTGTTCGTTGGCAGTCGGAGTATGCGGGTCCAATTCGGACGCCCAGTCGAATCGGCGGCGGACTCCTGAACAAAAGAAAGAACTAGTCATTTGAGTCGCAATAACGGCGACTAACCAGATCGCAGCTCGGCAAATGGGGTCGGCGATCAATTAAGTCACTATTGTAGTGATCAGGTTGGCGAATCATCAAGTCGCTAAAGGAGAAACGGCGCACGCGACCGCAGCGACTGGCGCGACTGTCGTGGAAGACGAGGCGCTGTTGGCATCACTGCCACCGTTGTTCACCCCAGTCACCGGGCTAGTGGCTGCTCCAGCCGCAGGGGTTTCGCCGCCAAGGGGAGCTCCCGTGGCGATTGCCACTGAACCTCCTGTCGCGACCTCATCCTCGAAGAAGCCGTCGGTGTCTTGGACGCGACGGGCCTCAGTCGGAAACTGGGGCCAGAATTGGAGAAGCCGGCCAGTATTTGTACTGGCCTATGATTTATCCCAGTCGCCAAGTGAGTATTCCTCAATCTTTCATTTGTCTGCTTGATTCTTGTTCGATTGGCGAGTGTTATTGACAGAATTTTTTCGTTGGACTAGAGTGAAGAAGATAGGTCATCCTTCGGTGGCCAAGGTTCCATCGGTCATCGCGGATGCGACAGCTGATCCCTCTAAGAAGAGGAAGGGCGACGAGGTTGAGGCTCCCGCTGAAGACGCCAAGAGAACAAAGGGTGATGAGGTCGTCACGATCTCGGACGAGCCAGCGGCTGCCCCGAACGAAACCCCGATTGCGGTGGACGTGGCCCCGAAGGCCATGGAGGATGCGGAGTCGCAGCAGGAAGGCTCCACGGCCTCGATTGGGGCGACCGGGCCGCCTTCGGGTGGCGCGGGGGCCACGGTGGCGATGTTCCCTCACTTTGTTGCGAGAGCCGCCACGGCGAGTGCCTCGGTGCCATCGAGCCAACAGCCTGGGGCCGCCAGCACAGAGTTCGAACAACGTCGCGGGCATACTCCACTCGTGCTCGCATCAGTGGACGCAATAGAGCTTCACAGTATGCTAGGTGCCGCCATCCAGGTATGTCTAGTCCCCGAGGATCGGGCCACTGAATTTCAGTGGTCGGATTCTTATTTTTTTTCGCCATCCAGTCCCCGAGTGGCTAGTCGCTGAATTTCAGCGGCTAGGCACTTAGGAATTTTTGTCGTGCAGTCCCCGAGTGGTTAGTTGCTGAATTTCAGCGGCTAGGCACTTAGGAAATTTTGTCGTCCAGTCCCCGAGTGGTTAGTCGCTGAATTTCAGCGGCAAGATACTTAGGAAATTTTTTCGCTGATGCTTTCATTGTTGCACATGGCCTGCAACGCGAGTCGGCAGAGCGGCTTGATGCCAAACGTCGTGTGGAAAAGGAGCTCCTCGCTGTTCAGGACACGAACGAGCAACTTCCAGCGAGTGCGGGTGGGTGTTCGTCATGCTTGTCACTGGTCGTAAGCTTGTTACATTTGTAATCTTGTTGTTGTTGAAGCAGAGGATAACGCAGCCGCAGTGGAGAAGGATCGCCATGGCCTTATTCTGACGAGTGAGTTGGCGGCTTCCCAGTCGTCTTTTAGCGCCGCGGAGAAGAGAATCGCTGAACTGGAGCGTGAGCTCATGGAGGCGAAGGCGGAGGCGAGTTCGGCGGACGGACGGGCCAAGGCGGCCGTTGCTTCTGCTGCCGAGGAGCGGAGAGTGTCGGACGTGCTTGTCGCCGGGCTGCAGAATGACTTCTCTGCTCTTCAACGTTTCATCACGGATCTCTGTCGCCCACTGATTGATGAGTTTTCCTTCAGCAACTCTCTGTGTTGCTGGTGCTTTCCTTACTGTTTGTTGTGTGTTGCAGGCATGATCACTGATAACGCCGAAGAGGCGCAGTTGTACGACGCGCGGCAATGTGTCACCACTCTGGTTGATTCTGCCGCGCTGTCAGCGACCTGCCTCCGGGCGTATCTTCAGGAGACCTCGCCCACAGAGGTGATCCCCAGTGACCTCGTTGAAGTATGGCGCTATCTGGAGAAGGCCCTGTCGGCCGTGGAGTTCATGACGCGGTCGGCCTTCCGTCGTGGAGCGGCGATCGCACTGAGCCTTGGGCTCGCACATTTCCCCGACAACTTCGACCTTGACGTCGTCACGAGCGGGTACCCTTCGTCGACGGGCTCAGTCGAGATTAAAGGGGAGGGGCATTGCCGAATCTAACTTCCTTGTTTAGATAATGTATGAATAAGCCTGACTAAATCCTTGTATGGCTTCCTCTATTTCTCTATAAAAAGAAATATGACTCCGACCGCGTGTGGGAAATGGGCGACCTTATTTCTTATCAGGAAACGGTCGTTGCCCCCAATGACCCCGAGCCAGCGCATCACGACTTCAAGGTGGAGCAACCGTTTCGTGCGGCCATGGCGGGTGAGCTCACGACGTATCCGTCGAACCCTTGGGTTCCTTTCATCCGTAGCCGCAAGGATGGTGGTGCCTCCTCGTCGACACCTGCGGAGTAAAGTATTTTGCCACTCGTCGTTAGCTTTAAGATAAACATGTAATTCTTCTTGTACGCGAACAAATTTTTCTGTCGTGAAGGAATGCATGGGTTATTTTGTCATTGTTTTTGCGGTTTGATTATTGGTTGTGCGAGTCCCTAAGCGCGTCCGCCCTTTTTTATGGGTTAACCTCGTTTTTATGTGTTGTGTGAATTGTTAATGAGTTAAGGTCGACTCGTCGTGGCATGGCGACTCCCAGGGGTGCTCTTTACTTGGCCGTTTTATCGGGCGCGAACGGGGTCGGGTCGCCGTGTCCCCGAGCATGGTACTTGGCCATTCTAGTCGCATGCCCGAGGTAGGTGAGGACTAGGCGCGTTGTGTTAGACGCGTCACTCCACCTGATCCGTAAGACCAGTCGCGTGGCGAGTCCAGGGCGCGCTCTCTTACTTGGCGTTTTTCCCTAGCCGCTCTTCTTTGGGCTGGTGTCAGTCCCTGAGCGTGGAACTTTGCCGTTCGAGTCGCTGCGCCGAGGACGTGGAGGACTGGGTCGCTGTGAGAAGCGAATACAGTCGTCTTGGCTCGGGGAGCCAGTCGAGCGAGGCGACTCCAATGGGGCTCCGGGTTAGCTTTTTTCGGGGACGGTACGAGGCCTGAATTTTTCCAGTGCCCTCGTACTGCACTACTTGGCCATGCTGGTCGTGTTACCAAAGGTTGACTTTTGCAAATAGCGTAACGCTGTAATTACGAGTGCGAGTGGCACAAGGTATGGATAGTGGACGCAATTTGCGCGAATCGATCTTCTTTATTTCATAGCGGATAGGGGGTACATGTCTGGAGTTCTAAGAGTAGAACTACCGTAGAAGGTTTACATTCCATGGCCGCTTGATGTCGAGTTTTCCGTTGCCTCGGACGTCGGTGAGGTAGTAGGCGTTGTTGCCCAGGACTTGCCCGATGGCGAATGGTCCCTCCCAAGGGGGAGAGAGCTTGTGCATGCCGTTCTTGTCCTAGATCAAGCGCAGAATGGCAAGATCTTATGCAATGGCGGGATAGGTCGGAACACTTCCGCACTCCACCTCCACCAAGAGACTGGAACTTGAAGCTGGACACTTGGCTGACCAAGCTCGGATTCACGCGGTGTGCCTCCGAACATGCTGTGTACGGGTGCGGCGCATCGGCATCACAACTTCTTGTCAGATTTTACGTGGATGATTTCATCATCACTGGCCAATGGCAAGATCTTATGCAATGGCGGGATAGGTCGGAACACTTCCGCACTCCACCTCCACCAAGAGACTGGAACTTGAAGATGGACACTTGGCTGACCAAGCCCGGATTCACGCTGTGTGCCTCCGAACATGCTGTGTACGGGTGCGGCGCATCGGCATCACAACTTCTTGTCGGATTTTACGTGGATGATTTCATCATCACTGGCTCTGACACACAGCAGGTCAACAAATTCAAGATCAAGATGCAGAACATGTTTGCAATGACAGATCTCTGTGTTTTGAGCTCTATGAATGCGATCGGCATCAAAATTTGTCAATCTATGTATGCCTAGAAGCTTCTGGAGAAGAGCGGCATGAATGGTTGGAATCTGTGTCACGTTCCAATGGAGCCACGATTCAAACTATTCTAGATCAGCACAACAACATTAGTGGATGTCACAGAGTACAAAAGCATTGTCGTCACGCTTAGGTATCTTGTGCACACGGGCCAGATCTCAGCTACTCTATGGGCTGCATTCCAAGTTTCATGGAGGAACACACGACGGAACACCTTGCCACCGTCAAGCACATCTTTCGATACATTTGTGGGTATGCTACATTTTGGATGCAGGTATAGCCACAATTCGGAAGTGCAACACATCATGGGGTTCGGTGACAGTGACATGGAGGGAGATGTAGACACTCGCAAGAGCACCACTGGCCTAGTCTTCATCCTCGGGAGCAGAAAATAGTATCTCTTTCCTCATGTGAAACTGAGTATGTCACGGCAACATTTGCAGCGTGTGGGGGTGTGTGGCTGGCCCGGCTGCTCTCGGATATCACAAATACTATTGTTGATTGTGTCACTCTCAAGGTTGACAAGAAGTCAGCATTCTTCCTCATGAAGAACCTTATCTTTCACGATCACTTTGAAGAATATTGATCTGAGGTATCACTTCATCGGAGAGTGTGCGGAGGAAGGCAAAGTGGAGGCCGAGCTCGTTTCATTAGAAAACCAACCTGCGGATCTACTACCCAAACCTCTTGGGCGAGTTCGTCTTCAATAGTTCTGTTCAAGCATTAGCATGGTTGAGGTACAGTAGGTACACGAGCATTATGGAGTGAATTGTTGAAATAAACTTTGTGCATTAGTGTCTAGTTTACTAGGTTCAAGTTACTCTTGCTCGTCATGTGTTGTCGACAATAGTTAGATGAGTTTCAGTTAAGTAGTTAGGCCGTCAGTTGTTAGTTAGGCATGATCTAGTCACGTGATGACGTGGCTAACAAATCAGGCATGACAATACCGGCATGTGTAGTCCTGGTGCTGCACGATTTGATTCGTGGGATGGTGAGATTCGCACGGATCGTGGAGCATGGTTAGCTCAGGTGTATAAGTGTCATTTGTAAGTTTAGAATAAAAGGAACAGAAAGATAAAAACGTAAGGCAATATTACTACGCCACAAAAAACTCTTGGTATTATGAGTTTATCTTGTTTTTTTATGCTCTGAAATTTGTGTGCAGAGAGAGAGTTGATACTCGAGAGATTAGGATGACATGTCATGTGGTAATAATGTTTGTCTGTGTCATTTTTTATATTCTAGAATTAATCAGGAAAATATTCCAACACTTCTTCTCCACCCTCTCCATCGCCTCCGCGGGCCGCCGTATCGCAGCCAACCTAGTCAATACGAGGGCTTCCACCGGTTGAACTCGTCTACCACGTTGGCGGTGGCATCGTCTTCGGCCTCGGCTTGGGGTTCCTCACGCTCGTGGGAGTGGTGTCCCTATTTACTCGTGATCTAGAGTAGGAAGGTGGTTGGGGAAGTCATGATCGCCGCCTTCTCACTCTTCCTACTGGAATCCATGAGGTCATTCTTGCTTCGCTGGAGGTCCCGGCCTCTCGCGACCAAGGAGGAGCTGGATTTGGGCGTCTATGGCTACGTCTCGCCAATCCGGGAGGTGGAGGCCTAACCAGAGCCGACAAGACGAAGTTTCTCTGACTCCGATAAGGGAACTGATGGCGTCTCCATCATTTCCATTGAAGATAGGATTGAAGAGGGGAGCGAGGCGGGCAACGATTCAGACAATCCCAAGGCAAAGTCGAAGAAGAGGATAATGCGTACACATGCTGCCTTGGCTACGTTACAAAGTTGGTTTGCTCTTTACATACTTGGACAACACATACACAAGACACATACACAAATTAACAGAGCATGGCCAATGCTCGACTCAATGCATTGGTGGGAGACAACAACTGTGGTAGGCATTTATTGGGGTGCCAGATAAATGAAGAAAGAAAGAACGTATCGATAGCTGGCCTCATGGGGCAGCAATGGGGACACTATGGAGCACTACGGTCTCAACAGTGAGGCCAGGACCGAAGCCGAAGAGAACGCCCCACTCCTTGCCCTCGCCAGTAGTGGTGTGGCCTTCCTGGGCGGAGCGCTTACGCATCTCATCCAGGATGAAGAGCACGCAAGCGCTGGACATATTGCCGTACTCGGAGAGGATGTGCCGGGTGGCTCGCATTCGTTTCTCGTCGAGGTGGGCCTCGGCCTCCACTTTGTCTAGGATCGCCGGACCGCCGGGGTGGGCCACCCAGAAGATGGAGTTCCAATCACTAATGCCCAATGGCTCAAAGGCGTGAACCAGTGCAGTCTTGATGTTCTTAGAGATGGCCGTTGGCACGTCCTTGTGGAGGTGGAAGGTGAGCCCCACCTCCTTGAGATATCCCTGAATAAAGCCATCCGTGTCTGGCAATATGGTCTGGCTTGCCGACACCAGTTGGAACAGTGGCCGCTCCGTGGGGACATCGGGGTCGGCACCGATGACTATCGCGCCAGCGCCATCCCCGAAGAGCGCTTGTCCGATCATAAAGTCAAGGTTGGTCTCCGAGGGGGCACGGAAGCACATTGTGGTGACCTCCGAGCAGACAACGAGAACGCGCGCATCACGGTTGTTCTCCGCAAGGTCTTTAGCCACACGAAGGGCCGTGCCTCCGGCATAGCAACCCTGTTGGTACAACATGACGCGCCTCACGGACGGGCTGAGGCCGAGCATTTTGACTAGCTGGTAGTCGGCTCCCGGCAAGTCCACCGCAGTGGTGGTGCAGCAGAACACGAGGTGGGTGATGCTACACATCGGCCGGCCCCATTCCTTAATCGCCCTCTGCGCTGCCACCTTACCAAGCCTCGGGATCTCGTCTGCCAAGATGTCCCGGCGCGCGTCCAATGACGGCGCCATGAACGTGGCAATGCTTGGGTTCTCCTTGATCATCTCTTCCGTGACGTGCATGTACCTCTTCCGAACCATCGACTTGTCGCCTGCACACGCACATCAAATATTATGGCGACTGTGTAATAGAAGTTGTTTTGATACTGTGTATGTAGTAGACACATACACAATATAAAGTACAAAAGGTAATGTGCAGAATCATTTGAAACGTGAAAGTGCCTACAAGGCCTTGAATTGGGATCTATTATATACTAAAAGTAATATAAGAGTAATATAAGGTTGTTTTTCGAGGCACCACGTTGATCTATATCATCAAAATTATTTTAACTATTAGATCTATAATTAATGGTGAAGATGTAATCTGAGATTAAAATATAAATAGTGTTACATAAAAGTAAACGTGTACAAGAAAAGTCTTATGTCACGTTAGGTGTTACAGTTGAGTCTGTCTCAGATTTACTATATGTATGTGAAAATCGAGTTCCATAGGCAATTCTCTGCCGGTATCTCTCTAAAAAAACCTTTGCGTTAACCGCAGGGACATGGCGGTTAAGATATACATATACCCCTATGCCAGGCCTAGGTACACGTTATTACGATCTGATACGATGTCTACGTGTGGATGAGTGTGCCCAAAAAATACCAAAACTGTGGATCACTTGATCAATTACATATACACCAAGCTAGCTAGCTTTGTATGGTCAGCAAACTATGAACCAAATCGATCAACTAGCGTGTCGAAAAAAGAAAGCACGTGTGTCGAAAAAAGAAAGATCGATCAGCTAACGAGTTGGCTGATGAAATTTTATGTCCTTTCGAAGACATCAGCATAGAGCAATCATGCATGCTAGGACTTGGCAGATAAATACAATCTGGCAAGTAAATACACGCAAGGCTGCTTATAATTGTAAATTTATTCATACAGTAACGAATTCAGTATAGGAAAATAAGACACATGAGTTACTAATTAGACTATCGATGTAAAATTTACTCTCTTTATTCAAAAATAAGCGAATTCAATTTATCTAGATTCATATGTATATACACGTGTTTTAGTGTGTAGATACGTACGAATATAGAAAAATCCAAATCGCTTATTTTCGAATGGAGGGAGTATGTGTCTTTCAAAAACTATTTTCTTAACACCTTCACCTTAGGTGTCCTATTCGGCATGCATTTGGCTATTGAAGGTGAAAGAACTTGGCGGAGACCGAAAAGCTTACTACTCTTTTTTAGGTAAAATTATAGAACAGAGAGTATAAAAAGTAAAGTTGATACACACGTATAAAAGTAAACATGTCAATGCACAAGAAGACAAAGATGGAGGAAACTAGAGGAATAAACATTTTCTTTCCCTATGTAAAGAAGTCATTTATTACATATTAAAGTGAGAATGGCATGTCAATGCACAAAGAGGGAGGAAACTAGAGGAACAAACATTTTTCTTTTGTGAGAAAAATTAAGATCTATAGAGACTAAAAAAAAGAGTGATATATCTTATTTGGCCTACCTGTTAACAAGGACCATTTTACTCTTCACTTCTTTATGAATAATATTGCCACAAAGAAAATGCTCAGTCACACAATACTGATTGCTTATTACCAAGTTTTGTTTACTTAATTTATCTTCATATATATGAAATATGTGATCATTGATCTAATGGATTCATATATGTTCCTAATGGGACTTGAATCATGGATTTTTTATAACTTACCAGATCATTCTCACCACATTGTTGCAATGGTCCATCATTATTAGTAGACAAGAAATATACATTTTTCCAATTACGTTTCATGACCAACAATCTGAATTGTTTTTATTAACTTCATAAGTTAATCTAATATCACATAAATACCACATGCTATTAATGCCTAACAATGAAAAGTTATTCTATTTTTCAATATTATGTATGCGATGAAAAATATGAAGCTTTTTCCGCAATGGCACACTAATCATGCTCCCACAAACTAAAAGTTGTTTACTTTTCATGTGATTTTTTATATAACATTTTGTTGTTGTTGTTGTTGTGGCTATATAATCATATTATTTTTATGTCTACCACATAATGTTTTTAAACTATAAATAAATCTATTATACATATTAAACACACTACAGTGATGCCCTCGCAGTTGCAAGGGCCACCATGCTAGTTAACTTTAGAAAACAATACATGATCTGTTTAGAAACAGATAGCATGTCCTAGTGGAACGCGCAGAATGGTTTTATAGTAAGGAAAGTGACATGCATTTCTCAACAACACCATAGGAATTAGTATAATAGATCAACTGCTTACACATCCGCTTGAACTTGTCCTTGAGATCGACGAGGTGATCGCTCTTGGTCATCCGGAAGTAGTAGTCCGGGTAGTCCGCCTGATACACGCAGTTCTCTGGCGTCGCCGTGCCGATGGACAGCACCGTCGCCGGGCCCTTCGCCCGCTGCGCCATTATCACCTCCTCCACCGTCACCGGCGACATCTCCACCACCTCTGCTTGATCGGCCTGCTGCCTGGCTCTATGTATGGTGCGTTACTGTTGGAAGTGCTATCACCTACGCTGATGATGGTACGGGAAGAGGCACAAGGTTATTATGTAGAGGCTAGGCAGGCCGGCCGGCCGGCTCCTGCTGGTTAAAAACAAAGATGCTGCAACGCGCAAAAGAACGTCCAGTCGTGCTTGGCGTATTCTCTAAATGGTTGCCCGGCCATCTCTTTTCTGGAGAGTGCAAATGGAGGCGAGCTACATAGAGCTTGGTATTTAAAAAATCGAAAATCATATTCACAAGTTTGAAAGAAAAAATCTTCATGTAGCCAATGATATACACTACAAGAGTGCGAAATGTCCTTGTAAAATATTTTATATTCTAGGCTACACAAAATGACAAAAGCACCGATCTAAATATAGTGAACAATGCACATTTTGAAAACTCTAAAACATGTCAAACTTCTCATTTTTTGTAGCCCAAAATAGATAATAAATTAAATTAAGATTTTGCAAACTTATAAAATATATCATTGGATACATACAAATACTTTTTCATAATTTTTTGAAACTTTTAAATTTAATTTCTTGTTTAAGAAAATAAAAGGGCTCCATATCGATCAGAAATAAGTGTGTTTAGGCCATAACCTCCGCCGTACAACCTGACACCCTCTTTCAACCCATGATGTCCATATCATCCACGACGTGAGAGAGTTCATCCAGAAGCTCGACCTACAGTCGTCTTGATATATCAAGATTTCCATGAAGACTCTCGCAACCAAGGTACATTGAAGGAAGGTTACAAGATCAACTTAACATACAAGAGATCCAAGACTTAACGTGTAACATGGAGATACCTACCACCGACACCTGAAGATCATTCATCTACACCCAAGTCATTCACTGATGCCTAGTTGAAGCCCTAGTCGACGTAGTGTCCATCCATAAACCCTAGATACATATAATCTCATCGGATGCATCTATAAACCCGATGCGATTCATCTTTGTTTTCATCGTATACGATCTTGTGACCACATCATGAATAAAGTCTAAGAGAGCTCTTCATCGTCTATTGCGTTGTAATCTTTGATCGCAATATGTTGTCCCCGAGCTCCCACCGAACAAATAAACAGTCTTCCAAACTTCGGGATTGTGATTGCCAAGGGACCTGAAAATCATCCTTTGTCAGTTGGCATGCCAAGATCGGTACACGCGTCATGCAGATTGGATGTACAACAACTACTTTGATCATGACACCAAGCTCAGGCCGGGACGCAGAAAACTCAAACCTTATTAAAGGGGAGCAAGGAATCTGGACTAGAAGCGACAGCTCCCGAGGAGCATACTTCATCAGCTACCTTTGCTATGCGTGAAGGCTACTTTGACTCCATCTAAGCGACCTTCGGGATCGACTACCGTCTGCTGCGTGAGGTGTACCTAGGGATATAGACATAATGAGTTCACGAAATCTTGTGGCATTTTTCCAATAGGCTGAATCAAAATGGCACAACCATAATTTTGATGAGAACTAGGAGAGACCATCATAAATAAACCCTTTCTAAGAGACCGTCATAACAAACCTTTACGAATGTGCCTCTCTTGTATCAAAGGGACAACCCTATTAAGAGGTCTTATATCGGGATATTTCACGAACCATATTAAGAGGTATTTATCGGGAT